>CM050163.1:115083513-115733513 GCA_027410445.1 Discoglossus pictus
CGCTTGCCCCTACCAGAAAAGTTTGGAGGAGATCGCAAAAAATGTAGGGGTTTCCTAAATCAATGCCGTTTGCACTTCATGATGTTACCTCAACGATTTCCATCTGAAAGAGAGAAGGTGGTATTTATTTTTTCCTTATTCAAAGATGAAGCCCTGGCTTGGGGCTCCCCTCTTCTGGAACAGGACAGTCCAGTCTTGGGTAATCTAAATGACTTTCTTGAGGCCATGTGCCTAGTTTTTGATGACCCAAATCGATGTGCTACAGCAGAAGCCACTCTCCTTCATTTGCATCAAGGGAGGCGCTTGGTGGCTAAATATGCTGCTGAATTCAGACAGTGGGTTGCTGATACTACCTGGAACCAATCAGCCCAGAGGTTCCTCTTCAGAAAAGGTCTCTCAGAAGCTATAAAAGATGAGCTAGCTCGTGTTGATCTTCCTGCTGACTTTGATGCATTTGTGCGTTTGGCTATCCGTATTGATCGGAGACTTTTTGAAAGAAGATTGGAAAGACAGGGCTCTTTTAGACCAAGTACTACTCCAATTTCCTATTCAAGAACTTCTACTCCGATCCCACAAACACCTACAGACTCTGAGCCAGAGGCTATGCAGGTAAATCTAATAAGAGGGCCATTATCCAACGAAGAAAAATAGTGGTGACGCACTCACAATTTATGCCTGTATTGTGGTAGTGCAGGGCACTATGCCATCAATTGCCCTAGCAAATCCAAAAGAACAATAGCTATGGCGGCTGAGGGTGCACAGATTCAACACCAATCCCAGATTTCAGATCAACTGGATTCTGTCACACAACCCTTGTTTTCTCTGGCTCATGGTGAAGAGGGTATGTTGACTCAACATCCTCATTTTGTGGTGCCTATCACGTTGCAATGTGGTGATCGTAAAATTTCAACCACAGCTATGATAGATTCTGGAGCAGGCGGAAACTTTATGGACATTAAATTTGCAGCAGGAAATAGAATTCAGTCTATCCCTAATTCTTCACCTGTGTTAATGGAGACAGTTGACGGTTCTCCACTTACGTCAGGCCCGGTTACACATGAGACTGTGCCCTTAATGTTGACTGTGGAAGTGAATCACCATGAGGCTATCTCTTTCCACCTAATTTCCTCAACACAGTTTCCAGTGATTTTGGGGGTACCTTGGCTTGCTCTGCATAACCCACAGATTGATTTGAAGATCAGAACTTTGTCCTTTCCTTCAGAACACTGCTTAATGAATTGTCAACCCTCTAAGGTAACACCTGTTGCCACAACAATTAATGAAATGGTTGCTACAAACTTGACTAAGCTTCCTCTACAATATCGGGATTTTGCAGATGTCTGTGATAAGAAGAATGCTGATCAGCTTCCACCACACAGGCCTTATGATTGCCCAATAGAGCTGTTGCCTGGGGCTGCTATCCCATTTGGCCGTATATATTCCCTTTCTGAGCCTGAATTGAAAGCTCTTCGTGAATACCTACAAGAAAATCTTGCCAAAGGCTTTATTCGACCATCTACTTCTCCAGCAGGAGCTCCTAGTTTCTTTGTAGAAAAGAAAGATGGCAGCCTATGGCCATGCGTTGATTACAGGAACATTAATAACATCACTGTTAAAAACCGCTACCCCTTGCCTCTGATTCCTGAACTTTTGGAGAGACTTTGCTCAGCTAAAATATTTACGAAGCTTGATCTTCGGGGGGCATATAATCTGGTTCGCATAAGACCCAATGATGAATGGAAAACAGCTTTCAGAACCAGGTACGGGCATTACGAATATCTAGTAATGCCTTTTGGGCTGTGTAATGCCCCTGCAGCTTTCCAGCATCTTATCAATGATGTACTACGAGATCTCCTGGATCAGTTTGTTGTGGCATATTTGGATGATATCCTAATATTCTCTGATAATCTTGAAAACCACAGAAAACAGGTCCGTATAGTTCTAGAGCGCCTTCGTACCCACCGCCTATACATTAAACTAGAAAAATGTGAGTTTGAACAAACAGAAATTCAATTCCTGGGGTATGTAATAACTCCCAAAGGTTTAAGTATGGACGCAAGTAAAATTAAAGCTGTGCTGGACTGGCCCATCCCCAAGAATGAAAAAGATGTTCAGAGATTTGTGGGGTTTGCCAATTTTTACAGGCGTTTCATTAAGAATTTCTCTGCCGTTATTACACCGATCACTGAACTCACACGTAAAGGGACTCCTTTTCAGTGGTCCGATAAGGCGGATACCGCATTTTCCCGATTGAAGACTCTGTTTACCTCTTCCCCTGTCCTGGTACATCCTCAGCCGGAATTACCATTTATTGTGGAAGTTGATGCTTCTGTTTCTGCTGTTGGTGCTATACTGTCTCAAAGGACTGGACCTAAGATGCTGTTAAATTCGTGTGTCTTCTATTCCCGCCAAATGGTGCCAGCAGAAAGAAACTATGACATAGGGAATAAAGAACTATTGGCTATAAAAGCTGCCTTCACCGAATGGAGACATCTCATCCAATTACTGTCCTCACAGATCACAAAAATCTGGAATGTATTCGATCAGCAAAGAGACTGTCAGCCAGACAAGCACGCTGGTCCCTATTGTTCTCGAGGTTTAATTTTTTGGTTACATACCGTCCTGGCTCCAAGAATGGTAAGGCGGATGCCTTGTCTAGAATAGCTGACCCTCTCCATACTACCGTAACCAAGGTTTCCATCTTGCCGGAGGATATATTTATAGGAGTTACATTTCCTTCTGATCTGATGTCTCGCATTAAAAAGGGCTACGCTGAAGACCCAGTTCTTCGTGATCCTCCTCGTGACCTCCATATGACGATGCTTAATGGGTTTTGGATTTTTCAACAACGTCTGTTTGCTCCGGAGTCAGTGCGACTGGACCTTTTACGTCTCTACCATGACTCAAAACCAGCAGGTCATCCAGGAATCCGAAAGACGCAAGACCTACTTGCCCGAGCCTTTTGGTGGCCGAAGTATCATGAGGATGTTAAGAAGTATGTATCCTCTTGTGATGTATGTGCCAGACATAAGACTCCTCGCTCATCCCCTGTTGGCTTGCTTCAGCCTCTTCCGATTCCTCATCATCCCTGGGAATCTATATCCATGGACTTTATTGTGGAACTACCTCCCTCTAAGGAACACACTACCATTCTTGTTGTTGTGGACAGGTTAACTAAGATGGGTCATTTCATACCAGCTCGTGGTCTCCCTTCAGCTAAACAGACGGCTGACCTGGTTATTCGGGAAATATTTCGCTTGCATGGAGTGCCTGATGAAGTCGTTTCTGACAGAGGAGTGCAGTTTACATCTCGTTTTTGGAAACATTTTTGTTCTAATCTAGGTATTAATGTAAATATGTCATCAGCTTTTCATCCACAAAGTAATGGACAGACTGAGCGAACCAACCAGACTTTGGAGCAATATTTGCGGTGCTATATTAGTTACCTGCAGGATGACTGGCTGGATTTTCTACCCACGGCGGAGTTTGCCTATAACAATGCCCAACACTGCTCCACTTCTTTGAGCCCATTTTTTGCCAACTATGGTTACCATCCGACCTTTCTAGTCAGTCTCCCAATTACTACTTCCATTCCTGCTGTCACTGACCGGCTAACCGCCTTACGTGATTCCCAAGCACTGTTGAAAGAGACTCTTTTGGAGGCTCAGGAATGTTACAAAAGAGCTGCTGATAGGCATAGAAAGGAGGCCCCAGTCTATCACGTTGGTGACAAGGTGTGGCTGTCAACAAAGAATCTTAAGCTTCGGATTCCTTCTCATAAATTGGGTCAAAGGTTCATGGGACCTTTTGAGATCATTGCTCAGATCAATGCTGTCACTTTCCGTTTGCAACTCCCGAATTCCATGAAAATACATCCAGTGTTTCACGTTGCACTGCTTAAACCTTTTCATGAAAATACTTTCCCTGGCCGAGCCCTGCCTGCCCCACCTCCAGTCCTCGTGGATGGTGAGGATGAGTACGAAGTGGAAAAAATTCTTGACTCCAGGATCTTCCGTAACAAGCTTCAGTATCTGGTTCGCTGGAAAGGCTATGGTGAGGAGGAGAGTTCATGGGAACCAGTGGACAATATTCATGCTCCTGATCTCCTTCGGTCTTTTCATGTGCAGTACCCTGCTAAACCAGGTAATAGGGCATCCAGAGGCTGCACCTATAGAGGCGGGGGTAATGTGAGGAATTGACTCTGCTGGGGTTTGAACCCTGGTCCCCAGGCTGCAATACCTCTTCCCTACCACTGCGCCAGCCTGCCTTTTGTGAATTTCATTGAGATCTGATAAGCTTGACTCTGCTAGCAATAGTATCAGTACCTAAGTCTCTTCAGCTGTGTCTGGTCAGGTGTCTGGTTCTTGGCCTATATAAGGCACTTCCTGTCTCTGTATCCTTGCCAGATTATTGTGTGGTTCCTGATCACTTCAATAAAGCTTGTTCCTGTTTCACCTACAAATTGCTGAACTGGATTATTGCTGACCTTGGCTGCTGGTCTCCACAACCTTGTGATTCCATATCATTACAGTGGAGTAGAATTGAATGGTCAACTGTGGCGAAGGCGGCAGAGAGATCCAGGAGAAGCAAAATAGAAAAGTGGCCTTTAGACTTGGCGGTGAGCAGGTCATTGGTGACTTTTATGAGGGCTGTCTCAGTGGAGTGTTGGGGCCGAAAGCCGGATTGGAAAGTGTCCAGGAGAGAGTTAGAGGAGATGAAACTGGTAAGGCGGTTATAGACGAGCCGCTCCAGCAGTTTGGAAGCCAGGGGGAGTAGAGAGATAGGGCGATAGTTAGATGCAACGTCAGAATCGGATGAGGGTTTCTTGAGAGTGGTTGTAATTATGGCATGTTTTAGAGATGATGGAAATGTGCCAGTGTTAAGGGAAAGGTTAAAGATATGTGTGAGAGCTGGGATTAGTGTAGTAGAGAGGGGAGGGATGAGCTGAGATGGAATAGGATCTGAAGGACAGGTGGTGAGGTGAGAGGATGATATTAGGATGGAGACTTCATCTTCTGTTGCAGGGGTAAAGAAGTGGCTGTGGGAATGGAGGGGGGGGGGGTAGATTGGGTGTTATTGGTTGGTTGAGTTAGTTGAGAGAGTGAAGTGTGTGAGCCACGGTGAGAGGAGAGTTCATTGTGGATAGATTGAGTTTTATGAGTAAAATGGTTGGCAAAGTCTTCAGCCGTGAGACAGGAAGGGATGGGGGGAGGTGGTGGGCGGAGGAGAGTATTGAAAGTGGCAAAAAGACGTTTTGGGTTAGAGGACAGAGTTGATATTAGTGATGTAAAGTACTGCTGTTTCGCCAGGTTGAGGGCAGAGGAGTAGGAACGTAGCATATACTTGTAGTGAAGGAAATCTGCTGCGGAGCGTGATTTCCTCCATAGCCTTTCAGCAGTGCGGGAGCACTTCTGAATGTAACGTGTGTGTGTGGTGTGCCATGGTTGTGGATGAGATTGAGGGCGTCTGCGTGTAGTTATGGGGGCAAGGGTGTCAAGGGTGGAAGAGAGAGTAGAGTTGTAGTGTGAGGTGGCAGTGTCAGGGCAGTTGAGGTTGGTGATTGTGCTGAGAAGAGGTTGGAGGACAGTGGAGAGTTGGGTAGGGTCGAGTTCTAGCAGGTTTCTGTGGGTTATTGTGGCTGGGGTTAAAGAAGAGTGATGGGAGGAAGATGTGTTGAGGTTGAAGGTAAGGAGGTGATGGTCAGATAGAGGGAGAGGGTGGATGACTAGGTTGGAGGTATGGGTAATATTGATAAAAATAAGGTCAAGAGATTGTCCAGCATGGTGAGTTGAAGAATCTGTAAGTTGTGAGAGGCAGAGGGAAGAGGTGAGTGCAAGTAGTTTGGCGGCTGCTGGGGAGGTGGGGGTGTCAATGGCAATGTTGAAGTCGCCAAGTATCAGTGTGGGAATATTGGAGGAAAGAAAGTGTGGGAGCCAGGCGGAAAAGTGATCAAGAAATTGAGACGGAGTACCTGGGGGGCGATAGATTACAGCAACACGTAGAGAGATAGGATAGAAGAGGCAGATAGTATGAGCTTCAAAAGATGAAAATTGGATGGATGGGACGGGGGGTATGAGGTGGAACGTACAGCGAGAAGAAAGTAATACGCCCACACCACCACCTTGTTTGTTCCCAGGTCTAGGTGTATGACTGAGGTGAAAACCCCCATGCGAGAGTGCTGCAGGGGATGCAGTATCAGAAGAGGAGAGCCAGGTTTCAGTAAGAGCCAGTAGATTGAGGGAGTTGGTAGTAAAAAGGTTGTGAGTGAAAGTGAGTTTATTACAGATAGATCGTGCGTTCCAGAGAGCACAGGAGAAAGGAAGAGTGGAGGGTTTGTGACAAGTGATGGGTATCAAATTCTGTGTTTTTCTGGTGTTTTCTGCCCTTGGAGTAGAGCGTGGTTGAAAGCGGCTAGAAATGAGGGAGGGACCTGGGTTAGAGGATATGTCTCCAGCAGCTAGCAGAAGGAGGAGTGAGAGTGAGAGAATGTGGGAGTGGGACTTACAGTGATGTTTCTGCTTATGAGTGTTGGGGAGGGGATGAGATTGTGATTGGAGGAGAGAGAATAGCTCGTGGGAGCAGAGAAGAGGAGAGGAAAGCAAGGAGCGTGAGATGGTTATAGTATTGGGGATGTGATATGGATAGGCTGCAAATGATAGTCTGAGAGAGAGGCAGTAGAAGATGAGAAGGAGAAAAAAGTGAGAGAGCATTTCAACACAGTGTGTAGGTGTAGGGAGTAGATGAGATAAAGGTGTGAGAGTAAAAGAAAAATTGTTAGCGACCGAGATGGGAGAGTAGCTGGGTTGTGTGGAATTATATATATATATATATATATATATATATATATATTTTTTTTTTTTTAATTTATTTATTTTTTTATTAAATTAGTTGAATAATTTGAAGCAGATGATGCTGAGTGAGCAGGTGTAGGTCAGATGAGTATCTATAAATTGAGACAACGCAATGGTGGGTGGGAGTGGGGCAGGGAGGGAGGGCAGAGAAAGCAGTGTTTAAACTTTATTGATATTGCACCAATGTATTCACTTCCGGGGGACTGTGAGAGGGGCAGTCCCTGTATGATACAGGACTTTTCCCCCTTGACCATTCTGATTGGATGCTGCTGCGTTTGACAGACAGGTTCAGCTCTATCTGTTATAGCAGTCTTTGGGCATAGACCCAAACAGTTTAGGCAAGTCACCAGCAGGGGGCTAGATGTGATACGTCATTGTGCTTAACTACAGCACAGAGGGATTTGAAATTTAAAGTAACAGCAGCAGCTTTTTAAAAAAACTGAATATTGAACATGATAAAACATTTTTTTATGTTTTTATTATATAAATTATACAATTAAGTAAGTGATGCACCAGTCGCCCCTGTTACACACTATCTGATGCGCATGCGCAATGCACTGCCCTGCACATGTATAATGCACTGCCCCGCGCATGCGCAATGCATTGCGCCGTGCTGAACTTGAGAAGGGGAGAGTGACGGGGAGAGACATGGGAGAGGGAGACATGGGAGAGGGAGACATGGGAGAGGGAGATATGGGAGAAGGAGACATGGGAGAGGGAGACATGGGGGAGAGGGTGGGAAACAGTCAGGAGAGGGGGAAGAGACACAGGAGAGGGGAAAGAGACACAGGAGAGGGGGACGGAAGAGGCACAGGGGAGGGAGAGGGGGGAAAGAGACACAGGGGAAGGGAGAGGGGGAAGAGACACAGGGGAGGGAGGGGGGAAGAAACGCAGAGGAGGGAGATGCAGTGAAGAGATACGTGAGGGAAAATGGGGCAGAGACACAGGTGGGAGAGGGGGGAAGAGACACATCAAATATTATCCCAACATTTTTGACGGGCAAGTTACTAGTCACTAATATAGTTGTCGTACTGCCTGTTTGTGTGTAACACTCGCAAATTGCGAGTTGCCACGCCCGCAATGGGCGTTGTAGGGAGAAAGGATGGAGAGAGGAGGGAGGGAGAGAGGAGGGAAGGAGAGAGAAGGAGAGGGAGAGAGAGAGAAGGGGTGAAGGAGAGAGAAGGAAGAAGGGGGAGGGAGAGAAGGAGAGAGATTGAGAACAGAGAGAGGGAGAGGGCACAGAGAGAGAGAAAGGGTACACAGAGAGAGGGTGCACAAACAGACAGAAGACACAATTTTTTTTTTTTTCTTTCTTTTTTTCTTTTTTATTGAAAGTTTCAAACAGTACAAAAATCAGCAATATATAAATATAGATACAATTATAATTCACATATATCACTTGATTATAGAGTCCAGTTACAATAAATATTAAATATCGGTTAACTACGAAATTCATGATTATGATGGACAATAAGGCCAAAAAAAAAAAAAAAAATCTTGGCTACAAATATCTGATATAGTCTTTTTTTTTTTTTCCTTTTTTTTTTTTTTTCTCATCCAGATCAGAAGTCTGTGTAGAGCCCATGTTATTCATTATACTTAATTAAACCTTTCCCTTTTCCTCTCCCTCTGCTTTTTTTCTCCCCTTTTTCCTTAACAATTCCTTTCTTTTACAAGTTTATTCATATAAATAAGTCCTCATCAAAAAAAGACGAGAATTACAATATATTGCATTATACAAAGACAAATAACATGAAAACATAGACATGACAACACCCACACACACACAAAGCAAAAAAAAAAAACAAAGGGGAAGAAGTCATGTAGACATTACCGGGAAAACATCTATCTCCACCAAATCTCTAACTTAATAGCAAATATTGGTCCCACAGCTGCCATTTTATCAAATGCGTGGCTTTAGGAGTCATGTCCCATACATTATTGGCTGATTCTATTTTTATCATCTCCCTATTATTTGAGACAGCATTCTCTAATTCTTTCCAGGAAGGTACCTGTGGTTGTTTCCAGTATTTCAAAAGTAACCATTTAGCAACCAGGCATATGTGTGATATTAAATATCTTTCCCCTAATGGAAATCTTTCCAATTGCATATGTAAAATAAATTCTATGGGGTTACAAATGATTGTCTTGCCCACAAGAGTGGATAATTCTTGACTTAGTCTCGTCCAGAATTTTTTTATTTTTTTGCAGTCCCACCACATGAGGGTTGTACCTGGTAATCCACTTTGTTTCCAACATAGGCCATCTAAATTACTATATATTTTTTTTAATTTAATAGGGACATAGTACCATCTATGGATTAGTTTTACCATCATTACGTTATATGAGGAATTGATTGATGAGTTCTTAACAGTATTAAATATTTGAATCCAGTCTTCTTCTAAAATTCTAATTTTCATATCCTCTTCCCAGGCTAATATTCCCAGGCTTTTTTCCAGGGGGGTATTTTCATCCAATATATTACTGAATTTAGAGATTATGTGAGACGATTCTCCCTTAAGTAAATATTTCTCCATTTTCCACATTTTGTCCATATTAGTAGTCTTATACCCTGACAATTTAAGATTCCTCTTTAAGCATTCATAATCTAACCACGTTAACTTGTCTATATTAAATTTCTCTTTAATTATTTTACGCTCCAATAGACTACCTTTATCATATAGGTCTATCACATTTCTAATGTTATGTGATCTTAGTAGTAGTAAGATTGATCCGTTAGAGTTGTTGTTAATAAGATCTATTGGTGCTGCTAGAGAAGGAGATTGTACTAATGATAGTTTGGTTTTATTTTTATGCCATATTTTAATAATGTTTTGAATATTAGGGGGTAAATCTGAATTTCTTTTCTTTTTATACGTAGTCATCCATAATATGTTTTTTATAGAGGATTCTCCCCATATGGCCTCTTCAATTTTTAACCATCTTGGGGAATTTTGCACGTAATTATATCCCGCCACTTGTGTGAGTATAATTTTAACGTTTAAATCTTTGATAGAAGGGGAGCCTAATCCCCCTTTCTCAAATTTCTTACATATTATGGTTTTCTTCACTCTTGGTTTTTTCCCCTGATATATAAAGTCGTCCAACGTTTCTTGAATATTTTTAATATAATAAGCCGGTATTTTGCCTGGAAGACATCTCATAATGTAGGTAATTTTAGGTATCAAACTCATATTTACTGCATTTATTCTAGTAATCCATGATAGATGTAAAGATCTCCAATCATTCAATAATTTCCTAGTTTGTTTCAATATTTCACTATAATTGTCTTTAAAAATATTATTTATATGGCCAGAGAATCTTATACCCAGGTGTACTATGTGTGGGGAGTTTTAATCTTCTAATGATATATTACAAGTAATTATTTCCGATTTCTGTTGGTTTATCTTGAAGTAAGAGAATTTACTAAATTCATCAAGAGCGGTCTGCAGAGCTCTACAGGAAAGTTCTGGATTTGTTATTGTTATTACGATGTCATCGGCATATGCCATTATCTTATATTCCTCCTTCCCTATCTCAATTCCTTTAATTTCTAATGATTCTCTGATAGTTGTTATTAAAGGTTCAAGGAATAAAATAAAAAGAAGGGGGGATAGCGGGCAGCCTTGGCGAGTACCGTTAGTTATTAAAAATTTACCCGTACTAAATTGTGGAGAAGATATATGTGCTGTAGTGTTTAAATACAAGGCTTTTACTGCCGTTGAGGCAAAGCTTCCCAAACCAAATCTCTCCAAAACACTGTCTAGGAAATCCCACCTGACCCTGTCAAAGGCCTTCTCTGCGTCCAATGACAGGGTCAGGGAAGGGATCCTCTTTTTCTTTACAAAGGCCAAGATGTCAAGAAGACGTCTGGTATTATCTGACGCTTGTCTATTCGGGATAAATCCTGTTTGGTCTGGTTTTATTAGTGTAGGGATGATCTTACTCAATCTATTCGCCAGGATTTTAGAGTAAATTTTTATATCAACATTGATTAAGGAGATTGGGCGGTAGTTTTTATATTCTTCAGGATTTTTCCCTTGTTTCAATATATTAACTATTTTTATTTCCGTTAATTCTGATGGTATCACTCCTTCCCGTTTGATCTCATTATAGAGGTCGCATAAGGTTCCGTTCAATTCCTTGGTAAGGTATTTATAGAATAAATTATCAAACCCGTCTACCCCAGGTGTTTTATTTTTTTTAATATTAGACACAATTTCCATTATCTCTACACTTTCGATTTGTTTATATAAGTGGCTAAGTTGGTTTTCCGATACTTTGGGAAGCTTTATCTTATTCAAGTATTGTTTGATCTCTTTTATTCCTGGTTTGTCTACTCGATGATCTTTATCTAAGTTGTATAAGTTGCTATAATATTCCTGGAATACCTCTCCTATCCTATCTGGATGAAACTGCGGGACATTGTTTTGATCTAATATTTTTGCAATATTATTTTTGATATACTGTTTCTTCAATGTATTAGACAGAAGTTTACCTGGTTTACCCCCTTTAAGAAATTGTGTACGCTGAAATGTCCATATTATTTTATCTGATTGTTAATGAAGTATTTTTTGTATTTTGTTGTTTATATCTTTTATTGCCTTACTATTCTCTTTATTTGGTGTCACTCTAAAAATATCTTTCATCTTATTTAGTTCTAGATATAGGGTCCTTAACGGTTTACCTCTTAACCTTTGTATTTCAGCTGATTTTGAAATGAATATACCCCTAATAAATGCTTTATAGGCACACCATAGAGTTACATCCGAATTTACGGATTTTTTTATTAATTTTGAAAAATTCTATTGTTTCCTTTTTTACATATTTAACAAAATCTTCATTTTTTAAGAGCCAAGGATCCATCCTCCAGCTAACTTTTTTCCCCCTATTATACTGGTTCTGATCTTGTATAACTAATTCGTTTAAAGAATGATCTGACCAGGGAGTGGGTCTGATGTTTATCTTTTTAATTACTTTTAAAGTTGGAAGATCCGTTGGTATATAGTCAATTCTTGGAAAATGAATTGTGTCGGTATGAAAAATGAGTATATTCACGTACACCTCGGTGTAAAATCCTCCATGGGTCTATCAAGTTATTATTCTCTTTTACTTTGTAGAAAGGTGGTTTATATGGGATATAGATTTATTTGACCCAACTATTTGTTTATCTAACTTATCATCCAATATCATATTATTAATCGGGTGGATAAATTATTGGGAGGGGCTGGTAATGAACCGGCGGTCTTGGTACACATTGGTACCAATGACAAAGTTAGTGGAAGATGGAGCGTCCTAAAGAATGATTTTAGAGAATTAGGGAATAAGCTTAAAGCAAGGACCTCCAAGGTAGTATTTTCTGAGATACTACCAGTGCCACGTGCGAGCCCAGGGAGGCAGAAGGAGCTTAGGGAGGTTAATGCGTGGCTAAAAAAGTGGTGCAGTGCAGAGGGTTTTGGGTTTTTAGAGCACTGGGCTGACTTCTCACTTGGGTACAATCTCTATAGCAGGGATGGATTGCACCTTAATGATGAGGGCGCTTTTGTGCTAGGGGATAGGATGGTAGAACGGCTGGGGGAGTTTTTAAACTTGTAGGTGGGGGGGAAGGACTATATAGAAGTATTGGGGTAAATAGGGTAGCCAGGGAAAGGGATGAATTAGTTACCCATGGGGGAGGAGAAGGGGGGAGGGTTACAATAGAAAGTAGGGAGGTATTAATAGGGGCCTCAAATACAGTGGCAGGCACTTCACAACAGCAGAGCCATAGCAACATAAAGTGTATGATTGCTAACGCAAGAAGTTTGCCTGGGAAAATGGATGAGCTAGAAATATTAGCAGTACAAGAAAAATGGGGCTTAATAGGCATTACGGAAACATGGTGGGATGAATCTCATGACTGGACTGTTAATCTGGATGGTTATAACCTATTTAGGAAAGATAGGGGAAATGGTAAAAGAGGAGGAGGGATCTGTCTTTATGTTAAGCCTGAATTTAAGCCTATAGTCAGAGAAGATATTTATGCTGGCACTAACGGCATCATTGAATCCTTGTGGGTTGAGCTAAATAGTGGAGGAGCTAATTCGAAACGCATATTGGTGGGAGTATGCTATAAACCCCCAAATATAGCTGAAAGTGAGGAAATACAATTATTGTTACAGATTGGAAATGCAGCTAAGCATGGGCAAGTTCTAATAATGGGAGACTTTAATTACCCTGATATAAACTGGATAAACGAGACCAGCAGCTCAGCTAAGGGGAGCAGGTTCTTGAGTACACTCAGGGATCATTATCTGGCCCAGGTAATACAAGAACCTACTAGAAATGGGGCCATCTTGGATTTAGTCATCACAAGTAATATTGATATAATATCAAATGTAAAAATAGGGGAACCCTTGGGGAACAGTGATCACAACACAGTTTCATTTGAGATTGAATACAAAAAACAGAGTTGTAAGGGGCCAACAAAAACTCTAAATTTTAAAAGGGCTAACTTTAATGGGCTATGGGCAGCAATACAACATATAGACTGGGACAAAGAACTTACAGGGAAGAATACTGAAAATAAATGGACAACATTCAAATCCTTACTAAATAAACATACTCATCAGCTTGTACTATGTGGAAATAAAATGAATAGGTGTAAATCACATCCCATGTGGCTTAACAATGACTTAAAGATCATGATGAGGAAAAAGAAATATGCATTTAAATTATACAAGAAGGAGGGAACAGAGGCAGCTTTATGTGACTATAAGGAAATCAACAAGTCTTGCAAAAGGGCTCTTAGACTGGCTAAAATAGAAAATGAGAAGTCAGTTGCAATGGAAAGTAAGACTAACCCTAAAATATTTTTTTAATATATTAATGGGAAGAAGGCCAGGAAGAAATCGATCGGACCATTACAATGTGACACAGGCCATCTGATAATTAGTGACCAGGAAAAGGCAGATGAGCTAAATAGGTTCTTTTCGTCGGTTTACACAAGGGAGGTACCAGTGGTTGGGACACCGCAACATAATGGGGCTACACTACCTTTACTAAATAATTGGTTAACGCAGGAAGAAATACAAAAGAGGTTGGAGAAAATAAATGTTAATAAAGCCCCAGGTCCTGATGGAATACATCCAAGGGTACTGAGGGAGCTGGGGTCTGTAATAGCCAAACCATTATATCTAATCTTTCAAGACTCACTCACTACAGGGTCTCTACCAGATGACTGGAGAAAAGCAGAGGTGATACCTATATTTAAGAAGGGATCTAGAGCAAATCCGGGGAATTATAGACCAGTGAGCCTCACTTCTGTAGTTGGGAAGCTTTTAGAAGGGTTAATAAGGGACAGAATACAAGAATATGTCTATTTGAACAGGATCATAGGTAGCAGTCAACATGGATTTATGAAGGAAAGGTCGTGTCAGACCAATCTAATTAGTTTTTATGAGGAGGTTAGTAGGAACTTGGATCAGGGCAACTCAGTGGATGTAGTCTTTTTAGATTTTTCAAAGGCATTTGATATGGTGCCACATGGAAGACTAGTGAGCAAACTAAGGGATACAGGAATTGCAGTAAATATCTGCTCATGGATCGAGAGCTGGCTAAAAGACAGGAAGCAAAGGGTTGTTGTAAATGGAACATACTCCGATTGGTCTAATGTGATAAGTGGGGTTCCTCAAGGTTCAGTATTAGGTCCTCTCCTTTTTAACATATTTATTAATGACGTTGAGGTAGGACTCGAATGTAGTGTCTCCATTTTTGCTGATGACACTAAGTTGTGCAAGGTAATAAAATCAGATAATGATGTACTTTCCCTACAAAAGGATTTGCATAAATTAGAGAAATGGGCGGCTAAATGGCAGATGAGATTTAATACAAATAAATGTAAGGTTATGCATTTGGGAAGGAACAATAGCCAAGCAATCTATAATCTTAATGGAGCAAATCTAGGGGTATCAGATATTGAAAGGGATTTGGGAGTACTAGTGGACAACCACCTAGGTAACAGCGCTCAAAGCCAAGCAGCAGCTGCAAAGGCAAATAAAATATTAGCATGTATTAGGAAGGGTATAGAAGCCAGGGAAGAAGATATAATTCTGCCACTATACAAATCTCTAGTACGCCCTCATTTGGAATATGGAGTACAATTTTGGGCACCACCTCATAAAAAAGACATTTTAGAGCTGGAAAAAGTACAGAGAATGGCTACAAAACTAATAAGGGGAATGGAGGGGCTAAGTTATGAAGAAAGACTAACAAAATTAAACTTATTTTCGCTAGAAAAAAGGCGTCTAAGAGGAGATATGATTAAGTTATATAAATACATCCAGGGTCAATATAAGGCTTTGTCAAGTGAACTTTTTGTAGCAAGAGATTATCAACTGACAAGAGGACATCCTTTGAGGTTAGAGGAAAAAAGATTTCACCTTAAACAAAGAAAAGGGTTCTTCACAGTTAGGGTGGTTAAACTGTGGAATTCTCTACCAAAGGAGGTGGTGACAGCGAATTCGATAGACAACTTCAAAAAGGGGTTAGATATATTTTTGAATAAAGAGGGCATTCAAGGCTATCCTAGATAACTAGCAAGGAATATTGATCCAGGGAGAAATTTGATCGCCAGTTTCTGGGGTCAGGAAGGAATTTAGCTTTTTTTTCCCCTTATGAGACAATTGGCAAAGTTTCAATGGTTTTTTTTTTTCTGTTTGCCTTCCTCTGGATCAATTAACAATTAACAATAATAATAAATAGTCCACATAAAAAAGATCAATAGAGATCTAAAAAGGTTGAACTTGATGGACTAACTCTTTATTCATCCTCCAATACTATACTATTAATAATTATTTAATCAATAATTTAATTAATAACTAATCCGCATATTGCCGATCAGAGGAGATCTTAACAGGTTGAACTTGATGGACTGAAAGTCTTTTTTCAACCTTAATTACTATGGGCCTCATTCTATTATCGGCCGTAAATCGGCCGTAAGGCTGCGATTCCTTGCGGGGGTTCTGTTAACTCGCGATTCTATTATACGGCCCCGCAAGGATCTCCCCTTACGGCCGGCCGCATATCTTGAAACCGGCCGTAAGCTGTGAAATCAAAAAAATAAAAAATAAATTCAAGCCTGCACTGTACAGCTCTGTAAATGCTAGGGATCATATATCAAGCTTGCACATCAGCCCAAACCCGAGTTCAAATTAACTGTTTATTTTCCGGCTGCGGCGTGGGCATGTCTGAGGTGCTCCAAGCACTCTGGACTTTTTACATGGATATTTTACGTATATTAAAAATAAATTATTTTACGGATTTGAGTATAGGGTAATTATGTGCTATTTTTTCTAACACCGAATATCACTTTATAGACTCTGAAAAGTGCAGGATGGCTTTATTTGAGCTATTTTATGTGCTTAATTGGTGCTAGCGGGACCTGTTTGCTGCAAGTAAGCTGCGGCTCGTTTTTAGCCTTGCAGACAGGGTTCCCGGAGCAATAGAATAGCAACCAGGATTTTCTTGCGGCCGAAACTCTTGCGGCCGTTTTAGATCAAAGGCTTTCCTCTGGCGCGAGCGGCCGCAAGAGATAGCAAGGCACCGGCCGCAAGCCTGCCGGAACCCCTGGCCGGAGGGGAATAGAAAGCTTGCGGCCGGTCCTTGCGGCCCCGCTGCGGCCGATTAAAAAAAAAAGAACAAAGATACAGATAACAGACATACAAATCCTTAAAAGAACAGCTGCAAACTAAACGAATGTCAGCTGATATATAGCAAGGCAAATTAGTTCTTATGAAGTGAAAATGTATCGCCCTATTTCTGGGCGAGGGGATAGGGTCTATGGTACAGATCTAATGCATAAATTTCAGGAGCAAGGGCATATATAATACCTCGTTTCAAACTTCCCTGAGGGAATCTTTGCTCCCCGGAAGGCCAAGAAGGTAAATCTTTTTATTTATCTACCATAACTTTAACTTTGTCTATTTTATTAAAGCATAGCTCGCTTTCCGTGCTGTCAAGTTTGATTTATTCAAAATGTTGACTTTCTAGCTAAAAGTAGATCTATATTCGCTACCTTCTAGTTGTCCGGAGAGAAAAGGATCCAATAGAGAAGTTAAATTTACTACCATGTATTTTATAGATATTACTAATAATTCTCCTTATATATAGGCATTTTTTATATCATTTAGATTTTCTGATATTATTATATAAAATTGGTTGTTTTTTCCTTTTTTCCTTTTTTTCCCTCTTTTCCTTCCTTCTTTTTTCCTTTTTTTTCATTTTCTATTTATTTTTTTTATTCGGGAGGGATTTACTTAGGAGGGTTCACACATAGGGCCTCATTCTATTATCGGCCGCAGCCGTTGCGGGGCCGCAAGGACCGGCCGCAAGCTATTCTGCTATTCTATTCCCCTCCGGCTGGGGATTCCGGCAGGCTTGCGGCCGGCGCCTTGCTATCTCTTGCGGCCGCTCGTTCCGGAGGAAAGCCTTTGTTCTAAAACGGCCGCAAGGAAATCGGCCGTAATAAAATCCTATTTGCAATTCTATTGATCCGGGAACCCTCTCTGCAAGGCTAAAACCGAGCCGCAGCTTACTTGCAGGAAAGAGGTCCCGCTAGCACCAATTAAGCACGAAATATAGCCCCAATAAAGCCATCCTGCACTTTGAGAAGTCTATAAACTGATTTTAGGTGTTAGCAAAAATAGCACAAATTTCCCCTATACTCAAATCCGTAAAAAATATATATTTTTTAATATATGTCAAATTTACATGGAAAAAGTCCAGAGTGCTTGGAGCACCTCAGACCTGGCCACGCTGCGGCCGGAAAATAAACAGTTAATGTAAACTCGTATTTGGGCTGATGTGCAAGCTTGAGAGGGGGTTACTATTAATCCTCATGTCCCCCAATATGATCCCTAGCATTTACAGAGCTGTACAGTGCTGTCTTGAATTTATTTTTTACTTTAAAAATTTTGGAGCTTACGGCCGGTTCCAAGATATGCGGCCGGCCGTAAGAGGAGATCCTTGCGGGGCCGTATAATTGAATTGCGAGGTAACAGAACCCCCGCAAGGAATCGCAGCCTTACGGCCAATTTACGGCCGATAATAGAATGAGGCCCTATGTGAGTATATCTAATACTATCTTTTTTTCTAATCCAAAATTTATAAATTTTCCCTTATATTTTTACTATATATTGTGCTTTTACACCTTATTACTAAATTCTACTTTTATGAAGAAAGAGTGGGTTTATTTACCCGCTCAGTCTATCAGGTTATATTATTATGTGTATATGTGTTTTTTTTTTTCTTTTTTTTTTTTTTTTTTCTATCCCTTTATCCTTCCTTTCTTTTTTTTTTTCTTAAACCCATATAACTGTGACTCTTTATCAATATTATGTCTCTTGTGTTCTAAGTGACTCTTGTTTTATTTTAAACCCATTTAAACAACCCTCTTCAACTCAACTGTGTGTCTTGTGTTAAAAAAACCAATCATCTTTCCTATACCTCTCTACTTGATAATTTCCTTTGAACTTTCAGAAGAAACAAAAAAGAAAAACCTAAGTGTTAATGTATGATCTCCCGATTCCCTATTACTTTATTTTTAGAATATCGTTCTTTACTTTTTCTTTCTATTTAAATTTGTCTCCCTTCTCCTGAGCTTAAGTAACCATGACCCTGTTTTGCAGTTTCCAGAGATTATTTCTTATATTTTTTCCAGTCCAAGTTTCCTGCACTCAATTCCAGTTTTTTAGTAACTTCCATATTGCTTTCTGTATATATGTCCCAAACTTTTAATATCTCTATGGCTTCTTGAACTGAGTCTATTTTGACCCACTTTAAGTCTTTATAAATTAGTAAGCCTACTGGCTGCGCCCATTTATATCTGATTTCTTTGAGCCTGAGAGTTCTAGTTATTTGGAGAAATTCCCTTCTTTTCCCCAACGTATGTGCGGATAGATCTTGGAAAAATTTTATGTTCTCATATGGGTGATCTAGCTGTTTCTTTAAGAAAGCATTTTTCAAAGCAATTTCTTTTAAAGGTAAGTAATGTAATTTCAACATAATGTCTCTTGGGGTAGATGTATCCATCATTTTGGCCAATGGGAGTCTATGTAGTGCATCCATTTTCCATTGATCTTTCTGCACCTCTGGGGCCAGATAGTTGAGCAATTCTTTAACATATGACTCCAAGTCTTCTCCATGTATCTCTTCTGATATACCCCTTATACGTAAATTGTTTTTTCTAGAATGATTCTCCAATTTATCAACTTTGGAGGAAAGTTCCTCAATTTTATTTTCTAGAGAGGTTACATATTTGGAGATTGTATTATTGTCCGTTATAATTTTATCACAGATCTTTTCGTTAGCTTCAATTCTTTGTGTCATACTATTTATAGATTCGATGATATTAGACATTTGTTTTGAAAGATCATTAGTCAAATTGACTTGAAATTCTTTTAGTATACACTTTAACTTCGAACATGTAAGTATTTCCTCTTCTTCAGTGGAATTATCTTCCAAGTTTCCTTGAAAAGATTTTTCAGGGGTCTGCTTTTCTGTCAGGTCTGAGCTAATGTCTCCATGAGATTGATCTGGAGTTGTCATTTTATTTCTAGGGGAAAAGAAGCTTGTTGATTTTTCTGTATCTTTTACTTTCTCCTTCAATTTTGTTTTATTAGCTGTGTTACTTTTTTTATTTGACATGATTAAATCTCTTATAAGCTTTCAGGTAACAATAAGCTTTCAAGCAGAAAATCAGAGAGTTTTTTTCTTTTGGGAGTTAAATTCTCCTACAAATCCAAGGGGGGACAGTGTAATCCCTTGATATCCTTTTATAATGTAATTTTACACCTTAGCCAGATTCACAATGATTGTTTTCACTGTAACCTCTTATATGTAGACTTTGTTCCACTTTAGGAGACATGAAGGGGTAGACATGGGGAGTGCAGAATTATTAGGCAAATGAGTATTTTGACCACATCATCCTCTTTATGCATGTTGTCTTACTCCAAGCTGTATAGGCTCGAAAGCCTACTACCAATGCTTGTAGATTGTAGGCATTTGTAATGCTATAATTTCCATGTGGGAAGGAGCGTTTTTCTCTGGCGTCTGCTCCCCTGCCATCAGCCACGGCAGTCTCACGCTGACGTGTGCATCACTTCCGGTCCGCCTCCATCCAGAAGGGGGAGGGAGAGAAGGAGAGAGATTGAGAACAGAGAGAGGGAGAGGGCACAGAGAGAGAGAAAGGGTACACAGAGAGAGGGTGCACAAACAGACAGAAGACACAATTTTTAAGTCAATATTATACCGTCATTTTTAACGGGCAAGTTACTAGTACTAATAATAAGTGTCATCAATGGGCTGTATACTTTTATTCTTTTGCAAAAAGAGAAATAAGCCCTATGTCTCAATAAAGAGTCCATCATTACTGAATACATTTGAGACTAAAAGAGAACCATTAGGCTGTGCCATGTATGACTGAATATATCTTAAGACTCTACTCCTATTAATTTATATACCGTAAATAAGGTTTTGATTTACCTGGAGAATCTGCTGTTTACTATTTGACCTCAAGCATTTTTATTAATTACAAAAATACTAATTCTTTACGAGTTCTTTGAATAAAAAGATGAGAAGAGGCATTAACCAAGTTTGTTTAGCTCTGCAGTGAATTAATGTTGGAAATTTCACTATGATAAGGGTCTGATTATTTAGACAAATATAACAGTAAGCATACATACACTGTAAATGGAATCTCCATAAAGAAAAGTCCAACTGTCCTGTGTGCATACACAGTTAAAGGCTCACCTTTGTGTGATTTTAATTTATTACATAGTTACATAGGGCCTCATTCAATTGCTATTTGGCCAATTGAATAAGGTTCTGAATAAGCACATAACATATATTTTTTAAAGAAGTTTTTAGTTAGTAAGCATCTATCCAAAAGCAAGGTTTTCACTAACTAGAAACTTCTCTAAAAAAAATATGCTATGTGCTTATTTAGAGCCGTATTCAATTGGCCAAATCGCAATTGAATGAGGGCCATAGTATTTAAGGTTGAAAAAAGACTTTCAGTCCATCAAGTTCAACCTTTTAAGATCTCCTCTGATCTGCAATATGCGGATTAACTATTAATTATTTAGTTGTATAAAAAAAAATTCCCTCCTGATCCGAGCCCCCGGCGAGCGGACTTCTCTCTGGATCAATACTCTCTCTCTAATTATCCATGATAACCCCGAATTCCCTTTTTAATTAGAAATAAATCCAGTCCACTTTTAAAGTTATCTATCGAATCCGCTGTCACCACCTCCTCAGGCAGAGAATTTCACAGATTAACCATCCTTACTGTGAAGAACCCTTTTCTTTCTTTTAGGTGGAATCTTTTTACTTCTAACCTCAAGGGATGTCCTCTTGTTAGTTGAAAACCTCTTGGCACAAAAAGCTCCCTTGACAAATCTTTATACTGACCCTGGATGTATTTATATAAGGTAATCATATCTCCTCTTAGATGCCTTTTTTCTAGAGAAAATAAGTTTAATTTGGTTAGTCTTTCTTTATAACTTAGACCCTCCATTCCCCTTATTAGTTTTGTTGCCCTCCTCTGTACCCTTTCCAGCTCTAAAATGCCCTTTTTATGAAGTGGTGCCCAAAATTGTACTCCATATTCCAAATGAGGGCGTACTAGAGATTTGGATAGTGGCAGAATTATATCTTCTTCCCTGGCTTCTATACCCTTCCTAATACATTCTAATATTTTATTTGCCTTTGCAGCTGCTGCTTGGCTTTGAGCACTGTTACCTAGGTGGTTGTCCACAAGCACTCCCAAATCCCTTTCAATATCTGATATACCTAGATTTGCTCCATTAAGATTATAAATTGCATGCCTATTTTTCCTTCCCAGATGCATAACTTTACATTTATTCGTATTAAATCTCATCTGCCATTTTGGTTTTTCATTCCTCAATTGTATGTAAATCCCTTTGGAGGGAAAGCACATTACTATCTGATTTAATTACCTTGCACAACTTCGTGCCATCAGCGAAAATGGAGACACCACTCTCCAATCCTTCCTCTAAGTCATTAATAAATATGTTTAAAAGGAGAGGACCTAATACTGAACCCGGAGGAACCCCACTTACCACATTAGTCCAATCGGAGTATGTTCCATTTACAACAACCCTTTGCTTCCTGTCTTTTAGCCAGCTCTCAATCCATGAGCAGATATTTACTGCAACTCCTGTATCTCTTAGTTTGCACAATAGTCTCCCATGTGGCACTGTATCAAAAGCCTTTGCAAAATCCAAAAAGACTACATCCACTGAGTTGCCTTGATCCAGGTTCCTACTAACCTCCACATAGAAACTAATTAGATTTGTTTGACATTACCTATCCCTCATAAATCCATGTTGACTCCTACTTATAATCCTGTTCAAATAGACATATTCTTGTATATTATCCCTTATTAACCCTTCTAAAAGCTTCCCCACTACAGAAGTGAGGCTCACTGGTCTATAATTCCCCGGATTTGCTCTTGCTCCCTTTTTAAATATAGGTATCACATGAGCTTTTCTCCAGTCATCTGGTAGAGACCCTGTGTTGAGTGAATCTTGAAAAATGTAATATAATGGTTTGGCTATTACAGAAACCAGTTCCCTTAGTACCCTTGGATGTATTCCATCAGGACCCAGGGCTTTATTAACATTTATTTTTTTCCAACCTCTTTTGGATTACTTCCCGTGTTAACCAATTATTTGGCGAAGATAGCGTAGCCCCATTATTTTGCCGTGTCCCAACCACTTGTACCACCCTTGTGTATACTGAAGAAAAGAACCTATTTAGCTCATCTGCCTTTTCCTGGTCACTAATTATCAGACGGCCTGTGTCACATTGTAATGTTCCTATAGCTTCCTTCCTCGCCTTCTTCCCATTAATATACTTAAAAAATATTTGAGGGTTAGTCTTACTCTCATTTGCAATTCATTTTTCATTTTCTATTTTAGCCAGCCTAATCGCGCTTTTGCAAGCCTTGTTGATTTCCTTGTACTCCTGTAAAGCGGCCACTTTTCCCTCTTGTTTGTATAATTTAAATGCCTGTTTTTTTACTCCGTATCTTGATCTTTAAATCATTGTTAAACCACATTGGATGGGATTTACTCCTTTTACTTTTATTCCCACACGGTATATGCCGATGTGTATGTATATTTAGTAAGGATTTAAATGTTGTATATTTATGTTCAGTATTTTTACCTGCCAGTTCTCTGTCCCAGTCTATACTTTGTATTGCTGCCCTTAGACCGTTAAAATCTGCCCTTTTAAAATGAAGAGTTTTCGTTGGCCCCTTAAAATTATGTTTTTTTAATTAAATCTCAAATGAGACTGTGTTGTGATCACTGTTTCCCAAAGGTTGCCCTATTCCAACATTTGATACTATATCAATATTATTTGTGATGAGTAAATATAAGATAGCTTCATTTCTAGTAGGCTCCTGTATAACCTGGGCCAGATAATGATCCCTGAGTGTACTCAAGAACCTGCTCCCCTTCGATGAACTGCTGGTCTCATTTATCCAGTTTATTTCAGGGTAATTAAAATCTCCCATTATTAGAACTTGCCCATGCTTAGCTGCATTTTCAATCTGTAACAATAATTGTATTTCCTCACATATTTAAGTTGTTTTATTATTTTGTCGCTGTCTGTTTATATAAATACATTTTAATGTTATAACTTTTCCTTTCTAAGCATATGATCAGATTAAAGTGTGTAAAGCACTAATGGCATATTCATTCCTGATATTCCTTATTTTTCTTTTCTCTAGGGGGAAATACAACTAAGAGGGGATATGATTACCTTATACAAATACATCCAGGGTCAATACAAGTCTTTGACACAAGAAATTTTTGTGCCAATAGATAAAAGGTTAGAAAAAAAAATAGTCCACCTTAAAGAAAGAAAATGGTTCTTCACAGTAAGGCTGGTTAAACTGTGGAATTATCTACCAAAGGAGGTTGTGACAGCAGATTCAATAGAGAAGTTAAAAAGGGGTCTGTTATATGCTTGAATAAAAATAGCATTCAGGGCTAATCTCTAATCATTAAATATATATATAAATGACTTTATTCATTGGCGTGTACAGCATACATACGTCGTTGAATTACATTCTCCATACACAAGAAACTGTTGATAATATAATTAAAATTAGAATGTATTTATTAAAAAACATCTTAATATAATTCCCTCATAGTATTATTATTATCCCTTACTTATAATGAGCCAACATATTCAATAGCGCTATACAGGGGTTACGTACACAGCAAAACAAAATGAACACCTCCGCGGAGGAGCGGAGGAGCAGCTGCTGATGGAAAGTAAGTGAAGGAAAAGGGAGTGGGGGAGGTAATTAGAGGGGTAAAGTGAGGAGGGGGGTTGAGGAGGGAGGACGAGGAGGGGAGTTGAGGTTGAGGAGGGGGTTTGAGGTTGAGAAGGGGGAGGGGGGTTGAGGTTGAGGAGGGGGGTTGAGGTTGAGGAAGGGGGTTGAGGAGGGAGGATGAGGAGGGGGCTTGAGGAAGAGGAGTGGGGTTGTGGAGGGGGGCTGAGCAGGGAGGATGAGGAGGGGGTGGAGGAGGGAGGATGAGGAGGGGGCTTGAGGAAGAGGAAGGGGGTTGTGAAGGGAGAATGAGAAGGGGGGCTGAGGTTGAGAAGGGAGGTTGAGGAGGGGGTTTAGGAGGGAGGATGAGAAGGGGGGTTGAGGAGCGGGGTTGAGGAGGGGGGTTGAGGAGGGAGGTTGAGGAGGGGGGTTGAGGGTGAGGAGGGGGGTTGAGGAAGGTAGGATTAGGAGTGGGGTTGAGGAAGGGGGTTGAGGATGAGAAGGGAGGATGAGGAGGGCTGTTGAGGAGGGGGGGTTGAGGAGGGTGATAAGGCAGGGAAAGAGACACGAGGGTGAGGGGGGAAGAGACACAGGGAAGGGAAGGGGGAAGAGACACAGGGGAGGGAGAGGGGGACACAAGAAAGGGGCACAGAGGGCACACAGGAGGGGGACACAGAGGGCACAAGAGGGACACAGGGGGCAGCACCTTTCCCACCCTCGGCTTATACTCGAGCCACTACGTTTTTCCAGTATTTTGTGGTAAAATAGGTGCCTTGGCTTATACTTGGGTTGGCTTATACTCGAGTATATACAGTATATTGATATATATATATATAGATATGGATATATTTCTCTATCTATCTATCTATCTATCTATCTATCTATCTATCTATCTATCTATATATATATATATATATATATATATATATATATATGTATTTATATATATATATATATCTGTCTATATATCTTTCTATCTATCTATACACATCTATATATCTATGTACAACTATCTATAGCACTATCTAGCTATCAGTCTATCTATCTATCACTCTGTCTATATATCTATCTATGCACATCTATCTATCTACCTATCTATCTATGCACATCTATCTTTCTGCACTCTGCTCATGCGCGGCTAAGGGTGCGCTCTGCTCATGGTGCATTGCGCATGCGCGCAATCCGATCGGCTTTGTGATCGGATAGTTGTCAAACTGAGATTTGATTCAAAGCGTGGCGACGAATCGCAGTTTGACAATTATAATATGTGATGTGATGATATGGGATGATGATAACAGATAGTAACAGCGAGTGGGCAGCTATGGAAGCTACACTGAGCAGAATCGCCCCAGCACTGGCTGTCAATCCCACTAAGTAAACAGGGCTGACGACATATGATTCAGGGAGGCATTGTGAGAAGTTCTGTTCCTGTGTGATGGGATATACTAGAGGAGTGAAATGGGGAAATATAAAAGTGAGTAAGATACTATAGTTTTTGTATCAAACTGTGCCCTGTAACATATTTAGTAATACCTATATTTTAATTGATTTTACCAAAAGTGGTGTAGTAAAGTTTAGTACAGGTAGGGCCATAGTGACATTTGACCCTGTGCTGACATTATCATCACATATAATAGTTGTCAAACTGCGAGACGTCGTCACACTTTGCGTGGTGCGTTGGACTTAGCCGATGAGCGACGAAGCGAGGCAAACCGTTAACATGTAGCACTTGGCACGTAGCGAGGCGAGCCGTTAAGCCACTACAACGCACTACAACTATCAGCAGTAACACAAAAAGGCAATGAAACACACTGGACTCAGCCCAAAAAATAAACTTCTTAAACGCGAGATCGCCTTGGCGTGCAAGCACTGGACAAACGCAGGAGTTAGAAAAAAAAAAATACGAGATGTGGGACTTAGAAAAAAAAAGATACGAGACGCAAAAAATTACAAGATTAACAGCCGAAAGACGAAAATGAAAAAACAATAAAAACACCCTAAATACACCCCAAAAAATTACAAAAACATCACACACAGCACTGGCTGTCCATCCCACTAAGTAAACAGGGCTGACGACATATGATTCGGGGGGGCATTGTAAGAAGTTCTGTTCCTGTGTGATGGGATATACTAGAGGGGTGAAAAGGGGAAATATAAAAGTGAGTAAGATACTATAGTTTTTGTATCAAACTGTGCCTGGTAACATATTTAGTAATACCTATTTTTTTATTGATTTTAACAAAAGTGGTGTGGTAAAGTTTAGTACAGTTAGGGCCATAGTGACATTTGACCCTGTGCTGACATTATCATCACATATATAGTTGTGAGCATGGGCTTTACCTCGCGCACGTAGCCTATGTATAATGCACACTTGGAACATTCATTACACTTTATCATCAGGGCACCAACACTCAAAATGTATATTCTATGCAGACGCAAAATAGAAACAGATTGTTAGCACTTCAGCCTATTGCTCGCTGCATATATGAATTATAAATAGTTAAAGTTTATTAATTTATTTAATAAATTATTCATTATTACTTAACTACATATACATAGAAATATATATCTCGCTCAGAGGACCAAAAGTACACGAAAGGAGAGGCTCGCAATGAGCGCCGAAGGTCCTCACAGTACAAAACGGTTTACATTCTGTGTCAAACAGCATTCCCAATTTTATTGCCCTGTAATTTTTGACGGGCAAGTCGCTAGTCTTTTATAATTGTCAAACTGCGATTCGTAGTCACACTTTACAACAAATCGCATTTTGACAACAATCGGATTGAAAAGCCCATCGGATTGCGCATATGCGCATACGCAATGCGCGGCGTCATGCGCGGCTCGTAAGGGGAGGGGGAAGAGACACAGAGGGAAAAGGGGGGAAAGAGACACAGTGGGAGATGGGGGAAGAGACACAGGGGAGGGGGGAACAGACACAGGGGAGGGGGGAAAGCGACACAGGGGAGGGAGGTAAAATCACAGGGGGGGAAATGAGACACAAGGGAGGAAGTAGACAGGGGAGAGACTCACAATGAGCTCCAAAGGCGTTCATCGTGAGGCCAGTAAAGTAGACGGTGGGAGAGGTGTGGGGGGGAGGCTCGCAATGAGCGCCGAAGGCGCTCATCGCGAGGCCAGTAAAGTAGAGGGGGAGAGTTTGGGCATTGTTTGGCAAACAGCATTGCCATGCTTCACTTTGTATTGCCGTCATTTTTGATGGGCAAGTCGCTAGTGTTTCATATAACCTTTGATACTTGTTGTTATTTAGTTGTTCAGTCATGCCCGACTCTCCGTGACTCTATGGACCACAGCACACCAGGCACATCTTGTGTCTGGTTGTGATCATCCCTAAGGTTTTCTTGGCAAATATACTAGAGTGGTGTGCCAGTTCCTTCTCCAGTGGGCAGCGATTTGTCTGATCTCTCTGTTATGACCTGCCCATCTTGGGTGACCCTACATGGTTTAGGTCACAGCTTCATTAAGGTACACAAGCCCCTTCACCATGACCAAGGTAGATATCCAAAAGTGGATATGGTACTAACTTCAGCTTTTAATTGAAGGTCTTTAACATTACAACGGCTTTTATATTGCTTGAAAAGACACTATTTTATAAAATAATATTTTTTTTTACTTATTACCATTAAATACTCTGACTTTCTGAATTGAATAAAGAATGGAATTGAGTGATAATGATATCTAGTAAAATGGATTATGAAAAGGCGTATTTTATTTGTATTGTATCCTTTCCTTGTTTAATATATGAATACCTGTGCCAAAACAATGAAATGCAAGTTATCTTAAAGTGAATACAATGTTCATTTCACATAGTGACATTTAGAGATATTTGCACATGGTTAAATATAAACCAACCGTTATCTCTTCCTATTCTCTAGGCTAGCTCAGAGAAACGAAACTGGAGGCAATCTAAGAAACAAAACAGATGCAGACAGTTCCTGGATGGACTTGTAGATGAGGAGCACCCTTCCTGTATAACTTCTTTTGTTGCTGGAGGTAATGTTATTTTTATTGCGCAATCTGGAGTTTCCTTAGACGGTAAGTACCACTTTACACAGAGCTGTTTCCTTCTCCTTGGGGGGAAATAATGCGTGTGTATGTATGTGTGTGTCATATTCACTTTCATTGGAAGTGTTTCAGTAGGGGGCAAAGGAAAATAAAGAATATCCTCATTAAAATGATATCATTGTATGCAGTGTCTATCTATCTATTTCTCTATATCTATCTATTTATATTGATATCTCTCTTTATATCTATATATGCCTATATCTATCTATCTATATGTATATATTTCTTTATATCTATCTATCTATCTATCTATTTATCTGTCTCTCTCTCTAAATATCTATATCACATATATAGTTGTGAGCAAGCGGGCTGTTGATAACTCTTGCGGCCCTAACAAAGGCGCTGGTTGCCAGCAACTGTGGACCTCGCAAAATTTACGTAGTTACGAAAGCAAAATACGAGACACGTTACGACCCATTACGACCTCGCAAAAATCGTCCGAAACCCGCGCACATGAAAACATGAAAAACACAATGAATACACACAACAAATACATAAAAAGCTTACCTACAGCAGGGGGTGGGGGGCACCCAGGACCTCGAAAACTGAAGTTACTCCTGAATTTAACTCCGAAATAAAAGAGTTTAGACACTGAAAAATCCTCTAAGCGAGAGAGAAAATGGCCACCAAAAAAAAACGAAAACGAGGCTACAGCAGTCTAAAGATGTAAAACACCACCAAACACCTACGGATTTCCCGAAAACGACGTACGAGATTCGAAAACAAGGACGCAACCCGCGCGACCCCAAAAACATTACAAACACAATAAATACACACAACAAACACATAAAAAGATTACACACAGCAAGGTGGTGCACCCAGGACCTCTGCCAGTGAAATTACACCTCGATTTAACTCCAAATTTCGGAGTTTATACATCCGAAAATCACCTAAGCGAGAGAAAAAATGGCAGCCGAACAAAACGAAAACGAGGCTAAACGACCCTAAACACGCAAAACACCACCAAACAGCTACGGATATTCCCGAAAAAGTCGGACGACATCCGAAACGAAGGACGCTAAATCAGCCACAGCCGCGTACCACATATTAGGCACCATTTTAGAACACTAACTTATACAATCCGGAAGTACACAGCTACCCTTACGGATTTGGCTCGCGCACGCACACTATTTACACATCACACTGCACACATTCATGACACTTACACAGCAGCTCCACAGCACTGAAAACACACATTGTATGCTGAAGCAACATCAAAACAGATTGCCAGCTCTTCAACACAATGCTTCCTGCATATATTACTTCAAAATAGGTAAAGTGTATTACTTTATTAATGTATTATTTATTTCATTACTATACACCAAACAGCATTAGCTCACTTACAATTTCATTGCCGTCATTTTTTGACGGGCAATATTCTACTATATATATATATACAGTGGATATAAAAAGTCTACACACCCCTGTTAAAATGTCAGGTTTCTGTGCTGTAAAAAAATGAGACAAAGATAAAACATTTCAGAACTTTTTCCACCTTTAATGTGACCTATAAACTGTTCAACTCAATCGAAAAACAAACTGAAATCTTTTAGGTAGAGGGAAGAAAAAATATAAAGATAAAATAATATGGTTGCATAAGTATGCACACCCTTAAACTAATACTTTGTTGAAGCACCTTTTGATTTTATTACAGCACTCACGGCCTCATTCTATTATCGGCCGCAGCCGTTGCGGGGCCGCAAGGACCGTCCGCAAGCTATTCTGCTATTCTATTCCCCTCCGGCCGGGGATTCCGGCAGGCTTGCGGCCGGCGCCTTGCTATCTCTTGCGGCCGCTCGCGCCGGAGGAAAGCCTTTGATCTAAAACGGCCGCAATGAAATCGGCGTAAGAAAATCCTATTTGCAATTCTATTGCTCCGGGAACCCTCTCTGCAAGGCTAAAAGCGAGCCGCAGCTTACTTGCAGGAAAGAGGTCCCGCTAGCACCAATTAAGCACGAAATATAGCCCAAATAAAGCCATCCTGCACTTTGAGAAGACTATAAAGTGATTTTCGGTGTTAGCAAAAATAGCACAAATTTCCCCTATACTCAAATCCGTAAAATATTTTTTTTTTATTATATGTCAAATATCCATGTAAAAAGTCCAGAGTGCTTAAAGCACCTCAGACCTGGCCACGCTGCGGCCGGAAAATAAACAGTTAATGTAAACTCTGATTTGGGCTGATGTGCAAGCTTGAGAGGGGATTACTATTAATCCTCATGTCCCCCAATATGATCCCTAGCATTTACAGAGCTTTACAGTGCTGTCTTGAATTTATTTTTGACTTTAAAAATTTTGGAGCTTACGGCCGGTTCCAAGATATGCGGCCGGCCGTAAGAGGAGATCCTTGCGGGGCCGTATAATTGAATTGAGAGGTAACAGAACCCCCGCAAGGAATCGCAGCCTTACGGCCGATTTACGGCCGATAATAAAATGAGGCCCTCAGTCTTTTGCCCACTCTTCTTTGCAAAAACACTCCAAATCTGTCAAATTGCAAGGGCATCTCCTGTGCACAGCCCTCTTCAGATCACCCCACAGATTTTCAGTCGGTTTTCAGGGACTGGGCCATTCCAAAACGTTAATCTTCTTCTGGTGAAGCCATTCCTTTGTTGATTTGGATGTATGCTTTGGGTCATTGTCATGCTGAAAGATGAAGTTCCTCTTCATGTTCAGCTTTCTAGCAGAAGCATGAAGGTTTTGTGCCAATATTGACTGGTATTTGGAACTGTTCATAATTCCCTCTATCATAACTAAGGCCCCAGTTCCAGCTGAAGAAAAACAGCCCCAAAGCATGATGCTGCCACCACCATGCTTCACTGTGGGTATGGTGTTCTTTTGGTGATGTGCAGTGTTGTTTTTGCTCCAAACATATGTTTTGGAATTATAGCCACAAAGTTCAACCTTGGTTTCATCAGACCTTAACACCTTTTCCAACATGCTTTTGGGAGACTTCAGATGTGTTTTTGCAAAATGTAGCTTGGCTTGGATGTTTTTCTTCGTAAGAAAAGGCTTTTGTCTTGCCACTCTACCCCATAGCCCAGACATATGAAGAATACGGGAGATTGTTGTCACATGTACCACACAGCCAGTACTTGCCAGATATTCCTGGAGATCCTTTAATGTTGCTGTAGGCCTCTTGGTAGCCTCCCAGACCAGTTTTCTTCTCGTGTTTTCATCAATTTTGGAGGGAGCTCCAGTTTTTGGTAATGTCACTGTTGTTCCATATTTTCTCCACTTGATGACTGTCTTCACTGTGTTCCATGGTATATCTAATGCCTTGGAAATTCTTTTGTACCCTTCTCCTGACTGATACCTTTTAACAATGAGATCCCTCTGATGCTTTGGAAGCTCTCTTGGGACCATGGCTTTTGCTGTGGGATGCGACTAAGAAAATTTCAGGAAAGACCAACTAGAGCAGCTGAACTTTATTTGGGGTTAATCAGAGGCACTTTAAATAATGGCAGGTATATGCTGACTCCTATTTAACACGATTTGGAATGTGATTGCTTAATTCTGAACACAGCTACATCCCCAGTTATAAGAGGGTGTGCAGACTTATGCAACCACATGATTTTTCTTTAGTTTTTTTCTTCCCTCCACCCAAAAGATTTCAGTTTGTTTTTAATTGAGTTGTACAGGTCACATTAGAGGTGGAAAAAGTTCTGAAATGATTTATCTTTGTCTCATTTTTTTACAGCACAGAAACCTGGCATTTTAACAGGGGTGTGTAGACTTTTTATATCCACTGTATCTGTCTATATATCTATCTATCTATACACATCTATCTATGTACACCTATCTATCTCTCTATCTGGCTATCAGTCTGTCTATCTATATCAGATATCTATATCAGTCTGTCTACATATCTATCTATGCACATCTATCTATCTATCTATCTATCTATCTATCTACCTATCTATCTTTCTGCACTCTGCTCATGTGCGGCTACGGGTTCGCTTTGCAATCGGATAGTTGTCAAACTGTGATTCATTGCAAATCGTAACGACGAATCACAGTTTGACAATTATAATATGTGATGTGATAATATGTGACGATGATAACAGATAACAGATAGTAACAGCGACTGGGAGTGGGCGGCTATGGAAGCTGCACTGATCAGAACCGCCCAGCACTGGCTGTCCATCCCACTAAGTAAACAGGGCTGACGACATATGATTCGGGGGGGCATTGTGAGAAGTTCTGTTCCTATGTGATTGGATATACTAGAGGAGTGAAAAGGGGAAATATAAAAGTGAGTAAGATACTATAGTTTTTGTATCATACTGTGCCCTGTAACGTATTTAGTAATACCTTCTTTATGCTGTAATATATTACAATAATGTTCGTCTTTTAGCTTGCTCTATCCTCAGTTCTCTCTGTATTTTTTCTTATTACATACCTATCCATATGTGTTATCTCTAGTGCTGGTCTTAGCAGCACATTTCATTACTACTAATGAGGGATATTTATTTAGCTTCTGCAGGTAATGAAGTAAATTGGCATCCATAATAATAATAAAGTTCAGACAGCTGTTAGTGGCTTCCAATCAGCGCTATTATATCATCTGAAGCAGCAGGATATACCGCCACAGATTAGTTTAAAGGAACCCCCCAAATAATTTGTTTTGGTTATTGTTAAAGAGCAGGAAAACTGGCTGTGTGGTGTGCTATTATTTTTTTTAAAGTTAATCAATCACTCCATGTTGTTTCTATATTTATATGAAAACTAGCGACTTGCTCGTCAAAAAATGACGCAATAAGATTGTAAGGCAGGTAATGGTGTTTGGTTGAGACATTAATTTTGTTGGTGTTCCAAGATGCTTCTGCACTCATTGCGAGCCTCGCGCTGAGCGCCTTTGGCGCTCATTACGAGGCTGTTGGTTGTTTGTGTGCTATGAGCATGTTGTTTTTTTTTTGTATGCTAATGAAATAATGAATAAAATAATAAATTAATATACTTGACCTATTTTGAAGTAATCTGTGCAGGAAGCATTGTGCAGGAGAGCTGGCAATCTGTTTTCATGTTGCTGCAGCATACAATGTGTGTTTTCACAGCTGTGGAGCTGCTGTGTAAGTATCAGCAATGTGTGCAGTGTGTAGTGTAAATAGTGTGCGTGCGTGAGGCAAATCCGTTAGGGTAGCTGTGTACTTCTGCATTGTCTAAGTTAGTGTTGGAAAATGGCGCCTTGTGTGTGTTACGCGCCTGTAGCTGATTTTGCGTCCTTGTTCTTGGACCTCGTCCGGCTTTTTCGGAAAATATGTATGTGTTTCGTGGTGTTTTGCGTGTTTAGGGTCCTGTAGCCTTGTTTACGTTTTTTTCAGCTGCCATTTTTTCTCTCGCTTAGGGGATTTTCGGCTGTCTAAACTCTTGTATTTCGACTTAAATTGAGGTGTAACTTAACTTTCAGAGCTCCTCGGTGCCCCCCTTGCTGTGGGTAAGCTTTTTATGTGTTTGTTGTGTGTATTTATTGTGTTTTGAATGTTTTAATGTGCGCGTGTTTCGGGCTCTAAGGTCGTATTTTTGCGAGGTCGTAATGTTTATTTTTGTAAGTCCCGCGGCTCGTATTTGTGGATGCTAAGTCTGTAAATTTTGCGGTCGACGTAGAGCCTCCACCTCCACAAATGCGGCCCCTCGCTTCGCTAGGGTCTGCATTTGCAGCCCCAAAGTCTTCCTGCGCTCCTTGCCAGCAACTGCGTCCCTCACAAAGCGAGGGCCGCAGGCTCACTACGCGAGCCTGCAGCGTTAGCAACAACCCGCTTGCTCACAACTATATATGTGATGAGTAACTGGTACATATTAAAGGCATATCTAATTTTGAGGGATTATGAGTGCATCTCATAGAGGAGAATCAGCAGTGTATGAAAAGACCAAAATAAATATAGTAAACTTTCCTTAAAGTTTGCTTAATCTCTTTAGTTTGCTAGTAATTCATTTTGAGAGTTAACACCCCTGAAAATCCCTGGCAGCTATACACTGTTTCAGTCTGTGAAGTCAGCCTGTGCAGCAAAGCATCATGGGATGCATAGTCTTGTTTTTTCCCTGCAGAAGGAAGCAAGGGGGAGCCAGACATTACTCTGTAGATCTCTGCATTGAGCTGCTGTTGGCTTGAAGGTTAGTATAGGGTTAAAAACGTACTTGAATGCAGTGTTTCTACTGGTAGGTACACTGTGCCTATGTAAGCAGCTCTGTGGGGACGTAAAACATGTTTTATTTTTAAATAAAAGAAATCTGTATGTGTATAGAATGACTCAATGTAATGTGTGTGACTGATACAAGCAGCAGGAGCTAGATTAGAGAAACATAAAAACAGGGAAATCTCTGTAGTGGCCAAAATAAAGACTTTATGTTATGTTATAAAGTCCAATCCAGTCCAATTACCAGTTATGTAATTTCATGAATTTTAGATATTATTACCTTTCTTTCTTTTTGTGTTTACAAACTACAATAAAACTAAACTCATAGAGCATGACGACTGATTTACACTGCAGTTTATGTGACGTGTATTTGACAGATACCATTTCATAACAATAACTGAAAAGAAATATGGCATCTGGAGGATCAAATAAAGTAAAAAAAAGATGTAGAAGGAAAAATGCTCAGGATGCATCAAAGACTGATGACGGTATTTTGCAAGAAATTGGACCCTTAATTCCAGGTAATTATGCTGTTTTCTGCTTAATTTTTATTTCCTTCAATATTCTCTGACTAGATATTTGCTGTTCATGCACATATATCAGGACTCGATGAACTGCAGCAGTACAATGTTGTATATGACGTTTTTTTTCAAAATCAAATTACATCTGTACGTCTCCTGCAAGAAAGGGGAGAAAAAAGAACTTATAGGAACACTGAAATGTAAAATATGAAGTGTACACTCATACATTTTCAGTAATGTAAATGGTTTTTGTTATATCTTTTGGTCTGAAGTTTGACATAGCATTAATTTTGAATTTAAAAAATCTTAAGACATAAAATATTTATTATTGTCCCCAGCACGCATATAAATAAATATATATACAGTGGCACCTTGGCACTCGTCTGCATCTGAACTTGTCGGATTTGGTATTTAATGCGCTTTGAAAAGCAGAAATTGCTTTGACATGTAACGCTTTCTCGGTACTTAGTGAATTTGCCTTACTCTTACGGAAACTTGGTACTCATTGTGCTTTCTGGAACCAATTAATGACGAGTATCAAGAATATATATATATATATATATATCATGTTTCTAGAGGATAAGTTATTTTGGATACTTTAGTATAAATTAATTAAATGTTTAAAAATTCAGCTAGATCATATCCATTAGTGTGTAATTAACTATTGCTCGTATGTATACTACATAAATATAAATGATTCTTATATGTGCAATCTAAATATAAACAGAAGATAGTTATAGGCTATTTGCATCTTCAGTGCATATGTCCTGTTTCCTTCTTCGTTTGTAACTGTATCTTATATATATATTTATTTGTTATGATGAATGTGACCACTGAGCAGTAAGTACCGATGTTTGAGATAAATAGTTTTTAAATGAACATTTTATGGTGTACAGTAAAATGATAGTTGGTAAATAGAATAAAAAAAAAAAAAAAAATATATATATATATATATATATATATATATCAGAATCTATTTTAAACAGGTGAAGAAGTGAACTTGGGAGCTTGAGAACAGTTCTAGTGCAAGTGCAGTTGTAGTAGGAGAGTTTTAATAAAATGGAGGAGTTCAAAGTAAAGGGGTTAAGTTGTAGACCATGAATAAAGATGAAGTAGATTAAGGTATAGAAAAACACTCTATACAAAAAAAACACTCTATACAAATGTACTTTTTTTACATTTTGTAATCATGAGTCAGCCCAGTGGAAACCTCACCCAGTGTACATCCTGCCACACGTATGCACTGCTGTAGGGTCCATACCATGAGAGGTGTGAGTGTGTTGCCTCTCTTGAAGCTCAAATTGGAGAACTTGAGAGGAGATTTGAAGCACTTAGTGATACTGCTCCACTGAAAAGGGAGTTGGTGCTCTTTGAGCACAGTTTAGCTGGGCCTAGCATGGAGGGTGGAGCTGGGGCTAATGAGGATGTCTAGGGATGTAGCTGGGTTACAGTTACAACACAAAACACAGGGAACAGGAGGAGGAGGCAGCCCAGTTCTGAGTTGGCAAACACCAACAGATTTGCCAGATTGAGTGAAACTGTTGGGGATGTCCATCCAGGAATGGCAATGCCAGATGAGCTGTTCCCTTTATTACATGGGCAAGTAAATGTTACTGATATTCAATTGGCTACTTTTAGCTACTCACATTCCAGTTGCGATTTACAGGCTCAATAGCACAGGTGTTGTAGAAAACGTAAGAAGCAAAATCGATATTCAATTGCAACAATTCAACAAGCCCACAATTGCCTTCCAACCCATAAATGGCAAATGTATGAATAAATTATATGAGTACTAGTGGGTTAGACACCTGTTCGTAACACTGTAAATAAATACACAATACTGTACTTAAAAAAAAAAACTGGAAAGCAATGAAAGGCATTAGAATTAATTGTACAACAGTCTCAAGCTCGCAAATCTGCAATACATTTTTTTTTTTATGTGTTCTATCGATCTCGGGAATCAAGGAGTTAACACATATCATGAAACCCGCATGGACTAGAACAGTTGCATTATTCTTTTTTTTTGTCAAAACATTTTTATTCATAGTAAAAGATTAGTTATAAGACATATTAATAGAAGAAATACAATGTTCACAATAGTTTTAGTAATCTTGATGTAGGATTGGTCTCCATCATGATTTCAATCATATAACACCTTATCCTTATAGGCTGACATAAAGATCCCAGCTACCCAAGAAACCTGGTTTCCAATTCTATTTATGTGTATATGAGTTGTCTTTTACTCTCAAACACCCTCCTTTTCCAATTTTCTGGATTAGGATTTTTCCCACAAGGTATTGTAGCTCTAATTTGTTAAAATAAAACTTTGCTAGGGGATTATTCTTATTATTGTCAAATAAGCTGAGGAGGGGAAAAGATTGGGGTAGTAAAGAATTTGGTCCTGTACCTAAGAATGAAGGAACAGTAAAAGTAAAAAGAAACAATGGAAAAAGAGAAGAAAAAAAAACGAAACACAATAAAAAGCAAATAGGGAAAAACTATAACCAAAAACGAACAGCAGCTTATGTATCAGCTCTAAGCCTCATGGGTACTATACCTAGAAAAGGAAGGTAATTCTTACCTTTCAAAGAGAAAATCCCTGAAGCCCCCTCCAAGTCCTGGTCCTCCTCCAGACTCTCCAAACTGTGTGTGGCACATCTCTAAATTTGATTTGAGTTGAACAGTAAATAAATTGGAAGCAAGACATGCACAGTCTTGTCCAACCAAATGTGGATGTAACCTCTTGCCATGCATCCCCTAAAACAGTTGGGATTCTCTGTTGGGCTCCACTTGGGGGGATGATCTGGAGTAATAAAGGCCCTGTGTAAAACTGTTATTGATGTTTTTAAGAGACTGTAATTAAACAACCCCTTAGATAACATGCTCCAAGATTTTTTCCCATATGGAAAGTTCTTAGCTATGGGGTAAGTCTTTCTCCCATTCAATATTACGCCCATATTTTGTTTCTCTAGTACGTGTATTAAAGTGGTCATAAAACATCCCCATTATACCTTTTGGAAGAGGGGCCTTGCAGCAGATACTCGAGAGCCAAGTCTTTTTGGGTTAGTGTTAAGGAAATGACACGGTGCCTTAGTCTACAAAAGTTGATGATTTTACCATTTTGGAACCATGCACCTAATCTATATAGATCCTTATTTCTCCACCAATTTCTAGAATTAGTAGTCAATTCCTCTGGGAATTTCGGATGTGGGAACAAGGGTGTTAGAGGGAAAGGTGTAAATACTGGATCTCGTATAGGCCCATTTGCAGCATGTTAATGAGAATTTAATTATCGGATTAATAGGTTTTTGCAAAAAGGAAAGGGGGTTATTCAACCAAACTATTTCATTTTTATTGATTTCTTTATTTCTGGATTGCGATTCCAATTGCAAATCGGACTTCTAAACACTAATTGATTGTAGTTTAAACGTCATGTTTTACTGACGTCATGATGGCAGTCTCATTTACTATTGGTTCTGTCTAAAATGTTACTTACAAGCTTGCTTAATTGATCATGATCACACCCTGCAATGCTACGTACGGGTTCATGGTTTGCGTGTTGGGGCTGTGTGCATGTAATTGCTGGCTTGAGTCAATTGAATACATCTATATATGTAACACATTTGGAATCCGCAGCCAAAAGTTCAGTTGAAAGGTAATTACGGGCTTCCAATTGAATAGGGGCTACAGTAAGTGGAAGATGGAGTGTCGTAAAAATGATTTAATAAAACTAGGAAACAAGCTTAGGCCAAGAATCACCATGTAAGTATTTTCCGAGATACTAATGGTGTCATGTGCTAGCCCAGGGAGACAACAGGAGCTTAGAGAGGTTAATGCGTGGCTAACAAAGTGGTGCAGGAAGGAGGGTTTAGGGTTTTTAGAGCACTGGACTGATTTTTCTCTTGGGTACAATCTCTAAAGCAGTGATAGATTGTACCTTAATGTGGGGGGAGCTTGTGTACTAGGGGAGAGGATGGTAGAAGGTTTTTAAACTAATAGGTGTGTGTTAGACTAAGAAGTAATGAGGTAGAAAATGTAGAGGGCATAAGGGATACATTAATTACTCATGGGGGTGGAGAGAGGTAAGAGTTAGTATAGTCAATAATGATTAATAATAATTGGTAAGTAACAAAAATACAGTGGCAAATACTTAAAATCTGCAGAGTCGCAGTAACCTACAATGTATGCTTGCTAATGCACAAAGCTTGCCTGGGAAAATGGGCAAGCTAGAATTATTAACATTAAATGAGAAATGGGATTTGAAAGACATTACTAAAACACGGTTTGATGACTCTCAAGACTGGACTGGTCATTTGAATGTTAGTAAAAGATAGGGGCAAAGGCAGAAGAGGAGGTGGAATGTGTCTGTATATTATACCTGATTTAAAGTCCATATTCAGAGAAGATGTTTATGGTGTAACTAGTGATAATATTGAAACCTTGTGGGTTGAGTTAAATAGTGCAGGAACAAATCCTAAAAAACATTGGTATGAATATGCTATAAACTACCAAATATAATTTAATGTGAGGAATTTAAATAATTGCTACAGATTCTAAATGTAGCAATGCCTGGTCCAGTTCTAACAATGGGGGATGTTAACTACCCTGAAATAAACTGGATGAATGAGACCAGCAGTTCAGCAGGTAATTGAGTACACACAGAGATCATTATCTGGCCCAGGTTATACAAGAACCTACTAGAAACAAGGCTATCCTGGATTTAGTCATTACAAATGATATTGATATAATATCAGTTGTTGAAATAGGGTACCAGTGATCACAACACAGTCTCATTTGAGTTAGAGTTGAAAAAAACAAAGTTAAGAGGGGTCAACAAAAACACTTAATTTTCAAAGGGCAAAATGTAACTGGCCAAAGGCAGCAATACAAGATATACCGCCGTATTAAATTGCGATTCAGTAAATTTAAAAGGGCTCTATTTAAGCACACAGCATATTTTTTTTACAGAAGTTTTTAGTTAGTGAACTTCTATCAAAAAGCAAGGTCTTCACTAACCAAAAACTTCTGTAAAAAAAATATGCTGTGTGCTTAATTAGAGCCTTTTTAAATTTACTGAATCGCAATTTAATAAGGCTGATAGACTGGAACAAAGAACTGACAGGTAGAAATACTCAAAATGAATGGACAACATATACAGCCTTACAAAAAACATGCATATAAGCATAATAAAAAGTAATAGGAGTAAATAACATCCCAAGTGGTTTAACAATGATTTAAAAATCAAAATAAGGAGTAAAAAGCAGGCATTTAAATTATACAAGAAAGAGGAGGCAGATTTGTGTGTGTATGAGGCATTTTAACAAGATTTGCAAAAGAGTTACTAGTTTGGCTAAAATAGAAAACTTAACATTAATTGTAAAAGAGAGTAAGACCGACCCTCAAAAGTTTTTTTTTTTTTAAAGTTTATTAATTAGAAGAAGCCCAGGAAGGAAACTTTAGGAACTGTAAATTATGAAGCAGGCCGACTAATAAATAGTGACCAGGAAAAGGCAGATAAATAAGTTATTTTCTTCTGTATACACAAGGGAGGTACCAGTGGTTCGAACACTACAACAAAATGGGGCTACACTACCTTCACCAAATAATTGGTAAATGAAGGAAGAAATTAAGAGACTGAAAAACAATAAATGTTAATAAAGCACCAGGTCCTGATGGAATATATCCACGGGTACTGAGGGAATTGGGTTCTGTTATAGCTAAAACATTATATCTAATTTTTCAAAATTCACTTACCACTGGGTCGCTACCAGATGACTGGAGAAAAGCAGATGTGATACCTATATTTAGGAAGAGAGCAAGAGCAAATACAGGGAATTATAGACCTGTAATCCTCACTTCTGCAGTGGGAAAGATTTTTGAAGGGATAATACAAGAATATGTCCATTTAAACAAGATAATAAGCAGGAGTCAACAAATATTTATACGGGATAGGTCATGTCAAACAAATCTAAATAGCTTATATGAGGAGGTTTGTAGGAATTTAGATCAAGGCAACTCAGTACAGTGCCTTGCAAAAGTATTCACACCCCTTGACTTTTTACCTTTTTTGTTACATTACAGCCTTAAGTTCAATGTTTTGTTAATCTGAATTTCATGTGATGGATCAGAACACAATAGTCTAAGTTGGTGAAGTGAAATGAGAAAAATATATATATAAAACTCTTTTTTAGAAATAGAAAACAGAAAATTGGCATGTGCATATGTATTCACCCCCTTTGTTATGAAGCCCATAAAAAGCTCTGGTGCAGTCAACTACCTTCAGAAATGATGTCCACCTGTGTGCAATCTAAGTGTCACATGATCTGTCATTACATATACACACCTTTTTTGAAAGGCCCCAGAGGCTGCAACACCTAAGCAAGAGGCACCACTAACAAAACACTGCCATGAAGACCAAGGAACTCTCCAAACAAGTAAGGGACAATGTTGTTGAGAAGTACAAGTCAGGGTTAGGTTATAAAAAAATATCCAAATATTTAGTGATCCCAGGAGCACCATTGAATCTATCATAACCAAATGGCAAGAACATGGCACAACAGCAAACCTGCCAAGAGACGGCCGCACACCAAAACTCACGGACCGGGCAAGGAGGGCATTAATCAGAGAGGCAGCACAGAGACCCAAGGTAACCCTGGAGGAGCTGCAGATTTCCACAGCAGAGAATGGGGTATCTGTACATAGGATGACAATCAGCCGTACGCTCCATAGAATTGGGCTTTATGGCAGAGTGGCCAGAAGAAAACTATTACTTTCAGCACAAACAAAATGGCACGTTTTGAGTTTGTGAAAAGGCATGTGGGAGACTCCCAAAATGTATGGGAGGAAGGTGCTCTGGTCTGATGAGACTATAATTGAAGTTTTGGCCATCAAAGAAAACACTATGTCTGGCGCAAACCCAACACATCACATCACCCAAAGAACACCATCCCCAGTGAAACATGGTGGTGGCAGCATCATGCTGTGGGGATGTTTTTCAGCAGCCGGGACTGGAAAACTGGTCAGAGTTGAGGGAAAGATGGATGGTGCCAAATACAGGGATATTCTTGAGGAAAACCTATACCACTCTGTGCGTGATTTGAGGCTACGGTGGAGGTTCACGGGCCTCATTGTGAATCTGTCCCTCTTTCTACTTCCTCCCTTGTGTCTCATTTCCCCCTCCTCTCCCTCCCTTGTGTCTCCTTCCCCCTTTTGTTCTTACCCCTTTCCCCCCTGTCCCTCGTGTCTCTTTCCCCACCTCTCCCTCCCCTGTGTCCCTTGCCCCCCTCTCCCTCCACCATGTCTCTTTTTCCCCCTGTGTCTCTTTCCCCCATGTCTCTTCCCCCGCTGTGTCTCTTTCCCCCTACCTCGTGTCTGTTCCCTCCCCTGTGTCTCTCCCCCATCTTACTCCTTTTTATCTCTCCCCCTCTCACTCCCCTGTGTCTCTCCCCCCTCCTCTCAATCCCCTGTGTCTTCCCCCTCCTATGTGTCTCTCCCCCACTCATTCCCCTGTGTCTCTCCCCACTCTCATTCCCCTGTGTATCTCCACCCCCTCCTCTCCCTCCTCTCCCTTCCCTGTGTGTCTCCCCCTCCCCTGTGTCTCTTCCCCACTCCTCTCCCTCATCTGTGTCTCTCTTCTCCCTCCTCTCACTCCTTTGTGTCTCTCTTCTCCCTCCTCTCACTCCCCTGTGTCTCTCCCCCCTCCTCTCACCCCCTGTGTCTTTCCCCTCTCCTCTCACTCCCCTGTGTCTCTCTCCCCTCATCTGTGTCTCCCCTCCTCTGTGTCTCTCCCCCTCTCATTCACCTGTGTATCCCCCCTCCTCAGTGACTCCCCCCTCCCCTGTGTCTCTCCCCCCTACTCTGTGTCTCTCCCCCCTCCCCTGTGTGTCTACTCCCTCCTCTCCCACCCCTGTGTGTCCCCCCTCCCCGTGTCTCTTCCCCCTCCTCTCCCTTGCCTGTGTCTCGCCCCCTCTCACTCCTTTGTGTCTCTCCCCCTCCTCTCACTCCCCTGTGTCTCTCCCCCTCCTCCTGTCACTTCTTTGTGTCCCCCCCCACCTCTCACTCCCCTGTCTCTCCCCCTCATCTCACTCCCCTGTGTCTCTTCCCCTCCCCTGTGTGTCTACAACACCTCCTCTCACTCCCATGTGTCTCCCCCCCTCCTTTCACTCCCATGTGTCTCTCCCCCCTCCTCTGTGTCTCTCCCCCTCCCCTGTGTGTCTACCCCACCTCCTCTCTCACCCCTGTGTCTTTCCCCCCTCCCCTGTGTCTCTTCTCCCCTCCTCTCCCTCCCCTGTGTCTCTGCCCCTCTCCTCTGTGTCTTCCCCCTCCTTCCCTGTGTGTCTCCCCTCCTCCTTCTCTCTCTCTCCAGCGCGCAATGCGCCTGCGTGGGCCACTGCAATGCGCATGCGCTGCACATTGCACACTTCGCATGTGCTTGCTTACGCTAAGCAATGCGCATGAGCGCCCAACTTGCGCAATCGTAGTTGTCAGACTGTGATTTGTCGCAAGTGTGGCGACAAATCGCAGTTTGACAACTATTATATGTGATGACTTAGAAGTAGGACGAGAAAGTATTGTCTCAGTTTTTGATGATGACACTAATTTGTGCAAGGTAGTTAAATCAAAAAAATCATGTACTTTCCATGCAAAGGGGCAGCAGAAGGGGCCGGGGGGGGGGGGGGGGGCGGTTAGGAGCAACTAAGCTTCAGAATATTGTTTTTATGCTCTGAGATTTTATTTGCGAAAAAAAACACACTATGCAACCATATTGAATACCCTCTATCTGATGCAGCAACATACATCTTTTATGTATCTTCAAGCATGCTGATAAAACATCATGGAAATAAATCAATCCACATATAATCAATACATTAATTACTGGGTATTATGCATAAGTGTTTTTAAACTTGGATTAAAGCTGCTTTACTACATTACTGTATCATGTGCCATCTCTTTGTTCTTACAGTGAGATTAATTTATGTTTTGCTTTTTCATTTGATCACTTGAATGTGTTGTTTGTAAGAACACAAATGCCTGTACATAAGTGCTTTCTGCTTAGCTATTGGGCAACAGTACCATCATCAATACAGTGATATTAGTGTGCTTTATGTATGCCTGATTGTATTCGCTAAACAGCCAGCAAATAAGATACCATAGGTATATGCAGGGAGAAGAGAAAATATAAGTATAGAATTTACCGATAAGGCTCCAGTATGTGTTTTTGGACCTTTCCTGTTTTATGCTACCACACATGCGGGCGCTTGCATGGCACTGGAAGGCTCTTGTTGGCAGGTGCGCTTGCATGCTGTTTCCCAATGTACTCCCTAAGCCCCTAAACTTCTACACCCCTTGCCGGCCCAAACCCTAACCCCCTACACCCCTTGCCCTCCCTAATCCTAACCCCCTAAACCACTTCCCGGCCCTAACCCTAAACCCAAACCCCTAACACTAACCCCCTAATTCTCTCTGGGGGTCATTAGAAAATTGAATTATAGAAAGTGCATTCATTCCAAAAAATATGTGTTGAATTCATTTGGATCTAAACCATGTGATATGGAGTTTAATTTGAACAAAATAGAATATCACTAATGTCACTTTATGAAACCTAATTTATTGTAACTATTAGTACTACATGTTTGTTGTTTTAGGCAGGTCTCATTGTAATGAAAAATTGCAATATAACATAACAATTATTTGTAACCAAAATGAGTATTGCAATTTTCTTTTTATTTAATATATGCCACAAATTAGACCTACGTAATTTGTGTTTTAGGTATCTTTATTGCAATATTTATATGGAATAAATTGATTAGTTATGTTAATGGAACCTACATTTAACCCCCATGCATTTAAGAGACTAAGTTTAATATTTGTGTTTTTTATCTATTTTAATATATAATACATTTTTATACATTAAAGGTGCTCAAACATGTATACTTTTTCTTTATGTTCAAATGTTTTTCTACCATATACAGGAGCACCTAACACCACACACTACGATATTTGTGAAAAAGTAAGGGGTTGTAATGATAATAAGGAAAAGTAGTGTAATCATTTTACTTTTGCACTCAAATACAAAACTCACTCAAGGACAGCTACTAAATGCTAGATAACTGTCCCTGCTCTTCGTTAGCATTCTAGTGGGTTCCCTGGTGGTCCAGTGGTTAGGATTCAGTGCCAGTCAGGGAACCAAGAGGTCACACCACCCTGAAGCCAAGCAGGGTTGTGTCTGGTTAGTACTTGGATGGGCGACCACCTTGGAATACCAGAATCTGAATGCTGTGGTCCACTGCAGAAGGAACTGGAAACCCACTCCAGTATCTCTGCCAGCCGGATGCGCATGACCATGGACATAAAGCCGGATCCGCATGACCATGGGCATAAAGATTTGCCTGGTGTACGGTCTATAAAGTCATGGACAGTTGGACATGACTGAACAATGCAACAAAAATAAAGAGGTTACCCCACAAACCTCATGGAGAGCATGCAACTTATTTGTAATTTAGAATCAGAGAAGCACACCTGAGAATGTGAAACCTAAGTAGAACGCAGTCTGCCAAGATCTAGCTCACATTTTTAACATTACAGAAAAGTGTCAGTGTCTTATACTGGCAAAGCTGCATGCTTGGAAATGATATCTGGAGTCAAACAGTTTAGTGCGGGTGGAGGACTTGTCTGGAGTTTCATGAAAATCCAGTCCTTTGTATAATTGGTATATGCTCCTTTTGTATTAGCACATGCGTGTTAAAAAGTTTGAGGCCTAAGTGGATACCATACGATACTCTATTTAGCTTTGTCCAAGTTTTGGCATTTCAGTTCACAAAGGCTTTTGAATAACTAACATATGTAATATCAGGAGTCTTACAATCCATCTGCCTATTATTATTAATCTATTGTCCCTTCAAAACACTTTTAACAAATTAACAAATAATAATAATGATAATTGCTATTATTATTAATAATAAATATATTATTATTAACATTACCTAGAAATAGTTTTGAGTTCTAACAAATGACATCTTAAACACCCACTTTGTATCACTTTGAATCATTAAGTAGCTAATAATAAATGAAATTCAAAACAATAACAAAAAACCTCTTCTGAAAACTATGTAGAGCTGGAGCACTGGATGTAATAAGGTAAAGAGCTTCCAGTGCTTAGATGCTAAACAAAATATAAACGCATGTTGTTCACTAAAAAGCATAAAAAGCAGCGCCATTATGGAGCCCACTAAGTGCTGTACATAACATTAGTAAGGCGATGGTTAAAACTCATCTAGTCAAAAGTAAGGGCAGTGCACATTGTGAGGAATACATTTTTGCCTGTATGTAATACATGTGTTGTATAAATATTAATACTTATATTAATTCTTTATTTTTTTTAGGAGTGAGAAAACACCAATCATTTCTTGAAAAGTTATCAACATATGTTACAAAACAGCTATCTAAAGCTCAGTGAGTATTATTTTACATGGTTTCTAATAGAACCTATAAGACCAAAGTTTTTGTTTGTATGAGATATCAATATTAAGTAAATGAACAATAAAGCAATAGATACATACATGAAAAGAAATATGTTTAATCTGCCTTAGCTTGAAGGATGGTAAGAAAACACAAGTTTGTGGATATGCAATTGATTATACTAAATCATGAAAAGGTCAAGACAGGAAGAAAGCATACTCACCCCTGACTACTATTACTTGTACAGTGAGTTTTATGCACTGTAGACAACTCAGTTTTCATGCAAACATTGTATTGTCTTTTGATTGTATTTTAGAGACTGTGGAGCTACAGAGCTTTCAAAAATGCTCAAAAAGGTTTTTTCATTGTCTAAAACATGGCACCTTGTTGGGTTATTGGGATAAGTAATGGAGATGTTTCCCCCATTCCTATGTTTTTTTTGTGCTACATATGTACTAAGATTTGATATCTCAAAGAATTCCAACAAACCATACTTAAAGTATGACCCGTGTTTGAATACATGATGAAAAATATGAAATCTCTGAAACTTTACTTAATATGAATGGGTGTGATATTATCAGATTGCCCTATCCCTTGGCTAACTCAGTTTGTTAATTCATTGCTTGACATGTTGGTGAGTGTAGCACTCCGTTAAAAGAGCTATAGAACAATACTTATTTATGAAGCATAATGAGGACTCAATTGCATGGCTTCAGTAAAGAACTCCCATAAGTGAAGGGTGCTCCTAAGCAATTAAATTCCACCCACAGCAAACCCTTACGAGTGATCACTACATATGATATGGTCCCTGCTGCCACGGGAGATTTGACCTAATGTTCTTCTGTAAGAGTTACTGAACATTCTCAGCCTTATTAAATTGCGATTCAGTAAATTTAAAAGGACTCTATTTAAGCACACAGCATATTTTTTTTCCAGAAGTTTTTAGTTTGTGAAGACCTTGCTTTTGGATAGAAGTTCACTAACTAAAAACTTCTGTAAAAAAATATGCTGTGTGCTTAATTAGAGCCCTTTTAAAATTACAGAAACACAATTTAATAAGGCTGTTTATATTTTCTTGCAAGGCTCAACTTCAATGGGAGTTTTTAAATAATTTGCAGTTACCTGGCTCCCGTGACAGATCTACCCTATCTCTACGTGTTATGGTAGAGCCCTCCCGCAGCACCAACTAAACCCCTTACTGAGGTAACAGCTCTCACTAAATTTAAAGCTATAACCTGATGATTGCTGCATGGAAGGGTTCAATTATAATAAAAAAAAGAATGCAGGGGATTTATGGCCCCTCCACATGTACCTTACTACTCCCTGTGAGCTCAAGTATGACCTGTGACCACCCCCCTCAACACCCGCTACCCTCTATGACCCTGTACCTTGTACTGGAGGTGGGTGATCAATTAATCCCATGGGGGCCCTATGGCCTACTTATGGCACACCTAATACTAACCACTATACCATTGTGGTGCCACAAGGTATAAGGGTTATTATTAGGTTCCATAGGGATCCATTGGGTGTGTCCAGGGGAATACCCAAGCTCGTAGAGGGTCATTGGCAGAGGAGTTACCCCCACATTCATTTTTTTTTATTTTTTATTATTTAACATTTTCCCTGCCATGGGTAGAGGTTTATATAGATAAATGCACAGATATATGGGAGAATGTTAGGGCTAGTGTAATGTGTTCGCATTCAGTAGTGGGTAGTGTTCCATCGCGTTGCTAGAGAGAATACAGAGAATCAGACAGCCTTATTAAATTGCAATTCAGTAAAATTAAAAGGGCTCTATTTAAGCACACACCATATTTTTTTTACAGAAAATTTTAGTTAGTGAACTTCTATCCAAAAGCAAGGACTTTACTAACTAAAAACTTCTGTAAATAAAATATGCTATGTGCCTAAATAAAGCCCTTTTAAATTTACCGAATCGCAATTTAATAAGGCTGAGTGTCTCCTACTGGTATACTCTAGACAAGACTTGATCATACGTTAGAGCTAGAAATCTACAGCCAAAAACCTCTGGGTATGAGTCAGTAAGTCTTTCGGAATTTTGTTTTTCGGGAGCCATGTAATAGCTCCGCAAGTTTGCTTGTAGGAACTCCCGTAGCTACTTTTCCGAGTTCTTACGGAATCCACCCCAGAGTAGGTTAAAATGCTCTCATATGGAAATCTGAGCTACTGCTTTTTGGAATATATAAAAGTTTGATTAAAAAAAAAGTAACACCAATGTTTTCTTTTACTTTAGATTTGCAAGTCTCCTTAATGATTATGTTCAATCTGATTTTTTCCTGATTGATGGAGATTCATTACTGATATCTTGCCTTGGAAATGAGAGTTTGCATAAAGGACAGGACCTACATTTCTTTTTCTTGGTTGAACGGTATTTGCTGGATTTAACCAATAAAGGAGCAAAATATGTTATTATTTTCTTTACGGTAATTGCCACTATTTTAACTAAAGTTATAATTTGTATGTTTAATGTGTTAGTGCATGCAAACAAGAAAGGAAAGTTTATATCTGTCTAAACTAATTAAGTATCAATAAAGATTTTTATGAAGATGCATGCATAAAACGAGAATCAGGATTTATAAAAATGATGGATGATATATTCCAAGATATTTACCATTGTTATCCTTGACTGTTCAAACTATGTAGACAGTATCATGTAGCTCAATTTAGTGATGTCCATGCGCAGCCTGCAAAATGAGGAGCATGGAGCACTTCATGCAAATTCAGACATGGGTAAGTGTGTGAAGACTCCAAGCCCTGTCTAAATGATTTACACAAAAATGTAGTGGAGCCAGGGTGAAAATTACAATGGATTTTGGCAAATGTGCCATTATTATTATTATTATTATGAATAATAATAATTATATTAATAATATTATTATTATCGTTTATAAAGCAATGACATATTACATATTGCTAACTACAGAGGATACAATAAATACATAAGACAAACATGATAAAAGTATACACTGGTACAAAAGGTGCAGAGAGCCCTAATCTTGTTAGTAGTCTATGCAGGAGATAAGTGAGATAAGTGAGTGGATATGGGATTCATTTAAATCAGAACAATAATATATAAGTTATAACAAGGATATTCTACAAAAGAAACTGGAATAAAATTAAATTTTATTAGTGTGCATAAAAATAAAATAATGACGGTTAAAAATAGTTAACAACAAAAAAGTCCCAACAGCTAATAGTGAAAATTATAGAATGAATAGTGCAAATCCATCTCTAAAAATGATCAATTTTAAATATGTAGGGATAGGTATTATGAATACAATAGAGCTGAGTATAATTTCATATGGTCACAAATAGTGCTAATAAAATCCTATTAAATTTATTGTAAGATAAATGAATGAATTTTAAAGATGTTTTGCAGGTGGAATCAGAAGGTTTTAGTAGGTACAGTGCCTTGAAAAAGTAGTTAACCCCCTTGACTTTTTTACCTATTTTGTTACATTACAGCCTTAAGTTCAGTGTTTTGTTAATCTGAATTTTATGTGATGGATCAGAACACAATAGTCTAAGTTGGTGAAGTGAAATGAGAAAAATATATATATATAAAACAATTTTTTAGAAATAGAAAACAGAAAATTGCCAGGTGCGTATGTATTCACCCCTTTTGTTATGAAGCCCATAAAAAGCTCTGGTGCAACCAATTACCTTCAGAAGTCACATAATTAGTGAAATAATGTCCACCTGTGTGCAATCTAAGTGTCACATGATCTGTCATTACATATACACACCTTTTTTTAAAGGCCCCAGAGGCTGCAACACCTAAGCAAGAGACACCACTAACCAAACACTGCCTTGAAGACCAAGGAACTCTCCAAACAAGTAAGGGACAATGTTGTTGAGAAGTAAAAGTCAGGGTTAGGTTATAAAAAAATATCCAAATCTTTGATGATCCCCAGGAGCACCATCAAATCTATCATAACCAAATGGAAAGAATATGGCACAACAGGAAACCTGACAAGAGATGGCCGCCCACCAAAACTCACGGACCGGGCAAGGAGGGCATTAATCAGAGAGGCAGCACAGAGACCTAAGGAAACCCTGGACGTGATGCAGAGTTCCACAGCAGAGACTGGAGTATCTGTACATCAGACGACAATAAGCTGTACGCTCCATAGAGTTGGGCTTTATGGCAAAGTGGCCAGAAAAAGCCATTACTTTCAGCAAAAAACAAAATGGCACATTTTGAGTTTGCGAAAAGGCATGTGGGAGACTCCCAAAATGTATGGAGGAAGGTGCTCTGGTCTGATGAGACTAAAAATTTAACTTTTTGGCCATCAAAGAATACGCTATGTCTGGCACAAACCCAACACATCACCCGAAGAGCACCATCCCCACAGTGAAACATGGTGGTGGCCGCATCATTCTGTGGGGATGTTTTTCAGCAGCTGGGACTGGGAAACTGGTCAGAGTTGAGGGAATGATGGATGGTGCTAAATACAGGGATGTTCTTGAGCAAAACATGTACCACTGTGCGTAATTTGAGACTAGGACGGAGGTTCACCTTCCAGCAGGACAATGACCCCAAACACACTGCTAAAGCAACACTTGAGTGGTTTAAGGGGAAACATGTAAATGTGTTGGAATGGCCTAGTCAAAGCCCAGACCTCAATCCAATAGGAAATCTGTGGTCAGACTTAAAGATTGCTGTTTATAAGCGCAACCCATCCAACTTGAAGGAGCTGGAGCAGTTTTGCAAGGATGAATGGAGAAAAATCAGAGTGGTAAGATGTGGCAAGCTCATAGAGACTTATCCAAAGTGTCTTGGAACTGTGATTGCCACAAAAGGTGGCTCTACAAAGTATTGGCTTTAGGTGGGTGAATAGTTATGCACATTGACTTTTTCTGTTATTTTGTCTTATTTGTTGTTTGCTTCACAATAATAAAAAAAAAAAACATCTTCAAAGTTGTGTGCATGTTCCGTAAATTAAATGATGCAAATCCGCAAACAATCCATGTTAATTACAGGTTGTGAGGCAACAAAACACGAAAATTGCCAAGGGGGGTGAATACTTTTGCAAGGCACTGTATCTGGATGCGGGGAGTGAACATTTCTGCTGAATCCATAGTGATCCCAAGGCAGCGTACTTGGGGTGTATGCGTAATGGAGCAGTTATTGACTGTAACAGTGGTGTCTGGAGCTGTGGATGTTTTATAGGATGGGATTATTAATAGCTCAGACTTTTTATTTCCAGGAGATATTAGATAGACAGGTGATGATACAAGTTAATGGCAAGTGCTATGATAAGTCAGGAGAGGAGATGTATATTTGGATATCATCAGTATGTATATGAAACTGGAACTCATTTACTGTGGATAATACTGAAGGATGTTTTACTGGCATGAATGTTAGTCCTACAATGTTGTTGACAATGCAGGAAATTCTTCCTGAAATCTAGACTTAAATATGACCGCCATTTATTAGAAATTAGCTTTTTATTTTTCAGTTAAAAAGGATATTATTATTAAATAGTTGGTTGTGTGAGGGCATTCCGAAAGAATATTGGCCAACCAAATCCTTGTTCAGTATTCTTCTGCCTTTTTTAGCTAATCAGCTGCATATGTTTACACTGTTTACACTGAAAGCAAAACATAAATTAAAATATTTGAAAAACAGTGTATTTAATGATTTTTTTTCCCATAGGAAGCTGAATATTTGTATTCTGGAAAACCTGAAATAATGACATTGCGCACCCAGCTCATACTTCACCTGGAGATGAATACTGATATGGTTGTAAATACAGAGTTATCCAGCTTCCTGTCGCCACCATGGATAAGTTTCCTTCAAGACAATTGCCCTTATTTCATTCTGATTTCTGATGAAGGTCTGAATTCCAATCAAACCACCTTTCTTAATATGTTAATCCTTAATGCCCTAGGGAACAAAGTAAGTGCAGTACTGACCTCAGGACAGGAGTCTGATGTACTCAGAGTATATGGATATCATGTGAATTGCCATGAAGGACACCAGAAATTCATGAATTCTGTAAGTAGATTTATTTAATCTTATTGATAACTGAAATAAAATAAATAACTTGATGTGTACAGAATCACTTTGTCTCAATTAGCATTTAAACAAACATCCTAACTATTAGTCTTGTCACTATGACAGACCTGATGTGTCACCCAAGGTGCAGGTGCTACTTATTACAACTCAATGTTTTCGGAAGAAGTGATTATGTAAGGCAAAAGCATAAAAGCATTACATTGTTTTAGCAGACCATACTTGCAACTGAGGGCCTCCATACTGTCTTCAACACATCTTGTTGGCTTTAAATCTGGGCATGTGTGCTCTGCTAACTTTTTTTATTTATTCAGGAGGGGATAAAGAAGAGACAGAGAAGCAAGGGAGATTTCATGTATTTTTTTATGATTTGGATCAGCTCTTAGCATTTGACACCTTCCCACACAAGTCCAGAAGCAGGCAGACACACTTAAATGGATATAAAAGTTTCATAGATTAATACATTTCTGCACTCTATAGGCAAAAAAACAGCCTCTGTATGCACCAGATCTCAATAAAACATTTTATTTTTATTAATATCTAAAAATCCCTTTAATGATTATGTTGACATCTTCAGGTGGTGTCTACACAGGTACCTGCCCCCCCCCCCCCCCGCCCCAATCAGCATGCAGCATCAGGGAGCAATATTAACCCATTATTATCCTGCTGCTGTTTGCTCAGCCAATCTTCTTGCAGCTTCCTTTCGGTGTGCCAGCAGCAATACATAGCACATATCAGTAATACACTACATATCCCAGGCTGCTTTTCAGCACAAACAAGAACCCAGAATTAATTCAACATTTTCAGCTAGCCTGATTGGCCAAAACAAATCATGTTAAATTTGATGCTAATTTAGTCTTGGTTTGGAGAGTGTTAATCCTAATGTCAGAAATTACAAGAGATTTTGCTGACTTCAATCTAAGTGTTTAAATACTTATTTTGGGATTTTTTAATGCAATTTTTTTGCATACACTACTAATTATCCTTTATCAGATGCATTCATAATCCGGCAAACTTACATATCCCTTTAAAGCCGCAAACTCTGCTTGCCTAGCTCTGTACCCACCCACTCAGGATTTGCATGGCAAGGATTAATTTACCAGTAGATTCTGCTAAAATTTATGATTACATCTAAAATTGTCTTTATAATTTCATAGATACTGAGAAGCTCTTGTTTAAACTAAATAATCCTTTAGAAAACTTAAGATGTAGGCTTAAAGGTATTTGCAAGTGAGCTGGATTATGAATGCATCTGATAGAGGAGAATTAGTAGTGTATAAAAAAATGTTTGCATGAAAAAATACCAAAATAAACATTTAAACATTTACCTTAAAGTTTGCTGAATTTCTTGCATTTGCAAACTGTTTTCTATCAATGTTGGCACTCCCTGAAAATCCAAATGAAAATTAGCATACACAATACATTTTATCTTTCTGGTCTATGGATTGAGCTGCATATTTCCTTTACATTTCTGTAATTACCAGAACAAGGTCTGTGTCCCTTCATTCACTGATTATTTTATCTACATCCCAGGGGAAACTTCCCCCAGCCCCAGTGAATTGCCCTTGTGATCTCTCCCAGCCCCAGTGAATTGCATGCACTCACTCACGCAGAGACACATGCACTCACACAGTTACATATGCAATCACTCAGAGACACATGCACAGAGACCATGACGGTTCTCTTCCTGGAACTTTGTAGGTCATTGCAGGACCATAAATCAAGAAAAAATGCTCATTCGCATAAAAGACAGATTAGAATAGAAAGAAGAAGCTGAAATGTTGGTTTCAGTACAATTATAATTTGTCAGAATTTATCAAGGAAAGGGTGTATGTCTGAAAAACAAGCGTTTAGCAGCTCAAGCATTTTTACTTGAACGTCGATGTATGGTCCTTTAAGGACCCAGTGTTGCAGCCTTATCTAGCTGGCTACAGACAGCATTGCTGATTGGCTGCAAAGCTGAGCATGCTCACATAGACAGGGTTCATTTTTAACAGCTAGCTCAATCCTGGGGGTGTAAACATCACCTGCATCAGTGCGTGCAAATACATTTAACCATACACTATTGATTCCCCTCTATCAGATGCATTCATTACCCAGCTCACTTGCATATACTTTTAATGGAAATATAAGAAAAGCAGAAAAGCACCCCTCAGAGGCAGTTTCAATAACTAAACATGTATAATTTGTTTAGCTATTTTCTGATCTAATTTGCAAGAGACATATCACTTTCTTTCTAAGATGTAATAAGACATATGCTTTTTTTAGCTTGTTGTAAATCAATGCTGTGGAATTATAATTACCTCAATAATTTGATTATATAAGCATATTTAATAACTTTTTGTAGCAGTTTTATTTTAGCAAAAGCAAACCAATATAACATATGAAACTGTTTACTCCATCTCAACTCACTTATAAAATGATAGAAAATGGGAAGAAGTCTAAGAAAGTTTAGAATTATTACTGTACTTTAGTAAAACACAAAGCTAATTAGTTTATGGGCACTCTGCAATACTTCCTATCAGTGTTGTTTCATTGCTTTAATTTTAGTTTTCATTGCTTTGATTTTAGTTTTGGTTCTTGCAGTTGAAAGTTCTTCTTTTTTATCATTAATTTTGTATTGGTTATTCATGACATCCTCCACAAAGAAAGAAAATAAGCATTTTACAGTTCCAATGACAATATACATCAAGTCAACTTAAGCTTAATATATTTTTCTAAGTTTTAAGTCATTTAAAGCATTGTATTTATCTCATTATTTAAAACTCATATTGAATCATTAGCACCATCTTGCGTGTAAAAGGCATATCTTTTTAACAGGTTATTTTCTTCAAACAGTTGGCTTCACAAAAGTCAGATAAATTAAAAACAAGTTACTATTTATTTCCATACATCTATATTGGACCTGTTCATGCTTGCTTTTTCAAAGTGTGAAAGCTGTGTGAAAATGTGTATTCAGAGACCAAAGAACTTACATACATAAACATGTATTCACAAAGCTTTGTACCAATATACTTATAGAGCCACAGCATTGGTCCAAATTATGGTAGAACACTAAAGTACCAGAATATCTGTTAATATCAAGTTAATAAAGTATGTAATTTCATAATAGAAACACTGCTTTGATTTATCTAGTTTTACTGTCACTCATCTCAAAAGATCCTCCCACCAGACCAGTCTTGTTTGTCAGACTCTGGTCATATCCCAGAAGACATATGCAAAATAAAAGCCGTCAATGCAGTAATAAAGTTATTAGGCACTGATACCAATACTACTCTGGTGGGAGAATCTCTTGAGCATTCATTCAAAGCTGTTTTTCTGTTACTAGATTCATTGTTTAATAATTTGAAAATGTTATATTTTTACACATACTTTACTATCCTAATTGGGACCCATGCTGTGGCAGAGCTACTGCCTGTGCAGCAGGTTCAAAGTACTGGCCCCGAACAGGGTTGGGGCTCTCTGGATCTGGCAGCAGTTTCGAGTGAAGGGGGACTCTTAAAGGACCACAAAAGTCACCTATATGTGCTTTTCACCATTAGATAGCGGGTGAAAAATCATAGTGAAAAAGTGGCTTTATTTTAATTGTGAAAATTGATGTTGAATTGGTGAAGTTATGATCAGTTGAAGTCTGGCTGTTTCAGTGAGTTAACTGTGAATGAGTAATGAGCTCAGTACCGCATGGAATAATTAATTAGATTCAGGTGCAGAAGCTTTCAGCGATTGAATCAAACAGGGATTGACTCATTGTAATTACTTAGTCATATTCTAGTATCAAAGGCAATTGCTGGTGAAATAGCTTAGTCAGTAATGCAGCTGCTTGTAGAGCTAAACTTCCTAAGTTTGGTTCCAGCCATAACCAGATATTTCTTTACTGTTTTAAAAATCAGACATATATTTGTTAGGTTATATATTAAACCATATGCCAGTATGAGGTACTGTTGTCTTGTGCTTTTTGTTTATGTGAATAATAATAATTATGTTAAAAATGTATGTTCACACACGTATATATATATATATATATATATATATATATATATATATATATATATATCACATATATAGTTGTGAGCGTACGGGCCGTTGCTCACGTTTGCGGGCTCGCGTAGCGAGGGCTGCCTGCAAGGGCCTCAGTTGTTGGGATGGAGCAGCCACCTCCTCCCCACAATGCCCCGCACAGGGCCGCCCAGTCCCCGGTTCGGGTTCCGGAGGGGGAGCCAGACGCCGCCACTGCCACTAGCCGAACCATCCCGGAGCCCGGCAAACCCGCGGGAATGGGGTGAGAGCGCGGGTAGTGGCGGAGCCAGAGCTCTGATCAGTGCGGCTACCTTGGGGAGGCGGGGCTAGGCCGGCCTGGGGAACAGGAAACACAGTGGATCCGTGGACTGGAGCAGGCCTCAGAGCTGGAGGAGCCGGGCCTGGGTAGCTGACTGTAAGTGACAGGGAGATAATGTGGTCTGTGGAAGATGTGCAATCACTGAGAGCTGCCATATAAACTAATTGTCTTACTTATACACTGATCGTTAACACCATGTGTATGTATATAATGTGTGTATATTGTGTGTGTGTGTATTGTGTGTGTGTGTATTGTATTGTGTGTGTGTGTAAAGATATTGTGTGTATATTGTGTGTGTGTGTGTATTGTGTGTGTGTATATATTGTGTGTGTGTGTATGTATAATGTGTGTGTATATATATATATATAATGTGTGTGTATATTGTGTGTGTGTGTGTGTATATATAATGTGTGTGTATATTGTGTGTGTATTAACTGCGGCCCTCGCAAAGCAACTGCAACCCTCGCAAACTTTACGTCGCAACGCAAACAACATACGAGACACGTTAACACACATTACGGACTCGCAAAAATCGTCCGCAACCCGCGGACATGAAAAAATGAAAAACACAATAAATACACACAACACATACATAAAAAGCTTACCTACAGCAAGAGGGAGCATCCAGGACCTCAAAAAATGAAGTTACACCTTCATTTAACTCATAATAAAAGAGTTTAGACACTAAAAAATTCTCTAAGCGAGAGAACAAATGGCCACCGAACAAAATGAAAACGAGGCTACAGCAGTCTAAAGACGCAAAACACCACAAGAAACACGCAAAACACCACAAAACACCTACAGATATTCCGCTACAGACGCATACCACACATTAGCCGCCATTTTAGAACAATGCGGAACTACACAACTACGCTAACGGTTTGGTCTCGCGCACGCACACTATTACACTGCACAAATTCACCACGCTTAAACAGCAGCTCCACACCACTAATGCTCCAGCAACATCAAAACAGATTGCAGCTCTTCAACACAATGCTTCAAAATAGGTAAAGTATATTAATTTATTAATCTATTAGTTATTTTATTATTATACACCAAATAGCATTAGCTCACTTACAATTTCATTGCCGTCATTTTTTGACGGGCAATTCGCTAGTATATATATATATATATATATATATAATATAATATATATATAATATATATAAATATATATAAAATAACTAGCTCACAATTATTCTATATAAATAGATATATTTTAAAAACATGAATTTAGTTTAGCTTTTACACATAGGTTTTAAAGCATCGTGTGTTGGTCTAGTGGAAAGTGAGCTTCATAAAATGTTTTCATTAATAAGTCACTGGTTCTAAATCAATGCCTTCCACTTGTTTTTTTTGCATTAACTAATGTATTTATTAACACACAAATGACTAATATCTATCTATCTATCTATCTATGTAAATAAGTACATTTTTAATTAAAAAAAGACAAGTAGAAGGCAGACGATTTGAACCCATGACTTAACAATGAAAACAATCTTTAAAACATGATGCTTACAACTGTACTACCATACTCCATTTATAAACATAGTGTAAATCACTAATATCATGTGTTACAGCCGCCAGCCTCCATTATTTATGCAGGTTCTTGTAGGACAGCTACAAGGGCAAAACTAAAATGACAATATCTAAGTCAACTGATGGTGCAGAGCATGTATGGCGACTTTTGTGGTCCTTTAATTTATTAGGTGAGAAGGGCATATAATTACCGTATTTTTATAGAAAGGCGAGCTGATCACCCTATGGGTAATCTGTCCTCCATCAATTTGTGGCTTTATTATTGACCCTTACAGGGATCTACCTTGCATAGACAAATTCCAAAGCCCGGTTCTATTTTCTTTAGCACTGTGGCCTTCTATTTCGTGCTGTGGCCCTTGAAGTGGAAGACTAGAGTAGCTGTATGTCATTGCAGCATCTGCAAATCTTATTGAGTTTATACCTATGTATAATTGTTTGTGTTTTTCCTTGGATACGTATATAACCTGTCATGTAATATTTGCCTCAGGTCGTCCTCTAATGTCCTTGTGGGGATATAACATTTGTCAATATAAATCTGTGATTTGACTAAGATGCTGTTAACTATTATTATTTTCACAGACAACTTCCCAGATCACTGCAGCGTGTAGACATTTGCTTTCGTTTCCTAAACAGTCATATGAAGAATCTCAGCTTTTATTACTGCAACATTTAAATTCAAAGAATTTACATGATGAGGTATAATATTACATCGCTTTTATTTCACATAAATTGAGCAAGTAGCACATGCCATGAAGGTGACTTTCTTATAGTATAGTAGCCACAACACATTCTAGGTAATTTAAGCATATCAGATATGTCATACTTAGTACAGTCAAAATGTCTGTTTTACCTATCTAATTGATTCATTATCCCACAATAAAAATACATAAAATTGTTTGCATAAATGACATTTTGTTGTCATCAATTCAGCTTGTCTGGACAGCTAATTTTCTTGGTAAGCTCTGATGCAAACAGCCATGTTTCACTTTGCAGAACTCAGTATTCACACCTCTGAACTGTGCAGATATGTGACAATCATATTTCAGCCAATCAGAATGAGGCAGTATTTTAATTCAAGGAAACCTTCCACCCTTTTTCTGTATGGTTAAGACTTCAGCTAATCAGAATACATGGATTGAAATCTGTGCACTCCAGTTGGCTACCCTTTAACTAATGAACGGGCTCTATTTTTCCCTATTCTGATGGGTTGAAATGTCAATCAGAATATGATTTATTTCTGGAGTAATCTTATGATTGGAATATTGCAAGGAGAAAGGAAGAGGAGGATAAGTAACTAGGTGTGGGATGAACAAATGTCTATGGGACTAGGGCAGCATAAAAAATAAATACAACAGTGATAACTAGTATGGTTTTATTTGAGACCATATTCACTTACTAACAAAGTTTTTATAATGCATTTGAGGAGCAGTTTATGTTACAGACACATTTTTCTCCAACAGGTAAAAAAAATCAAAATGGTGCTATCTCGTCTTTTGACTCAAAAACCTGATGTTAGAGAAGTTGTCTGTGTTGCTTCTTGTTCTATGGCACTTAAAATTCATTCTAGTGTGATAAGCAAAGAAACATATCAAGTGGCTTACAACCAGCAGGTAAGGTATTTCAAATTATGTTTAAACTATTTTTTACATTGCTGTCAAGTTAAATATGTATATGTGTCCTCTCACATATTCCTCTTCAGTTTTAACAGAATAGATGAAAAAATCTGGAAGTTCTTCCATATGCATAAGAATGCTTGCCATACCATGGGCCTCATTCTATTATCGGCCGTAAATCGGCCGTAAGGCTGCGATTCCTTGCGAGGGTTCAGTTAACTCGCGATTCTATTATACGGCCCCGCAAGGATCTCCTTTTACGGCCGGCCGCATATCTTGGAACCGGCCGTAATCTGTGAAATATAAAAACTCAAAAATAAATTCAAGCCTGCACTGTACAGCTCTGTAAATGCTAGGGATCATATTGGGGGACATGAGGATTAAAAGAAACCCACTCTCAAGCTTGCACGTCTGCCCAAACCCGAGTTCAAATTAACTGTTTATTTTCCGGCTGCGGCGTGGGCGTGTCTGAGGTGCTCCAAGCACTCTGGACTTTTTACATGGATATTTTACGGATATTAAAAATAAAATATTTTACGGATTTGAGTACAGGATAATTATGTGCTATTTTTTCTAACACCTAAAATCCCTTTATAGTCTTCTCAAAGTGCAGGATGGCTTTATTTGAGCTATTTTATGTGCTTAATTGGTGCTAGCGAGACCTTTTTCCTGCAAGTAACTGCGGCTCGCTTTTAGCCTTGCAGAGAGGGTTCCCGGAGCAATTGAATTGCAAATAGGAATTTCTTACGGCCGATTTCCTTGCGGCCGTTTAAGATCAAAGGATTTCCTCCGGCGCGAGCGGCCGCAAGAGATAGCAAGGCACCGGCCGCAAGCCTGCCGGAATCCCCGGCCGTAAGGGAATAGAATAGCAGAATAGCTTGCGGCCGGTCCTTGCGGCCCCGCAACGGCTGCGGCCGATAATAGAATGAATATGGCTAACAATAGGGGGAAGATCATCAGTCTCAAACAATAAATGCAGATTAATGTTATTAGCACCAGTTCACTAGACCAGTGGTTCTCAAACCTCTCCTCAAAACCCTCTAGACAGGCCATGATTTAGGTGAAACATATTGTGTACAAAGGTGAGGCATCTAGTATTCAACAGGCTGTGGAGCCTCAGATTGCTTCACCTGTGTATTCACACAGCATTATTATCTTCTATTCCCCCCCCATCTGTCTTTCCCAACTAATCCTCCTATGGGATTTGCCTACTTCTGTATATATTCTTATTATATTTTGACATATGGAAATAATATGAGACTCAAAGGTCCTCATTAAATACCCGCAGTAGCTTTCATACAGTCCGTAAGTCTGTGAGCTTGAAAAATGCAACAGTTATAGATCAATTTAAACGAACAAGCCTGCGCTTAATGGGCAAAAGCCAAATCCGTAAACCATGTAACTGTACGTAGCATTTCAGGGCATGATCAATTAAGCAATCCAATAAGTAACAATTTAGAAACAGCCAATATCATGACATCAGTAAAACAGGGAGTTTAAACGGCAATCACTAACAGCCTTATTAAATTGTGATTCGGTAAATTTAAAAGGGCTCTATTTAAGCACATAGCATATTTTTTTTACAGAAGTTTTTCGTTTGTGAAGACCTTGCTTTTGGATAGAAATTCACTAACTAAAAACTTCTGTACAAAAAAGATACTCTGTGCTTAAATAGAGCCCTTTTAAATTTACTGAATCGCAATTTAATAAGGCTGTAAGTGTTTAGACGTCTGACATGTGATTGTGCTCTCAATTCAGTGATTTAAAAATCAATAAAAATTAATTGATATAACATGGAAATTAAAGTAAAAAAAAAAAAAAAGTTTGAAATTGTTGTGCAATTAATTCTAATGCCTTTCATAGCTTTCCCCATATTTGTTAAGTCCAGTATTGTGTTTTCATTAGCTTTTATAGTGTTAAGCACAGGTGTTTAACCCCCTTGCGAATATTCTGTTTGAAGGCAACTGAGGGCTTGTGGAATTGTTGCAATTAAATAGCGATTTGCGATTTTAGCTATTGCAACATTTGCAGGCCTCAAAGATCAAAGGCTTAGATGGGTCGGAGTTGCGATTTTGACATCCACAGGAATTTTTTGCCTTTAACCCGCAAATGGATTGCAGGTAGCTAGAAGAGGTCAATTAAATATCAGTAACTTTTGCGGACTACATTACGGGCTTCACTAATTACGATTTCGACATTTTATTAGGGCCCAAAGTCTTTAAGAATCATTCTTTCAAATGGTTCTCTCATATTATTTGAAAGGAACCACAACTTTTTTTAGGCTGCATTGTAATGCAAAAAAGTCCAATCATAAGATCCCTTTAGTAGGATATAAATTTTGGAGTATAGTAAGATTTAACAAAGAACCATTCCTAAAGAAATCACCTATTTTTATTATCCCCCTCCTTCCATACTGACAGATTTAAAGCATTATTATTATAAGTATATATATATATATATATATATATATGTATCATATATATTATAATAGATCAATCGAAACACCTGAAGATTGATAAGGGACTAAATTCTATGATAGAAAAACCTGATATAATTTGTCTCCATGAGACCCACTGAAAGAAAGGGAGAATCCTGTGGTTCTATAATGATGCAATTATTGAAAGAATAAATTCAACATATAATAAGTCAAGAGGAGTCTTAATTCTTTTTAATAACAAATTAGCGCTTCAGGAAGAACATAAAATGTTAGACGAAGAGGGTAGATTCACCATTTGGGTAGAGAAAATTAATGATAATTTTATTCCTTGGTAAACATCTATGCACCCAATAAAAATAAAAATAGATTTATGGCTAAAGTTATAAAACAAACATTCAAGATAAAAAAAAGGGGTTGTGTATTAAATGTGACAACTTTAGTATGATCCTGGGCCCAGGTATTGATAGATCTTCTTCAGATATGGCTTGCCAATAAAACTATAAAAATATGTTTAAAGTGGCTCTTTTTAAACATATTTGTATAGTTTTATTGGCAAGCCATACAGTAAGTTGCAGCATTTGATAAAAAATTATTTAGTTTCTTTAGTTTAATAATTTAATGTAACAATAATCAGGTGTTAAGCACCAAGTTTATAGAGTATTTTTCTGGTAGATCTTCTTCAGCAAAACCTATACCTGATGACTTTATCATTAACACCTCTCAACATTTTCTTAAACAACTAATGAAATATCAAGTATTTGATACATGGAGAACTTTACACCCTGCTGATAAAGATTACACATATTTCTCAAAAATACATAATATGTACTCAAGAATTGATTTATTTCTCACAGGTCTTCAGACCTTAAAACTTATTAAAGTGGTAAGATTGGTAAGATTTCTTGGTCAGATAATTCTCATATTAGTATGTCCTTAAAAGACAACCGGATGGACAATAAACCTAGGTTCTGGAGAATGTTCTTGAGATTTAAATAAATAAGGGTTCAAAGGGAGAAGTTAAAGGAGGGCATTATAAACTTTTTTTTCCAACTAATCTGAATTCTATTTCATCCAACTCTATTTTATGGTTCGCTCATAAAGTGTATATTAGGGGAATTCTTATTGCTAGATTAACAGAATATATGAGAACTAGAGGTTTACCATTGAGAGATCAAATAAATTGCTTCACAGGAAAGAATATTTAATAAATAGTGAACTAAACCTCTAAATTAAAAAATATTTACAGTTGCATACAGATAGATGGATATGGAGAGCTCAACAAAATCACTATTCCCTAGGGAATAAAGCTGGAAAATTGTTATCCAATAAGATTAAAAAAACAGAATTACTTAAAAGAATTGATCATTTAAAAGGACCAGATAAATAAAATCTATTCGCACCCTAATGAGATTGGAATATTTTTTTTAGATTACTATAGATCCTTAAAACTAAGAGAAAAAATGCTTTAATTAATTCAAAGTTAGAAAATATTATATTTTCTAACATCCCCCCTCTACTTTACATCCTCATCTCCAATAAGTGTCGTTAGAAGAATGGGGCTTCTTGGTATAACACACCTTTATATCCAATAGATGGCGCTCCAAAAACTATTTAAACTGTTGTCATTATTGACATTAGGGAGAGTCATCGCAAGGCCTGCCTAACTCCCGCGAGCCTTGCGATGAGCTTCTGCGGCGCACATACCAAAGCCTGCATTGAGCGCCTTCAGCACTCACTGCAGACTAACTTCCTGCGGTGCTTATCGCGAGTTGTCGGAATTGCGAGTTTGCCTGCTCATCGCAGTGTAATTTAACATTGGTGTAATGGACACATTTGCATATTTGACAACTATTATAGTTGATGATTATTTATTATTAAATCCAATGTATCTTATGCATCCATGGGTCTTTTTCCCTCCGCCTTATTGACATTAGGGAGAGTCATCGCAAGGCCTGCCTAACTCCCGCGAGCCTTGCGATGAGCTTCTGCGGCACACATACCAGGGCCCACAATGAGCGCCTTCAGTACTCATTGCAGACTAACTTCCTGCGGTGCTTATCGAGTTTGCAGAATCACGAGTTTGCCTACTCATCGCAGTGTAATTTAACATTGGTGTAATGGACACATTTGCATATTTGACAACTATTATAGCTGGTGATTATTTATTATTAAATCTAATGTATCTAATGCATCCGGGGGTCTTTTTCCCACCGCCTTATTAACATTAGGGAGAGTCATCGCAAGGCCTGCAATGAGCGCAAACTCCTGCGGGCTTCGCGATGAGCGCCTTTGGTGCTCATTGCAGGCTAACTCTCTGCGGCGGTTATCGCGAGTAGTTGGAATTTCGAGTTTGCCTGCTCATCGCAGTATAATTTAACATTGGTGTGATGGACACATTTGCATATTTGACAACTATTATAGTTGACTAGCGACTTGCCCGTCATACTTTGCCTATTTATATTTAATATGCAGCAATCAATATTCTGAAGAGCTAAAATCTATTTGTATTTTCCCGCATCTGAAAATATACAGTTGGCTCACGAGCATTTTCCGTCAGTTGTAATGGTATATTGTGTATCACCTACGTTCTTGTGTAACTCGTATGTGCCTGGCGGTGATTTTTGCGGCTCTGTCTCCTTTACCCTTGTTTAAATTTTTTTAGTCCGCGGTTTGTGATTCTTGTTTTTAGAAGTTGTACGTCCTTGTTGGTGTGTTGCGCGTCTCGGGGTCATGTAGCCTCGTTTTAACTTTTTTCATCCGCCATTTTTTTTCTTGCTTAGCCGATCTTCAAGTGACGAAACGTCTTAAATGCAAATTAAATTGGCATGCAACCTCACTTCCAGACGTCCTGGCTGTCCCCCCATGCTGTGCGTGATGTTTATTTTATGTTGTATATTTTTGTTATTGTGCTTTTCGTGTTTTTCGATGTGCCCGGTTCGGCAGTTAACCTGGTATTTTTGTGACCTCATATATTTTTTTTCTAAGTTCTGCGGGTCGTAATTCTTGTTTTTATAAGTCGTACGTCCTTGTTGGTGTTTTGCGCGCTTCGCGGTCGTGTAGCCTCGTTTTAATTTTTTTCGGCCGCCTTTTTTTTTCTCGCTTAGCCTATTTTCAAGTGGCGAAACTCCTTAAATTCAACTTTTATTTTCGTGCAATCTCACTCCCAGACGTCCTGGCTGTCCCCCCGTGCTGTGTGTGATTTTTTAAATGTTTTTGTTTGTATTTTTCTGTGTATTTTGTGTTTTTGTATATACGCGTTTCGGCTGTTAACTTCCCGATTTCCTAATCCCGGGGTTTTTTTTTTTTTTATGTCCCGCGGCTCTTTTTTTTGTTTCAAAGTCCCGCTTTTTTTTGTTGTTTTTTACCGAGTTTAAGGCGTCATAGACCCTCTACCTCCGCAAACGCTGACACTTGCTTCGCGAGTTCCGCATTTGCGGCCTGGAATGAGCTTTTGCATTTTATGTCCACCTCCGCAAATGCGGCCCCTCGCTTCGCGAGCCTTAGGCTCATTGCAGCTGACGTGGGAGCCTCCACAAATGCGGCCCGCGCTTCGTGAGGACAACTCGCAGTTTGACAATTATAATATGACTAGCGACTTGTCCGTCAAAAATGACGGGGCAATAAAATTATAAGGCAGGTAATGATGTTTGGCACAGACATACATTTTTTTGGTGGTCTGAGATCCTTCGGCGCTGATTGCGAGGCTGTTGGTTGTTGTATTTTTTTTTTCTTATAGGCGCTTTTGCTGTTATTGTTTGTTTGGCACTGATCTTCTTTTTGGGCTTATTGTAAGGCTTTGTGTGCTATGAGCAGCGTTGACGCTCGTTGTGAGGCGTGCAGTAAATGGCTTTTGTGTTTATTGCGAGAGTGTTTGTTTATTTTTTGTTGTGTATATGTATTTGTGTATGCTAATTAAATAATTAATACATTAATAAATTAATACTCTTTACGTATTTGGAAGTAATATATGCATGAAGCATTGTGCTGAAGAGCTGACAATCTGTTTTGATGTTCCTACAGCATACAATGTCGGTTTGCACTGTTGTGGAGCTGAGGAGTAAGTGTCAGCAATGTGTGCAGTATGTAGTGTAAATAGGCTGCGTGCTCGAGGGGAAGTCGTTAGTGTAGCTGTGTACTTCCGCAAGTTTGTCTTGTAAAATGGCGGCAAATGTGTATGTAGTACACGGCTGTGGATGATTTAGCGACGTTGCTAAAAGTAAATCTTGTACCTTGTACAGGTTTTTTGAAAAGCCGTATGTGCTTGGTGGTGTTTTGCTTCTTTAGGGGTCCTGTAGCCTCGTTTTTACGGCGCCTATTTTTTCTCTCGCTTAGGGGATTTTCGTGTGTCTAAACTCGGGAATTTGGAGTTAAATTGAGGTGTAACTTCACTTTCAGAGGTCCTGGGTGCCCCTCTTGCTGTGGGTAAGTTTTTAATGTCTTTTTTGTGTGTATTTATTGTGTTTTTAATGTTTTCAGGTGCGCGCGGTTCGGTCTTTAAGGTCGTATTTTTGCAAGGTTGTAATGTTTTTTTTCTAAGTCCCTTGGGTTGTATTTTTTTTAGGCTAAGTCTGTAAATTTTGCGTTCTAAGTCCAGCGGTTCGTATTTTTGTGTGTAAGTCCGTATTTAGTGATTGCGTGTTGGATCTATTTTGTTAAAGTGCCGCTTGTGTGGGTGTTTGCAACCGCTTGTGAGGCACCGTAGATCCTCCACCTCTGCAAATGCGGCCCCCGACGTGGGAGTTTGCAAAGCGTGACGCCAATTCGTAGTTTGACAACTATTATATGTGATATATATATGTGGTAATTGCAAGTTTGTCGGTAACGCTATGTTAAATGTTACAACAAATTCGCAATTACCACAACTATGTAACTCGCAAGATGTGCATGCGCATAAAGAGACATAGGGGAGGAGGAAGGAAGACACAGGGGAGGGAGATAGGGGGAAGGAGAAACAGGGGAGGGAGATGGGAGAAGGAGACTCAGAGGAGGGAGAGGGGGAAAGAGACACGGGAGAGGGGGAGGGGAAGTGGGGAAGACACATGGGTGAGTGGGAGGGAGAGGTGGGAAGAGACACAGGAGTGGGGGAGGGAGAGGGGGTGGAAGAGACACAGTGGAGGAAGATGGGGGTGGAAGAGACACAGGGGAGAAAGAGGGAGTGGAAGAGACACAGGGGAGGAAGAGGAGGGGTGGAAGAGACACATGGGAGGGAGAGGGATGGAAGAGACACAGGGGAAGGGGAGGAGGGGAGAGACACGGGAGGGAGAGGAGGGGAGAGACACAGAGGAGGGAGGGGGGAAAGAGATACAGGGGAGGGAGGTGGGGAAAGGAGACACACGGGAGGGAGGGGGAAGGAGACACAGGGGAGGGGGAGAAGAGATACAGGGGAGGGGGGAAAGAGACACATGGGAGGGAGAGGGGAGAAGGAGACATGGGAGGAATAGAAGGGAGGAGACACAGGGGAGGGAGAGGGGGAAAGAGACACAGGGGTGTGAGATGGGGGAAAGAGACACAGGGGGAAGGGGGGATGAGCGCAGAGGGAGAGAGGGGAACGGAGACACAGGGGGTAGAGACACAGGGAAGGGAGAAAGGGTGGAAGAGACACAGGGGAGGGAGAGAGTACAAGAGACACAGGGGAAGGAGAGGGGGAGACACGCGAGGGAGAGGGAGGGAGGAGACACAGGGAGAGTAAAGTAGAGGGGGCAATGACTTTTTGTGTCGTCATTTTTGACGGGCAAGTCGCTAGTATATATATAAATCCTTAGAGAATATATTAGCTGCCCTGGTCCTTTACAATCAGTGAAGTTTATGTTATGATGCCTTGCATATGAAACCTTTTCAATGACTGTATTAGCAATGTATACAAAATCCTCACAGACTGATACAAAATGTTATCAGTTTAAGTTTAAAAATATACATCTGTTGAACCTGTTATGAATTACAATAACAATAAAAGCAGCTAAAGCAGCTTGTACAGTTGAAGTTTGCTAATCCTGTGTGTTCATATTTTTAAATGCTGTATTAATACAAGGGGATTTTAAAAAACATCTGCTGCCTTGGTGAAGGGATCAAAAGAACCTGAAAGATCTGCAGGGTAGGTTTGGCCATAACAGCCTGACTGAAGAAAGCAGATTGCAACAGTATTGCTGGAAAAAAAGTGGTGCACTAAGTAGGGGTTTGGGTTTTTTAGAGCACTGGGTTGACTTCTCACTTGGGTACAATCTGTATAGCAGGGATGGATTGCACCTTAATGACGAGGGTGCTTGTGTGCTAGGGTATAGGATGGTAAAAAAGCTGGATCAAGGCAACTCAGTGGATGTAGTATTTTTGGATTTTTTAAAGGCTTTTGATACAGTGCCACATGGAAGCCTATTGTGCAAACCAGGGGCCTCATTCAATTGCTACTTAACAAAAAGTAGCAGTATGTGTCGAGCGCATTACTTGCTACTTTCTCTTACTCTCCTGCAAGTAGCAAGTTACTTGCACCAAAGCCTTTGATCTTTCAAGCCCGCAAGAGTCCTCAGCGCAAAAATGTCTGCTTCCCTATTCAATTGCTCAACTTGACCCTCCCGTCAAGCCCGTAAATGGCTAAACTCCAACTCCAGCTTACTAGTACAAAAGAGGTGTCGTAAGAGCTTCTAGAGCCCTTCTTTATCCTCCCAATTGGTCCAAAACGGCTCCCCCACACTCCCATATCAAATACCCTTGCTGCAGGGGTCCCGATCGGGACGCCCGGAGGCTACCCACATTAACCCTTGCTGCAGGGATCACGATCGGGACCCCAGCAGCATTGAAAATTTTAAATTGGCGCTGCAGAGGTCCTTAAAGGACCTGCACTAAATAAAAAAATTAACCCCTGTCACAAGGGTACTATAAGTACTCCCCTGCACCTAAAATGAACCCCATCACTCATGGGGGTCTATATAGACCCTCATGAGGCTAAAATTAACCCCCTCAGTTCAGTAGGGGTCTATATAGACCACTATAGAACACTATTAACCCCTATATTAACCCTATAAGTGCCATGAGGGTCCTCCAGGAACCTCATGACACAAAGTACAAACACTACACTACAATATTAACCCTAACCATACCCCATTAACCCTAACTAAACCCCATTAGCACAATTGTCCCCCTTTAACCCTAACTGTGCCTATTTAACCCCATCTCTTATGGGGGACTATACAGACCCCCATAAGCCTCAATTTAACCCCATCAGTCCCATGAGGGTCTATAAAGACTCTTATGGAACATCAATAACCCTAACATTAACCCTGTAAGTGCCATGAGGGTCCTCCAGGATCCTCATGACACTAAGTACAAACGCTACACTTCTCTAGACTATTCCCACCCAATAAACCAATAAATCTAAACCAACCCCCTTGCAACTAATGAATCCCCCTTCTTCCTTTCCTTTTTTCAACCCCTCTACTCTAACCTATTAACCCCTCCCATACCTGCCTAACACCTACCCTAACCTATTAACACCTACACTATGTACCATACAGCCTATTAAAACCACAAACACCCGACTAATTACCAAAAAAATTAAAATAAAAAACGCTCCACTACAGAAAATAAAAAATGAACATTATCAAAAATAAAAAAAAACAAAGTAACAAAATAACAATAAAACATACACTACATTCAATAAATCCCCTCAATACATATAATGTAACCCCTAAATACATACATTAATACCCCTAACTACATACATTAATATCCCTATCGACATACAATTAAACCCCTAAAAACATACAATAAACATCCCTAAATCTGACCTAAAACAACCCCCCTCACTAAACCTAGACTTGGGTAAATAAGCCCACTAACCTTGCAAAAATGCTCCTCCAGCGACAACCGTTTTCTGGCTTTTGTCGCTAGCATAAGGGCCCATCCTTCATGGCTGCAGGTCCGGCACCCCTACGAGAAAAAGAACACTTAACAATTAATAAAAAACAATAAATACAACATATAAAATAATACATTCTAAATAGTACACTTATCTTTCCGCAATGCCCCCATCCTTCTTGTAGTCTTCTCCGGCAGTTCCCCTAGAAAAAAAACTGACACGCTAAAAAGTAAAAAAAATTCTAACGGAGCTTCTCCCTAGAAGAGTTTCCAGCCGCAAATTAGGCTTCTCGCGCATTCTCTAGTAAAAAATTGGAAATGACACCTTCTGATTGGCTGAAAACGCTGTCAATCATATTTCAGCCAATCAGAAGGCACAAAGGTGTGAGCAAATCAGAATCGTATACACCCCTATATCCCATTCTGATTGGCTGATGGACCTGTCAATCATTTCTAATCCAATCATAAGGCTCTATTGCCTTCTGACAATCAATAAGCCCCCCCCCCCCCACAGGGTGTATCCTATTGTGATTGGCTGAAGGCAATAGCGCCTTATAATTGGATTAAAAATGATTGACAAGCCCATCAGCCAATCACAACAGTTACAACAGCCAGTTACAACAGCCAATCACAGTGGGATACACCCCAATTAAGCAAGACCATAACTCCCAATTTATAAACAGCCAATAGAAAATGAGACGTCAGTAAAACATGGAGGTTACATGTCAATACGATATGCGATCAGACTTGCAATTCTGCAATGTATAAAATAGTAAAAATAAATGAAGGAAATGTTCTAGTCCATGTGGGTGGCCTGATATGTATTAACTCATTGATTCTTGAGATTGATATAACACCAAAATAAAAAATAAAAAAAAGATTTATGAGCCTGAATTAATTCAGTGTCTTTCATCGCTTTTCCCGTCTTTTAAAGTGCAGTATTGATTTTTTATTTGCATTTACAGTGCTGCGAACAGGCTTAAATAGCGATTGTAGCGATTGTAACTTTTGCCGGCTTGAAAGATCAAAGGCTTAGATGGGTTGTAAGTTACAATTTTGAAAACTACGCTTGTAAACCGTAGATCATTTGTGGCTCGCAAAAAGACGCCAATTGAATATCAAATTAGTTTACGGGCTACATTACAACAATAGCGCAATTGAATCGAGGCCTAAGTTATGAAGAAAGACTGACCAAATTAAACTTATTTTATATTACCTTATATAAATATATCCAGGTTCAATACAAGGCGTTGTCAAGTGAACCTTTTATACAAATAGGTTTTCAACTGACAAGAGAACATCCTTTGAGGTTAGAAGTAGAGAAGAGATTGCACCTTAAAGAAAGAAAATTATTCTTCACAGTAAGGGTGGTTAATTTGTGGAATTCTCTACCAAAGGAGGTGGTGACAGTGGAATCGATAGATAAGTTAAAAAAAGGTGATGGATATAGTTTTAAATAAAAAGGTCATTAAGGGTTATCCTGAATAATTAGAAAGAGTGTATTGATCCAGGTAGGAATCCGATCACCAGTATCTGGGGTCAGGAAGGAATTCATTTTTTTTCCCTTTTGAGATAATTGGCAAAGTTTCTGTTTGTTCCTGTTTGCCTTCCTCTGGATCAATTAACAACTAATCTCCATATTGCAAATCAGAGTAGATCTTAAAAGGTTGAAATTGATGGACTAAAGTCTTCTTTCAACCTTAATTACTATGGGCCTCATTCAATTGCGATTTGGCCAATTGAATAAAGCTCTAAATAAGCACATGGCATATTTTTTTAAAGACATTTTTAGTTAGTAAACTTCTATCCAAAAGCAAGGTTTTTACTAACTAAAAACTTCTTTAAAAAAATATGCTATGTGCTTATTTAGAGCCCTATTCAATTGGCCAAATCGCAATTGAATGAGGCCCTATGTAACTATGTGACTGTGACAGGGGTACCTCTGTTAGCACTAAGGATATTAAGTTATATAGTTAAAAAGAATTTGAGCTAGTACAAGTAAAATAGGAAGACATGTTCTTCTATTGCACCTTCAGCAAAGCACTTAACAGACATTTCTAAATCAGGGGAATAGTCTCTATTTAACTTTGAAGACATTTGGTGGCTAATAATTTTAGCTTTACTAGATTACTTTATTAAATTAAAATGGATATACTCTGTTAGGTTATTTTATGTAAGTGATTATTGTCCTTTATTTTTTTATAGAATGAAAGACATTTTCTTACACTAGAACAAGCAGCAGAACTGTGTAAAATGTTCTGTCTCAGTGTGGCATGTCTACTTACTTTGCCTCTTGCCCAGAGAGCACAATCAAGGAATATTCAGGCCAATTGGAATACGTGCACTGAAAGATTTCTAGATTTGGTAAGTACAGAGTTCTTTCGATAATGGTTTTGTCATACTGAATTCTGACTATGTATTTATTTATTTATTTTTGTTTGTGAGGTCTTGAATGCTAGTTCACCTTAGAATTGTCTTCAATGTCAAATTCAGTGATCCTTTTTTGTTGCAAAGATTACATTTATTTATCATAACTCTACTTAAATGAAGACACACACACAAATGTAAAAAAAACGTATATATTCGAGGTACAACTTAAATATACACCAATACTTTCTTGCCCTGTTTTTCTTTTCTTTTAAGAACAAGTTTATCCAACAAACTTCCAATACTAAGATTTGTAGCAGTGAAAACTCTTATTAAAAACCTTTTGTTTTATTTACAACACTCAAATAGAAACCCAAATGTATATTTTATCATGTTGTCATCTTAAAGTTAAGGCACAGTGAACACAGATTTATAGTTTTTCCCTGAACTCAGGAATGCAGCAGGAGATGTTAAAGCACAACTGTCCTATTTAGCTGATCCCAGCACTCATTTCTCTTCACAAATGAACTTGTGATAGGTTAACTCTTTTTTTGCTCATGCTCACTGCACAGATCTGATGTTTTGGGTCTGTCTGGGGGCTTGCCAGTGATTAATGTAAACAGAGATTTCATTTATTAATTTCTCTGTGAAAAATGCATATATTTAAAAAATTCAAAAAGTATTTCAACGTGGTTTTATGTGCTAAATTAAGGAAGAAAAAAGAAATGGTGAAAAATTGATAGCTAGCATTTGAAGCATATCATATACATAGGTCCTCATTCAATTTGAATTTTGTCAATTGAATAGGGCTCTATATAAGCACATAACATATTTTTTTGACATAGAGGTTCAGTAACTAAAAAGTTCTGTGATTTTTTTTTGTATGTGCTTATATAGAGCCCTATTTAATTGGGCAACTCGGAATTTAATGAGGCTCTTAGTATTTATCTTGTGTTGTCTGCTTCAACATATTGCACTTCATACTACAATTTATCCAGTAAATTATACAATATTTATCAGAGAGGTTGAAGGTGAATTACACAATGTTTCAATTGTATTGTGAAGTCATATATCAAACGGTATATCTGTCTCACTTTTTTAATCTTATGTTATGTTGTTTGATAAGGCCATACCGTTGATATTTATAACAATAATTATACATTTTAATAGCAAATTATCATATTCAAATACTGTAGTCCCAACATTTCAACTGACCAAAGAGGAATATATATTTTCTAATGACATGTACATTCAAATACATTAGTAATAGCAGAAGAAAGGTACCTGACATCTGTTTACAAAAACATTCATATACAACAGAAAAGACAGATTAATTGACCCTTTTTTTTGTGTGGAGAAAATAAGAGAAACTTGATAAAGAGAGATCGGTCTGGAAACATTTGTAATTCTGGATCTGTCCTTTCAAAAGAGGGCCATTTTTAGAGAATGTGAGGGATTTTCTTGTAAACGATATTCTGACCCTCTAAACAGAGAGATAGTTGGGAGTTATGTATTAATCAGTCTTTCAAAGTGTCATTTTCAATTAAAAATGTATTGGAAGCCATGATGTAGCTGTCATGATCCCGTTGACCACAAGGTCTTTGTATCTTGCCTATTAATTTGACAAACAAAAATATGTCTTGTAATTAAAAAGGATGCTATACTAACTATGCTAAACATTTGACTAATACATTTAAATTCTTATTTTAAGACCTCACCAATTTTTCTTTTCTTTTTAAGTACCATCAGTGTGAATTCACAATTTTGAGACAAATCAGAGATAATGCATTCTTTGAAATAAACTTGGCACATATATGTGACCTGAATGATGACTTGCTCTGGAAGAATATTGCATTTTACTATGAAAGAGAAGAATGCAAAGGTTTGATCTTCTTCACATATTGTTTTTGATGACACTACATTGAAATGTGTATATTCTGGTCTTTACTATTTAAAAGTCAATAAAACTGGATCATTACAATGACCCTTTAAGTAAAATGATTATACTTTGTGGGACCATTACATTTGTTGTAATCATGTTTCTATATAATATAGTTTTTTATTCATATACAAATACGTTATCTTACCTTATTCTTTTAAATGTTTATTTTTATGTTATGGGATGGGTTAAGTCTTTAGTGCACCTGATGTGTATTTTCGATACAGCAAGTTGAGAAATCAATTTTGTCCTATATTCACCATAAGAAATGTAGAGTAATATATATTTATATATAGAAACTGAATATATATTAAATACCAGTTAACTTGTACATGAAGGCATACCATATTATTTTTATTACTAGGAAATTGCACATTAAAAATGACGGGAGTAAAATTGTAAGCTGAAACTTTCCTGCTTTGCAATGATCACTTTGAGCCCCATGATGAGCGTCTTCAGCAAGACTCTCACCCTGTGTGCTTTATAGGCGTCGCGCTTGAGTGTTACTCTCTTGGGTTGTGTTACTGCCTTGGGTTAAGTGTTACAGGCTTGTGTTAAGTGTTACTGCATAGGACTCGTTTTTACATCCTACAAGTTAGTTTTACGTCCTTCGTGCTAGTTTTACGTCCTTCAGCCTCGTTTTCATTGTGTTGTGTTTTTTCGGCAGCCATTTTTTTTCCTGCTTAGGCGATTTTTGGCTCAAATTTACTTGCAACCTGACTCACAGGCTCCCTGCCTCTCCCACTGTGCTGTGTGAGTGTGTAAGTTAATTTAAGGCATTTATTTATTTTTTTTCAGGTTTTTTCAGTTCAGTGTTGAAGTTGGAATTTTGCGAGGCCCACAGTCCATATACATGCCTCTGGTCCTAAGTCCTATGGGCCGTAATTTTGCAGCCCTCGCTAAGTCCCACTGGCCCTGCTATTTGGAGCTCATTTCAGCCTAAGTCGGCTAAATCTCATCACAAGCCCTGCAATGATTGCAGCCTCAGTCCTGCGTGTTTCAAATGCTCTCAGTTGTGGGCATCGCGATGAGAGCCTGCAGCGATACAAACCCGTAAACGTGACCCACATTCTTGGTCCACAACTATATGTGATTATTATTATTCACTTTATATTGTTTTTTTACAAATATAACCTATCATGCAAAAACAATTAGACCACTGTAAAGCAAAATGTATGCTTAAAAAGCAATATATAGTTTCTATTTGAACTAAGTAATATAATATATACATAGCTCAATAAAATTCAAGGTAGCAGTACAATTCCAACAACAATATTGAGTCATTTGCAACCATATGGTGAATTGCTACTGAATATTGTCTTTAGACTTGAATAGCTAAAACAAAAATGACTTTAATGGATTTAAATCTAAATAAGCAGCATACTAACGTTTCACCGTGTCGCAGTTGGTTGGCTCTGCTGTGAAAATCGAGAAACCTTACTGCTGAGCTGCTTCATGACATAAGTCAGTCTTCAGTCAACCAATGAAAAGCTTCTCCTGTCTCATTTCAAGCAATTGGCACATCGTATCACACCATCACATGCAGTCTCAAAATATTTACATAGAAAAGATCATTGTCATCAGTAGTGACTTCTTTTCCATAGGACTCAAGATGGAAGTTGGGAACAGTATTCATGAAAAGTATACCTTCCTATGGAATGCTGTATTGGAGTTAGCCCAGATGGAGGGCAATGTTTGCATCCAGTCAACATCACAATGTTTTCTTCAAGAAGATGCTAAACTGCTTGGTAAATAGTATATGCATGATATATATGACATACATTTTCTGTCAAAATTGTTTCAGCTTAGAATTGTAGGAGAAATGTTACGGCTTCTGTACTTGACATTTTTACAAGCTCTGATAACCTTAAGTATGATAATCTGGTGAATTATCAGACTAAATGTTTGCCCCATTTCAGTGTTTATGGTACCAAATATAAAAATAATTTCCAAACTGTCATGATTCCCCTGAACCCCCTTTGGGGTCAGTAAAAGTTTAGTTGTTTAATATGCTTTTATGTTAATTTGATTATCCTATATGCGCTATGTCATGTTAATTAATATGTAAAATGTTATGCTATGTTATGTTATGTTGATGACTATATGATTAATTGTGTCCAGTGTGTAAGGAGTTAAATAGTTTAGAATGTTGTGTGGTCGGTGGTAACTGTCAGAGAGGGGAGAGAGCAGTTGGCAGTTGAGTTTTTTCTGACAGAGAGAGAGATGTATTGGTGTCTCTGAGGGCAGTTGAGATAATGCTGGGTTTAATGTCTTAAAGTATATATATATATATGTTCCTAAGCCAAGGGAAGAAGACATATATTGAAGACAGATATGCTCCTATTTAAAAAGGGAGGTAAGAAGATAACCGCAATGACTGTATGAATGAAGTTGCTGTTATGATGCCTTATAGATGAGCCCTTGTCCACAGAAATAAAAACAGTTTCTGATTTCTTATAATGCTGAGCCTGCATTCATATTCTTAAAGACTACATCTAATTTAAGAGACATCAGCTGTCTTAGTGAAGAGATCAAAAGAATCTGGTAGATCTGCTGGGTAGGTTTGGCAATAACAGCCTTATCAAGCCCGACTGAGAAGCAGTAGATCGTGACACAAACCATCTAAAATAGTGATTTGACATTGATTGCATAGTTAGAAACATAGATTTGATGGTAGAAAAGAACCAAAAGGTCTGCGCTGTTATGTAAGTTTGTTTCACTTAATTCTTATATAGTCTTATGTGTATCCCTGACATGCTTATATTTTGAAAATGTGTTTGGCCCACCCAATTCCACAGTAAAGTTATTTCGGTTATCTATTACCCTTTATTAAAGTAATACTTTATCATTATACCCATAACTCTTCCAGATTTCAACTTCAGATCATGACTTCTTGTTCTTGCATTCCTCTTTTTCTGGAGGACACATTTTGCTTCATCTTTATTAAATTGTTTTATATGTAAAGGCTTCCCTCATATCTCTTCTCTACCGTCTGCTCTCTGAGCTCTACATATTCAGGTCATAAAGTCTTTCCTTGTAAATTTTGTCTTTTAGATTGTGCACCATTTTAGGTGCCTTTCTTGGAATCGTTTCTCATTTGTTAATAACCTTTTTAAGATAAGGTCTCCAGAACTGGACACAGACGGCCACATACAATTGCAAGCCAGCAACTCTATCGCTTTAGGTCGTATGTCTGCAGTTGTGTTGCGGGCTCCCATTTGTCTCCGATTGCTAAGCTATTCAATTGAGCAAGTGTGCAAGTTATGGGCCGAAACCTCAAGATGCTACTGGTCGTTACGATCCAATCGCGGTCTAACGTAGTGCGACACAGGCCTCTCAACCAATAGATGATTGACAGAGGGAGACTATAAATTTGCATTCCGTCCGCCTTATATTGACTATTTTGTATTTTCTGATGAAGTAGCATGCAGGTCCCGGAGTTGGTGGTTGGTTCGAGTTAGAGAAAGAGTAGGAGAGTTTGGAGAGAAGTAATTTGCGTTTTTGTTCATTTATATTATTCCATTTACTATTTTACACTTAATCCTTGATTACACATATTTACAGATTAAACATAATTGCAATACACATTATTTAAACAGCACACATAGAAACATATAGAGCTAGGTCACTCCATACACAAACCCCCCCCCCCAAATCCCACCTAATACACAATTTTTTTTTCTCCATCATACATATATAGCCAAACTTTGATTGATTATTCCTCATTTTATTTTTGGGATTATTATCGAGGGAGAAGAGAGGAGGGGAGAGGTTGAGAGGAGGAAAGAGAGGAGAGAGAGGTGGCCCTGGGTAGTAGTGGTGGAGAGAAAGAGGAGATGAGGAGTGGTGGAGGAGTTGAGGAGTGGTGGAGGAGAGGAGGAGGAGGTTGAGGAGGAGGAGGCGGCAGCGGAGGAGGTGGAGGATGAGGAGCAGGTGGAGGAGGGGAGTGTAGAGGAGGAGGTGGGTGGTGGCAGGGTGGCCCGAGCAGCAGGAACACCTAGGAGAGGGACAAAGGGGAAAAAGCCTGGATGGTAGTTTAGGGGAGGGACAGGCCTCAGGGACAGGTCAGGGAGATGAGGATCTCCATCCACAGTCAGGAGGGCAAGTGTCTAAGGGCAAGCACAGGGCCCACAATTACACGCACCGGGAGAATGTGGTCCTCCTCTGTGCTATCTGTGGCCGCCCCATGATTCTTGCAGGTGGGAGGGAAGTTAGGCCAGGGCTTAGGGCTCAGACATGGAAGGAGGCAGCGGCTGAGGTGACAGCAGTAGGCATAACGCCAAGGGATGTGAGGTCCGTCAAGCACCGGTTTGGCAACATCAGGGCCAAGGTGAGGAGGAAGATGGCTAAGAACCAGACTGACCTCTAATGAGTGGGAGAGGGTCGCCAAGGACCTTCTGAGACAGGTGCCCGCCGCTGGAGCTTTAGGCCTGGTGGCCCAGCAGAACCCAGCCTCTATGTCAGGTGAATATCACATACACCAACATGCCACCACACATATACATCACACTACACATGTACATGATGACCAGTACATGTCAGCTCTCTGGAATTAACAAGGGAAAGATGGATGGATGCATCATTATACTAATGACATATACCTTTCTTTTCTCACTTTCAGCATAAAGGAGGTCTGGATCCAGTGGCGATCCAGAGGCGGGCATCGGCTCCATCAGAGCAGGAAGTAGAGGAGCAAGCCCCCGCCCAGCAGGAACCGGCACAGGCGGAGGAGGAGAGAAGAGGAGCCGAGGACTCTCGATCGGAGGAGGATGTCATATGGCTGGTGGGGTAACCATCTAGACCCCCAGCCACACCACCGGAATTCAACCCCACTTTCCTCCTCCTCCAGAGACTGAGGCTATCGCCAGGGCCCTCCAACTGGAGTGAGGACAGCAGCCGGCCACCACCTCCTCCCCACCACTGCAGTGCGCTGGACTGGTCGCCACCACCACCATGCCCAACCACTCCAACACACATTCAGCAACACCCTCCAGCCGGTCCCCGACACTCCCCACTCACACACCGCCACCTTCTCACCAGGCCACGCCTCCATCCCCAACATCAGTCTGGCAGGCGGAGATGCTGGCCCTCATGCGTCAGCAGGTGGGCTGTCTTCGAGTGATCCAGGCCATCTCCGCCATTCATGCGGAGGTAATTCGCAGCCTGGCAAGGCACAATAGGGAGGAGAGGAGACACCACCTGGTCCCCTTGTGGTTTGCAATGTGGTGGTGGTGAAGGGGCTTGTGTACCTGAATGAAGCTGTGAGTTATTCCATGTAGGGCCACTGTAGGTGGGCAGGTCATAGCAGAGAGGTCAGACAAATCACAGTCCACTAGAGAATGAACTGGCAACCCACTCCAGTATCTTTGGCATGCAAATCTTGTGGATACGCACAAACAGAGATGGTGCAACAAGTGCAAAGCACTCTGGCCGACAACCGGGTTGGGGCCTTCTGATACTAGAAGTTATTATTGAAAGGGTGATCTGAATACCTACGTAAAAAAAAATGATTGAGCCCTTATAGACACCTGCTTTGTATGGAGAAGCTGTGAGGGGCTTAAATAATATTGAAATACATTTTCTTCGTGGAGTCATATCGTAATATATAGCACAAGAATGATTTTGCAAAAGCAATAAGGGATATTCCCAGCAATATTGTATAAGTAAAAACATGTGCTCAGTAACTGAGTGCACAAATGCTTTGAAGCACCAAAAACCACCATGGATTACAGTCATGAAACATGCTGTGCAAGTGAAATAAGCATGTGATATGAGGCAATGTGACAAAATAGAACTAGATTCGGTCTTACAAAATTTTATTTTAGTACTGTATTAATACAGCATATCACATTTTGATGCATGTGTGAGTTTACAAATGATATTGTTTTGAACAGTGCAATCATTTTAGTATTCTATAACAAATTGATCAGATATTTGAATGATTTTTTAACTAGTTTTTGACAACTCTGCGTTTTTGTTCGTATAGTGATAAATGTATTGTTTTCTGAAAATCCTTGCATTAAAACAAAACTGGTCAGATTGAATTCATTCTTTTAATAATATAAATGTAACTTCTGTCAGATTTATCAGATGTTTGTCAAACATTTGTGCATTTCTTGAGTATTTCAGAAAGATGAGAACCTAGTTCAGATGCATATAGTAAGATTAATATACTATTACTAGCGACTTGCCCGTCAAAAACTGACGGTCAATAAAAGAAAGTGTTGAAATGCTGTTTTTCACACAATGTGAGTGTACTGTGTGCCTCAACTATATAGACCCCTCTAACACAGTAATGAACGCATGTAATAACACTATAAGTGCCATGAGGGTCATCCAGGACCCTCATGACCCAAAGTGTAAGCACTACACCATTTTAACCCGGTCACTTATGGCGGTCTATCCAGACCCTCATAAGCCTCTATTTAACTCCATCAGTCCCATAAGGGTATATTATGACCATTATGGGCCTGTTACAATGCAACATTAACCACATAAGTGCCATGACGGACCTCATTGACCATCATGACACTAAGTATAAACACTACACTGCACTATACCCCCCCAATAAAACATTGAATATCAACTAAACAACCTCTACACTAACCTATTAACACCTACACTACCTACCCCCTAATAACCCCCACCACTCTAATTACAGAAATGAAAAAAACTAAATTCATCAAAAAGCAGAAATCTACATTAAATAAAATAAAAAAATATAAAATCACCAAAAATAAAAAATGTACATTACAGAACAAAAAAAAACCCTGTCACAAAAAATAAAAAAAGGAACATTACAGAAAATAAAAAAATACATTACAACCCCCCCCCCACTACATTTAAAAAAAATTACACACCTGAAAAGGAAATACATATAATACATACAATACAATTAAATACAATTGAATACAATTAAATACAATACAATACAATTAAATACAATACAATACACCCCTATCTAATATACACCCTCCTTTGTAATATACATCCCACTATGTAATATACATCCCACTATGTAATGTAATATACATCCCACTATCTAATATACAACACTATCTAATATACATCCCCCTATATATCTAATATGCAGTACATGCTATCTATATATATAGCAACCCTAATTCTAAGCTACAATAAAATAACTAAGACCACTTACCTCTGAGATGTTTCTTCAGATCACTAACCTAGGGTAAAAAATATTAAAAAAATGAATACAACACGTTTACATGAAATAACTAAACATTCAAAATATTCCAAATATTACACTCATCTTCCCAGCATGTCACGTCCCAGCATGTCACGTCCCAGCATGTCACGTCCTCTATCTCTGCTTCTGCGGCGCTTCTCTTGTTAAAAAAAAACATTACATTAGTACACATACATAAACCTAAAACAAGTGAAATAAACACAATCTACATTAAACTTACCTCCCCGCGATGTCTCCGGCCTCCTGGTGTTCTGTTCCGGAAGCATCCGAAAGCATGGCGGATGTCTCCGACTCTAATGAGCTTCCTACAGAGTGTTCCAGAATAAAATTGGCAATGGCAGCTTCTGATTGGCTGAAAAGGCTGTCTATCAAATTTAGCCAATGAGAAGACTCCAACTGTGAACCAATGAAAAAGGTATACACCCCAAAACACCACGCTGATTGGATAACACACCTTTCAATCTTTACTTAAACCAATCCTAAGGCTTTATTGCCATCAGCCAATCACAATGGAATATACCCCCGCGTACTGATCGGTGAAGACATCTGTGCCTTCCCATTGGCTGTAATATTGATTGATATTAACAATAGCCAATGAGAATACGCAAATCCTTCACCAATCAGTACGTGGGGATGTATTCCATTGTGATTGGCTATTGTCAGTGCAACCAATCAGAATGCGCAGATGCTCCAACCAATCACCCTGTGGGGGTGTATTCCATGTGTGATTGGCTAAAGGCATCTGCGCCTTCTGATTGGTTTAAATAAAGATTGACAGGTGCATTATCCAATCAGAGTGGGATTTTAGGGTGTATCCCTTTCTGATTGGCTCACACATTGGCGCCTCCTGATTGGGTGAATTTGATAGACAGCATTTTCAACCAATCAGAAGGCGCCATTGCCTATTTTCTTCCGGAAAAGTCTCCGGGAGCCTCATTAGCGTCGGGGATGTCCTTGAGTGCGGATGTAAGTATATATATATATATATATATTTTTTTTTTTTATACAGGGCGTGGCAGAATAGGATCTGGAGGGGGCTGGAGACATTGTGGGAGGTAAGTACAATGTAGATTATGTTTATTTTGTTTCTATGTATGTGTATTAATGTTATCTTTTTTTTGACAGGTGCCGCTCCGATGAAGGGTAAAAGAATCAGGACGGGACATGCCGGAAAGGTGAGTAGAATATTTAGAATGTATAGAATGTTTCTTTATTTACTGTAAATGTGTTGCACAATTTTTTTTTTTTCTTCGTACGTGGCTGATCTGAATGGACATCTGCAAAGGTAAGTGGTCTTAATTATTTTATTTTAGCTTAGAATTAGATTATTTTATATATAGATAGCATTTACTGTATGTTAGCTAGGGGTATGTGTTTTATATAGATAGCATAGAATGTATTGTATATTAAATTGTGGTATTTATTTAGATAGATTGGGGATGTATATTATATAGATAGGATGTATATTAGATTATGGTATTTATTTAGGTAGATTGTGTGATTTATATTAGATAGGGGTGTATTGTATTGTATTTAATTGTATGTATTTGTATTGTTTTGTATTTGTATTATATTGTAATGTATTATATGTATTTCGTTTTCAGGTGTGTAATTTTTTTTTTATGTAGAGGGGGGGGGGTTGTAATGTTTTTTTTAATTTTCTGTAATGTTCCTTTTTTCATTTTTTGTGACTTAGGTTTTTTATTTTCTGTAATGTAGATTTTTTTTGTGAGTTAGGTTTTTTATTTTATGTAATGTAGATTTGTTTTTTGTGATTTTAGGCTCTTTTATTTTCTGTAATTAGGGTGGTGGGGGTTATTAGGGGGTAGGTAGGTAGTGTAGGTGTTAATAGGTTAGTGTAGAGGGTGTTTAATTGATATTTAATGTTTTATTGGGGGGTATAGTGCAGTGTAGTGTTTATACTTAGTGTCATGATGGTCCTTGAGGACCATCATGGCACTTATGTGGTTAATGTAGTGTTGTAATGGTCTTAATATACCCTTATGGGACTGATGGGGTTAAATAGACGCTTATGAGGGTCTGTATGGACCCCCATGAGTGAGGGGGTTAATGAAGTGCTTATGGGGGTCTGTATTGACCCCCATGAGTGACAGGTTTAATGAAGGGCTTATGGGGGTCTGTATTGACCCCCATAAGTGACAGGGGTAAATGAAGTGCTTATAGGGGTCTGTATTGACCCCCATGATTGACAGGGCTAATTAGGGGTTAATGGGGGGTCTGTATTGACCCCCATGATTGACAGGGTGATAGTGTATATATGTTTTCTATTATAACGGGTCCTTTAAGGACCTTTACGATCCTTTAAGGATGCAATCGGGACCCCCACTGCGATGGTTAATGTGGGGTTAATGCAGGTCTCCGAGCTTATCTCGGATCCCTTGTGGTTAATGCGGGTTTCCGAGCTTATCTCGGATCCCCTTCTTGGGTAAGTTGTACGTGGCTGGGCTGTGAGCCTCGTTTTTGTTTTTTTTTCGGCGGCCATTTTTTCTCTCGCTTAGGGTTTTCGTGTGTCTGAACTCGGGAATTTGGACTTAAATGGAGGTGTAACTTCACTTTCAGAGGTCCTGGGTGCCCCCCCTTGCTATGGTTAAGCTTTTTATGTAGTTTTTGTGAGTATTGGTGTGTTTTGACTGTTTTTAGTTGCGCGGGGGTCGGCCGTTATGGTTGTATTTCTAGTGCGTGTGAGTGTTTGTTACGTTAAGGTTGGTTCCGAGGTGTTTTTTTTTTTTTCAAAGTTGTGCGTATGACGTGTTTAACGGCCTTGGCGCTCATTGCCTCTCATTGCCTAAGTGCTACGGCGCTCATCGATAAGTCGTACGTACTATGCAAACAGCGTGACGACGAATCGTAGTTGGACAATTATAATAAGTGATACAATATAGTTTGAAACTAACTATATTTATAGTTCCAAAAGCCGTAGGCAGGTAGCAGGACAAGTTTTTCTGGATCATTTTTCTGCGATCATACTGCTAGATAGGATAGTGGTGAGGCAAAGAAGGAAAGATCACACACAAAGTAAAATCATTAAGAAGAGTAAGCAAACTCAGAATGCAAAGGGTCATATACATATGCTTTACTGTCCTCTGCAATATACCCAGTGATAAATCAATTTTCAAAGGTAAACAGCAAGTTTAGCAAAGGTAAATAGACTGTTGCCATTTTAAGGCATGGGCCAGGCATGTTTAATTGCTCCTTGAAAAAGTTTCAGTAAAGATTTTTGTTTGTCAGAATCCATAGTGGTACGCCCTATCTTAAGTGACCGTATTAAGTGCAGGAGATTTAGGGCCATATTAAATTTGAGCCTCGTAAGTCCAAGTCCAATGTGTAGATCTTAAAGCCTATGTGCTTCAAATGCTCCTGAGTTGCGTTGCTATTAAATTAGATGTGCTTGGAAGGGCGTGCAAGCAACAAGTGAGAGAAGCCAAAATCTTAGCCCAGTTTTCTCGCACGTTCCATGTGCGGCCGTGCTAACATCAATTAGTCTAACACGTAGCAATAGGCAGATGGCAGCCAATGGCAGAAGAGATCGCCATCATGGCTAATGAAAGCCTGCGGGATCACCCACAGGCTCCTGACATAAGCCATTGCCTGGGGGGCCAGATCAGGACCTCGACGCGGGGGGGGGGGGGGGGGCTTCAAGTACCCCACGGCACCTAGAATAATCCCCACACCTGCAGTGTCCCCATATCAACCAGTCCATATTTACCCTGCTGCATTTAACAATTCTAATTTCCCACTGTGGGTCCTTAAAGAGTGAGCATCACAGTATTGTGCAATCCTGGCTGCAGGGGTACTGTAAGTACCCCCCGGCACCTAAAATTAACCCTTCAATGCTGGGGGGTCCCCATTGGGACCCCCACAGTGTCCCTAAATCAACCCTTGCTGCGGGGGACCCCCGCTGCATATAACAATTCAATTTTCCCTGAAAGGCCCCATGCTAAATAGAAAATTAACCCCTGCCGCGGGGGTACTATAAGTACTATAAGTACCCCCCAGGTATCTAAAATTACCCCAATCACTCATGGGGGTCCATACAGACCGTTATGGGACACTGATTAACCCGTCAGTCTCATAAAGGTTTATACAGACCTTTATGGGACACTAATAAAGCCCATTATTCCATTAGGGATCTATATAGACCCCTATAGGACACTATTAACACCTAGAATAACACTATAAATGCCATGAGGGTCCTCCAGGAGTCTAAAAATTGACCACCTCTACCCTATTAACCCCCCCTCTACACTATTAACCCTAACTGTACCCAATAAAGCCCTACCCTATTAACCCCTACCTTACATTATTAACCCCTATCCTACCCTATACCATTCCATTAGCCTCCCTCTAACTAATTAACCCCCTCTAACTAATTAACCCTATTTAACCCTAACCGTACCTAATTAACCCTATCACTAACCACTGAACCCCATCTAGAACTATGTATTCCTGTCTAGTCCTATGTAACCCTATCTAGTCCTATTTAAACCCATCTAGACCTATTTAACCCTATCTAGTTGTATGTAATTTCTATTTTTTGTAATGTCTATTTAGTCCTATTTAAGCCTAACTGGGTCTATTTAACCCCAAATGTACACAGTAAACCCCATGCCATAAACCCCTACCCTATTAACCCCTACAGTACCTACCCAACTCCTACCCTACACTATTGACCTCCATCTACCCCATTAACCCCCCTCTACACTATTAACCCCCTCTACCCTGTTAACCCCCTATAACTACCTACCTAACACCCCAATAAAATCCCTATTATCCTACTAATTACACTAAATAAAAAAAACTAAAATTACACATAGGACTAGACAGGGTTAAATAGTTCTAGATGAGTTTCAGTGGTTAGTGATAGGGTTAATTAGGTATGGTGAGGCTGAAGTATGGTGAGGGTTAAATAGGGTTAATTCATTAATTAGAGGGTGGTTAATGGAATGGTATAGGGTAGGATAGGGATTAATAATGTAAGGTAGGTCCTAATAGGGTAGGGATTTATTGGGTACAGTTAGGGTTAATGGGATTTAGTTAGGGTTAATGGGTTAATGGGGTATAGTTAGGGTTAATGGGGTATAGTTAGGTTTAATGGGGTTTAGAATGGGTTAATGGGGTATAGTTAGGGTTAACAGGGTTTAGTATAGGTTAATGGGGTATAGTTAGGGTTAATAGTGTAGTGTAATGCTTAGACTTGAGGGTCCTGGAGGGTTACGGTGTTAATGAGGGTTATGGTGATAATATAGGGGTTAATTACTATCCCATAAGGGTCTGTATAGACCCTTATGGGACTGAAGGGGTTAATTAGAGGCTCATGGGGGTGTGTATAGACCCCCATGAGTAATTGGGTTAAATTTTAGATGCCTGGGGGGTACTTATAGTACCCCCATGGCAGCGGTTAAATATTTGATTTAGTGCAAGTCCTTTAAGGACCTTTTAAGGTCCTTTGAGGACCTGATGGGGACCAGCAGCATTTGGGGGGGGGGGTAATGTTAGGTGCAGGGGGAGTACTTACAGTACCCCGTCGGCTGTCCTTAACCATTTGTGTGTCGTGGGCCCTTTAAGGAATTTGAAAGTTTGAAATGCAGTGGGACCTCCGCTACACAGGTTGACATGGGGCTTACATTTATTCATTCTATACATATACATATTTACTTTATTTAAAAATAAAACTAGTTTCTACACCCCCAGAGCTGCTTACTTAAGCACACTGTTCTTACCAATAGAAACACTGCCAACAGCAGCACAAGAGATATTATTTTTTTCGTACCTTTTATATACTGTATACCTCATCCATAAATACGACATTAAATATAAAATAAGGCATAGTGATTAGCGGGTTTGTGCCTTTGGTAAATAACACAGATATGTTTGCTAGGTCTAGAAAATATACACATTATATGAAATATGATTTGTCTTGTAAGTATAGTGTATAACATGTATTTCTTATTTATACAGAAGACAAAGTCAGTCCTTTACCTCTAGATCTCATTCAAGTCCAATCTGATGTTGTAAACGATTTTGTCGGAGACATATTGAAGGATCTTCCATTCTTAAGCAGGTATAAAATATAATTAAGATATCTATCTACTTGAAACATTGAAATAATTAATTGAAAATAACATTGATGTTTATTCCATATGTGTTGATAAAAGTATATTTTTCGAATCGTTCAAACATATCTGATTAATTTTAATGTATTTATTTTTAAGCATCCACCATATTTCATGTACACTGTAGCCCTCCTGGATGAGAACAAAGTCAAATATGTGTCTACACTGCTTCCTTTGTTCTCACAAATTATAAAGTCTTCATCTTCCTTAAATTATATTATTTACATGTAAATCATTGTGGTAATTTTTTTTCGCAGTGTTCGTATTGCCAAACATCACAGAGTGGAATCTGTTGCAATGCTAGTAGTTTGGTACATTTTTTTTCTAGGAAGGAAAGAGTTCCTTAAATTATTAAAAAACAATTGTTTTTCCTTTGTAGGAATGACCCAAGAAAGGCAGTGCTCACCACAAAAAAATCATATGAAGAACTGTTACACTGGCATTCTGGGCGACCCCTCAGTGATGACTATGACAGAGCACAATGCACATTTGCTGGTAAAGAAAGCCGGACCTTATGTCATTTTGAGTCTGTGAATGTTTTGCTTTCTTTCTGGTGAAAATATAAATGTACTGCTCCAAAGTAGATTTCTGTAGTTTCATTGTTCTAAAAACTTATTGTAGAGCTTGAAACTTAATCAAAGATGTTAGTATGATTTGCTTTGCTTCATTGCAAATAAAACTAAAGAGCTACTGGAGTCAGAAAAAAATGTCATTGAATATTCCACTACAGTTTATTCAATATTCATTATATTTCCTTGTATGAATAGAGTATAAAAGGTATACAGAAGTTTCCTGGTTTTCAAATGTTTCCTAAAAAACAGCATCTGATTAGTATGAAAATATGCTTTATATTGAAAAGTTGAATGTACTTAAATATTTATATGCTGATATTGCTATCTGGATTTGCACACCCCTAGGAAGCTTATATAACAGTGTACCCGGCTACACCAAGCCATTATTATTATTATTATTATGATTATTAAAGTTTATTTGTATTGCACCAACATATTCCATAGTGCTGTACAGGGGAAGAGAACAAGGAAAAATACAATTTTAAAAACTGCAGAAAATGGAGGGCCCTGTTTAAAGCTTAAAATCTTGTAAAAAGTGTTTTTTTCCAAAGCACCCTATAAAATTCGAAACTTGCTACTTACAATCTAAAAGTGAATGGGAGAGTCAGAAACCTGGGGAAGAAAATAGTAGCAAGGGTCAGGAAGAAAGTGAAAGCTGGCTTACAAAGTTAAAAAGGGTTTTACATTTAGTGGTAGAGGATAGGGGACTAATAGAAAGTCAGTGGACGTGAGTGGCTCAAGTATGTAATATGTTATATGCCCCTAGTGGTCAGATAATATAACCTGCTAATGGGAAAATTAGGAAAGTAATTTGACTGCTATATAGCTGCAACAATTAGAGGTGGGTGGGACGATAAGTCAGATGGAGCCAGGTGATGTTTGTGAGGGCCTCTTCTTAATGGTAGAATGTATGCAGCAGATAGTGATACCAATGGGGCCAGGTGGTGTGCGTATGGCCTGTGTGTTTTGGGAAGAAAGGACAAAGGATTAGGTGTGTAGGAAATAAGAGAAGGGAGGTCAGGAAGGGATTTTGCCTTAAAGAGTGGTGGAGGGTGATTTGTGTTATTTTAACACTATCAACTCCATTTTACACAGCTGGTACACCCACTAAATGTAGTCACTATTATAACCCTCTACTCTCTCTTCAATTACTTGTCAAGCTCTTGTTTCTTCCTTTTATTGCTTCATCGTTTCTTTTACTTATCCCTTTTGTTTGTTAGTTTGCGAGTTTTCAATCTTATAAGGTGCTTTCAAAAAAAAAAAAAACACCATGTATGTAAGATTTTAATGGCCATCTACTTTCTGCAATGTGTTTAATATTGTATTTTTTAATTTTTTAATTTCTTTGTATTTAACCCCTGTTCAGCGCTACAGAATATGTTGTACGCTTTACAAAAACTGTAATAATAATAATCACATATATAGTTCTGAGCATGCGAGTTGTTGCTAACGCTTGCGGGCTCGCATAGCGAGCCGCGGGCCTCACGAAGCGAGGGCAGTGGGCGATGGCCTCAGTTGCTGGCATGGAGCGCCGAAGGCGCTCCATGCCAGCAACTGCGACCCTCGCAAACTTAACGTCGCAAATCAAACAACACGACACACCAATTACGACCCTCGCAAACTTTTAGTAGCAACGCAAACAACATACGACACACGTTAACACACATTACGACCTCGCAACACTCGGACGCAACTCGCGAACATTACAAAATTCAAAACACAATACATACACACAGCACATACATAAAAAACTTACCTACAGCAACAGGGAGCATCCAGGACCTCAAAAAACCAACTTACACCTTTATTTCACTCAAAATAAAAGAGTTTACACACTAAAAAATTAAGCGACAGAAAAAATGGGCGCTGAGCAAAACGAAAACGAGGCTACACACGCAAACACCATACGAGACACGTTAGCAGACATTACGACCTCGCAATAATCGGACGCAACACGCCGAAATACAAACATTTAAAACACAATAAATACACACAACACACACATAAAAAGCTTACCTACAGCAAGAGGAACCATCCAGCACCTCAAAAAAGCAAGTTACACCTTCATTTAAATAAAAATAACACACTTTAGACACTAATAAAATCGCTAAGCGAGAGAAAAAATGGCCGACGAACAAAACGAAAACGAGGCTACAGCACTCTCAACACGCAAAACACCACAAGAAACTCGCAAAACACCATGAAGCACCTATGGATAATCCGCAAAGACGCATACCACAGATAACCCGCCATTTTACGCCAATGCGGTAGTACACCACTACGCTAACGGTTTCGTCTCGCGCCCGAGCTATATAAAATATACATTTTATTAATATATCACAAAGTATAGGAATTAGCTTTTGAGAAAGGTGGTGAAGGGTTGAAACGGCCGTTCGGCTTTAGAAACCTACAAATCAAGGGTGAGATTTTGTCTGGCAAACCACTTTACAGATTTAATTTATTGTAAGGCTCCCTAAAGGACATCTAAATTCTTTAGGTAATGAAAAGCCATTTATCTGTTATGGCCTATGAGAAAATTCATAATCCATAAGAATAGGCGCCCCATTCTATTGTATATGTACAGTTGTTTTTATTTATTATAGACGTTTATCTCACTATATTGGCTAGAGGATGCTATAACCAAGCCTCTGTAGGAAATGGCTGTTCAAAGGTTATGTGGGCTCTAAATTGAACAAGGTTCTGGAGTTTATATTTTACATAACCATGGGCTCTTTCCAACAGGATTTCTATTTATATTATATCATAGTTTATTTAGCCAGATTTGGGGCATAAACTAGTGAGCCTTCCAGGTAGGAGGACCCTTCAGAGGTTATAAGTCTGCTCTCCAATCTATCCCTGTTGGTTGTTCATATTGTTATTATCATCCTCTGCCTAAATAATTACAGTATATGAGGATATAGTCTATATTTTTAATAGCAACATTGTTGTGATATATGTTTTAATACTGCGTCCTCTGTTAACAGTGGTTGTAGATCCTTAAATATTTTGCGGATTCCTTCTAGATCTGGATGGTATGTGGTTACCAGAGGTGTACGTGAGGTCATTTCTTTAGTTTTGTATTGCAGCAGGTGTTCACGGGGTGTTTTAATGGCAGAGGTTACTTTCTGTGTTATGACATAAGTTTGTAGCCCTTTCTCCTGAAGGTGTCAATGTTTTTAAATGTTTATCACGGTCCTCATTGTTAGAACATATGTGGTGGTACCGGATCGATTGACTAAAGATAATAGCTTTTTAAATATGTGAGGGATGAAAGCTAGAGCTGTGGAGATAACTGCACCTGTCTGTAGGTTTCCTATATACAAATTGGTTAAGTTTACCATTGGTGATGGATATGGTGGTGTCCAGAAAGTTCACCTGTTCTGCAGAGTAATCTATTTTAAATTTAATAGATGGGTGGAAGGTATTAAAGGCAGTGTGGAAGTATCTGAGCTTTTTTTCTCCCTCTGTCCATATGATGAAAAGGTCATCTATATAACGGTAGTATCAGTAAGGTTTGTGGATATATGGGGACAGGAATCTCTGTTCAAGGTCAGCCATAAATAAATTGGCATATTGTGGTGCCATTTTAGATCCCAATGCATCCCCATTATTTGCAGGTAAACATGTTCATTGAAGGTGAAGTGATTGTGGGTCAGGATATATTATAGTATTTTGGCAACGGTATCAGGGTTATATATGCGGTTCGGAGTGTGTGTTTAGAGGAATTTGAGGCATGCCTCAGTACCATCTTTGTGCGGGATATTGCTGTAAAGCGATTCAACATCCATGGTTACGAGTAGTGTGTTAGCAGGTAGTTCCTTAATCTGACTGAGTTTGTTAAGAAAGTCAGTGGTGTCTTGTATATACAGTAGCTGCTGGTGTTTATAACTAGTGGCTTCAGGATGTTTTCAACAAGACCAGATAACTGTTCAGTCAGTGTGTCCATACCTGTAACAATAGGTCTCACTGGGTTGCCTGGTTTGTGGATCTTGGGCAGCAGGTAGAAAGTCCCAGTTGTAGGATTGGTGGCTATGAGCTGCTCCAATTCGTGCTGCATGTTCTTGGGTAATGTTCGGCTAAGTTCCCTGAGTTGGCTGGTATAATCCTCTGTAGGGTTCTGGTCCAATTTCTTGTAATAGGTGCTGTCTGTCAATTGCCTGTTACCTTCTTGTATGTAATCCAGAGTGTTAAAAATCACAACTGCGCCCCCTTTGTCTGCTGGTTTGATGGTGATGTTAGGGTTTTCTTTTAAGCCCTTTATGCCAGCTCTTTCTAATGGGGAGATCTTACATAATTGTCTTTTTTGCTGATTTGTTACTAAGGAAGTCGTTCTCAGGCGAGCGCTTTCTATGTAAACTGTCAAGTTTAGGGTTGCATCCAGGTGGTGGGGTAAACTTTGTGTTCTTTTTCCTGCTATTGTAATCCAATCCGGGTGTGGTATCCTCTTTGTTGTGAAAGTATTCTGTGATTCTCAGTCTCCTGAAGAATTCTTCCATGTCTGAGTGTAGTTGAATTTCGTCCAGCTTTGTGCTTGGGCAGAATAATAGTCCTTTAGATAGAACAGAGATCTCTGGCAGTGTTATTTGGTGGTTAGATAGGTTTACAATTCCTGTTTTGTCTGAGCTGTCTTCAGAAGTGTTAGTGGTAGTAGAAATCACAGCTCTATGGTTGCTTAGATGTAAAACTATTTACGACCCCAAATTACTTACTCTGGTCTGCATCCCCACACACTTGCACAGCTGGCTGAACAGAAAATTATTTGTTAATCCTGGAATTTTTTGCTGTATTTGTAAATCTATCAGTATTGACTCTGACTCGACAAAGAGAGGAACGCTCTCAAAGCTCATCATGAAACCTATGAATATGTTTGTCCAATAAAAAAAGGTATCACTATATACTGCAATACTCGTATTATTCATCAGGATTACTGGACACTTACGGCTACCTCACTCTTTATATATATATATATATATATATATATATATATTTATTTATTTATATATATATATATATATATATATTTATTTATTTATTGGATCTGCTTGCAGTCCAAGGGACTTGAAGTAGTTTTCGCCAAAACCACAATTCAAAGGCATCAATTCTACGGTGCTCTGACTTCTTTATGGTCCAGCTTTCACATTGGTATGTTTCTACTGGGTATGGTATAGCTTTCTTCCCCAGAAGCAAATATATTTTATTTTGAGGCTACAGCCACCATCTGAAGAGATCTTGGATGCAAGGAAAATAAAATCTGTTACTGTCTCCACTTCTTCCACGCATATTCGACAGGAACTGAGAGTGTTGTTTGCCATAATTTATCATTATTATTATTATTATTATTATTATTAATAACCTTTATTTGTAACGCTCCAACATATTCCATAGCATTGTACAGGGGATAAGAACAAGTAAGAATACAATGTTAACAAACTGCAGGAAATTATCTTCGTCTTTTTTACGTTGGCAGCAGGCCAGCTTTTGCACTCTCTTCTTTTACCCTCATCAATAAGTCCTTTAGTTCCTCTTCACTTTCAGCCATCAGAGTAGTATCATCAGCAATCTGACATTGTTGATATTTCTTCCAGTAATATTGATTCCACCACTGGATTCACCAAGCCCAGCCTTACACATAATGTACTCTGCATATAACTTAAATAAACAAGACGACAATATACAACCTTGTCGCACACGTTTTCTGATCTTGAACCATTCTGTTGTCCCATGTTCATTCTGATCGTGGCTTCTTGGTCCACATACAGATTTTTCAGGAGTAAACATACTTCAATATAAATTGAAACCGAAAAAGAATCTTTATAATGTAAAATATAACTTTTGTATTAATATATGATATTTCTATATTTTTCTTTCGCCTTGTTTCTGTTTTCACCTTTTCTTAACCCTAACAATAACAAATCTATGATTATAAACATTTTGTATAGTAAATGAATAATATTTCTCAATACCGTACTTATCTTTTTCTTCTCCTTTTTATATAAATCTGTTAGATATCTATCATATCAAATCAAAATATTAAATCTAACATTATAAACCTTACATATAGTAATTAAATAACATATTACTCATATACAAATTCTATTCCTCCTTTTTTTCTGATCTATTTCTGTTTATAACCAGATTTTAGACGTAACATTTTAATAGTAAATTTACGAAAGTTAATAAATTCTCTGACTTACTTTAACATATCTTTAGGATATTGAAATAATAACAATATTTCAGCGGAAAGCAGTCGCTGTCCTCTTTCCTTTATGGTGCACCGAATTGTGAAATATTAATAATAGTTTTATTTCCTATGGCTGACAGTTCAGTCTCATATAGTGATGATACCATGGTCATTAGGTGTTAAGCACCCTTAGTGTTGTTTCTTTATATTATATGTTTTAGCATTTGTTTTTCCCCTTGCAGAAATCAAAGATGCATATGCACTGAGGGAATATCAAAAGTTACAGGCTTATCTTCATTTTTATGGACAGTCTTTAGAAGGAAATATTTCCACCACTATAGTAATGCAAAAGGGTGGACCAAAGAAAACTGAAGGCTCAAACATTTGCCGCATCACCAAGAAGGAAAAAACCAAGCATGTAAGAACTGTTCATTATGATTGAATTGTTTATTTGATTGTATTTTTTACAATTTATATACTTCAAATGACATTATTTGAAATATCCACAGTTTGAGTCAACATTTAAGAGTCTACAATATTTACATGTATGCTAGTAAATAAAATATATGCAGGCCAATGCAAAGTCTACAAAGCATCATTATTCTATATAAAACCTCCCTTACTTATAAATACTGTGATATATGAATTTGCTAAAGCTCATTAAATATAATTTCACCAGTGTGGTATCTCAAACTTATTAAACATCTCCATTGACTTCAGTGGAAAAGATATTTACTTAGGGCCACATTCAATTGCAATTTGGCCAATTGAATAGGGCTCTATATAAGCACAGAGCATATTTTTTTACAGAAGTTTTTAGTTAGTGAACTTCTATCCAAAAGTAAGGTCTTCACTAACTAAAAGCTCTTGTAAAAAAATATGCTCTGTGCTTATATAGAGCCCTATTCAATTGGCCAAATCGCAATTGAATGAGGACCTTAATACAGTAAAATGATGAAGGATGTGGCTGGGCCAATCTGTAATCAATGCAGGTTTCACCACTGCCAGATTTTACTTGTCTGGTTCCCCTAGGCATTTATTTCTGCCTTATGCATTCTCATATATAAAAAAGGCCTCTCCAAATGACTAGCACCACTGTGAAAAAATAGATACTGTAAAAATGTGGATAAAGTGTCCAAACACACACATAATGTATGCCAAGTGACTTGTATCGAATGGGATTCCTGAGCAGTTACTAGGAGATCTTCTATTTTGTTTATACTGATCTTAACTTTCCCACCTGAATTATACTTCTCTATACGTTACCTTTCAATGCAAACTGGATTGTCTTGCATTAAACCTTTTTTCTAATCTAATACATGCTGCTTATATCAGATACACGCATTGCATTGAGTCATTAAGATTTATCCACACAGCAATGTCTGGGCTCTTCCTTAATTCCTGCTCCCGAGTAAAAACAGGACTATACATCCCATGATTCTCTGGTGCACAAACTGGCTTTATAGATTGATATACTGTATTAGCTGCCTTTGATGGGCTAAATCGAATTATTATTTGTATGCTAATTTTAGTTACAAGGGTGTTAACTGCTTGCAAACATTGGGATAAGGATAATAATGTTTATTTTGGTATTTTTTCATGTAAAATGTTTTTATACACTACTAATTCTCCTCTATCAGATCCATTCGTAATGCATGAAACTTAAATATGCCTTTAATAGATGTGTGTGTTTCAGGACAAAGATTCAGTTGCTACTGTAACAATCATCACTAGCAAAGTTTCATTAAAACCAACACAACGTTGCACCAGAATTGACCCGTTTTCCATTTTATATATACTAATAACTTGCCTGTTATAAATGACGGTATCATAAGTTATGTTAATTTGTCTGTTCTGTCTCTCTCCATGCGCCCTCTCCGCGCTCCCTCTCTCTTGTGTTTACGCTCTCTCTCTGCCCTCTGTCTCTCTCTGTGTCCTCTATCTGTGCGCTTTGTGCTCTTTCTCTCTCTCTCTCTCCCCCTCTCTGTCCCTCTCCTGTCTCTCACTCCCTCCTTCCCTCTCTCTCTCTCTCACTCCCTCCCTCTCTGTCTCCAGCTCTCCCGCTCCCTCCCTCTCTGTCTCCAGCTCTCCCGCTCCCTCCCTCCCTTTCTCTCTCTCCCTCCCTCCCTTTCTCTCTCTCCCTCCCTCCCTCTGCCTTCCTCCCTCGCTCTCTCTGCCTCTCTCTCTGCTTGCCTACATCTCTCTTCCTCCCCCCCTCTGCCTGCCTCCCTACCTCTCCCCCTCCATCTCTCTGCCTCCTCTGTCTGCGTCCTTTCTCCCATTCCATCTTTCACTCGCTCCCTCCCTCTTTCTCCCTCTCTCTCCCTCACTCTCTCCCTCAACCCCCCTCTCTTGCTTCCCCCCCTCTGCCGCGGCTTTTCAGCACATTCACAATGACACGATTCCCCTGCAGTTAGCTTGTGAGTAAAGCCTGCACAGAACGCATGTCGCAGTCGTTACTCACATCTGACATCTATTATAGTGGATATATAATGAAAATATATATATCATATCTTATTAAAGTAAACAGCGGTAAGCAATGTATTCATTCTTATTTTCTTTGGTGTTTTTTTATTAGTTGTGTTATTAAGGAATGACTTTGTTATAAATACTGAATAAAATGTTGGTATCTGGAAATCTGACAACAAATTATTTTTTCTAGGTAACAAAAAAAGAAATGATTATACAGGAAAATCAAAAGAGACTTGTAGCTCAGGAAGAGCATAAAGAACATACTAAGTGGAGGGCTATGGCTTCTACCCTCGAAAAAGAACTACTGAAAAATGTATCTGCTGCAGTACAAATGCAAGAACAATTCATTAAGACATGCCAAAATAATTCTGTGAAATTAATGTCAGAAATGGCAATGATTGATGCTTGTTTCAACTTGTGGATTGACCACTGCAAACATATATGTACGTTTCTCTCTCTTTTTTTTTTTTATTAATAGAAATATAAATATGTTGTTTAAAGGGACATGGTAAGTGTGCATGTTTTATACAATACAAAAGTTTTGTTTTAATTTTGCATGGAAATTTTGATGTAAAACCTTTTTCAGCTTTATTGAAAGTAACAGGAAATGTGCTGAGTATACTCTAGCCCCCAAGAGCAGTTAAAAGTCTGAATACATTTTTGTGCTCCTAGATCTTTATTTGATAAAAGAAAACATACCGTGACACAATATCCAGTGTCCTCTGTTTTGTTCGGGATAAATTTAGGAAAAGAGTTTTATTTTTTTTTGACTTTTTTTGCTGATCTTGTTTTTTTTATTATTTGATCATTACAGCCAAACGAAATAGAGATTTAAATATTGTTGTGGCACTGATGTGGAAAATACAAAGCATCTTAAGGAAATATGAGAAGGTGCTGCATCCTTCTGATGTTAAGAAGATAGGCAGATGCCTCAACTACATTGGATTCCAGAATTTGGCAACCCTAGTAGATCCAGCTCAGGTATGTAATACATACAGACACATGTACACAACAGGACCATGATGTATTTTATGTTTTGTGGATTTAAAGGGACACCAAACAACATGTTGATTTAATCTTAAAGGGCACTACAAACTAATTATAAATTGTACTAGCCATTTTCTCTATTGTAAACAGACACTCAGAATTATTTATGCAGCTCATTTATGCCAATGTGTGACTCAGTATGCCAATTCTTGCTTGATAAGGATTGAGAAGGTATTAAACTGCTTGATGACATTGAAGAACACTTCATGGGGGTAAATTCAGAACCAATATTTTATTCTATATATAAATACCTAGGTGAGCACATAGGCACCATACCCCCAATAACCATTAGCATAAATAACATAACAAATAATAATTCCCCTAAATGAATACATTTATATAAATACCATAATAAAATACATTACAATACACTAGTTATATATGTAAAATTAAAACAGGATAAATTGATTTCACCCCCATGCAGTGGATATGTATTTCTTTTTTCTTTATTTAAATACAGTACTACTAGAACTTGTGTGATTCTGGGTAGTGCGTGATAACGAAGAACTGACCAGTATTGGTCAGAATTGAAATATATAGCTTGAAGCACAGAAATATGGGGAATAGAGCCTTATAGCAATATTTTGGTGTACTTTAAACACTTGAATCCACAAGGAATGGGAAAAGATTGCGGCAAATTCAGGGGGAGAAAAACACACCCTGAATGCGAGAGTGATCCAGTACCGACTGATGTGCATGAAGTACATGTAAGGTTGGATTTACCAGCACACACTATACATAACTCGTTATGCTGAGGTGATCACATTTGAGTGTGATATCATCCACTGATATATTTGCACACCATTAACAGGTGTATCTACACTTAGACTGGTTGCACTTCTCTCCCCCCTTCCTCTTTTTTATCTTGAATATGTATTGAATGCCCTGTGGATGGTGCCCCTTTGAGAAGCTGCACACAAACATACAAGCGGATCAACTGCTCTGTCTAAGGAACTGCAATGGAAGTGGGACAAGTACATATTTTTTGTACAAGACTATTTGAGCTATCGGGTTGTACCCATAGAGTGACAGATTTATCATCTTTTTGGGTGGGACATTCTGCCTGGTTAAATGTTTGCATGTATATATATTCCCATAAGAACATTCACCCTTATTCAGTGATATGTAAGTTTTTTTTGTGTTGATTTATTGGCTGTATATTATATCATGTGTATTTATATTATATTGTATGGTCTTTCTACTTTTAATGTATCTGCCGCTTTGCTGTATTCGCTAATACTTTGAAATAACCTTATATTTAGCGATATATTGAGTTAACAATAGTACCTAGGAGTTCTTCAGTCTTGAGGATAGAACTGTTCTGTCTTCTATCTATTTTCTATTGTTCTTAAGACATTGATAATAATTAGGATATAAAAGCAGCAAATTAGTATTGATGTATAATGTATAATGCAGCTCAAAAAAATATCTTAGGAAGGATCACTTTAGAAAAAAGGCCAGTACAAAGTTTTACATGCTCTCTAAGAATAACTAAGAAAACTACTAAAGTTTCTCTTTAAGAACTAAAAAGAACAGGAAAATATGAAGATTTAGAAGCAAATATGAATGTTAACATGCGTTTTTTACAGGTATCCAAGACTAGAGAAAAGATAGAATCATTATTTTCTGTTGATGTTGGTGCAGCTCGGTTTCAGCTCCAACATATGGGTCATTACTTGATGAGGAATGAGAGAGAAGATCCAGACCCAAGGGTTCAGCATTTTATACCAGACACTTGGCAGGTAAATATAAGGGCAAGTGTATTCTAAACCATTTTATAGTTTAGATATTTGAAAGACATGGAAGCTTTTACTGCTCATGTTTGTATGCAACACATTTTAATCTAAAAGCGAATTAGTAATTCACACAACATAATCCTGATTTTACTATGATGTTATTGGTCCTCAACTAGTAGATACAATCCTGGTATCTATTGGTGTTTAATCACTCTGCACATATCACTGTATTCCAGTACATTGGTCTAGTGGTATTCTCGACGGAGCCAATACTGCAACTAATACAATATATTAACCCACAATTACCTTTAATTTGGCAAATATCTTCTCATGATATGAACAGCTCTGGCAACACAAATATATCATAAAGCTGATAACTGAACAGAGGAATGAACCCATGAGCTCAGACACAGTATCTGTGACCATAATGCATAGTTAGTATTATAAATAGGTCAAAGTTGGGGGGGAGGGCAGAAGTGGATTACAAACGATGAGCAAAATAGATTGTCAGATCAAGTGGAGCTCAGGAGTACTTACAAAACAAATCAAAGGTCAGTTTGGCCTCAGAGCAATATTTAAGGTGAGGCTAAGTTCAGCTCCCAGTCTCTTGCTTTAGATATATTGGCTAATTATTCATAAAGTTGTATTTTGCAGATGCATCACAGAATAGAAATAAAATACGTATACCTATTTATTACAAAGGTAGAGAAAAGCTACATGTCCTCCTGCCACACAATAAATGAGTGTTACCTTTGCTTCATAGAAGATAGAGAAAAAACATTTAAATTACATGGCATTCATTTTACCTCAGTATCAATCTTTCAGCAAATCATCTTCCTTGACCTCAATAAATATATACTAGCCACTTGCCCGTCAAAAATTACGGCAATAAAATGTGAATCCTGGCAATTGCTGTTTGCCACACAATGGGAGCCTCTCCCCCTCTACTTTATTGGCCTCGCGATGAGTGCCTTCGGCTACTTCTGAGTCTCTCCCTCTGTCTACTTCCTCCCTTGTGTCTCATTTCCCCCTTCCTCTCCCTCCCTTGTTTCTCTCCCCCCTGTCCCCCTGTGTCTCTTTCCCCGCCTCTTCCTCCCCTGTGTCTCTTGCCCCCTCTCCCTCCCCTGTGTCTGTTTCCCACCCTGTGTCTCTTCCCCCATGTCTCTTCCCCCCTCCCTCGTATCTGTTCCCCCCCATTTCCCTCCCCTGTGTCTCTTACCGTGCCTCTCCATCCCCTGTGTCTCTCCCCCCTCCACTCCCTCCCCTGTGTGTCTCCCCCTCCTACTCTGTGTCTCTTCCCCCTCCAATCACTCCTTTTTTTCTCTCCCCCCTCTCACTCCCCTGTGTCTTTCCCCCCTCCTCTCACTCCCCTGTGTCACCCCCCTCCTCTGTGTCTCTCCCCTCTCTCATTCTCCTGTGTCTCCCCCCCTCTTCACCCTCCCCTGTGTCTCTTCCCCTCTCCTCTCCTACCCCTGTGTCTCTCCCCCCTCCTCTCACTCCTCTGTGTCTCTCCCCCCTCTCATTCCCCTGTGTCTTCCCCCTCCTCTGTGTCCCTCCCCCTCCCCTGTGTGTCTACCTCTCTCCTCTCCCACCCCTGTGTGTCTCCCCCATCACCTGTGTCTCTACCCCCTCCTCTCCATGCCCTGTGTCTCTCCCCACTCTTTTCCCTGCCCTGTGTCTCTCTCCCCTCTCCTCTGTGTCTTCCCCCTCCTTCCCTGTGTGTCTCCCCTCCTCCTCCTTTGTCTCCGGAGCGCAATGCGCCTGTTCGGGCCTGCCGCCGCGTAATGCACATGAGCAGGCCGTTGTGCAATGCGCATGCATTGCAATGCATTGTGCAATGCGCATACATGGATTTGCCGCAAGCGTGATGACGAATCACAGTTTGACAACTATTATATGTGACTAGAGACTTGCCCGTCAAAAATTACGGGGCAATAAAATTGTAAGGCAGGTAATGCTGTTTGTCACAGACATTAATTTTTTTGGTGGTCTGAGATCCTTCGGCGCTCATTGTGAGGCTCTTGGTTGTATTTTTTTTTATCAGAGGTGCTTTTGCTGTCGTTGTAAGGTCGGCGCTGATCTGCTTTCTGTCTCCTAGTGTAGTTTGTGTGCTATGAGCAGCGTTGGCGCTCGTTGTAAGGTGCGCAGTGAACAGCTTTTGTGTTTATTGCGATAGTGTTTTAAAAAAACGTTTTGTGTATATGTATTTTTGTATGCTAATTAAATAATTAATAAATTAATATACTTTACCTATTTGTAAATAATATATGCAGGAAGCATTGTGCTGAAGAGCTGACAATCTGTTTTGATGTTCCTGCAGCTGAGGTGTAAGTGTCAGCAATGTGTGCAGTGTGTAGTGTAAATAGGCTGCGTGCGCGAGGGGAAGCCGTTAGTGTAGCGGTGTATTTCCGCATTCTGTAAGTTAGTGTTGTCAAATGGCGGCGAATGTGTATGTGGTACGCGGGTGTGGATGATTTAGCGTCCTTGCTAAAAGTGTATCTTGTACCTCGTACTGCTTTTTGGAAAAGCTGTATGTGCTTGGTGGTGTTTTGCGGTCATGTAGCCTCGTTTTTGTTTTTTTCGGCGGCTATTTTTTCTCTCGCTTAGGGGATTTTCGTGTGTCTAAACTCGGTAATTTAGACTTAAATTGAGGTTTAACTTCAGTTGCAGAGGTCCTGGGTACCCCCCCGCCCGTTGCTGTGGGTAAGCTTTTTATGTCATTTTTGGGTGTATTTATTGTATTTTTAATGTTATCAGCTGCTTGTGGTTCGGCCGTTAAGGTTGTATTTTTGCGAGTTCGTAATGGATTTTTTTTAAGTCCTGCGGCTCGTATTTTTTTTGCGTAAGTCCGGAATTTTTTCGCTCTAAGTCCCGCGATTTGTATTTTTTTGTGTAAATCCGTATTTAGTCATTGCGTGTTAGATGTATTTTGTCAAAGTTCGCTTCTGTGGGTGTTTGTAACCGCTTGTGAGGTGCCGTAGAGCCTCCACCTCCGCAAATGCGGCACCTCGCTTCGCGAGTGTCCGCATTTGCGGCCCGAACTGCGTCCCTCGCTTCGTGACGACGCTTCGTAGTTTGACAACTATTATATGTGGTAGTAGCCACATTCACCAGATGACCATATCTCAAAAATGAAAGTTTGCACCCAAGAAACAAACAAATTACTTTCTTTACAGCAAGATTTTGTTGAAAACTAGTCTTGTTCTGAAACCAAAAACCAGATCAAATAATTCCATATCTGGCTTTACCAATCAAGGCAACATGAATACATTTACAGACAGATGTATACAGAGAACAACTTGCATACCCAAATCAAACCAAATGGAATTCAAACTGCCACACACAAAAAAAACAGTATCTATGGTACCAAAAGAAAACAGAATGTAGTTTCTCTTTCTAAATAGCATATTAACCTGAAATAATAGTAAGGTGGGCCCTAAGACATCTTGTTGAAAAATGGCACAATTCCCTAGAAAAAAAGATGTGAAACCAGTGAACACACACATACATAAGCTGCCAACATTCTGAACCTACAATGAGTATATAACATGTATGTCTTCTCATGCATATCGTTTTACATAATCTGTATTGTTATAGGAAGTTTACTAAGCGTACAAGGGCAGAAATGTACTTTTCTAAGCCCACAGTTGCAATTTTACCCATAGGAGATAAAGACTGCAGTCTTCAGCAAAATGTGCACAGCAGGTTTACTAATGTAATGGTGGACCTTGAAGTTTCCATATTGAAAGCCACATTCTAAACACAAATATAACAAACCTAACATAAGATACATGCAAGACTAAACTGTTATTTTATAATCTGTATTTTATAACATGCTTAACATTCAAATTACAATTTATGTGTAACTAGCGACTTGCCCGTCAAATATTACGGCAATAAAATTTGAAGCATAGCAATGGTGTTTTGCCACACATTGCGAGCCTCTCCCCCCTCTACTTTACTGGCATCATGATGAGCGTCTTTGGCGCGCATCACAAGCCACGCAATGAGAGCCTCTCCCCCCTCTACTTTACTGGCCTTGTGATGAGCACCTTTTTGGTGCTCGTCACGGGCCTCGCAATGAGCGCCTTCGGCGCTCATTACAAGCCTCTCACTTCTCTACCTCTCCCACCCTCTACTTCATGGGAGGCGCTCATTGTGAGCCTCTCCCCCCTCTACTATACTGGCCGCGCAATGAACGCCTTCAGCGCTCATTGCAAGCCTCTCCCCCCTCTACTTCCTCTCCATCCCATGTGTCTCTTTCCCCATGTGTCTATTCCCCCCTCCTCCCTCCCATGCGTCTCTTTCCCCCTGTGTCTCTTCCCCCCTCCTCCCTCCCTTGTGTCTCTCCACCCCTCCTCTGTGTCTCCTCCCCCTCCCTCCCTTGATTCTCCTTCCCCCATCTCCCTCCCCTGTGTCTCTCCCCCCCCCCTCCCTCTCCTGTGTCTCTTCCGCCCTCCTCCCTCTCCTGGGGGTGATGCAAGCAGTTGCGGGGCTCGCTGTGTGAGCCCACAATTTTAACATTACTTTACCAACAACCTTGGGCAACCCCGACATTACGTCAGCTATATATGTGATTGCCAGTTTTGTCCAATGCATTTCATTCTCTCCATAAATTAATAACTGCTGGAATATTGGTTCCTTCAAATGTAAAAGACAATACATGAATTGATTGGGTAATTTATATTTTGATGTTTTTTCAACAGAGAGAACTTCTTGATGTAGTTGACAATAATGAGTCTGCAGTGATTGTAGCCCCTACATCTTCAGGGAAGACCTATGCATCCTACTACTGCATGGAGAAAATCCTCAGAGAAAGCAATGAAGGGGTTGTTGTGTATGTTGCTCCTACAAAGGTAAGTACTGTTTATTTTTTCACATTTATGTTGTAGTTAAAGCCATATCTAAGTTTATTACATTTGGACTATTACATTTTTGCAGTCATTAGGCAAAAACCATCCTTGACATATGTAGCACATTTCATAAAACATTTTATTTGTATTAATATCTAAAAAACCCTCTAATGATTACATTTCACACACCATGGGTGTCTACATAGGCACTTGATACCCCCAATCAGTATGGAGCATTTTACTAACCTTCTTTGGCTTACTCCGCCAATAGGAGAGCACTGATGTCAGCCCCAAAGTCACTGCTCGGATGTGACCCCCTGGGCTGCTTCCTGTTGCAGTCTCTGCTTGGCCTTGCCCCCACCAGTGATCAGCACAGACAGAACTGCTGTGTGAGTGTGAGAGACCTGCAGCATTTAGTAATAAGAGCAGTAACATTTCATGCAAGACAGTTTTTGTACAGTAAGAGTCTTTCTCTGAAACATCAGGAAGATGAAGCAGAGGAAGTGCTGGCAGAAATCTGCCCTTACACCCTCAGTTCTTGTATTGAGCAAGTCAGAAGACACTAAGGTGGAGACTGATACAATGAATTAGCCTGCTTCTGATTAGGCACAACTAAATATGAATGTTATGAGAATTTCGCTGGGATTTTCTAGGGGCGTACACCATCAAATGCAACTGCCAAAATCCATAAGAAATTTTGCTAACTTCAAAGTAAGCTAATTCATTTTTATTTTGGGATTTTTTCATGCAAAAAAAATGTTTTCATACACTTCTAATTCTCCTCTGTCAGATGCATTCATAATCCAGGAAACTTAGATATGCCTTTGAATTTGAGTTTTCATCTCTATCTGCTTTTCCTCAAGGTGAAGAAGGCTTAAGGTTGAAGGGAATGATTAGGTTGTTTAAAACTCTTAACTTAAACATGCAACTCCCTTAAATATAATTGTAGATAGATCATTGAAGCACAGATTGGCAGTTAATTGACCACTATGGTCACATGTTTACAATATTCTTTTTAAAGACCTAAACTAGGGACAAAATGTTTTTATAAATCATACAATGGTCTTTGCATAATTTCTAAAAACATTGTGCCCATCAGATCACTGTAATACTAAATGGACATTTATTTAATTTCAATATTAGGCACTTGTAAACCAAGTTGTGGCTACAGTATACAATCGATTTAACAAGGAGCTGCCGAAAGGATTGGCACTTTGCGGAGTTTTCACAAGGGATTATCGCTGCGATGCCCTGAACAGTCAGGTATGTACTTTTAAACACTGCTGCATTTCTGTGTCCAAAAAATAGAAATATACAAATGAATTTATTAATTAATGTGCCATTTTCTCGCCTTGTTTAAAGCATTAGCAAATAGTTGATCCTTTCTATTTAGCATCTCAATAGTCCTCTGCTTTCTCAGAGAATGTTTCATTATGTTCACTATTTTGTTGTATTATATACATGCTGGAATACATTCTTTGAATCCAAATTATGATCCTGTTGAAACACAATTTATAAATTATTAGATTAGATAAATTACTATTGGAATGGTGTAAAAACATGGTAACAATTCCTGCCAGCACTTCTATCACCACTTTTGTGTAAGTGAAACTGGAAATGACTTAAAGTGTCAAAGGCTACAAATTGCTCTTTATTAGTGTTATAGTGCTGCAGATTCTTAGAAATGTTTTATGAGAGTGCAGGGGAGGGGTATAGTAGTTGTCATTATTGAGGTAAACTATATTTCCAGGCTAAAAAGTTGATTTGCTGCGGTTTGTATATGTGTTTTTTTTTTTTGGGGGGGGGGGGGATAAATTACTGATTTAATGTAAAAAGCACTAACACTGGCCCTTTAAATATAAAACTAGACAGATTATATTTAAGGTAAAACATTAAAGCTAGATAACACTGCAAACTCTAATAAAGAACCATGCAAAATTGTTTAAATTGTATACAAAATATAATTGTATCTCAATTTGAGTGAATTGAGAGTTCTGAATATTTTTCTAATTCCAAATTAATAATGTTGCCATATTAGATTTTTTTTCTCATTTCAGTGGCCCACTTGCTCATTTATATATAAAACATAAATGTGGGTTCTGTTGTGCCTTCTATAATACATGTCTTTCCCATTTATCACAGATATTAGTTACTGTTCCACAGTGTTTAGAAATTCTGCTTCTAGCTCCACATCGACAGAAGTGGGTGAACAGGATTAAATATGTCATATTTGATGAGGTGAGTAAAATTATTTTATATTCATGTATATATTTTAGAAGGACCTTAAAGGGACATAGAATGCTGCCTGTGTTTAATATTAAAATAAACAAAGTGTTTATTTGCATATTTAAACATCATTTTTAAATTTAGAAATTCTGTTTTTACTCACTGAAACCTTCCAAACAGCCCCTGCAAAGGTCTGACCTTAGCAACTCATGCATATAGTGTTTCTATACTGCTAGATGTACTAGCCAATGACAGACTGAGTCTCAACAACAGTTCAGCAACATGCTACTGATAGAGTCTGTGCCTGGCTAGTGCATCTAGTATGTTAGAGAAAAAAACATACCCACAAACCACTTTTTACTCCGAAACCCAGTCATGATACAAAAAACCAGGACTCTGATTATTTTCTTATTATTAGATTTTATTTATACAAAATGTCTGTCAGCAACAAAAAATATCCAATAATGGCTGCTGCTGACTGACCGGGCACAAATATAAACAAAACACAGCGTTTATAGTGTTTACATACAGAACATTGTATAACCCATTACTCGTGGTACAATCCATTGCTTAAGCCAATAAAATATTATTTATATTAGGTAATCCAATAAAATAAGATGCATGCAGTTTACACGTGTTAATAATATCTGGCACGTCACTATGTGCGCACAAAAACTAATTTATTTATTATCTCTGCGCATAGGTTAAGTGCTAATCTTGACTTTGGCCTTGTACACGGCCGAAATACATATTGTTTATGCTAAATAATTGTTGACTGTCTCTAGAACAAATTTTTATTATGGGAAGAAGGACTTGTTTACAGTTATAGAATAAAACAATGATTTTAACTAAATGCAGAATTAACTGTGTCATACCTCATGGCCTGTAATGAAAAAAAGAGCTAAAATTCACAAGTGCTACAAAAAGTGATACATGCTATATATACACACTAAAAATGTAAGGATATTTGTTTTTTTTCCACAACAAGTACTATAGAAACCTTGGATGCATGAGATACAGGGGGTTGTCCTGTTTGGTAGGTTTCACTTGTTGATGTTTAAACATGCAAATAAATACTTAGGTAGCTTATTTTAATATTAAACAGGAAATCTTCTGTGTCCCTTTAAAGGGCCACTAAATTCCATATATACAACATGCTTTTCTGAAGAATGTGACTTGTTTTAGAAAGGAAAAAAAAATATCCATTAATTGTTATTAAATATTATATGCAATCATACTGCAGTGGACATGGCCATTGATTTAGTACAAAAAGCATTTTACTGTGAATACAAAGGTCTGAAGTAGAGGCCCCTGAAGTTTGGGAGTCCTTCCACACTGCAGGTTTCACAAGTATCTGTGCTATGTCTCTGGGTAGTTGATACCATTAAGAAGTGGGCTGCTGAGTAGTAGCCTGAAAGAGACTAGAGGCTCCAGATATTTCTTGGAGATTTCAGCATTTAGTGTTCAGTAACCCAGCTGCAGCAGTGCCCTTACACACATATGGTTTTGTAGGATGGAAGTTTTGATATATGTGAAAGATGCTTCTGCTGAGAGATTAAAGAGTAAGAGCCACATGTAAATCAGGTGCTGTAAATTAGAGAACTGCCGTAAAAAGTCTGCAGGAGCCTTTCTACAACAGTATGTAGATCTTTTGCTCCCCTACATAAGGGCACTCAGCTCTCATCCGTAAATCCTTGCCTTCTCAGTAAGAGTTTTCTGTTTCGGTGGCACCCAAACCAAGCTTTACGGATGAGGATCGGCTCTAGGGGCCAATAGAGAGTCATAACGTCATGCCCTGGGAATTCCTTCCATTTAAATTCCCGCTGGAAGGAATCCCCTACATCTGCTCTCTGCCCTATCACCCCATTTACATAACCATGGAGCATGTCTAAATTTAAATTTCCTGCTTCGCTATTATGAAATTAACCACTGCCGCAGGGGTACTATAAGTACCCGCGTGGCACCTAAAATAAACCCCTATAGATTCATGGGGGGTCTATACAGACCCCCATGATCTCCTAATTAACCCCATAAGTACCATAAAGGTCTATATATATCCTTATGGGACAAGTATGAACTCTAACATTAACACTATGAGTCTAAGCACTACACTACACTACACTACCCTATTAACCACACTTGCAGGATATGGGGGTTTAGGGGCCAGGGTAGTTAGGCAGAGACAGTATAGTGTCTCTGTAAGGGCTGCTGCTGCACACATCAATGGTTTTTGAAGCCTTTATGAGTGCTCTTTGGTACCCTTTAATTATTTCTTCAGTGTTTGGGAATTAGGGGAGTGCTCTAGTTTGCGAGTGAGGGGAAACTTTTTATTATAGGGTTTGGTTGTCAGAGTGTCAGGGAGTAACTCATAATTTTTTTGTCAGAGCAAAAATCAATGGAGATTTTTGCCGTGCTTTTCAGCTGTGTAGTGAAGTTCACTCAGAGCAGTTACCTGGAGCAGATTGCTCACAATCTTTTAGGGGAGGGGGATTAACATAGCTAGGTAGGGCTTACCCATTAGTTGGGGCACTCGTAGGAGCTTTTTCTGAGATTTACATGATGCCCTAAGTTTTCATGGTAATTTGTGATCTAGTATATATGCCACATAGGTTAACATAACACACAGGTTAACATAAGAAAGGAGAGGTTATCCTATCCTTTCCAGTAGTTTTAGTAAATCTGGGACATGCTGTATCAAATATACAATAAAATGTTTAGCATGTTCATGTCCCTTTAATATAACCATAGGTATTTTTCCCCAGTAAGTGATAATTAAATCTATGATATTACAGTATGTTCTGTTGTTGTAGGTCCACTGTCTTGGAGGAGAAATTGGGGCTGAGGTATGGGAACACCTACTGGTTATGATTCGTTGTCCATTTTTGGCTCTGTCAGCAACCATCAGCAACCCAGAGCATCTTACTAAGTAAGTTTTAAAATCCTTGAACAAAAAAGAGCATTGGTTTATACCAGACATATAGTTCTAAAGGAGCACTGTCGTTCAAGAAAAAGTTACTTGTGTGTCAAGTACATACCAGATGATATTACAAACTTATAAACAGAGAGCTGGAAAATGGGGGGGAGGGGGGGGATATAGTTCTAAATTGAGGGAAGGCTGGTGGAGGAGGGAACAGACAGAGGTCCAGAGCCATTGTTTGATCACTGGATAAGATTGAAATTAACACCACATCCCCTTCATCAGACAAAGAGCATCAAACATTGAAGCCATAGCTCTCCAGAAATGATAATTGTCACTCTACATAATTAATAAGAATAATAACTTCTACCAATGTACCATGGATCACTTCAGAGTCCTGCAGAGACATCAACATTATTTTTTTCTAATTAAAAATAGCTGTATGACTTTTTTCTGATTTATTTTTTTAATTATGGTCTTAGTCAGGCTCAAAGTTTTCAAACATATATTTGTTTTTTCATTGTGCTGTGTTCCTTTTAGAAACGTTAGGAACTCTACCGTCACTCCCAGCCCAAATAATTGTTAATTTGTAAAGTTTCTTGGAGGCATTTTTTTTAAATTCTAGAAATTAGCATTACCATACATTTATAATAACCATCCATATCTACCTTACTGTGTTTTTTTTTCTTTCCAGTGCATAAGGAACCTTATTATGCTGACAGATACCTTATGGAACAGCTTGTTTTCTTTAGTTTTTTGTCCAGCTATTGTGGTTCTGTATTTTTTTTAAAGGTCTTGGAGACTGAGCTGCTTTGTAACATTTTGCCTTTACATTTGTCTCTGAAGTTAGTCACTGTAAAAGATCCCAGTGAATATTTTGCTTCTGCTATTATTTGGAAGATTCTCTCCCCCACCCCAACACATATGAAATCAAGGCTGTGCTTTACTCATTATTTGGGGGAAAATAATATGGATGTTTTAAACATAACAATGGCATCTTTACTATAGTAAGCTTCACAGTAGACAGTGGTGTGTCAAAAATATAATATCTACTTTAAGAATATGTCTATTGTTTCTGTAAAGGTGGCTCCAATCAGTAAAACATCACTGGCAGCATGTTGATAAAATGGCGGAACGCGCTGGCTGCTCAAACGTAACCCAGAAAGGAAAACAACTTACAAACATACAAAGCAAATCCTACAGAGTTCACTTAGGTAATGTAAATATCAATGATATATAAAAAAAAAAAGAAATAAGAAATATATTCAACTGGATTTTAATTTCATTTTCTTTTCCTTTCTCAGTGTTGTACAAAGAAAGATACAATGATCTGGAAAAGTTTGTGTGTTCAGAGAGTGATTCTGAAATTCAGTTTGATCACTACCATCCATGTGCGGCATTAACAGTAAATCACGTAGGTTATTTTCTGAAAAACATTCTAATGTAAAATAATCAGATAATATCAATCCATGAAATGCTCTGATGGTATTCAAAACAAATTTCACTTAGGAGCTCTGCAGTATTTCTCACCTTAGCAATTAAAGACAAATTAGCAGTAGTTATTATAAAGAAATGTGAAAACGATATGAAACAAGTCTGGCTACATAGGCTATTTTGACTTATGACACAAATTAAGATGTGCATCTCTCAAAAACTTGAATGTTTTCAATAAAAATGTATCAATATAATTTGCAATTGTACTTACCCAGTGCTTTTTTTTATATGCAGCATATCATTTATTACAGAATATAGAAGTCTTATAATTTCAAGAAAAATATTGTATATAATAGTTACAGCAGTTGATTAAAATTGAAACTTTTCAACACTTTTTCAACCAAGCTATTATCCATTTATACAAGTGATTACTTTCAAGGACAGTATTAGTGTGGAGTCACAGTTCAACAATAAACAATCAGGGTTTCTTGAATATCACTAAATATTTATTAATTTTTACTTCATGATCAGAGGCACAGTCTTATCATAATTTTTTATTCATTAGATTAAGCAATATGGAATGCCTTCCGACCTTGATTTTTCGCCAAGAGAATGTATCCAGTTGTATGATGCCATGGTATGTGCCTGGCCAAACTGGCCACAGAAAGAGGTAAGAACAAACTTTCGCTATATTAAATAATTCATTTAAATAATATATTGTTATTTCCAGCATTCTATGCTCCAGTATTTTTATTATTTTATTAATTCAAAGTAGTATATGAAAGAAAGCAATTAAAGGTATATGTAAGTTAGGTGGGTTATGAATGCATCCAGTAGAATGCATCATAACCCACCTAGCAAAAACGTTCTCATGAAAAAATGCAAGTTGTTTTTGCAATATATAAAAAAATGAGCTGGGGGTGATTTAGACATCCCCAGCAACTGCCATTTGCATAAAGGATATCTCATTTTTAATGAGATAACCTTTATGCAGCATATTTGCATGCTGATTGGCATTTGAGCCAATCAGCAAGCAGCAGTGACATCAGCCGTGATGTCACTGCTGCTGCCTAACACCTCCGAGGAGGGAGAAGCAGGAATAGGGAGATGTAGGAGGGGGAAGCCGGTGAGTGAATTGTGTGTCTGTCTCTGTGTGTCAGTATGTGTGTATCTCGGTGTATGTGTCTCTCTGTGTGTGTCAGCATGGGTGTGTCTCTCTGTGTGTGTGTGTGTCAGCATGTGTGCGTCAGCATGTGTGTGTCTGTGCGTGTCAGCATGTGTGTGTGTCAGCATGGGTGTGTCTCTGTGTGTGTGTCAGCATGTGTCTGTGTCAGCATGTGTGTGTCTCTGTGTGTGTGTCTCTCTGTGTGTCTCTGCGTGTGTGTCAGCATGTGTGTGTATGTGTGTGCCTGTGTCTTTCTGTGTGTAGGTGTGTCAGCATGCGTCTGTGTATGTCAGTGTGTCTGTGTGTGTCTGTGTGTGTCAGTATATGTCTCAGTGTGTATGTGTGTCAGTATGTGTGTGTGTCTGCATGTGTCAGTGTGTGTCATTTTGTGTGTGTCAGTTTGTGTCATTTTGTGTGTGTGAGTGTCAGCGTGTGCCAGTTTGTGTGTGTCAGCGTGTGTCAGTGTATGTGTGTGTCATTTTGTGTCTGTGAGTGTGTATGTCAGCGTGTGTGTGTGTGTGTCAGAGTGTGTCAGTATGTGTGTGTCAGAGTGTGTCATTTTGTGTGTGTGTGTCAGTGTATGTGTGTCAGCATGTGTGTGCCAGCATGTGTCAGTGCGTGTGTGTGAGTGGAGGTCATGGGGAATCTCTGTGGGACAATTCTCTGGGGCTGGGGGAGGTCATGGGGCAATTCTTTGGGGTTGTGGGGCAATTATCTGGGGTTGCGGAGGTCACGGGGCAATTATCTGGGGTTGTGGGAGGTCACAGGGCAATTCTCTGGGGCTGGGGTGGGCAATTATCTGGTGTTGGGGGAGGTCATGGGGCAATTCTCTGCGGCTGTGGGGCAATTCTCTGGGGCTGGGGGGCAAAAAACAGGTTGGGTAGATGATGGGGCAACGCTCTGGGACTGTGGGGCATTTATCTGGGGCTGGGGAGGTCATGGGGCAATTCTCTGGGGCTGGGGGGCAATTCTCTGGGGTTGGGGGAGGTCACATGGCAATTCTTTGGGGCTGAGGGGCAATTCTCTGGGGTTGGGGGAGGTCACTGGGCAATTTTCTGGAGCTGGGACAATTCTCTGGGGTTGGCGGAGGTCATGGGGCAATTATCTGGGGCTGGGGAAATTCTCTGGGGCTGGGGGGCAAAAAAATGGGTTGGGGAGGTCTTGGGGCAATTCTCTGGGACTGTGGGGCTATTCTCTGGGGCTGAGGGAGGTGATGGCGTAATTCTCTGGCTGAGGGGCAATGCTCTGGGGCTGCGGAGGTCATGGGGCATTTCTCTGGGGCTGTGGGGCTATTCTCTGGGGCTGTGTGGCAATTATCTGGGGCTGGGGGAGGTGGTGGGGCAATTCTCTGGCTGGTGGGCAATGCTCTGGGGCTGGGGGAGGTCATGGGACAATTCTTTGGGGCAGTGAGGCAATTCTCTGGGGCTGGGGGAGGTCATGGGGCAATTTCTCTGGGGCTGTGGGGCAATTATGTGGGGCTGGGGGGGCAATTACTAGGGTTGGGGAGGTCACGGGGCAGTTCTCTGTGGCTGGGGTTGCAATTCTCTGGGGTTGGGTGAGGTCACGGGGGCAATTCTCTGGGGCTGGGGGGCAAAAAACGGATTGGGGAGGTCATGGGGCAATTCTCTGGGGCTGGGGGAGGTGATGGGGCAATTCTCTGGCTGAGGGGTAATGCTCTGGGACTGGGGGGCAATTATCTAGGGTTGGGGGAGGTCACATGGCAATTCTTTGGGGCTGAGGGGCAATTCTCTGGGGTTGGGGGAGGTCACTGGGCAATTTTCTGGGGCAATTCTCTGGGGTTGGGGGAGGTCATGGGGCAATTATCTGGGGCTGGGGCAATTCTCTGGGGCTGGGGGGCAAAAAAACGGGTTGGGAGGTCTTGGGGCAATTCTCTGGGACTGTGGGGCTATTCTCTGGGGCTGGGGGAGGCAATGGGGTAATTCTCTGGCTGAGGGGCAATGCTCTGGGGCTGGGGAGGTCATGGGGCATTTCTCTGGGGCTGTGGGGCAATTATCTGGGGCTGTGGGCAATGCTCTGGGGCTGGGGGAGGTCATGGGACAATTCTTTGGGGCAGTGAGGCAATTCTCTGGGGCTGGGGGAGGTCATGGGGCAATTCTCTGCGGCTGTGGGGCAATTATGTGGGGCTGGGGGGGGGGCAATTATCTAAGGGTTGGGGGAGGTCACGGGGCAGTTCTATGGCTGGGGTTGCAATTCTCTGGGGTTGGGTGAGGTCACGGGGCAATTCTCTGGGGCTGGGCGGCAAAAAATGGATTGGGGAGGTCATGGGCAATTCTCTGGGGCTGGGGGAGGTGATGGGGCAATTCTCTGGCTGGGGGGCAATGCTCTAAGGCGGGGGAGGTCACTGGGCAATTTTCTGGGGCTGGGGGCAATTCTCTGGGGTTGGGGGAGGTCATGGGGCATTTCTCTGGGACTGTGGGGCTATTCTCTGGGGCTGGGGGAGGCGATGGGGCAATTCTCTGGCTGAGGGGCAATGCTCTGGGGCTGGGGAGGTCATGGGGCATTTCTCTGTGGCTGGGGGGCAATTCTCGGGGGATGGGGAAGGTCACGGGGCAATTCTCTGGGGCTGGGGGAGGTGGTGGGGCAATTTTCTGGCTGGTGGGCAATGCTCTGGGGCTGGAGGAGGTCATGGGGCAATTCTTTGGGGCAGTGAGGCAATTCTCTGGGGCTGGGGGTGGTCATGGGGCAATTCTCTGGGTTTGGGGGAGGTCACAGGGCAGTTCTCTGGGGCTGGGGTTGCAATTCTCTGGGGTTGGGGGAGGTCCCATGGCAATTCTCTGGGGGGCAAAAAATGGATTGGGGAGGTCATGGGGCAATTTTCTGGGGCTGGAGGAGGTTAATGGGACAATTATTTGGGGTTGGGGGCAATTATTTGGGGTTGGGGGAGGTCACAGGACAATTTTCTGAGGCTGGTGGCAATTCTCTGTGGCTGGGGGAGGTGATGGGGCAATTCTCTGGGGTAGGGGGCAATTTTCTGGGGCTGGGGAAGTATCATCTGGTATGTAGATAAAACAATCAGTGAATGAAGGGACATACAGTAAATCTAAAGGAAGGGAAAGTGCCTGACATCATGTGACTATCCCACAGTAGGGCAGACTTCAGATGTATAACTGAGCATGTCTGCACAATCCCCAGGGCAAAAAAAGAAACAATGGTATAACATATGCTAATTTTCCCATGGAATTTCATGGGGTGTCAACATTGAGAGAATAACTCTTTGCAAAAGCAAGAAAATCATCAAACTTCAGGATAACGGTTTTAACTTTGGAATTTTTTCATGCAAATTTTTTTTTTCACATACACTATAAATTCTGATGCATTAATAATCCAGCTCACTTACATATACCTTTTAAAAAAAATCAATAAAACATAAGATACACAATGTAAATTGGTTGGATTGTTAAAAAGGTAGAAATGTGTCAAGCATATGTTAATTGCAGGTGTATCCAAAGTAATAGAAAAGTATAATTATCCTTCCTTAGAAACAAACTGAATCTATATTGAAACACTTGGATTTCAGAAAACCACGTAACAATGTCATAATCATTTTATTCGGGTCACATTAACGTATTTTCCTAAAATAAAAAATAAATGATGTAGAATATAACTTGTTCAAGGTTAGACTTTGATGGGATACATTTGCACCTAAAAAATGTTGGCATTTTTTTTTCGGAATGATCAGTACAATGATGCTAAGCACTGAACATTACACACAATAATCTATAATTAGACTGAGTATCTGTGTGTTGATAATGAACAAGTTACACTGTACAAATGTACACTGGTACAATCAGGCTGCTTACTGTCTGTTACCTGCTAAATAAACTTTGTATAATAATAATATTTTTTTCTGTGGTATGCACTGCTTTTTATTTTTTCTGTTGCTTCTGTGATCCCAACTAGTAGCCGAGTAGCAGCAGCAGTGTATCCTAAGATTCCAGCATGGCCACAGACTGCAAATGTCACTCTATGTCTGCTGTGCTCCAAATAATCATGTTATCACAGGAGCACGTCAACGTCATACCTGTTGGCCACATACTGTACATCACTTCACAGTCAGAATATGGTGTAGAAATGTCTAAAGCTGATGAAAGAGAAAAAAGCATGCAACGATTTTCTGATCTTGCATGGTACAAAATACAAGTGTTGGCAAAATTAAGAGCAACCAATTAAAAGTTGCTTTAGCTATGTGGATAGCTTAAGAAAGCATGGCCAATGAGGATTATAGTCTAAGGTCTAAGAGATGTTGTGCGTGTGACCCTATCTAATGACACATACACAGTTTTAGATTGTTGACCTGTATAATGAAAAAAATACATGAACTTCCTGCAGTTCTGTTGAGATCAAAAGCAGTTCCCATTGTCCAGGAAGTGGATCTCCTGGAACAAAAATGGTAGATTTCACAGCAGAAGAATTGCACATAATAGTACTAAATTAGAGGCTGTATTATTTATTTTATGTTCTAAAACATGCTGCTTGTTCTTCAAAGGGTAGATATTAAAAAGAGTAAATTTAAAAAAAATGACCACAGTGGTACAGTATTTAAAGGACAACTATAGCTTAAAAAGTTGAGAGAGAAAAAGGCACTGAAGACTTGTTTCCTGCCTGATATACTTCCTCTTAGGCCATGCTTGCTTTTTCATTTTTCTCACTGACACAAAAAAAACACAAACATATGGAAAATCACTAACCGTTTTAAAACTAATAAAATGTTTTTCCTTTATATATATATATGTATATATATATATATATATATATTTCTTCAATAAGATTTTGGACCCTGATAATTCTGAACATTTGAAAGACAAACTAATCATTACAAGGAATGAAGCAAGGAAATATGAGGAAAATATAAAGAAAGAACTCATCAACTGGGTAAAATGCGGTCATGAAAAAGAGGTAATTTGTATTCCTTCTAAAATAATGTTCAAATCGTGATATAACAGAACTTCAAATATTCCATTATATTGTAATGTAACTGATGTTGTTGATTGGTGAGTCTAATTACGTAAAACAAAAGGAATGTTCATAGTAAAAATGTAATTTCAATAATACCTTACAAATATACAAGTGGATGTTGTACCATAATCATTCAATTCTGGATCTGGCATTGTTTCTAGATCAGTTCACAGTGCTCAATAATATTAAAGAAATAAGGAGATCAGAATAGATTGAACTTAATGACTAAGATTTTTTTTTTCATCCTCAGTTACCATATAGTCAAAAGCTCAGCATTCTGTATAAAAATAAGTCATTTGTAATGATCCAAAATGGTACATTGTAAACCAGTGGAAGGCCATATTAACTGTAGATAGCTGCCTCATACAAACCAGTTAAATCTCTTTAATATTTTTTTGGAAAAAAATACATTACAGCATACAGTTTATAGGGCATACACACGTTGAACACATCTTAATCTCATACAAATGTATGCATTTTATAACTAAATTTAATTGTTTTAAATAAATACATTTTCTGTGCTGAATGTTCAATGTTGACAGGTTTTCGGGCATCGTTTGCGAAATAAAAAATAGATATCTTGTCTAACACATACAAAATGTTTGTTATTCATATAATCTTAATGAAAGTATTATATTTGTTTATTCTAGCTGGAGAAGTGCTTGAAACAATTCAGCACCCCCTTCAAAAAATTTGAATAATCTGGAACTTTTCCCACAGCTTGTCGAGAACCTACAAAAAAAGGATAAGTTGCCTGCAATATTTTTTTTTGTAAGTTTTACAGATTTATATATTTCAAAAAGAATAGCGTTTTTGTTTTTTCTTTATTCTACCTGACCTATTTTAATTTACAGTACAGACAATCCTATATTTACAGTTTATTATTATTTTTTCTAATTCATCAATTCTGATCAATTATAAAAGGCATAATTTTTTTTTTTTTTAAAACCACTTGTATTTCTTCAGTTTTAACGGGGTATATATAAGTTTCCTGGGGTTTCAAAATGTTTGGTAAGAAACAGGCAGTGATATATCAGAAAAATATGTGGTATATAGAAAAAGTTCAGTGTACTTACTATATTTACGCGCGTTACGTCATTAGCATATGCCGAGTCCCGACGCAGCCAAAGACGCTTGGAGGAGCAGCTGCTGATAGAAGGTAAGTGAGGAAAAGGGAGAGAGGGGTAAAGTGAGGAGGGGGGTTGAGGATGAGGAGGGGGGTTGAGGATGAGGATGGGGGTTGAGGATGGGGGTTGAGGAGGAAGGATGAGGATGGAGGATTAGAAGGGGGGTTGAGGAGGGGGTTGAGGAGGGGTGTTGAGGAGGGGGTTGAGGATGGAGGATGAGGAGGGGGGTTGAGGATGATACACAGGAGGGAGAGGGGGGAAGAGACACAGGAGAGGGAGAGGGGTAAGAGACATGGGGGTGGAGAGACACGGGGGGGGAAAGAGACACAGGGTGACTCGAGTATAATCCGAGGGAGCCCTTTTCTGCCTTAAAAAAGGGCTGAAAAACTTGGGTTATAATCGAGTATGTACGGTACAAAATTATGGGCAGGAGAATAAAATGTGGTTTTGCACACCAACAGGAAGGTTACATAAACAAGTATGCATAGGAAGGCTGCCAAGTATGGAGTTTGACCTTTCTGGTAGATACCACAGGAAGTAATGGTGCAGATGGAATCACATGGTTTGGTGGGGTTTGAGCTAACAACTGAATCAGACCACTAGGATAGAGAGAGAGACGCGGGAGAGAGAGAGAGAAGGAGGGAGGTGAGAGAGATAAAAAAACAGCAGCAAAAGTTGTTGAGGCAGGAAATGAACAATCTGCAGGGATGGAAAAATTGGTGTAACTGATAGAGTCTCATATAAAAATACAAAGCACCTTCTAAAATGTGCCATACTACATATCCCAGGCTGCTTTGCAGCATAAACAGGAACCCCAGAGCATGATACAAATTTATCAGCTGCTTGAACCTCCTCCTCTAATTTTCAGAAATGACAAGATCTTTTGCTAGCTTCAAGGTAAGTGTATTAATGTTTTTTTGGTATTTTTTCATGTAAGAAATGTTTGCATACACTACTGATTCTCCTCAGATAGGCTCATAATCCAGAAAACTTTAAGCACGAGCACAGTACAATCCTACAAACAAACAACGTATACTTTGAAACTATATATGCTGTCAGTATGCTGTCACCATATTTATTTTGCTGTCTTGGTAAATGTGCTTTTCTAACTATAAAGATAAATATTTTAGGCTTTTGAACAAATCCGTTTACTGCTTTGAATTCAAGTCAGTCCCAAAAAAAACCTTGATAATGGGATACGTGTTCTTAAAAAGTTAAAAACAAAAAAAACAAATCAAGTTTAAAAGAGAACCATAGTTCAATTGGAGATGCCCCTTTTGTTTGTTGTATTGAATTCTTCCCACTAGATATCAGGGTTAGAGCACTCCCATACCTACAGCAAAATAAAAAGGTGAGACTGGTGCTATTATCGGACAAAGACAAGCTGAGCTGCTTCCTGCCACAAGAAAGCGGCTTTTCTGAAGAAAATTTAGATGATACCATGTACTGTGATTTGCTTAATATGGATACTTGTTGTGGCCAGACTCTTTATTAAGTCAAAGAATTTCTGACAGGCAAAATAAGGTACCTCACATATATTGTACAGTATATTCCGAAAATAAGCCATAGCTTTGAATATCATCTATATATGATTCTGGAACTTGAAGAAAAATAGCCATTTTGTGTGCATTAAAGGGCCAGTTAATGCAGCACAATTTAGAGCACAGCACTGTAAAGTTCTCTTACTTACTTCTCATAGCACCAGCTTCGTGCAGAGAGCAGAAAAAGACACATATATAGATAATCTGTCCCAAGTTCATCTGTGCAGAGAAATGACTGCTGGATTCAACTAAATATGACAGTTGGGGGTTAACATTGTGTTTGTTTGCATTTCTTACCATCATTATCTTGGTGGATGTGCCCCGTAGGATAGGCTTTGGAATGGAGGCATTTTCCAAAACACTTCTCACATCTGATTCAAGGTGTTATGTGATGTTTCAAATGTGTCACATCTGACTCAGATCCACAGTAAAACAGCTAGTGAATGTCCATATTAACATTTATAATCACACCTATTTTTCAGTATGAGCCTGGATACACAAGTATAGGATAAACTGCATTTCTTAATGGGCAACTCATAGTGAAAATATGAGTGCAAGGTAATAACACAATAATTATGTGGTTTGTGTACTAGGTATAAAGGTAAAATAGTGACTATCACATATATAGTTGTGGACCAAGAACGCTGTGCAGAACGCTTCCGATGTTGGTAACGCAGTTTCGACCTCGCAAAGCGAGCCAGCTGCACCGTCACAGATGCGAGCCTCGCAAAGTGAGGCGAAGCAGCCGTACAGCACTTAGGCTGCAATGAGCGCCGAAGGCGCTCATTGCACCCAGCAGTGCCATCACAATCGAGCCTTGCGAAGCAGCACTGTTAAAGTGCATAACTCTAGAAACCCACCAAAAAAAAAAACATGTACAAACATTTTAACACACTCACACACAGCAAAGGGGGGACACAGGAAGCCTGGGAGTGAGGTTGCAAGCAAATTACACCCATATTTGGCATTTTTGGTCTCTCGAAAATCACCTAAGCAAGGAAAAAAATGGTGGACAAAAAAATGAAAATTTCTGAAACAGCATGAAAACGAGGCTCAGCAACGCCAGGCTCGTAAAACTTACAAAATACACAAAGCTGAAGACAGTAACACTTACACAAACAACGCCAGGCACGCGGGACCTTAGAAAAATACAGCACAGCAAACACACTAACACTTACACAACAACCGCTAGGCACACGGGACTTTGGAAAAAAAAACAACGACAGTCATGAGCGCCACGCAAACATTAGCACACACACAGGGAAGGGACAGGGGGGAGATGCTGAAAGTGAGACACATGGCATTCCAAGCACCGCAAGCGGGAGAGGCGAAGCGACTGTCCGCATTTGCGGTGGTGGAGGCTCTACAGCGCCTCAATCACAGTAATAACAACCCAGAAAAGCGGGACTTGAAAGAAAATAAAAAAGAGCGGCGGGACCTAGTAAAAAAAATAAATAAATAAGACACGTGGGATTTTAGGAAAAAAATACTTACGAGGTCGCAAAAATACGAAGTTAACAGCCAAAACGCGTGCATCCAAAAACCTGAAAAATTGTAAAATGGAGGTAAGTGTGTATGTGTTACGCGGGACTCAAGCTTTTTACGTTCTTCCTAATAGTGTATTTTTGTACCTTGTACGTTCCTGGCTAAAAAGTCATATGTAACTGGCGGTGTTTTGCATGTTAGGGTTCGTGTAGCCTCGTTTTGGGGTTTTATTGACACGGCCATTTTTTTTCTTTATGTGATTTTCGGTGCCGAAACTCTGCAAATTTGACTTAAATTTGCATGCAACCTCACTCCCAAGTTGTCCTGGCTGTCCCCCCCCGTGCTGTAGGTGTGATGTTTTTGGTAAAAAAAAGTTTTTGTGTTTTTTGATGTGCGGGGTACGGCCGTTAAGTTCGTATATTCTGAGGGTCGTATTTTTTTTCTCCTTTTGGTTTCCTCAACGGGTCTCACACTGGGAATTGTGTATTTGAGTTTCTGTTGTTCTGTAGTCCCGCGGGTCGTAGGGTATGATGCTTAATGTGTGCGGGGTTGTAGGGATGAACACCTATGGCAGCCTATATGTACAATAAAAAAAAAAAATCAGTTTCTTACACCTGCATTAACAATTACAGATTACAATGGTGGACAACGCAAAAGACAAGGATTAACGGAAAAGAAGAATGGCAAGGCAATGGAAGCAGAGATGGAGAGATGCACAGTCCCTGAGACTTTGCAACGCTTAAAAGGAAGAAGACCGACAGAGACTTCTAAATAAAGAGAAATGACTAAGAAAGCACAAACTGAGTATGCTGGAGCTTCAAAGAAAAGAAAAAAGTAAACAAAAAAATGTCTGTAAAAACATTGCCTAATGACCCATTATTGCCTCAAGAAACCAATGTTCATACACATGACACCAATGTAGATATAGAAAGTTGTAGTGATATCTATGTTGAGGAAGATCATGATAGACCTTTATTTACAGCACTAACAGATAGACACTCATTATTGTGGATTAATGAATGTTGTTTGTCAGTTTTGTGGGGCCTATCATTTTCCAAAGGAAAGACCAACTGATGGAGAGTGTATTAGTTGCTGTCAGAAAGGAAAGGTAAGACTTCCAGAAAGACACACATTTCCAGAATATTAAGAAAGTATATAAGTGATTGAAAATGTCCAAATTATACCAATAAAAAAAAAAAACATTAGATCTTATAACAGTGCAATTTCATTTGCTTCAATGGGTGCAACATTAGCAGAAAATGTCCCAGGACATGGTCCTTACTGTTTTAAAGTACAAGGACAAATTTACTACCGGGACTTCACAGTTACACCGACAAGCAGGAGAGCAAAGGAAATTTGCACAGTTATATGTCCTTGATACAATGGAAGCTGTTTGAACAACAAATTATGCTTCCTGAAAATAACCAATGCTTACCCATAGTCTTTGAACAGCTCCATAACCTAATGGCTAACAACCCATATAGTCAAGCATAAAAAAATTAGCAGAGGGTTGAAAAGAACTACAGACACATGCGCAAATAAATCAATTGCCAATGCCAAAGAGTAAATATGGCTCTCAAAAGATATCGACATACTGATCAAAGACGGTATAATTTACCAACAGCGATATCCAATTTTCTTTCCAAATGGTGAGCCAGGATGGCAACCAAAATTACAATTGCAAAGATATCCCCAATAGTAAAGTTAGTGTTAGAAACAATATTTCTATGCTGGAATATAAAGTGGCACAAAACTGCTATCGGGATCATTTTTATCCTATTTTATGTTTGGGGAACTCACACAACAATGGATTATTGATTCCCATGTACAAGTCGAAGCAAATAATCTAAATGTTGTAAAATTTCAACAAAACAAGCTTTGAGTAGAACAATATTGTGGATTGATGATTATGTCACTGAATTGACTGCAAACAGAGACATTCCAGCTGGAAGAGCAATCATTTTGCCATCCTCTTTCCAAGGATCTCCTCGCATTATGCAAGAAAGATACAATGATGCCATGACTATTGTGACTAATTTGGCAAACATATTTTTTCATTTCATTCACATGTAATGCACATGGCCAAGATCAAAGAAAATGTCAATACTTGGCCAACATACTTCTGACGAGCCAGATTTGGTTGGCTAGAGTATCCAAAATAAAACTACATTCATTAATTCATGATATAACTAAAGCACACTATTTGGGAAATGTGTGACTTTTATTTATACCATTGAATTTCAAAAAAGTGGCCTGCCACATGCACACATACTTTTAATCCTGCAAGAAAAAGATAAATTGAATACGGCAGACAGAGTGGATTCAGTAATTACTGCTGAGCTGACACATTCCAGAAAAACATTCAAAACTTGATGAAATTGTTACACACTGAATGATTCATGGGCCATGTGGAGATATCAATCCAAATTCACCATGTATGGAAAATAAAAAATGCACAAAAGAGTGTGATGGGCAAACAGCTATTATTCGTGCAAAAAGCTTGATAATAGAAATCTGGTTCCATACAATCCACATTTGCTGATGAAGTACAATGCACACTTAAATGTGGAAGCTTGCACTTCTGTTAAATCAAATATGTGTATAAATATATATACAAAGGATATGATGCAGCAACTGTTGTTGTGCAAGGTGCACAAAATGAACAAGACAATCCAGTTTTACATGACAAACTTTCATCTTATCAGATGCTAGCTATGTAAGTGCTCCAGAAACAATGTGACGTTTTCTCAAATTTGAGATGCATGATCGGTCACATGCTCTGTATAGATTAGCTGTCCCTTTGCCACAAAGTCCATTTGTTTGCTTCACTGCAGGAATGAAAGAAATGCTTTAGCACAAAACGAACATAGAGCAACCTCACTTACTGCTTGGTTTCAATTAAATTGTCAGGTCAACTGAGGCCAGACAATTTTTATACATTGAGATTCCACAGCACTATGTATTCGTAAATGGCCAATGGCGACAACATAAAAAGATAATCATAAAATTATCCAAAAATTTATACCGTTAGTCCAAGAGACACTGAACCTTTCAGCTTAAGATTACTTCTTTACGTGTACCCTGTGCACAAAGTTATGAACATTTACGCACATTGAAATGACATAGTTTATTATACTTTCCATATAGCTGCAAGACTCAAAATTTCCTGGCAGTTGATACGGAATCTGAAGAGATGTCTAGAAGAAGCAACACTATGTCAAAAGCCAAAGCAAATGAGAGAACAATTTGCTTTCATTTGCATATTTTGCAATGTACCTGATAGCATTAGCTTTGTGGGAAACATTTAAATTACATATGTGTGAAGACTCTTGAAACTTTACAATGAGACCATTGTGTTATTAAAAACATTAATGGAAATTCAGGAAATCTTTCTTTGTCATTGATTAAATTGTGCAAATTTTAATCTGCCTGTTCCAGGAATTATAGATGAAATTAACTTTGACGAGTATGACCCTGAGATTGAATACCAAAAAACACAGAACAAATTGAACTTTAATGCATTACAATTGGAAGCATGTAACACCATTACAAATGCAATAGACTGTGACATGCTCAAAGAGCATTATTTCTATCTAGATGGTCCTGGTGGATCAGGAAAAACGTATCTATATAATTTATTGATGAGTTTGCATTCAAGCACAGGGTCAAATAGCACTGCCATTTGCAACTGGAATTGCCGCAATTTTGTTAGAAGGTGGTAGAACTGTGCATTGTGGATTATAACTGCAGGTTCCCATTCTAGAAACATCAGTGTCGGATATTCGAATGAATTCATTACAAGCCAAAACATTTAACAAAAGCAAATTAATTATAATAGATAAGGCAACAATGATGTCATGTCATGCTCTGCAATGCATTGATCAATTATTAAAAAGAAGTGATGGATAAGGATTTGCCATTTGATGGAAAGGTGATGTTGTTAGGAGAAGATTTTAGGCAAACATTACCTGTGGTGCCACATGGCAATAGGACTGACATTGTCAAAACATGTATCAAGACAAGTAAGCTGTGGAAAATATTACAGCCTTAAATTAGAAATAAATATGACATCTGAAGGCCAAAATCAATTCATGATTGGCTATTTCAGATTGGAGAAGGAAGAAAATTAAAAAATAACAAATTTACCTGATGATACTGTTGAAATTCCATCAGAAGTTATTTGCAAAGAATCACTAATATCGACAATATTTCTCAATATCATCTATAACGAGGATTACTCAGACATTGCAAGCAAAGTCATATTAACATAAAAATATAGATGCCTTTTTAATCTAAATAACAAAATTTGAAAATTAATCAATGCACCTTAAAAACAATATTACAGTGCAGATTCAGTTCTCGCTGATGACAAAGACAGTGAATCTAACTTTAGTATAGAATGTATTAATTCTTTAACGCGCTCTGGAATGCCACCACATATTTTGCAACTTAAAAAAGAGGCAATTGTCATGCTACTGAGGAAACATGAATCACAAAAAAGGACTTTATAATGGGACCAGATTAATTGTGAAGGATTTAAAAGATCATTTCATACATGCAGAAATATGAATGGTACCCATAACAATGAACCAGTTTTTATACCAAGAATTGATTTGGCTCCAAGTGAGAGGGTTTGCCTTTTGTCCTTCAAAGGAGACAATTTCCCATCCTGCCATGACCATTAATAAATCACAAGGACAAACTTTAAAGTCTGTGGGTATTTTTTACAGGAACCTTTATTTGCACATGACCCACTCTGTTGCATTTTCAAGTTGCAACAATCCAGAGGAAATTAAAGTTCATATTGAAGAAAACCCAAGTCAAGGTGATTTATTGGAGGATGGACGCATTTTTAGCAAAAACATTGTGTACTATGAGGTTCATAGAGAACAGTGGTTTTATATAGAGGGCAACATTTTATGCCAATCGGACTCATTTTAGAGGACCACTATTTCACTAAGAAACTCTATAAAATGGCAAAAAACATAGAGAACAGTGGTTTTACTTCCAGGACAAACTTTTATGTCACTGGGATCTTTTTAGAGGACTACTGTTCCACTAAGGAAACTCTATAACATGGCAAAAAACATAGAGAACAGCGGACAAAACTTTTATGTCTGGCGGTCTCTTTTAGAGGAGCACTATTTCACATAGGAAACTCTGTGTGCCATTTTCAAGAAATACAAGAATAACAACAAAAAAATGCAAAGACAAAGTAACATAATGGAATGTGTTAGAAGTTACCTTTTTGCATGATTGGCCCCACAAAACAATGAGGTGGCATTTTCGTACACTTCAAGGTAAAATGTTAGTATTTTAATGTACTACTTGAGATGTTAACACTGTATTTTAAAAGGTGTGCAAAGTTGTTTCATTGTATATAATTAAGGATTTATCTTAGTAAGGAAGGTCAACCATTTCTTAATAAATTGAAAAGTATATTAAATACAGAGTATTGATCCAGGAGTAGTCTGATCGCCAGTTAATGGGGTCAGGAAGGTTTTTTCCCCCCCTTTTTTTGTTTGTTCAATAATCATGGTTTGTGTCACCTGTTCATGAAATAAAAGTTGAAGGTTAAAAAAAAAAAAAAAAAAAATGTATTATAAATGTTGTACTTCTTTGTAGATAACAAAAAAGTTAAGAGTGTCAGAGACTCACATTGTGTGGCAAACAGCTTTCCCAGCCTTAAAATGTTATTGCCGTCATTTGTGACGGGGCAAGTCGCTAGTAGTATATAATTGTCCAAATGCACACATGACCGGTACAGAGCATTCTCCTGTTAAATATAGAGCAAAAAAAGAACATGTACAAAAAATTCTAAAACACTTACACACACAGCACAGGGGGAGACCCAGGAAGACTGGGAGTGAGGTTGCAAGCGGATTACACCCATATTTGGCGTTTTTGGTCACTCGAAGCGAGGAAAAAAAATGGTGGACAAAATAAAAAAAAAACATAAAAAACACTTAGACGAACAACGCCAGGCATGCAGGACTTTGCTGAATCTTTGCCTGGCGCGCGGTGACTGCCGTTGGTTTTATTTTCAGAGAGACCGAGGAGAAAGACACAGGGAAGGCACAGGGGGTAGATGGTGGAAAGAGACACATGGCATTCCAAAGCACAAAAGTTGCAGGTTAACGACCTCTGCAATGAGCGGGGCCATACCATACTCTGCAATGAGCAATGCAAGTGGAAGAGGCTTGCAATGAGCACAGGCAAGAGTAAAGGCTGGTGCTCATTGCGAGCCACGCGATGAGTGATAATGGCACTCATCGTGGGGCTCACGATGAGCACCGCAAGCGGGAGAGCTTGCAGTGCAGCAAACTTAAGTACACAGGGGGAGAGCTCACAATGAGCGCTAAAGGCACTCATTGCGAGACACGCAATGAGCACTGAAGGTGCTCAGAGACTAAAAGCCTTATATTGTGTGGCAAACCGCATTGCCAGCCTTACAATTTTAAACCCGTCATTTTTGACTGGCAAGTTCCTAGTATCACATATAATAGTTGTCAAACTGCCATTCGTCGTCACCATTGCGACAAATCGCAGTTTGACAACTATGATTGATGCAACCTCACTGGCTGGGTCTCCATGATAAGCTGAATAATAAGTGACACTTAGCCATTACACAACTCCTCCTTCCTTCCCTGCACATCCTCCGCCTGAGAGCAGCCACTAAATTGACCTCTGCAGAGGAGCAGAGTACCAGCCTCCTCCATCCCTGCAAGAACATGGCCATCTGCCAGACCACAGCACATACAGGGACGCAATCACAAGCCACTGCAGGGGCCCTGTGGGTATGATCACAAGACAATCTCTCTCTTCTGAGCACTCCCCCCTCTCTCAGGACTCTCTCCTCTTCTCAGCACTGTCTACCCTGTAGTCAGCTCGGTGCATGTCTGTCTATCTTGGCACCAGCACTGCTTCCTGTACTGAGGTGTCCAGTGATATCTGAGCTCAGTGCTCTGTGTGTGATTTGCAAGCAATGTGTTTACAACGCAATTTTAGTTTCACATTCATGTAAACTAACGAATTAACAAATTGCTCCAATTTGCCATTTCAGATTGATGTAACATAACAAATTTAGGCACTTTTTCGTTCACATTCATGTAAACTAACGAATTAACAAGTTTTGCCAAATTGCTGTTTCAGACTGATGTAAAATAATTTTTCACATTTTACATTCATGCGAAGTGCGCCGTGCAGTTGAGGCATGCAGTGATCGTCGTTGACGGCCCATAGGGCCGCAACTGCAAGCCTTGCAAAGTGAGGCGAGCCGTTGCTTTCGCAAAGGGAGGCGACATGCAGGACGGCGCAGTTAAGGCATGCAGTAGACTCCTACTGTGTGACAAACAGTATTTCCACACTGTTTTTTATTGCCCTTTCATTTTTGATTAGTAGTATTATATAATTGTCCACATGCACAAATGACCGGTACAGAGCATCTCCTGTTAAAGAGCTACTGAAGTCACCATATGCATTTGTCTTATGTACCATAAGACGGTGAAGCAGGTGAAAAAGCATATGAAAAAAATGTTTTTCATTTTAACATTGGTGCTGTATTCATGGCTATGCTCAACAGAAGTCAGGGTTTTCTTGTTTTTAATGTTTGCTTTGATCAGCCTTACACTTCATTGTGTGTGAGCTGTGGAACTTGTGATTCAATGTAAATGTCCTGTGTAGCTGCTTGTTTAGCTTGGAAAAAAGCAAGTGGAAAGATAGTTAATTGTGTAAAGTCATTGTCCCCCTTTTTTAAATATTTTTTTTTTAATTTATGTCATATAATGAAGCAAAGGTGAATAGTAAGTTTTTGAGGTGCTTTCAATATATCCACTTTGTAAACTAATATACATCCATAAATGTAAATAAACAACTTGGCTATTACGTGTAGCTTGTAAAACATCTATTATATATAAACTCTTTTGAGTGATAGATACATGTCTTCCATCAGAGCTTACAGATAATGCTACATGTTCTGTGAAAGCTCTGATGGTGCTTATAATGAGCCAAAACCTTAAAGGGCCATTTAATTTAGCACCATTTGGACCACATCAGATCTCATAAAAGCATATTGACACTAAGAAATTAAATGAAATGAAATGTGTGTTTAGATGTGTAATAGTCTGATGACATGCTGTGGCATTAATTCAGCCAATCAGTTTGCAGGGGTTTGTGTCCATTTAATTCAATTGTAACATTGCTTAGATTTCCAGTTTAAAGGGAACAGACATTATCATTTTTGTAATTTCTTACTGCAGAAAATTCAGGTTACTGCTCTCTTGCCTCTCTGGAATTTGAACAATGCAGACCAGAAAAAAAATTAACCCTTTCACCTAAATAGGTCAGCTATAGGTTAACTGGTCAGTGCAGTGTAAACAGTGTCCACGGGATGCTGTTCCTATACAGACTCCCAGCATGCACATGCAATCTTTTATAAGTCATGCAAGTGGGAATGGACAGGATAGACTTGTATGTAAACACACATTTAAAACTTTAGATTATTTAGCTATTATTAATATAAACACAAAATTAACAAAAAACGGATAGACTTTATTTATTTACAATTAACTACTCCGCAAAATAGAAACATATAACCACAATCCTGGGGTTGATCCACCCTAAAATATTCAATGATAAATGTGAAAAACAAAACTTTGAGGGGATAAAAACACATAAAGGTATATGACAACAAATTATAAGAGAAGGATGACCAAGGCACTAAAAATCTGAATATAACAAAAACAAGTAAATACATCATTTTATATCTGAACTCCGTTTTCATGAACACTTATGTTTCATGAAGATTGTTTGTTTTATAGCTTCTATTTAAGTGTGACATTTTAGTTTAGTCTATACATTTTATTGCAAATTTCATATTTTATTCAATAAATGAATACTCCTAAGGAGCGATTAGGAATGATTATTCTTTAACCAAACACTAAAGCAACAAATGTGATGGGAAGATAAGAAAATAAGTTTACTCCAAGAGACTGCATTTTTAAATCACATTCAGTTGCATGTGTTACTTCATATAATCTTATATCTTGAAGTCACTATATCTGCACCATCTGATAAGAGTGTGGTAAAGAGTTGTGACTGTTTGAAATCAGTTGTTTTCGTCTGCTTTGAAACTGCTTATTTATCCTATGTATACATAATGTGCTGCACAGCTGGTGGAACGGATTAGAATCAGCTGTGCAGGTGTAGTGAATTCTGCAATATTTAGCTGTTTAGTACGAATAGCACTTTTTTTTGCCCTCTCTTTTTCTTTTTCTCCCTTGATCTTTCTCTCTTGCTCTAGCACTCACTCTCACACGCTCTTTCTTGTCTCTTCAGGACTGAACCAGCATGTTGTCAGACTTGCACAGATAAAACACTGATTTTATTTTTTTGATTTCTCAGTGAAAAATGCACATGGTTCAAAAAGTTAATTCCCACCACAAACAGGGTATAACTCTTATTCCTTGTGCCCTTAATTGGATTAAATGACCTGTAGAGCTGAATCAAGAGTATTTCATTCCGTTATTTAACTACTGATTTGCAATAAAATCAGTATTTGAAGCAAATAAATTTAACTTCACTTTTAAAACTTACATGTGAAGCTTAGTGTTTCAGTTTCCAAAGATAAGCTGCACTTGACTCATCATGTATCCAGGTGAAGGGAGGAGAATCTGCATGAGGGACTGTCCTAATTAATCGTTTGTCCCCATAACATTATCTGTCTACTTCACTGTAGTGGCTATTGCAGGGAAACCTAGACTAGTCATACAGAATTTAGGACAACCTCTTGAGCCGATCCTCCTTCATCTTTCCACCTCTTGTTAGATGTCTAGAGGGTGAAAATCTGTAGAAAACAACAATGCTAATTTCATTGATTTTAGTTTTTTTCTATAAATACTAATTGTATTGCTAAGTAGTAACTCAACAAACTAAACCCTATTGTATGATTGTAAGTATTGACAATGCATAGCATATGTTAGAAAAACAATATTATTCCAACTTAATTGATGAACTTTTTTTAAGGTTTAACATAAAGGTTGTGGAAGAGCTGTCAAATTCTTTGTACAAGACCCTGCTTGAAACCAGATGATAAAACATACTGGTCTAGAAACAAAAAAAACAGAAAAGCTCCAGGTGAAGGCTAAAAAAACTGAAAAAAGCTTTGACAAAAAGTAATACCAGGTAAGTTTTTGTTATTGTTCTCATATTTATAGTTTGAATTGCTGTGTTCCGAGTCAACAGAAGAGTGAAATGACAATGTTCATGAATTCTATAGCTCATTAACAACTGCATCCTAGCTGTAACCGAGTGACATGGAGAGAAATGCTACTTTTTATTCTGTGTAAGCTAGTTGTGGCCAAAAATCACTTTTATTACACAAGTATTAATTTTAAATAAACACTGTAACTGCTTGCAGGCCTTGATTAAAGTACACATGCTAAAGCACTTGCTAAGCAGAATTTGCTTAGCAAACCATTTTTTGAGGCAAGATTGCTGTCCTATCATTTGCCACTCACATTCAATCTTTATTTTTATTTAAGCAAGGGCGATCCTCGTTTAAATCCTTTATACAGGATAGAGTCACATTATTATGACATCTTTTAACATCAGCAGCAAGTAGCCAATGAAATATGGCACGTGCCGTGAGCTGATGGGTATATAATTTGACATTGGTGTCATGGATAAAATGTGCGAAAGGGGATGATCATTGGATGATCATTGGCTTTCGGGCCAAGGGTGGTAGTATTTCTGAAACATTGCAGTTTGTGAACTGTTCGCATGTTACTGTGGTTAAAGTGTACCATGACTGGACAAATGGCACCATTGCAAAAAAACAGTGTTGAAACTGTAGAGCACTACTTGACATTGATGTCAGAGGTGACAGGCGGCTGTGAATGTGTGCGAGGGCCAACCAACACGCTACAGTTGAGCAACACACCATGCAAACGAACCAGGGGCCTACCAGCCGTTTGTCTAAAACATCAGTAAAGCCAACCCTGTTGCGTATGGGTCTCCAAAGCAAACGGCTGGCCACTGCTGAGGAGGGTTCTGTGTCAGAGATGGCTTCAATTTGCACAACAATAAAGAAATTGGACCTCTTCTGATTGGCAAAGGATTACCTTCTCTGATGTGTCACGTTTTCTGTTCCATCGAATGTACGGACGTTGGATTGGCAGGCGCCACTATGCAATCATTGTTGGAAGAACACAAGCTGGTGGGGAATGGTTTTTTGGCAGTGTCTGGGTCCATTCATACCTCTGGAAGGCACTCTCAACTGATTGGGTTATCTTTGCAGATCAAGTACACCCATACATGTTGACTGTCTTCCCTGGAGCGGATGGGATCTTTCAGCAGGACAATGAAACATGTCATATGGCCATATTTGTCCGGGAGTTGTTGGAGGAGAACAGAGAAGACTTCCAAGTACTTCCATGGCCTTCAAATTCCCCGGACTTGAACCCCATTGAGCACCTGTGAGACCACCTCGATCGCCATGTTCACCGCATGGACTCTCAACCACGCATTCTTCAGCAGCTGTCGGGTGCACCACAGTCTGCATGTAAGACAAAGGTCAGGAAGAATATGGCCCATGAAGACCGGAGACAGTGGACCCTGCAAAGTGATTGCAGTACTAACATGTAACATAACTCAAGCACAGTTATCATACATGTTAATAATACATATACAACATCTCACTCATATGGCCAACATCAAATCACACTGGTTGATTTTACTCCATTGCATTACCAATTCAAAAGAAACATTCAATTAGTGGGCCATCTATACTTGCTAATATATATAAGGCTGAAATACTCTTTATTTTATATTTATATAGCGATTAGTCACATGCTAAAAATGAGTGTCAAGGTCATGTAACTGAAAACTTTGAGATTAGCCTAATAAAATGGGAAATAACATTAAACATTATCTCAATAATAAGCTTAAAGGGACATTGAAGGCATTTGTTCTTTGTTGCTTCTGAAAGAGGGTATTTCATAACATAAAACTTTTATTTTTTATTTTTCACATGAAGGTCTCCAAGCAGAAAAATGGACTGTTCAACTGCTCTGGAGGGTTGCCCTTGTCAGCCATTGAGCAGTAGTATACAGCGCCTTGAAAAAGTATTTACCCCCCCCTTGATTTTTACCTATTTTATTACATTACAGCCTTAAGTTCAATGTTTTGTTAATCTGAATTTTATGTGATGGATCAGAACACAATAGTCTAAGTTTGTGAATATATAAATATATACATAAAAATTTTCTTTTTAGAAATAGAAAACAGAAAATTGGCATGTGCGTATGTATTCACCCCCTTTTTATGAAGCCCATAAAAAGCTCTGGTGCAACCATTTACCTTCAGAAGTCACATAATTAGTGAAGTGATGTCCACCTGTGTGCAATCTAAGTGTCACAGGATCTGTCATTACATATACACACCTTTTTTTAAAGGCCCCAGAGGCTGCAACACCTAAGCAAAAGGCACCACTAACTAAACACTGCCATGAAGACGAAGGAACTCTCCAAACAAGTAAGGGTCAATGTTGTTGAGAAGTACATGTCAGGGTTAGGTTATAAAAAAATATCCAAATCTTTGATGATCCCCAGGAGCACCATCAAATCTATCTTAACCAAATGGCAAGAACATGGCACAACAGCAAACCTGCCAAGAGACGGCCGCCCACCAAAAATCATGGACCGGGCAAGGAGGGCATTAATCAGAGAGGCAGCACAGAGACCTAAGGTAACCCTGGAGGAGCTGCAGAGACTGGAGTATCTGTACATTACTTTCAGCAAAAAACAAAATGGCAAGTTTTGAGTTTGCGAAAAGGCATGTGGGAGACTCCCAACATGTATGGAGGAAGGTGCTCTGGTCTCATGAGACTAAAATTTAACTTTTCGGCCATCAAAGAAAACGCTATGTCTGGCGCAAACCTAAGACATCACCAAAAGAACATCATCTCCACAGTGAAACATGGTGGTGGAAGCATCATGCTGTGGGGATGTTTTTCAGCAGCCGGGACTGGGAAACTGGTCAGAGTTGAGGAAAGATGGATGGTGCTAAATACAGGGATATTCTTGAGCAAAACCTGTACCATTCTGTGCGTGATTTGAGGCTAGGATGGAGGTTCATCTTCCAACAGGACCTCAATCCAATAGAAAATCTGTGGTCAGACTTAAAGATTGCTGTTCACGAGCGCAAACCATCAAAGTTTTGCAAGGAGGAATGGGCAAAAATCTCTGTGGTAAGATGTGGCAAGCTCATAGAGACTTATCCAAAGTGACTTGGAGCTGTGATAGCCGCACAAGGTGGCTCTAGAAAGTATTGACTTTAGAGGGGTGAATAGTTATGCACCTTGACTTTTTCGGTTATTTTGTCCTATTTGATGTTTGCTTCATACTAAATAAAAAAAAAAACATCTTCAAAGTTGTGGGCATGTTCTGTAAATTAAATGATGCAAATCCTCAAACAATCCATGTAAATTCCAGGTTGTGAGGCAACAAAATATGTATGATCTGTGAATTTCTGTTAGTTTCAACAGTTTTTACTTTAATATTGTTAATGCAAAAAAGTATGTGTTCCATTTTTTTTTAAACAAAAGACCATATAGAAAAAAATGAACTACAATGGTTGCTTTATTCCTGTAGCCAGATATAGGAAAAGTACAAGTTCAAACTGCAACAACCAAAACATAATCACCACCACAAAGTAAATTAATTACATGACTTACCTGCAGCAAACAAATTAATATATATGAAGAATAATAGTATTCCAGTTACATGTTTTACTTTTTATAAAAATATGAAAAAAAAATGTATGACTTGCATTTCATAGCTATATGTCTTCCTCAAGTCAAAAGCAATACTTATTAGGAGTTACTTATTAGGAGTTAAAAATAATTTGTATGGAAATGATAAATGCCAAATAGTGTGTCAAATCTTAATGAATTCACTGTAAAATGTTTTTAAAGCCTGAAATCAGATGCTACGGCAGAGAGGATATATGATGCTTTAAGTGATGCAAGTGAAGAAATACAAAACAACAAATTAAGTGCAAATGTGAAGAAAAATGTAAAGGATTTGAACAAGCAGCTTACTAAAAAGATGCAAACACCTGAAATAAAGAAGTCTTTGTAAGTATTATCTGTGATATGTTTTCGATCTCTTGTACACTTTAGTTAGGATTTGCAAAATGTTATTTATTCAGTATGCGAGTACAGAGAGGTGCTATATTTCTGCTGCAGTATCTTGCTAGGTTAAATAAACAATGTTTTATCTCCTGTACATTTAACTCAAAGAAGTTGCGAAACTCCTTAGTTGGCAGTGCGTTTCACCCCTACTTTCATACAATGGGGAAAGGATTCTACTTTAAATATTGAAATATAAGCAGTGAAGGCAACACTCTCAAAGCACATGTAAAAAGAACAAAGGTTTCAAGACAAATGAAAGACAAACATATTCTTATAAACTCAGCTATAACACCACTCAACACATAAACAAAGGATGTCATGTCATGTTCCTTGTTCTATTTTTTTAATAAGGATCTCTGAAATAGAAGTGGGTGGGATCTGTTCATTACTTTTCTTAAATCGTTGTTTATGATGTCAGGTGAATTTAAAGCTACTGAACTTGTTTATGGAACTGCACAAATGTAGGATATCTCAGATGGTCACACGGTAGCACTAATGTCATGCTATCTTATAAACATCTCACTTTCCTCAGCGGCCCCTTCCATTACCCTTGGTCTTCAGTTCTGGCATCCAATGATCAGAATTGGTACTGGTATCCTGGCCCTCCTTTCTTCTTCATACATTGCTTGCACTTGGACAGCATAATAGGCTTCTACCCGCCTCTGTGTGTTGCAAGTGCTCATACTATTATCCTATTCTGTAGGGCATGTATACACTCTCTGAATTCAAGATTTAGGATGCCATTCTATAGAAATTTCAGAATGTTTCCAGTTTTATGAGAAAATACAAATGGTAGAAAGCCAATTAACAAAAACTAAGTTTTTGCCTGTTAAGAATCATTAAAATTGTACATGTTATGATTCAAAAAGGCTAAGGTTATTTTATATTTGTTCATAATTATTCCAATATATTTAAGGTAATATGTACTAAATAGATATTTTACAGAAATAAATTTGGAGGCTGACAATACACTTTACATTTCAGATGTATAGTATTTTTTTGGTCTATAATAGTAAAGAAACCTCTTTGATATGCAAATATATTTGCTAACTTGACAGGCGAATGGGACACCTAGTGATGGGAATTAGATATGGATTATGTAGCACAACAAACTCTGCATTTCCTTTAATATTCCATAGACCTTCAACCTCATATAAGCAAATATTGACAGATGAAGCCAGTTGTGAAGACATAATACAGAAGATGCATGAAATTCCTCCAGATTGCTCCTATGCTGATATTTCTGCAGTGGATAAAGAGGTGAAAACCCTGACTCTTTCAGTTATGATGCAATAATATGATTAGACACTAGGCATTATTAAAATAAAGCATTTTAACTGTGGCAGTGAAGTAAATATTGCAGATTTATTCCAGCACACTTCCTGGCACTTAAAAACAATGTAGAGGACTTACTTGACGAACCAAAGGTTTGAAATGTTTTATAATCATTATAATAGTAACCACATTTAAATGTTTGGTTTAGATAGCTTGAGGCAGCTAATATTGTTGGAATTTATATTGGTAGCTATTGGAAATACAATATAATGAACAGCTTATCTTATGGGCAGCACTGATGTGTGAACATGAAAGTACAGATGAAGAGTATTGCAAATTTAATTAATCTCTATCTTGTTAGACACCATACTAATGGCAGTTTAAAAAATGAATTTGTACAATCTAAGTTCTGTAAACCACTGAAACATATGATAGGGTGCCTAGTCTAGGAAATGTTTTATTGTTTTTTTTTTTTGTTTGTTTTTTTACATCACCATTCGTATTTACTGCAAGATTTGTCAACAGCCTGTCTCCTTACATAAAACTTCATAAATATTGTCCAGCACCACTTTCAGATTAGGTATCAGATAGAACTGAGAAGGTCATTACCTCTAGATGCTTGATGTAAACATACAAGGTTAGATACGAATTTATACCAGACTAATACTTTTACAGTGTTGGGTAAAGTTTTATGAAAAGCTACCTATATTGATTTGTCTGTTTAGACTATCCTTTCCTTCCAAGGACCATCAAATTGCTGATGATAATCTGCAAACATTTAATATAATTTATCTTTTGTTTTGTTTTTAAGACTCTGCTAAAAGTTTTCCATAGAGTTAGATTCTTGAGAGATCACAAAGAATTGAAGGCGTTGGCACTAAGGGGCATTGGCTATCACCATGCATCCGTGGATAGTAAAGGAAGACAACTAGTTGAAATGCTTTTCAGAATGGGATTTTTAAGGGTGAGTTCTGTATATACTTATTTGCTACTTTCACTATGTAACTCAGTGGTCTACAGCCTTTGCAATATAAAATCCAGAATCTGGAATACACCAAAGACATAAATCACCAGAGTATATACAGTATAAACAACTTGTGTTACTGAAAACTTGCAGAGTAACATTACTGATGACTGACATGTTAATCCTTACTAAGCCACATAGCTCTCTTGGGATTTTTTTTTTTTTAATTCATGATTTGAGATTTTGAAAACAATACACTATAAGAAAAAAGTTAAACATTTAGGAGTCAGAACAGAAGACTCCTAGCGGGAAAATGTTAAAAATGTTAACACATGGAGAAAATAGGGGAGAGGGCCAACTAAGCCAATACAATGGTATTTAAGATAAGTATGTTTTTTAATCCAGTGGCACGGTACAGAAATAAAACCAATGATCTAAATGATCTACAAGTTAAACCACGTAGATTAGACACAGACAGAAATGATTTCACCAATTGTGTGTCTTTTCAAATTACATCTGTTCATAATGGGAGCCATTAGAATAAACTACAGCTGCAGTTCTAATGTGTTGCAGTTGGTTATTATGACTAGTTGTACTTATCAGAGGATTTTCTAGACTATCTTCCTTAATTATACATTTTCTTTTCAGCTCTATATTCTCAGCAGATTTGGTTTATTTCACCATAAATCATTATATTAGCAGTAATTAAGCGTTTGTGCAAATATTGTGTGCTCTCTTCCCTATTGATTTTCCCTGTTGGATGGTGTTAGCTGGTTGTATGTCTAGCTTGGTTGAAAGAACAAGTTGCACAAGTGTTAAGGCTTTAACAGTACAGTAAAAAGAAAGGTCTCGGAAATATAAAAGCTGTATATGTTCACAAACCAATGATGCATCACACAAGGCCTAGCCCTATTTGGTAATACATTTAATAAAAAACAGATTTCTGTAGAGTGTAAACTCTCCATTCAAGGTGATCCCAGCATGCTCCAATTTATCCAAGCCCAGCTTTTTTACTCTCTGAATATTCACATGTGGTAGGTCCAAGGTCTCATCATCAGGATAGTTTCCAAATACAGATTTAGGGAGTATGTGACTTAATCACACAGATAACAATGCTCCCTCGATAAAGAGATATTTTTCCATGTTTGGATATTCATGTTCACAGTTCAGATCGCCATATCCACCTGAGATCCCTTTCATCATAAAACATGTAATTTAGTAACATTTTTTTGCTCAAGGTTGTAAAAATATTTCAATCAAATGAATACCATATTTGATGATTATTGTTTGTAATGTTTTTTTCTTCATTGTATTTTAAAGGTTGTTACCGCTACTGGATCCCTTGCGTTGGGTATCAACATGCCATGTAAATCTGTTGTTTTCATCCATGACTCTGTATACTTGAATGCACTCAGCTTCAGACAGGTGCTAGCCTACTTTATATATATTATAATTATTATCTATTATAAATTATAAACAATGATCAAAAGTAAAGTTTTGAAGCATTATTGGAACAATTAATATTTTTTTAAATATTGGTAATTCCTGTGTTATATTTTTTTGTCAGACAACAATCATTGATAAATCTAATTTCCCATAGCTCCCATAGAGATCATTTGATCATTGATCAGTCTATTACTGCTAGAAATTGCTGCATTTTTACTTTTAACACTGGTACATATACTCCACGGATGAAATAATGACATAAATGTCTTGAATTTTCTTATAAGACAAATATTCCATACTCTCTTAAATTCAGATTTTCCTATGGCTAATATTAATAATGTACTGTATTTACCTGATAGTTTGTATTGATCATCTAATGGTTATTGTACACTGTCTATGTTTTGATGCCTTAGTAATAACATATTATTGTAAGGGGATGAAAGGGGAAGGGCACTGAGTTAAATTTAAAATACATACAAAAATACATTTTTGTATTTGTTGGTGCAAGAAGAATGTATAAAGATAGATTACCTACACAATGCAAAGTTTCATATCAAAACCAATACATACTTAATTGACTTCTGTGAAAGTGCGCTACTCAACTGCAAAATCTAGATGTCTTCTGTTCATTTTCCTTTTCTAGATGTCAGGGCGTGCTGGAAGGCGTGGACAGGATCTTTTAGGAAACGTCTTTTTCTATGGAATTCCAATGCCTAAAGTAAAAAAAATCATCAAATCAAATGTTCCTAAGTTGAGAGGTCAATTCCCTTTAGGAATTTCTTTTGTCCTGAGACTTATGGTTCTGGCAGCAAAAGCAGATGACAAGGAGGATGCCAAAGCTAAGGTAGACCATGACAGAAGCATTTTTTTAAAATGAGTACATTGCATGAAGGTGACCATGACCTACATCACAGTACTAATCCTCATCTGCAGTGTTAACAATTATTTTTTTTAATTTTATTTACTTATTTTTATGTAGAACTTTTATCAGTTATATAGAAAACATTGCAATTAACTACAATATATAAAACTAATACAAAAGTTAAAACATGGTGCAAGTGGTTACAGCATTACATCTAGCATAAGACAGAGAGAGTAATCTGAGCTATAGATTTGTGCTGAAAAATTGGCTTGAATAGTGGAAATGTTATCAGACTATGACCTAAATTTATTGTAATTGCAAACAGTTGTCTCTATATGATCAGTTGTGTCTATAAGAAATATCATCAGGAGCAGGTGGAAAGGAGATAGATAGGCGCTTAGTTCATACATTGCTAGGAAGAAAATGTATTCGCTACAAAAAATGTTGTTAGGTAATCTACATTCATGTATACAGACATTTACAGGCTTACGTTTTGTTACATAATACATAAAAATGCAATGACGTAGTTATTGAATCTCTATAACTTTATTGTTAATTCATATCTTAAAAATTGTGTCTGCTCCAACAACAAGATACCAAATTGACATTCATGGTAATATTAATGCAATTAACTTTTTCATTCTCATTTGTTTATTACAAGGCATTATCTCTACTAAAACACTCACTGATGTCATACAAGAATCCTCGTAAAGAAAATATGTTAAAGCTTTATTTCCTATTTTCTATGCATTTCCTAGTTCAGGAGGTAAGTGATAATATGTTTAATAATGATGTTGGTTTTAGAATATAAAATTCCAGTTTGTAAAATGAATGCCCGTCTCAAAGTCAGAGTGGAAAGGCTTTCATTGTTGCTCACCTGTAAAGTATAATGTCAGCAGTAATTAAGCAATCAAATATTTTTGTTTTATTTATAGTGCCAATGATACCCATCGGATGTCTTTATTAGCATCATTTTCAATACAGTTTAGTTATTTTTAATTTTTTTGCTGTTTTTTTGTGATCAGTCTTAAAAATGCAATCTCTGATGGAAACAAATTGTCCTCTCCACAGATGGCATATAAGGAAAAAATACTGATGTTTCTCTCCGTAACAGTGCAGTTATGTTGTGTGTGTATATAGGCATTATGAAAAAATAAATGATTAGATCATTTGTAATTTGATTGCTACTGACAGTGTAGATTTTTAGCTTAATAGTAAGTGTTCAAGGTAATTCTCTGGTCGTAGTCTTCCAACAGCCTTTGAAAATTGGATATCGTGTTTGCTCAAAGTGATGGAACTAAGGCACAAGTATCAATGGGTTCTACCGAGAGGATAATAAACAGACAATATAAACAAGAGGATAGAAAAGAACCCCTGTTAGAGGAGCACACCAGAGTTCTGATCTCTCCTAGGAGAGAAAAATTTATTAAAACATAACCTTTATTTGGGGCATTAAAATATATAGACGCTACAAAGAAAATATATGGTCTTTAATGTAATAATTAGGATGATAGATATTGAAATTGATAATGCTGCGAAACAAAGGAAATGGCTTTGGCAATAAAGTGCTTTAAATAATTGGAAGATACCATTGGGTAAAATAAAGTGCTGAGTGCTATATGTGAAGCAGTGAAACAATGATAAGTGCTTTCTAAAGTGCTATGTAATTGGGAGATAAGGTGCTAATAAATGTTAAGGTGCTATAGGACAGCCAGTTCAGTGGGTCACAGGACATTACATTATGCTAATGTTAGGACCATAAGTATAGACCATGTCAAGTGGCAGAAGCCCGCATTATCCTCTTAGCTTGTGAAATTTGGATAAGGTTTACAAGGCACCAGTCTTAAGAATCGCGAAGTGGAATATCTTCTAAATAAATACCCAAAAATAGCTACATTGTACACCATCCCTAAAATCCACAAGAACTCCAAGAGTCCACCAGGCAGACCAATAGTTTCTGGTTTCAAAGTACAACAGAAAATCTAAGTAAATATGTTGATGCCATTTTAAGAGAATTTGTATCATCTTGATTCTCTTATATTAAAGACACTAAGGATGTTTTACAAAAACTAAATGGTATCACTATTAATCCCAATGCACTATTGGTCTCTTTAGATGTGGAGTCATTATATACCAACATACAACATAAACATGGTATTAATGCAGTAAAATACTTCCTGTCTGAAAGAGGTACACACTGTACAAACCACAATTAATTTGTACTGGGACTCTTGGAATATGTTCTTACAAACAATTATTTTGTATTTTTAAATAAATACTATTATCAAATTTGTGTAACGGCGATGGGCACAGCTTGTGCTCCATCATATGCTAATTTATATTTAGGGTAGTGGTGTTTACTGAAGAACAAGAGAAATTCACAGATACATTGAATTATGGGTCAGTTTCATCAATTATATTTTATTTGTGTGAAACGGTACCCAACAAGATCTTGTTATATTCATAGGAACTTTTAATAACAACAATATGGGCCTTTTCCTTACATCAGAAACAAGTCCTACTTCCATAACTTTTTTGGACTTAAAGATTAACATTTTAAGTCCATGTTATGATATCTTTGGACTTTTTCAACTCTATGCCTTTTTGATAATTGTGACATTGCTATATTCCCTCATGTGTGGATATACAAAATACTTTTTGTATTATTATATTTCTTTATTAATTTAATGCTATTCATACATGCCACAACATATAATAATATGAGCACAATCATTTATGATAATATAGGCAAAACTACTATTAATAATATATAAATATGCTATGAAGGTATTACATATGTCATAATAAGAGTTGATAACCAGTAATAACTTCATACATATGAAATATATCATCATTCATGCTATAATTATAAAAATATTTGTTTTGCCTTTATTTAATATATATACATCATTTTAATATACACATGTTGTTTCACAAATATGTAGCATTCTAGGAGATGAATAATTTCATTCTTATGCAACCACATTGTCTTTAACCTGGTTTACTGAGTAACCATAGTAACCGTTTGCTTTAAATAGTCTCCTCCTTATGGTAACGGTAACTCCTGAAGAAATTCAGAAACGTGCGTCGAGTTTGACACTACTTTACGGGTCTCACGCCGATGACGTCATTTCTACGCGTTGTGACACGAGTTAGGAGTATCCCAGCGCTCTCAACTCCGAATTTACCAGTCCCCTTAGCGATTTTTAAGACTGGTGCCTTGTACACCTCATCCAAGTTTCACAAGCGAAGAGGAAAGGGATATAAAAGAGGATAACGTGGGCTACTTCCACTTGACATGGTCTATACTTATGGTCCCAACATTAGCATAATGTAATCTCCTGTCACCCACTGAACTGGCTGTTCTATAGTACCTTAGCATTTATTAGCATCTTATTTCCCATTACTTAGCACTTTAGAAAGCAATTATCATTGTTTCACTGCTTCACATATAGCACTCAGCACTTTATTTTACCCAAGGGTATCTTCCAATTATTTAAGTACTTAATTTCCAAAGCAATTTCCTTTGTTCCACAGAATTATCAATTTCAATATCTATCATCCGAATTATTACATTAAAGACCATATATTTTCTTTGTGGTGTCTATATATTTTAATATCTTAATGACCCAAATAAAGGTTATGTTTTAATACATGTTTCTCTCCTAGGAGAGATCAGAACTCTGGCTTCCAACAGCCTCTAAGACAACTCTACACATGGACATCACCAGATGGACAACAAAGAAGTCAGACTGACTATATACTTTGCTGCCAAAGATGGAGGAGATCTATACAATCAGCAAAAACAAGACGTGGAGCTGACTGCGGCTCAGACCATAAGCTTCTTATTGTAAAGTTCAGAATTAAACTGAAGAAAAGAGGAAAATCATCAGACCAAGTAGATGTGAAATAAACAATATCCCTTATGAATATGCAGTGGGTGTAAAGATTAGATTTAAGGCACTAGACATGGAAGATAGAATGCCTGAAGAACTTTGGACTGAAGTTTGAAACATTATCCAGGAAGCAGCAACAAAGGATTTCCCTAAAAGGAAGAAAAGGAAGAAGGCAAACTGGCTATCTGATGAGGCTTTGAAAGTGAAAGGTAGTGGAGATAGGAAAGGATTGGTCCAACTGATTGCAGAATTCCAGAGGATAGGAAGAAGAGACAAGGAGGCATTCTACAATGAGCGATGTAAAGGGATTGAAGAAGAAAACAGAAAGGGTAAATCAAGAGATCTCTTCAAGAAAATTGGGAACCTCTAAGGCACCTTTCATGCCAAAGTGGGCTTGATAAAAGACAAAAATGGTAGGGACTTAACAGAAGAAGATCAGATAAAGAAGAGGTGGCAGGAATACACTGAATATATATATATATATATATATATATATATATATATATATATATATATATATATATATATATAGCAAGGATCTTAACAGCAGTTATGACCTCAATAGTTTGTCCAATGAGCTGGAGCCAGACATCTTGGTGAGCGATGTGAGATGGGCCCTAGGATATCTTGCTGATAATAAGGCTGCAGGAGGTGATGTAATCCCAATTGAACTTATTGAAATTTTATGCCTTATACCAAAACATTTGGGAAACTCAACGATGGCCAGTAGACTGGAAAAGGCCAGTCTACATCGCAATCCCCAAAAAAGGCAGTGCTAAATAGTGCAAGGTAATGCTTAAGATTCTACAAGCTCAACTCCAACAATATATGGACCGGGAACTACCAGATGTGCAAGCCAGGTTCTGCCGAGGAAGAGGTAGAAGAGATCAAATTGCCATGTATGATGGATAAAAGAGAAAGCAAGAGAGTTCCAGAAAAATATTTACATTTTCCATAGACGATTCTAAAGGCTTTGACTATGTGGATCCAAACAAAATGTGGAATGTTCTTAAAGAGATGGGAGTACCAAGATCATCTCATCCTCCCCCTGAAGCCACGGTCAGAACCAAACATGGGACAACAGAATGGTTCAAGATCGGAAAAGGAGTGCGACAAGGTTGTATTGTCACCTTATTTATTCAACTTATATGCGTAAGGCTGGACTGGATGAATCCAAAGCCAGAATCAAAATTGCTGGAAGAAATATCAACAACTTCAGATACGCCGATGATACTATTTTGATGGTTGAAAGTGAGGAGGAACTACAGGACCTATTGATGAGGGTAAAAGAAAAGGGTGCAAAAGCTGGCCTGCTACTCAACGTTAAAAAGACGAAGATCATGGCAAACGACAATCTCAGTTGCTGGCAATTAGACAGGGAAGAGGTGAAGGCTGTGACAGATTTTATTTTCTTGTGATTCAAGATCTATGCAGTATCTGTAGTCATGAAATTAAAAGATTTTGCTCCTGGGGAGGAAAGCTATGGCAATTTTAGACAAGCTAGTAAAAAGTAAAGATATTAAACTATAGACAAAGGTCTGTGTTATGACCAAGATTTGAGAGAGCAACATGAACCTACATTTCCTCCTTCTAGGCCCTGCATTTTTGTGTTCATGATCTCAGCACCCAGCAAAAACACCTCTTAGGAGAACTCAGGACCTTCCAGTTTGCAAACTAAGTCCAAAGGTTGTTTATTAAAATTAATAACTGTTCTATCCTGTTGGTTAGGACACAATATTACACATCTACTGTTGTGTAGTACAAAGCAGACTGACTTTTTATTGTTGCTTGCAAAGCAATATCACAAACAGCAAAAGACTCCCCCCACACCCCGTCACCAAGATTACCGACCCCCATCCCTCTGTTTCCACATCTGATTTCACGAAGAGCCATAAATTAACTTCCCCCTTTTTACTGAGAGCTGCCAGGCATGCATCCTCACTGGCCTCTGAGTCGTATATCCACATAAATTCTTGTAGAAACTTAAATTGTCCCATACTTGTCTGAAGTAACTTTAGAAAATATAAGCATATCCTAGGGCCTACTTCTAGCACAAATACATTGTTTAAATTTATACAATGACCCAAATCACCTTATTTCATCAAATCACTATTCTAAACATTATAGCATTACCTGTTAAATGGTACTTTCAAAAGGGACTTGGTAAAACAGTGTCATGTACTGACCACAACCTGAACACTAGGCATTGTATAAACAATTTTTATTAGGCCTGAATAGTCACAGGCCATGCTCCTTGGGGATCAGGGGTACCAGGTCAGAGCCTAAGGCCTAGCATTACATATTGACAAGTATAACATGGCCCACACACAGGATGGCTGACAGCAAAAAACTCCCATAATTTTGTAGCCAATATTAAACACCTCATGTCAACAGGGCATTACCAGTTCATGTTAATCCAGGCCCTCCCCAAAAGTCCAACAGTCCCTCAGAGTTCAGTGGGCCCTCCCGAGCATAACAGTCCGCATAGTGTGAACTATGGTATTTCCAGTAGCAACATAACACATGTAAGAGCTGGACCATAAAGAAGTCTGAGCGACGTAGAATTGATGCCTTTGAATTGTGGTGTTGGCGAAAACTACTTTGAGTTCTTTTGACGGTAAGTATATCCAATACATCAGTATTTCAGGAAATCAAAACGAACTGTTCACTATGATCATGAGGCTGAAGCTCAAATATTTTGGCCATATCATGAGATGGCAGGATTCCCTGGAAAAGACTCTGATGCTGGGAAAGATTGAAGGCACAAGAAGGGGGAGAAAGAAGTGGAAATTGATAGATTGGATAACTGAAGCAATGAACATGAACTTAATGGAGCTCAGAGGGGCAGTGACTGGGAGATGTACCTGGCATTTTGCGGTCCATAGAGTCAAGGAGAGTCGGATGCGACTGAACGATTAAACAACAACAACGAAAGTGTTCATAGGCTCCAAGTACACAACATTCATATTGAAGCTCCTTCTTTCTCTAGTTGTATTCAATAGGCACAAACATTGCATTGTCGGTACCTACATTAGCTAGGATTGTTGATCAACCTATTGCTCTGAACCACCCTCTGAATACCCCTTGGGGGACCAGTCAGCCTGTGATGGATGTATTATATATAGAGCAGAACACATTATTTTGCAGAACACACTCTAGAAAGGGAAGAATTCATGGGGCAAGTTTAAACAGGAAGGTCCATAATCATTAATAATTCAGTGTTGCAAATTCATAGTGTGTTTAACAAGGATATGTCTTTTACCCCATGGGAATTGGCCAGACATAGGAACAAATAAATTAAAACAGCATGATTACAACTACTATGGTGCCAATTCTAATGTCATTATTGTTAATGTTATCATCTGTAATATTACTTTTATTTTTTTTATTGAAGATTATCTTTGTTTTATTAGTGTTCTCTGATAAATTCAGCTTAAACCATAACCAATTGACTTAACATTAGTTAAATAACCACAATTGCTTGAGAAAGCTTTCACTTTTTTTGCTGGTAAAAAACTTAAAACATGAGCAGCTATGTAAGCCAAAGGCAACAAAAATTGAAAAAATCTTAGTTTATCAGACTCTTTTTCTAAAACTTCCATATTGTACTACATATTATAGATGTACTCATTTCACTTCATTATAGATAATAATGATATCCATACAGAATTCAGAATATGGGTCCCAGTGTGTGAACTCTAATTTAATTCCATTATACCTTTGGAGGGCTGTTTGTTGTCCTGATATACTGTTGCTTATTTGTAAAACCAAAATGCTCTGTGTTCACTCATCCCATTTTACTGCCCAATATCTCCACCCACTCAAATAACTCCTTGTTTTGTCTTATAGATACTTTTAAAACATACTGCAGTCCAGCATATGCCATAGAAGTCCACCTGAAGTCCCCTCCCAGCCTTGTTTACACTTAATATATTGAGGCATAATTATCTGCACCTGTTCAATCAGTGACATCTGCTTATTACCTCTAACCACCCCCCATCAAGAATACTTGCTTACACACTGTCATGTTTTCTCAAACCATCGTTCTCATTATAACCTCCTGTCTCTTTCTCAGACTTTCTTATACTGTCCCTACACATCATGTCTCCAATAATATAACTATCTCACCTTCCCTGCTTTCCTCTCCTCTTCTCTGCTCCCATGAGCTCCTCTCCTTCCTATAGTCACTATCTCATCCCTCCCCTAAAGCTGAAAAGCAGAAATGCTCCTGTAAGTCATTTTCCCTTCTCCTTTTACTTTCTCTCCTTCTTCTGATGGCTTGTGGAAATATATCCCTTAACCCAGGCCCCTCACTCATTCCCACCTGCTGTCAACCACGCATAGTCTCTAAGGCAGCAAATGCCCAAAACACCCATAATCAAATACCCATCACTTGTCACAAACCATCTACTTTGCCCTTCTCATGTGCCCTCTGGAATGCAAGGTCTGTTTGCAACAAACTTACATTCATTCATGATCTCTTCATTTCCAACTCCCTCAATTTACTGGCTATCACGGAAACCTGGCTCACACCATCTGCCTCTGCCTCCCCTGCTGCACTCTCTTATGGTGGTCTACACTTCAGCCACACTCCTAGACCTGGGAACAAACAAGGTGGAGGTGTGGGCATACTACTATCCTCTCGCTGCACTTTTCACTGCATACCCCCTGTTCCCTCCCTCCAATTCTCATCGTTTGAAGTCCACACTATCCGCATCTTCTCTCCCATCCCTCATCGAGTAGCTGTGATCTATCGCCCGCCTGGATCACCCTCTCAATTTCTGGACAACTTTGCCGCCTGGCTCCTGGCCGCCAGTGTCTGCAGCTCCTTTCTGTCAATCATTCCACTGGCTTCCCATAGCTTCTCGAATCACATTTAAAATCATGACCATAACATATAAAGCCCTCAACAACAATGCACCACCTTATATTTCTGCTCTTGTTTCAAAATACTCTCCCAACGGCCCCCTTCATTCTTCTAATGACCATCTTCTTTCCTCTTCATCACCTCATCTCACTCCTGTCTTCAAGACTTTTCTCGCGCTGCCCCTAATTTTTGGAACTCCTTGCCTCGCTCCATTAGATTATCTTCCTGCCTCAAAACCTTTAAAAAATTACTAAAAACACACCTGTTTAAAAAAGCTTAGCAGCCTTAATAATTACAACTGCACACTCCACAGCTTAATAACACTTACACCCACAATCTGCTGAACAACACACAGACACCTCGACTTGACTAAACAAATTGCTTTCACGTTGCCATCTTGCATTTGTCACCCTCTTGTATCACACCTAAACCCATAGATTGTAAGTTTGCGAGTTTTCAATATTGTGTCCATGCCTTGGAAACAAGCACTATATACATTTGATTATAAACTCAAAAACAGGGCCCTCCATTCTTTATAAGGTCTTAAGGTGTACTAACCCTCTGTACAGCGCTACGGAATATGTTGGCGCAATATAAATAAAGATATTCAGTCTTGAACTTGCAAGTGGAGGACGCAGTGAAATTTGCTATTCAATTGGCGTCTTTTTGCAGGCTTGGATCGGGTTACAAGTTACGGCCTTACGAAAATGGCGTTTGTCAAACTCGTGGCCTACAGCACGTCTTTGATCTGTCAGTTTCCCAGGGCTAAAATCGCGAATTCCTATTCAAGTGATCAATTCCCCCATTCTCGCAAACGTATCCACACTCGTAAACCGCAAATGGAGGAGAAAATCCTACATGTGCTATAGAGGACCCGCAAGGGCTTTAGAAGCCACACTAACCCCAGGATGCGGGGGTCCCAATCGGGACCCCTGGAGGGTCTACACATTTACCCCTTGCTGCAGGGGTACCGATCGGTACCTCCGCAGCATTTACAAATCAAAATTCCCCGTTGCAGATTCTTAAAGGGCGCATGGCACAAAAATGGTTAACCCCATGCCGCGGGGGTACAGTAAGTAGCTACTAACATAAGCCTCCTCCATGCTGCGTGGTCAATCGGGGCCCCTGCTGCATTTAAAAACAATTAAATTCCCCGCCGCGGGTCCCTAAAGGGGCTGCAGCAAACTAATGTGCCATCCCTGCCACGGCTGCGGCATCTAAAAGTACCCCCCTCCCCATCGGGACCCCTGTAGGGTCATCACATTAACCCCATCTAGACCTATTTAACCCATGTAGACCTATGTAGCCCTATCTAGTCTTATTTAACCCTAACTGGGCCTATTTAACTCTAACTGGGCCTATTTAACCCCAAATGTACCCAGTAATCCTAAAATAAAATCCTACCCTATTTACCTCAACACTACCTACATAACCCCCTAAAATATCCCTAACACCCCTATTCACAGAAAATAAGACGTAACTTACATTAAAAAAAATTAGATTACTGAAAATAAAAAAAGAACACTACAGAAAATAAAAAGGAACACTGCATAAAATAAAAAACTACAACCCAGCAATAACTAAATAGTAAATTATACCACTTACTTTGCCCAACTGCCCCTAAAGCAACCATGGTCTTCTGTGCTTTGTCCCTAGACAAGGGCCCAATTCAACAAGTCCCGCACCCCTACAAAAAAGAAACATTACAATTAATACATAAATAAATAAAACATATAAAACAATACATTCTAAATATGCCACTTACCTGTCCAAAATGCCCATCCAGCGATGCCCCCGTCCTCCTTGAAGCCTTCACAGACAGGGCCCCTCCAAAAAAACAGACAGGTGTCATTGCTGTCATGATGACGGTCTCAATTCCTATTGGCTCATAGTAAGCAGCAGCTACTGGCTTGCATTTGCATGCCCGGCTTTGCTTACTTTGGAAACCTGGGTCTCCAATTTTTGATCTTGGGCAGCGAGTTTCAGCCTTGGGGAATTGAATAGCCTCGCAAATGGAAGGGAACGAGAGCCCGCAACTCAATCACAGACATATGGCCGTCGGCGAGTGAGTTGCATGCTTGCAATTGAATGAGGGCCCTGGTGTCTGGTAAGGTAGTATTACTTCCATTTAAATTTGTTGTTAAATTCCACAACATTGTGGCAGCTTTTTAATAGAATTGAAGAGAAATCTTAGACCCCTCATATGTGTAATGTTAGTAAAAAAACAAAGGTCTTCCCTCATTAAATCTAAACTGAATTTAATTGTTAAAAATGATAAGCTTTATTTTTTTTAGGTGTATAAAAACATTTTGCCCAATACCAAGTTTCTTGTCTGCTGTGGGGAATGAGGATGGCTGCAACTAGTATGGTCTGTCTGTGTGTATTGTGTTTCAGCTGAACATAGAGATTAAGTTCCAGCAGAGGGCAAACAAGCTTTGCTGATTTGTTGGCTTGTCCACAACAAAGCATCCTGTGATTGAGTTCTTATTTCTGATTTCTTGGTATCTGATCTTGATTGGACTCTCTTTTCAATTGCTGCCTGGACTTACTTTTTGGCTTGTGTACCGCTTCTATTCTGCCTGGCAGTTACCACAGGTAGTTTGAGCAACAAACTGTGTACCTCTTCTTTGGAATCTTTAGACTGTTTTCTTATTTCTAGTTCTGCAAATACTTTTGATGCATTAATCTCCAGTTACTCCCACACTTTAGACTAACCTTAACACAATACAATTTAACTAGAAGAAGAGGCACTAAATGCACTATTACCACAATAAGCATTAACTTCCCTGTAGTAGTAGTTTGGTTAAAAAAAAAAAAAAAAAATCATATGCTTGTGAAGGAATTCATTAGTTGAGTCACATAAGTTTATAGCATTTACCATATTATCTCTCCCACGTTGTTGTTGTTGAGTCGTTCAGTCATGTTTCACTCTCCTTGACTCTAGGGACTGCAGCATGCCAGGCACATCTTTCAACCACTGCCATCTGAGCTCCCTCAAGCTCATGTCCATTTCTTCAATGGTCCCATATATCCATCTCGGCCTCTGCCGCCCACTTTTTTGTGTGCTTTTAATCTCTCTAATCGTATTTATCTCCTATCTGCTTGGTATGATGATTTCCCCTCCTTTCCTCGGTTTCATTGTTAACTTTGCAAAAATAATCTCATGATCTGAACTGCAGACAGCTTCAAGTCTTGTTTTTCTTGATTTTATAGAGCTCCTATAAAGTATATAGTCAAGCTGTTTTCTATGTTGTCCATCTGGGAGTGTCCATGTGTAGTGTCGACTCTGAGGCTGTTAGAAGAGCGTGTTTATTATGACCAGAGAATTATCTTCACAAAGTTCTACTAACCTCCAAGGTCAAACTTGCCTATCATTCTAGGTGTCTCTCCCCTGCACATGTCCACTAATAGGTAGCTGGGACCTGCTCTGTAACTGCCTTTCATGGACCCTGTTATGTTAAAGCATAATTTGTTAAAATTATAATTTTCTCTGAAAAATGGTTTTATGCTAATGGTCTACAAATCAAATAATGTTGCTAAATTGTTGCGTAATTTACAAATGTAAAGTTGAATTAAACTAAAGGACCAGTGTACATCAGGAACACATACATAACTGTGATAATATAAACAGGTATCACACTTACTTATTCTCTAAAACCCAGATTATTTTTCTTAGGAGTGCTTGGATCAAGTGGGCAACCCAATGGGATTTACTGGACTGATAACCCACCTGCATTACCATGAACCTTCAAATTTTGTGTTTGTCAGCTTTCTTGAAAAAGGATTGTTTCATAAGCTGTTCAAAGCATCATGTATGTTTTTTACGTTGTCTTACAAAATGTCATAATGTGTCAATTTACATCAAATTTATTTTTTTGAATATACCATGCATGCATATTTCTTCCTTATATAAAACTTTTAATTGCAACGTATCTCTGTAGCAAGGGTAGTCAGTAGGAAAACCTAGATTCAGAGCAGGACCTCTGTAGATTTATTTGTATATTTTACTCCTTTGCCCTTATAAATGAAGGGGGAATGCCTATGAAAAATGTGCAATACTCTGCTGCACACACTTGCTGAAAAGCTTCCGTTGCCAAACGTCCATGCATTATTTAATTTTCATAGCCTACCATTTTTAAAGGGGAGGTCTGGTTACCTTACATCTCTCCTTAAAGAGGAGTCTGCTCAACCTATGCTCCTAGTTCACATGCATTTAATAAATGTCAACGAAAGTCATCAAATAGTTATTTACCAAACTGTGGGCAACATACATGAACATCAGTCTACAGTATATTATTTATTGAAGCTGGGAGTGGGTAAAGAACATGTGGAAACCCCTAGTGTAGGCCATAATATTTTTTAAACATATATAAACAGAAAGTATAGTTTTTTATTTTAATAATTAATTAATTAAGTGCAGATCTATGCTCACACAGTTCAGGTTGAAATACAAAAGCCAGAGAGAATGAGTTATTACATTCTGTTACTACTAAAATGTATCACTCTTTAATGAAAATGACCAGATGTCAGATGTGTGTATTGAAAATATTACTTTTTGTAATTATTTGTATCCTTTTTTTATAGCTTTAAAACATATTTCGCAAACTACAATGGAAAACCTTGTGCTTGTCCTGGCAAATCTTTTTGGAAGACGCTACCTCTCACCTTCAATGTTAGAAATGAAGGGCACATTTTTCCAGTCAAAGGTAAATAAACTAATATAAGTTGCATATGTTATTTCCCTTTATAGATGACAAATAATTCATAGAAAGCTGTCATGTATTGGAGACAAAGTTAATTATTAACTAATGCTTTATGTAAAATTCCTTTAATCTCTACAATGTGTATTGAAAATATGTAAAGATCTCACTACTGTTGTAGTAAGGAAACAATATTGATATATTAGCAGTATTCTATAAATTAATATTCCAAGGATGCACCAGTTTTGTATGATTTAAATTTACAATTTAGAGTCAACTTTAATGGCTAACATTTAAATGTCTGTTCTGTCCAGCAGAGGTTATTACAATGATGCTTATGAACCACAATCCACCTCTAGATTACCAATGAAATTAAATAAAGCAATAATGTTTTCATGAATTGAAATCTACACTACAAGATAAAACAAGAGAGGAAGGGAGAAAGAACACGACCTTCTGGTTTTGGTTTCAATGAGCTCAAGTCTATATATATATATATATGTGAATTAGACCGTCACCTTGGGGTAATTTATGAATATGAGGTATAGGTATTGCTTCCTGTCAAATCCCAATTCTGGTCACTCTGGAACTTCCTAATACTGCCACAATGTATAAACATGTACACATATATAAGTGCACCTATATATACAGTATCTCACAAAAGTGAGTACACCCCTCACATTTTTGTAAATATTTTATTATATCTTTTCATGTGACAACACTGAAGAAATGACACTCTGCTACAATGTAAAGTAGTAAGTGTACTGCCTGTATAACAGTGTCAATTTGCTGTCCCCTCAAAATAGCTTAACACACAGTCATTAATGTCTAAATCGTTGTCAACAAAAGCGAGTACACCCCTAAGTGGAAATGTCCAAATTGGTACCAAAGTGTCAATATTTTGTATGTCCGCCATTATTTTCCAGCATTGGCTTAAACCTCATGGGCATGGAGTTCACCAGAGCTTCATCGGTTGCCACTGGAGTCCTCTTCCACTCCTCCATGATGACATCACAGAGCTGGTGGATGTTAGAGACCTTGCACTCCCCCACCTTCCATTTGAAGATGCCCCACAGATGCTCAATAGGGTTTAGGTCTGGTGACATGCTTGGCCAGTCCATCACCTTTACCTTCAGCTTCATCTTGGAGGTTTGTTTGGGGTCGTTATGTTAGAATACTGCCCACCACCATGCTTGACTGTAGGCAAGACACACTTGTCTTTGTACTCCTCACCTGGTTGCTGCCACACACGCTTGATCCCATCTGAACCAAAAAAAGTTTATCTTAGTCTCATCGGACCACAGGACATGGTTCCAGTAATCCATGTGCTTAGTCTGCTTGTCTTCAGCCAACTGTTTGCAGGCTCCTTTGTGCATCATCTTCAGAAGAGGATTCCTTCTGTGACGACATCCATGCAGACCAATTTGATGCAGTGTGCGGCATATGGTCTGAGCACTGGCAGGCTGACCCCCCACCCCTTCAACCTCTGCAGCAATGCTGGCAGCACTCATACGTCTATTTCCCAAAGACAACCTCTGGATGTGATGCTGAGCATGTGCACTCAACTTCTTTGGTCGACCATGACGAGGCCTGTTCTGATTTGTACATGTCCTGTGAAACCGCTGTGTGGTCTTGCCCACTGTGCTGCAGCTCAGTTTCAGGGTCTGGATCTTCTTATAGCCTAGGCCATCTTTATGTAGAGCAAAAATTCTTGTTTTCAGATCCTCAGAGAGTTATTTTCCATGAGGTGCCATGTTAAACTTCCAGTGACCAGTATGAGGGAGTGTGGGAGCGATAACACCAAATTTAACACACCTGTTCCCCATTCACACCTGAGACCTTGTAACACTAACGAGTCACATGATATTGGGGAGGGAAAATGGCTAATCGGGCCCAATTTGGACATTTCCACTTAGGGGTATACTCACTTCTGTTGCCAACGGTTTAGACATTGTTGAGTGTTGACTTATTTTGAGGGGACAACAAATTTACACTTATACAGGCTGTACACTTACTGCTTTACGTTGTAGCAGAGTGTAATTTCTTCAGTGTTGTCACATGAAAAGATATAATAAAATATTTACAAAAATGTGAGGGGTGTACTCACTTTTGTGAGATCCTGTGTGCCTATATATATATATATATATATATATATATATATATATATATATATATATATATAGTATATCTAACCTGGCCATCCGCTCATTATTTCTATCTGAACACCACCTTCTATCCTGCAGCCTCACTACATATGTCACTCACTGCCTTCTATCCCGGTCACCATTACCTACAGAAACCTGCAATAGCTTGACCCACAACACCTTTACACTGTGATACAACCCCTTCTCAGTCCCCTTACTGATCTCACTTGTCCTGAAACTGCCACCTCCCAGTACAACATGACTCTTACTTCCACCCTTGACACTCTTGCCCCCATAACCACACCCAGACACCCTCTCTCTCATCCACAACCATGGCACACTACATAAGCATGATACATCCAGAGGTGCTCCCGCACTGCTGAACAGCTATGGAGGAAATGATGCACTTCAGCAGATTTCCTCCACTACAAGTGTATGTTGCGCTTCTACTTCTCTGACCTCAACCTTGCCAAACAGCACTATTTTACATTTTAATATCTACACAGTCCTCTAACCCTAAATGTTTGTTTGCCACATTCAACACTCTCCTCCGCCCACCACCACCTCTCGTCCCTTCCTGCCTCATAGCTGAAGACTTTGTCAGCCATTTTAAGATCATACATTTAGTGTCTCCTTCCCTGGCACCTCTTCTTCTCCACACCCTCTGTCTGTTAGTGTACCCCAAGTTTCAGTCCTAGATCCCTTCCTATTCTCCATCTATACATCCTCACTTGGCACCCTAGTAAAAGCTTTTTGGATTCAGTATCATCTCTATGCAGATGACTCAAATCTACCTCTTAGCACCTGATATATCCCCCTCTCTTCTAGCTCATGTTTGTTTTGCCTTGATCAAAACTAATGTAAAGTGCTACGGAATATTTTGGCGAGTTATAAATAAACAATATATATATATATATATATATATATATATATATATATACCGTATTGGTCCGAATATAAGCTACCGTAAAAAAAATCATTGCCGATTTGTGAACTTTGCTTGTTATGTGTGCTGCTTCTATTGGCGAATGCAAAATTACTGCCGACTTGCGCGATTGCGAGTTAATGGTGCCGATTTTTGTGCTTGAGACTGCGGTATTGAATAGCGATTTACGGTTTACGATTTAGTGATTCTAACCTCCTGTAAAGCCTGTAGCCTGCAAAAAAAAGCTACAGTGCTAATTAGAAAGCCTGTTTCTTGCAATGGCTGATCACTTTGAGAGTCTTTTTCTCTCCAATTTTACCGGTGCGGCTTATATTTGAGTACTATCTTTTTTCTATTGTTTCCCCTTGAACTTTACGGGTGCGGCTTATATGCGGGTGCGACTTATCTTCGGACCAATACGGTATATATATATGTGTGTTTGTATCTATATCTCCATCAGATAGAATTGGCAGATTACATGGGCATTTTTGTTATTTATTTTATTTTTTTGCATAGATTTGTTTTTAATACATACTGATTATAAATGTAAACAAATAATACAAAAATATAGAAGGAAAAAGGCATTACATGACATAGGTTATAAAGTCATGCCTCCTTTATTTTTCTAGTTTCTTTAGCTCAACCACTGTATCTTTATTTTAACCTTACATAAAATGGGAAAATTGATCAAATGTTGTTAAATCTAAGTTATTATATTCTGCCCATAGTTTCCAAATACTGTAAAATTGGTCTTCCTGCTCCTACATTGCATAAGAAATGTTCTCCATTGGGAATATTTGCCAAACTTTTTTTATTTAATCATTTTTTGCAGCAGTGAGCCACTATAACAGTTCTAGCTGTTTGTATAATTAGTTTTTGTCCATCTCTCCATATACCTACCAAGGAGGCATTAATTAGCATGTATACCTGGTCCAACTTTAATTCATAAGTTAACATATTTGTTATTATTTCTTTTATTGTAATATTCTAGATAAATGTTGTGAAAAGCTTTTGGATCTTTTTCCAGAAATTTGGGAGGAAGTATAACTTGTAACATTCAAAATAAATGTAGTAATCATGAGAAGGGATTCATCTTTAGGACTGCTATTCATCCCTTGTAGATAATTTAATCCATTCGTATTAATGGAGTTTACGTACTCTATATAGGCATAATGAAATGTTCTATTAACAGATTGGACCTGGTGCAGGGATATGTACCTCTCCAAAGCTTGTTGATCTGAATAAAATGTTTATCCAATAAAAAGATATCACTATATACTGCAATACTCCGATTATTCATATTAAATTAATAAAAGGCTAATATCATAGTGTATCTGGAGCAAGTGCAATTCTTCCTAAAAGAGCTGTGTGTTACAGGTTTTAACTATATCTGCCTGAAAACTACTTCTATTGCTCCACTGTAAGGTTATCCTGATTAACACTAAAAAGTTCATTCATTTTTGTGAGAAAGGAGACACAGAAATATGTTTGCACGATCTTTTGGCTGGAGCTATTTTTTTCTTCTTCAAAATGTCGCGGGGTGTTCAGCTCATTTTGCGAGACTCTGCTACTAAATCTAGATTGGCAGCTGCTTGTACTTAAGCTCCACAATCTACAATAGGTTTAAAATAGTGGAAACAGATTCCAGCCCAAAGATGTGTGATAACCAGCACTTTTCAGTGTTTCCTTACAAAAAGACAACATTTTTTAACTGCAAAAAAGAAAAATGTTACTAATTGTCACAAAGGCTGGACAATTACAGTGGTGCTTTATGTTTAATCTACTGTAAATAGACAAAGAATTATAGAGAGTTAATTGGATTGTGCTTTAATTCCCCATACTTTATGTATATACCCGAATTACAATGGTCTTTTCCTTTCCTATCCTTACCAAATACAATCCTGGTGCTATAAGCTTGTTGTCTAATGATATGCAGAAGTATCTAAGGTGCAAAGGTATCTAAGTTGTGATTATCAAATAACTATAAATATGCAATCCACATGGGAAATTCTCAATTTCAGAATGAGAAATATCAATTATGTAGTAATGTAGCTTTTTCTATAGCTGATTGGCCTGTTTTGTTAGAGGCTTATTATTAGAGCTGTATCTCGAAAGTTGTAGTTTAACCTCTCTGGCAATGCTTGACTACAAATTTTATTAATGTTGCAGGTTTTCCTGGAGAGCCTTCCAGAGGACTTTGCCTATGCACTTCATGACTATAACAAAAAAGTAAGGTGTGTTTTTGGGTCCTGTCTTCTTACAGTCGGCAAACATGCGGATATGGAAAAAGAATACCAACTTCCATTGTCAAAAAAAGGTAAGTACTGCTACCTGATTGAATTATGAATTGGGCATTAAACTAAATCACCATTGCTTATGTTCTCTAAATAGTGTTGGATTGCAAACCATTTTCATCAACTGTTCATTTTTGACTATTTAACTCCTGGAAAGTTATATTTAAGAATCCCAATACAGATCAGCCTTTCTGATAATTCTTAATCATTTGAACCATAGTAGTTTCTTCCCACAATGATTTATCAATTTGTATAGTGATGAATACCTTCCTTTATGGCTGTAATGCCTTTCAACCCTTTCCCTAAAGAGACCAGGTTTGCTAAGAACGGTTATATCTATGTAATTCTACGTCCTTGAAGGCCTTTGTTTTCTCCTCCAAACTGATGATTTTTTTCTGTTCGTATAGGCTATAATATCCCCTCTCAGAACCACTTTGTCAGATTCCCAAAACAATTCTATGTGTTGATAATAATTACTAGAAAACTTCTTCAAATTTATTTTGTAAGAATAATGTCAGAATTATTAACATGTGATATTGGAAATTTCCATCTCTTAAATGTTGCTTTATGTTCCAATAAATTGAAATCAATCCAAACTTAATAAATTCAATACCTGTGTTTTGAAATTCTATCATTACGTTTTTTAGAAATGTAAAAACGTTCAATGTATTTTAGAATAAGATGTACAATCTTTTTCATCATAATGAGCAGTGCACCATAAGTCAAATAAATGTAAGAAATTTTTAAGATGATTTAGACATCTACAGTATTTTCTTGTGTTCTTACAACTTTGTGGGTCAGAGAGGGGAAATCACCCTCAACTTTTTTTCTTTAATATATCTATCTATCCATATATTTCCAAAATACCATACTAAAATGAACCTTAATACATGACATTAATTTACTAACTAACAGAAAAGCCACAATCCAATTTGTTAGGTGCATAGAACTTGCACAATATAGCTTAAAATGGCCTAATTTTTAAATGAGCAATAACATCTCGTCAAGTCAAGGCCTATTCCAGAGATCTCAATATTCTTTCCTTTTCTAATCAAAATGTCTTCTCCCATATTTTTTTTTTTCATAAGGAGAATATAAGATTTTCTGCATCCATCCTCTCTGATATTACAATGCAGTCTGTTACAGTTTAGATGTGTCTTCTGTAAAATATAACATGGCTTATATAACATCGCTTATGAGCAGAAAAAATATATACATTTCAATGAAAAGAAAAAAAAAACATCACCCATTATAAAAAGAATACTGGCCTATTTTCCTCTCATTAGCAAAATAGCTCTCAATGTCCGCTATCTTCTCAAAGAAAATAGGTTCAGTGTACACTGTATTCTTAAACTAGGTGTGCCTTCCTGGTGTGGTTGTTTACAATAACGTGAAAACATTATATCCTGCATCTAGACACCTCAGCAGAATATCATAAAACTCACCAATCTAAAGCCCTCCTGTAACACAGTGTTTCTGAATGGCTGTAGAATTTGTACCTTATCCTGAAAATGTAAAAACTTCATAATCACAGTCCTAAATGTGCCTGGATGTCCAATGTTCATCCTTTCTGGGCCCATTCAATTTTCATTGGAGGTTATCCGGATGCATATTGAGTAAAACAGGTAATTCATCCAATACAAATGTCGATATTTCATAGCCTTTAATATTCTCATGAAGTCCCAAGTGCAGATTATTTCTTCTTAGTCTATTGACTAGATGTTCAACTTTATATACTTACCTTGATATACTTTATTCAATTTGGCTTCCAATTCTTCGGTATCTGAGATTCTCTGTTTCATACTATTTAGCTTAAAGTTTATATTCCTCATTTCTTCTTTGGAGGAATTCAAGGCTTTATGCGACAATTCCGTAGAGGGCATTACAGAGGCTGTAATTTGTTTTATTATGGTTGGGACCATTTTTGTTCTCTAGATTGTTCTGGGCTTTTATATGTCATCTCAGTAGAAACTTCAACACAACAAGTTAAGCCTAATCCTAACGCCTCAGACCCCAAGCCTAACCCTAACCCTTACACCCCCCTAGCCTAACCCTAACCCCTCAGACCCCAAGCCTAACTCTAACCCTTACACCCCCTAGCCTAACCCTAACCCCTCAGAACCCAAGCCTAACCCTAACCCTTTCACCCCTAGCCTAACCCTTACCCCTCAGACCCCAAGCCTTACCCTAACTGTTACATCCCCTAGCCTAATTCTAACCCATTAAACCCCAAGCCTAACCTTTACACTCCCTAGCCTAACCCAAAGACCCCTAACCCTAAAAGCTAACACCTAACACCCCTAAGCCCACCCAAAGACCCCTAACCCTAAAAGCTAACACCTAACACCTTTAAGCCCACCCAAAGACCCCTAACCTAAAAAAGCTAACACCTAACACCCCTAAGCCCACCTAAAGAGCCCTAACCCTAAAAGCTAACACCTAACACCCCTAAGCAAAGAGCCCTAACCTTAAAAGCTAACACCTATCACCCAACTTACCTGAGGTCGTGCCGGACGCACAACCGCAGATGTCGGGTTGCGCAATTTTACGGGCGTGCTTTAGTGAGAGCGCAAATGCGTTGGTGCGGTGTAAAGTCGTGTTACCATCCTATTGGTTAAATTACTTTTTTTTTCCTCTTTGTGCTCAAAATGCAAAAGTGTATCCAAATTGAATGATGATAAATGGTTTAAAGAAATTAATTGGAACTCAGTCTTTTTAGGATAGCTATATATACTCTATAATACTTTTGAATTATGCTTGTAGTTAAATCCCCTCTCTGGTCTTCACACTTTGAGAGGCATTCAGTGACACTGATATAACAATGCAGTCTTGTCAGCTTTGGGAGCATTCAAATATGTTCCCTTCAATATGCCAGAGAAAGGCTGCTTGCAATCTATTGGCTACCAGAAGATTCACTATTACTTCCTTTCTCCTTAACTGCTCCTCTCCACACTCAAGGAAAATGCAGCTACTTACCAATAGTCCTAGGCTCTTTCAGCCTACCTTTCTTTGATACCTTGGACATTCACAGATCCACCCCAGCCTCAAAAGTCAAACACAGGAAGCAAATTAGAGACACATTTTCAGATGCTTAAAATAAGTATAGGCATAGCTATTTTCATGTTAGCTACTTACATTTACAACAGACACAACCAACTTGCTGCAAAATAAACTTAGGGCCCGATTCAATTACAAGCCCGTAACTCGATCGGAGACAGCCACATGTCTGCGATCGAGTTGCAGGCTCCCGTTGATCTTCGTTTGCGAGGTTATTCAATTGCGCCAGGTCATGAGTTGCGATCTTGTAGCCAGCTCCATAAACCATGCACTGGTTCAGAGCAGTTGTGGGCGGAAACCTTATCAATTCACCAAGCCCGTAACCGCCCGTTTCAAATTGGCCAATAGAAAATAATAACGGCAGTAAAACATGGAGGTTACAGGTCAATCAATCAGGTTCAGGGGTCCGATATGCCATCAGACTCGCACAACTTAGAAAATGAAGAATTATGAAAATGAATGCCAATACTGTTCTAGTCCATATGGGTGGCCGAATATGTATTAACTTATTGATACTCAAGATCATTTAACCCCGAAATGACACATAAAAATAAAACTTATTTGCTGCAGTTGTACGGGCTTGAGACTGTTGTGCAAATAATTTGAATGTCTGTCATTATTCTGCCCATAATTTACAGTACAGCATTACTGTTTTATTTGCATTTACAGAGCTATAAATTGGTGTTTAACCCCTTTGTGAGTCCAATCTAGCACTCGTTGGATTTTCTCCTCCATTTGCGGCTTACGGGTGTGAAAACATTTGCAGGCTCTTGGAATTGGAGCAATTGAATAGCGATTTGCGATTTTAGCCCTGCAAAAGTGACAGATCAAAGGCTTCTGGAGGGTGTAAGTTACGAGTTTGACGGCCGACATTTTTCCAACGTTGTAACTTGTAACCTGATCCGAACCCGCAAAAAGACGCCAACACACACACACACACACACACACCTAGACAGACATGTACACACAGACACCTACACACACACACCTAGACAGACACCTACACACATACCTAGACAGACACCTAGACAGACACCTACACACAAACACCTAGACAGACACAACTACACACACACTTACCTAAAAAGACACCTACACACACCGTCACACATACCTACACAAGCCGGCACACACACACCTCTCCAGTGGCTACAGGTAGCTGAATTCATCACTTCTCATAATGAATTAATCCATTATCCTCCTGCCTCACACTCCCAATTATAAACTCCAAAATGTAAGCTCTTCAGAGTAGGGACCTCAATTCTGTTGCATCAAATTGTCTATTGACTTATTGCATTGTAGTGATTCTGTATACTTTATATTTGCTTGATACAGAATTGTTGGTGCTTTACATATTATTATTAATAATAATAATAATAATGTATCTTATTAGACTTTGCAGGAAAACAGTGTAAGGATTCCGAGCTGGTAAACCACTTGATGAATTGCACTGAAGGGAGAAGTTCGATATCTCCTTTTGCCTGTTTGTCTGGGAATACAGATCTGGATTTATTTAGTGCTGAAGATATTGACTGTGTAAGTTAACAAAAATGTACGAACATATATTAAACTATAGCATTATTTAGGTAATTTATATTCCTCTAGTGAATATTACTTTGGCTATAAGAATATTAAATTAATAATTTAACACTGGATTCATCATTTTTACTGACAATTTCTTAAAAAGTTTAAAAGGCAAGATGAAATGTTACAATTTTTGTGACAACTCTGTTGAATTTTACACAATCCATACCATTGTCACGTACAATGCTCTTGTTTTTTTATATTTAAAGTACCACTGTGGTCATTATTTTTCTATGTTGTCTTTTGAATAACAAAACTTGATAAATGGTAAAATCTTTTTAGAAAATAAAAAAAAAACTCAGTTACTTGATAAAATAAGAAAAAAGATTCTAAAATAAATACTCAAAAATCTATTTCTGACACTGACGGCTGTGAAAAGATTATAGCCTTCAGATATGTCACATCTAGGAGAGACATCTACAACAAATACAACAGAAATTTCAAATAAAATGGAATTTCAGAGTAAAATATTCCTTTTTTTACAGCTTTTGCTTCAAACAGTGCAGGTTAATTCCAAATCCATCCCAATACTCAGAGTGGAGAAAAAGGACAATTTTGGAAGCAGAATGCCACTTAATGCATATATCCATGATTTCTTTAAGCACGGTTCCATTGCAGCAATGTCACAGGATAACATGTAAGTATTTAACATGATAGGAGTCACGCTACATTACCTTTTATACACTATTTCACCTTTACACAGTTAATTGTGACAATGGTATGAATTTGCATTTACACAAATGTCCGTGATAGTGATTGAGAGTGGATTAACCAATTTCCAATGTATAGTTTTAATTATATCCAGTAGTTTTACTAGAATACAGCACAATACTACTGTTGTACAATAAAAACAAATGGCTAAACGTAAACTTTAATTTAACTGTTGAATGTATTTTCCAGGAACCAATCTACATGCATGGTAATGATTAGCAATGTTACTATATGCAGCCATTGCAGTCCCATATTTACTGTAATTTTGAAGAACTATCACTATAATAGTTGTGAATCTGCGGGGCTGTCTGGAACGCATATGATGTTGGACACACACTTGCGAAACGTTGACGTTGGCTTAAGCTGCGTCGTTTGCGGCCCATAGGACCGCAACTGTAAACCTCGCAAAGGGAGGCAAGCCAACCACCACGTGGGACTTAGGGCAGGCCCTCGAGACAGCCTGCAGTGAGAGTCTCCTCTTTCTCCCTCCTAACATCTTGGCCCGCGTGACTTCAGCACTCAGACCCGTGGGAGTGAGGGCCACAATCCTCCTCCTTGGCCCATAGGGCCCCAACTGCGAGCCTCGCAAAGCGAGGCGAGCCGTCAACCACGTGAGACTTAGGGCAGGCCCACGGGACAGCCTGCAGGGAGGGCCTCCTCCTTCTCCCTCCTAACCCCCTTGGCCTGCGGGACTAAAAGGGCTAAAATACTTCTCTAAAAATCTCAGGCCCGAGGGCTGCAATCCTCCTCCTTCCAAAACCCCTTGGCCCGCAGTGAGGGCCGCAATCCTCCTCTTCCCTCCTAACCCCCTTGGCCCGCGGGACAGTGAGGGCTACAATCCCTCTCTAAAAATCTCCCTTTACACCTTGCTCCTCTCTTCTTACCTTGATCCGCTGTGCTCCTGTTGCTTTAGCACATCTTCTTGCTGTGACTATACTGGTACATGCTAATGACGTGACGTCAGATGCACGTCATGTCATTAGCATATGCCGGTTCCGGACACAGGCAGAAGACGCGCTGCAGCAGCAGGAGATCAGTGGATAAAGGTAAGAAAAAAGGAGAGAGGGGATAGGGAGGTTATTGGAGAGGGGGGAAGGAGGGAGGATAAGGAGGGGGAAGGGAGGTGGAGGATGAGACACAAGGGAGAGAGATGTGGGGGAAAATGAGACACAAGGGAGGGAGAGGTGGGGAAAATGATACACAAGGGAGGGAGAGGTGGGGGAAAATGAGACACAAGGGAGGCAGAGGTGGGGGAAAATGAGACACAAGGGAGGGAGAGGTGGGGGAAATGAGACACAAGGGAGGGAGAGGTGGGGGAAAATGAGACACAGGGGAGGGAGAGATGGGGGAAATTGAGACACAAGGGAGGCAGAGTAGGGGGAAAAGGAGACACAAGGGAGGCAGAGTAGGGGGAAAAGGAGACACAAGGGAGGGAGAGGACGGGGGGAAAGAGACCCAAGGGAGGGAGAGGAGGGAGGAAATGAGTCACAAGGGAGAATGCAGATGAGTGCCGAAGGTGCTCAAATTGGGTGGCAAACAGTATTGCCACGCTTAAAATTTTATTCCCATAATTTTTGACGGACAATTTCCTAGTATTTAATAATGGACAATGATTTTATAAATTAAAAAATAAAAACACAATGTTTAATTTATGATTTATTATATGCAATTACGTTTTACAGAGGGCCGCCATTGGCTTGGTGGTCAAGTTGCTTTCTCAGTAGGGTGGGACCTTATCAACTGAAGTTATTCACATTAGACCTATTGGTGTGGAGTACTGGATTCAACAGAAGCAGCTCTATATTAAAGTTTCCCTCCCACTCGAAGCAAAATAAAGAGAAAAAAGGTGGCTCTCGCAAAAGCATAATTACATATAATAAATGAGATTCTGTATTTGTCAAAATGTTTTAAAGGAAGTAAAAAAACGTGTGATCAACTGATTTGAATGCAAGAACATCAGTAATCAGAGAACCGATAAAGATACAATGATTATAAATATTATATCTACTGCTGGTAGTTTCTTAGGGCCTCATTCTATCGGCCGTAAAACGGCCGCAAGGCTGCGATTCCTTGCGGGGCTCCCGTTACCTCTCAATTCTATTAAACGGCCCCGCAAGGATCTCCTCTTCTGGCCGGCCGTATATCTTGCAACCGGCCGTAAGCTCAGAAATCTTTAAAGTCAAAAATAAATTCAAGACAGCACTGTAAAGCTCTGTAAATGCTAGGGATCATATTGGGGGACATGAGGATTAATAGTAACCCCCTCTCAAGCTTGCACATCAGCCCAAATCCGAGTTTACATTAACTGTTTATTTTCCGGCCGCAGCGTGGCCGGGTCTGAGGTGCTCCAAGCTCTCTGGACTTTTTACATGGATATTTGACATATATAAAAAAAAAATTCTTTACGGATTTGAGTATAGGGGAATGTTGTGCTATTTTTGCTAACACCTACAATCACTTTATAGTCTCCTCAGAGTGCAGGATGCCTTTATTTCTGCTTTATAATGTGCTTAATTGGTGCTAGCGGGACCTTTTTCCTGCAAGTAAGCTGCGGCTCGCTTTTAGCCTTGCAGAGAGGGTTCCTGGAGCAATAGAATAGCAACCGGGATTTTCTTGCGGCCGAAACTCTTGCGGCCGTTTTAGATCAAAGGCTTTCCTCCGGCGCGTGCGGCCGCAAGGGATAGCAAGGCTCCAGCCGCAAGCCTGCCGGAATCCCCGGCCGGAGGGGAATAGAATAGCAGAATAGCTTGCGGCCGGTCCTTGCGGCCCTGCATCTCCTACGGCCGTTAATAGAATGAGGCCCTTAGTATTTAAAAGTATACTGTATTTAACTGTTTCTATATTATGAGTGCCAAATAATTTTGACATACTGTTTGTTATGTTTTAAGGATTCATGAAGGTGAGGCGTACCAGTTGCTCAGAGATTTTCTGCTTACAATTCAGGCGATCAGGTAATAACAACACATATTTGCCATTTATAATCCTAATAAATAAAGGACTAGATTAATTGCGCATCAAAAAATCACTCAGCAATCACATTTTCAGACTTCTAAACTATTTCCTATAATACCATAAACAAACAAATGCTATTTTTGGTTATTTTAATTTAGCCCATTCATTATTTAACAATACTTTGTAGATTACCTATATCTCTACAGAACTCACATGTGATGCAGCTTTTTCTGTTGTAGTTTTATTTTATATGAATAATAAATATAACGTCCAGACAAAATTAAAACTGAAAAAAATCTAGTAAGATAAGAGGAGAATACTAGCAATGGCCCTTATTCTATAAAAAGTTAAGATGTAATGATAATGTAATTATCAATTTAATTGATCATATTTAAATGAGACTTTATTTACTGTTCACTTGATGTAAACAGTAGAAATAACTTAGATCATCTTTTGTTGGTTTGACCAAAACAGCTAAAAGGTCAAAGCAAATTTCAAAAAATGTTCACTTAACGAACTTTTGCTAAAATCCAGGCTAAAATAGTAATTGTAAATTTACATGCAATCAGAGGCTGGATGGAATTCATGAACAGGGGCCCTCAATCGGCCTTTAAACAACATCTAATTATTGTTTATTTACAAACTTCAGGTTACTCACCACGTTTGGCCATAAATTCATACCAATTTGATATAGCCCTAAGATAATCACCCTAGCAAAAACTGTATGTTGAATTCTATAACTGGACCTCTTTAATGTCACAAACCTGGCTTGTGTTGTTGTGTATAGCTGTGGCATTTTCCCTAAATTTGCACATGTGCTGCTAGAGATATTGACCGAGATATTAGAATCTTCCCATAGAATTGTAAACTTATAAGGGGGGCTGATTCCAGTGGTGATCCATTTTTTATAAAAATATTTGTAGCCATCTAATACAACTTATAGATGAAGCAATGTCCTGGGTGGATACCAATATTTTTCTCATCCTCTAGGGTGTAACAGGGGCCCTGTATTCAAGTAACAGACTCTTAAGAGTGGATAATTCTGTTTTGTGCTCTAAAGACATGCATGTAGCTTAGTTAGACTATGAAAGACATTGCGAGTGGAGGGAAGTCGCAGAGGCAGAAGATGTACTCAAGAGAGTCCAGTGTACCAGTGATCCCCATAGTCATGAATGAATGTACCACCCAAACAGTAGCAAAGGAAAGGTTGACAATTGATACATCATTTTTATAGTCAATTAGAAGATGACAAAGGAAATGTTTGGGAGTAGTGATGTCGCGAACATCAAATTTTTGGTTCGCAACATCGGACCCGAACTTCCATCAAATGTTGGCCAACAGACCGCCATAGACTTCAATGGGCAGGCGAATTTCAAAACCCACAGGGACTCTTTCTGGCCACAATAGTGATGGGAAAGTTGTTTCAAGGGGACTAACACCTGGACTGTGGCATGCCGGAGGGGGATCCATGGCAAAACTCCCACAGAAAATTACATAGTTGATGCAGAGTCTGGTTTTAAACCATAAAGGGCATAAATCACCTAACATTCCTAAATTGTAGGGAATAACATGCTTTAAAACATCAGGTATGATGTTGTATCGATCAGGTAGTGTAAGGGTTACACCCGCTTCACAGTAACAGACCAATCTCCCCGTTTAATGCACCGCAAACAACCGCAAACAGTCCCTTTGCACGACCGCAAACTCCCCATTTGCACAAGGTTGGATACCAAGCTAGCCATGTCCCGTTCCTTGTCCTCACTGATGTCATTGAAGGTCTCTTCCTCAACCCAGCCACGCTGTGGGACGCCTGCTGTGTTTGGTCTTCCACCTCCTCAAAGCCACCTTCCTCCTCTGACTCCTCTTCTTCAGACTCCCAGAGTCTGGGGGCTTCCACTGCCCAGCATGGAAGATTATACACAGGTCAGAGTCTGGGGGCTTCCACTGCCCAGCATGGAAGATTATACACAGGTCAGAGTCTGGGGGCTTCCACTGCACAGCATGGAAGATTATACACAGGTCAGAGTCTGGGGGCTTCCACTGCACAGCATGGAAGATTATACACAGGTCAGAGTCTGGGGGCTTCCACTGCCCAGCATGGAAGATTATACACAGGTCAGAGTCTGGGGGCTTCCACTGCACAGCATGGAAGATTATATGCGTTGCCTCTGTCTGCGTTATTATAAGGTGTGTACTGTTAAGTAGTACTATTCCTATCGATTTAATCCCTGTTACGTCCACTATCAGGGGACGTGTATATGGCATGGATTTTTGGAAGCGGGAGATGGAAAAAGATGTTTGGTCGGGCCTCCCACTTCAAATTTGGAGCACTGCGTGTGCAATCTAAGGTGCCACCAGATTTGAGTGTCACTGTACACTGGCAAAAGTTGGCAGAGTAGATGCAATAGGCTTCACACACACGCCTGTAGGCAGGCAATTGCTATTCAATCTATTACAGTCAAAAAAGTGTTGTTTTATGTCACTGAGCACAATATAAGCTGTGAGCCTGACACAGGTAGGCAACTGAAGTTAGATTACAGGAAAAAAATGGTTGTTTTCAATGTATGTTACACCACCAGGTATGAGTAGTAAAAATAAGCACAATATAAGCTGTTAGGTGTTAGCCTGTCACACACACACTCTGGCAGGCAGGCATAGATTACACAAAAAAAAATTATAAAATAAAATAAATGATGTTCAAAGTTTCCTCAATGATAAAGTATAGGGGGCGAACCGAAAAGCGCATGTGTTCGTCGTTCGCGGCGGACGCGAACATGCGAAAATCGCCGTGAATAGTTCTCCGGCGAACTGTTCGGGACATCATTATTTGGGAGTATAGAGGGAAGAGAGAAGCTCATATTAATGGGGTAAGGGGCTTCTAGAGAATGTTGTCAATGTATGGAGATAGGCTGCAGACAACACAGAGAAAGCTATGAAATAATTGCCTGGTGAGCCCACACAAAACCTTATTGTCTGCTAGTCCCTAAGTTTGCCATGTACTGTGCCTGTTAGCCCAGGACTTCCCAGGTATTAAGTCTGTATCTGCCTCCTTCCTTGGCACTGCAGGAAAATTGTTTATTTTCTTCAAATGGTGACTTTTTTTGCTGAGCAGCTACTAAGCAAGCAAATGAAACGTTGCTGAACTACCACTGTAGGAACACATTAATAATTTGCTTGTTTAGTAAAAAGAAAAATCCACATAAAGAGTTTTATATAAAATAATACACTTAGATAATGACATTTAAGAAAAGCAATGGTATTGCTCAAATAAAAAGGTAGTGGCTCATAAAACACAGATGAATTTTAAGTACAGTAAATATATTTGATTTCACTGCCGAAATTGATCTGACCCTAATAATTTAATTTGCCATTTGACCAAGGGAAAGCCTTTCTATGTTCATGTTCCATATGACCTGCTTCATTGATGGCTTACTCCATTTTTACCTTTTCTTTCTATTCTGGTGCTACATTTTGAACAGAGAAAATGTACTGTATAACTGTATACAAATCACCTGAATAAGAAATAAAATATACAAAATAATTATCAGGCCAAATACCTGTTCTTGTTGAACCATGTTCTTTTCCAACTTAAGAAAAGAATATGGACAAATCTCTAAGTGGAATAGAGTAAATAATAATATCAAATGTGTGTTCTCAAGTAATTCTGGATCCTATAAGTCTATGTCCAGTGTACTAAAGAACACCTAAGACTCTATTTTGAAGTATGTAGCAACTTGTTACTAGAAAAAATACAATAAACTTTATTTAAAGAAAAAAAGAGTGAATGAAAAATATATACAATGAGTGTAATAAAAGATATACTTAAGTATATCAAACAGCAGGCTAATGTAAAGGGGGAGGGGAGTGGGTTACAGTCTAATGAGTAAACCCCAAAGTAATAATATGGGTGCTCACAAATGGTAATATAATATAGAGGTCAGCACCTGTCTATTTGAGAGGACAGATGGCGGCCAACAGTTGCTCCAGTTAATAAAACAAGTGGGTCTCTATGTTTCCCATGGGAGATAAGAGCGACACAGCACTCCCCATCCCATAAGCTGAAGTAAGTTCAAAAATAGGGAACATAGAAAATATCCACTATCAAAAATTAGTGATGATGATTAATGATCCTGATAACACAGCACAATGCTGTAATCAAGAGAAGCCCTCCCTTTTAGTTAAGGGTTAGGTGGGTTTCACACTTAGTCTGCTGCACCACAGATTACTTCAAAACAGAAAACGAGTGATTTAACTCATTACCTTGTAATGGTGCAGACATCAACAAATGCACATACCAATGGGGATAGACTGTCCCCTATAGCCTGCTGTTAAGGTCCTAACGTACGTTTCCCCGTTGTTATTATTACGGATTTATCAGGGGAACTGATGTTCTTTTCCAACTAGACATAACATTTCTACTCCCTCTTCTGACAAAAATAACAATGAATGTTATAAAAATCAAAATGCATATTCCTCATCTAACCAAACTGGTGATTTGTATTTTGATAGGGTGTCGCTGGAAGAGCTGTGCACGGATGAGCAGGACGTTGTTGTGTTAGCTTTTCGGAGGCTCTGCGACCTGTTCAGAGAAAAACTGAATGCTACACAAAAAAAATGATTCAGTACATCTCTGTACTTTTTGGGATCAACACTCTTTATAAACCTTTAATTCGATTATAACTGATGTTCTTATACACTTTTTAAACAATTTTTTTAACTTTCTTTTATATATTTTAATCATTTGTGTGTTGAAACTGTTAAAAACGCTGACTTCCAACTAGATACCAAAGTTAAAGTTCTGCCATTCAAGTATCGTTGGGACTTTATATAGAGACTAGCGACTTGCCCATCAAAAAATGACAGTCAATAAAATGTTAAAGCTGGGAATGCTGTTTGCCACACAATGTGAGTCTGTGACACTCTTAACCTTTTTGTTATGTAGAAAGAAGTACAACAATTATAATAACTTGTTTTTTATTTTGTTAACAGTCAACTTGTCTTTCAAAAACTGGTAAACAATCATTTTTTAACCATATTAAAATTTTTAGTCGTCCTGAATGCAGAAATAATGTAACAATAAATTAAGTTTGTATGAATAAATATTTGTAAACCATTATTATTATTATTATTATTGTCTTTATTTATATCGCAGCAACATATTTCGTAGCGCTGTACAGTGGTATTGTCCAAGGCAAAAAACAAACTTAACACCTTATAAAGAATGGAGGGCCCTGTTTTTGAGCATATAATCAAATGCACATAGTGCTTGTTTCCAAGACACGGACACACAATTGAAAACTCGCAAACTTACAATCTAAGGGCCTCATTCTATTATCGGCCGTAAATCGGCCGTAAGGCTGCGATTCCTTGCGAGGGTTCAGTTAACTCGCGATTCTATTATACGGCCCCGCAAGGATCTCCTCTTACGGCCGGCCGCATATCTTGGAACCGGCCGTAAACTGTGAAATATAAAAACTCAAAAATAAATTCAAGCCTGCACTGTACAGCTCTGTAAATGCTAGGGATCATATTGGGGGACATGAGGAATAAAAGGAACCCACTCTCAAGCTTGCACATCTGCCCAAACCCGAGTTCAAATTAACTGTTTATTTGCCGGCTGCGGCGGGGGTGTGTCTGAGGTGCTCCAAGCACTCTGGACTTTTTACATGTATATTTTACGGATATTAAAAATGAAATATTTTACGGATTTGAGTACAGGATAATTATGTGCTATTTTTTCTAACACCTAAAATCCCTTTATAGTCTTCTCAAAGTGCAGGATGGCTTTATTTGAGCTATTTTATGTGCTTAATTGGTGCTAGCGAGACCTTTTTCCTGCAAGTAACTGCGGCTCGCTTTTAGCCTTGCAGAGAGGTTTCCCGGAGCAATTGAATTGCAAATCTCTTGCGGCCGTTTTAGATCAAAGGCTTTCCTCCGGCGCGATCGGCCGCAAGAGATAGCAAGGCACCGGCCGCAAGCCTGCCGGAGTCCCCGGCCGTAAGGGAATAGAATAGCAGAATAGCTTGCGGCCGGTCCTTGCGGCCCCGCAGCGGCTGCGGCCGATAATAGAATGAGGCCCCAAGGGTTTAGGTGTGATACAAGAGGGTGACAAATACAAAATGGCAATGTGAATGCAATTTGTTTAGTCAATTGGAGGGGTCTGTGTGTTGTACTGTAGAGTGTGGGTGGGAGTGTTATTAAGCTGTGGAGTGTGCAGTTGTAATTATAAAGGCTGAAGGTGATATGATTTTTTAAATAGGTGTGTTTTTAGTAATTTTTTAAGGTTTTGGGGCAGGAAGATAATCTAATGGAGCGAGGCAAGGAGTTCCAAATAGTAGGGGCAGCACGAGAAATGCTTGGCAACACGCAACCTAGATTTTAAACATTACTAAACCATTTCTATTAACAATACTACAATTTTTAAATCTGAGGCATGGATGAGTAACATAACATTAGGTCAGCTTTATATGAATTAGTATATGAAACTATTACATTATGGTTTGTAATATTCAACTGTTAAAACGAATAGGTATTGAATCCAGAGGAAGGCAAACAGTAAAAAAAAAAAAACATGTAAACTTAGCCAATTGAATCAAACAAGGGAAAAAATGAATTCCTTCCTGACCCCATTAACTGGCGATCAGATTACTCCCTGGATCAATATTCTATATTTAATTATGCATTTAATTTTTTCAACAAATGATCATCCTCCTACTAACATGAATCCTTAATTATATACAATGAAACAACTTTTATGACCTTTGCAAAAATAATTTTAACATTACAAACATCAAGTTAATGTATTACATTTTAAACAGTATAAAAAAATTATTAAAAAAAGCAACATAACTGTTTTGTGGGGGGAATCCTGGCAAAATGCCATTTCCAAGACTTTCCAATCACTATTGTTTTTGCATGTCCAAGTGGTTCCCTTAAAAAGAGCCCAGCAGACTTTTAATTTTGTCTATGGGATCTAACCACAGTTTATTGTTGTTGTTTTTTTTTTGTTATTGTTGTAGTTTTGTAAAATTCTCTATGTTTACAAAACCTCACAGTACACGACGTTTTTTGTAAAAATGCATCCATTGTGTAATAGATCACCCTGACTTGGGTTGTATTCAATTGAAACTTTAATGTCATCTGGATTTGTACACCTTAAAAAAGAAAAATAGAGTTGTCCATGTGCAAAAAACAGTTCCTGTAAAACAGATAGCCACAGACTTAAAAGTTTGTACTTTGGATTTATTTATGGTCATGGCAAATGCCATGATAACTGGAAATTGTCTCTTTTGAAGGACAAAAGGCAAACCACTCTCAATTGGAGCCAAATCAATTCTTGGTATAAAAACTTGTTCACCTTTATGGGTACCAGTCATAATTTCTGCATGTATGAAATGATCTTTTAAATCGTGCACAATTAATCTGGTCCTGTAACAAAGTCCTTTTTTTGGATTCATATTTCTCAATAGCATGACAATTGCCCCTTTTTTCAATTGCAATACATGTGGTGGCATTTCAGATGGTGTTAAAGAATTAATAAATTCTATACTAAAGTTAGATTCACTGTCTTTATCGTCAGCCAGAACTGAATCTGCACTGTAATAATTATTTTGTGGTGCGTTGATGAATTTTAAAATTTTGTTATTTAGATTCAAGGCATCTATATTTTTGGATGTTAATATCACTTTGTTTGTAATGTCTGAGTAATCGTTGTTATTGAGAGTGTTTAGAAAGATTGCCGATATGAGTGATTCCTTACAAACCATTTGTGATGGAAAATCATTTACTTGTGGATGTTTTTCTTCTCCAATTTGAATGAGCCAATCATTGAACTCGTTTTGGCCTTCAGATCTCAAATTCTAATTTGAGGTGTGTAAATATTTTTCACAGTTTACTTGTCTTGATACATGTTTCAATGATGTCAGTCCTATTTCCATGTGGCACAACAGGTAATGTTTGCCTAAAATCTCCTCCTAACAACATCACCTTTCCACCAAATGGCAAATTATTATCCATCACTTATTTTAATAATCTATAAATACATTGCTAGTCATGACATGACATCATTGTTGCCTCATCTATGATTTTTCCGTTTTTCCTTATCCTCCAGGGCCATCTAGATAGAAATAACGGTCTTTGACCATTTTATCATATGTAGCATTTGCAATGGCATTAAATGCTTGCAATTGTAAAGTATTTAAAGTTGCTAGTTTTTCTTGTGTTTTTTGTTGTTGAAGCTCAGCGTCATAATCATCAAAGTTGATGTCATCTATAAGTCCTGTATCAGGCAAATTAAAACTTGCACAATTTAATCCATGAGCAAGAAATATTTCTTGAATTTCCATTAAAATTTTTAAGAGTGCAATGGGCTCATTGTAACATTTCAAGAAGTCTTCAGACATATTTAATGTAAATATTTCCCACAAAGTAAATGCATCAGGTAGATTGCAAAAGATGCAAATGAATGCAACTTGTTCTCTCATTTGCTTTGGCATTTGACATAGTTCTGCTTCTTCCAGACACCACTCCCATTCTGTATCATCTACTATGAAGTTTTGATGTCTTGCAGCTAATAGGAAAGTATCATAAACTATGTCATTCACTGTGTGTAAATGTTCATAATTTTGTGCACCGGGAACATGTAAAAGAAGTAATGAAACGTTCAATGTCTCTTATTATTGCGAGGAGATCCTTGGAAAGTGCATGGCAAAATGATTGCTCTTCCAGCTGGAATGTCTCTGTTGGTAGCCAATTCAGTGACATAATCCATCAATCAACAATATTGTCCTACTCAAAGCTTGTTTTGTTGAAATTTTATAAAATTTAGATTATTTGCTTCGACTTGTAGATAGGAATCAATAATCCATTGTTGCGTGAGCTTCCCTCACATAAAATAGGATTAAAAGAATCCCGAATAGCAGTTTGTGCCACTTTATATTGCAGCATAGAAATATTGCATCTAACACGAACTTTACTATTGGGATAACTTTGCAATTGTAATTTCGGTTCCCATCCTGGTTCACCATTTGGAAAGAAAATGGGATATGTCATTGAATTTAAATTAAAACTTAATATAATTATGTTTATAAAAGGTTGGTCTCGATTGCGTGGATATATTCTAATATCCCGCTGAAAAGGTGGTTCACCATCCTCATTTTTAAAGACCATGGCAACCTCATTTACTGTTGGTAAATTATACCGTCTTTAATCAGTGTTGCGATCTCTTTTTAAAAGCATATTTACTCTTGGCATTGGCAATTGATGTATTTGAGCATGTTGCTGTTGTTCTTTTTCAACCTGTGCTAATTGTTTTTATGCTTGACTGTATGGGTTGCTGGCCATAATTTTATCCAGCTGTTCAAAGACTATGCGCAAACACTGTTTATTTTCTGGAAGCGTCACCTGTTGTTCAACAGCTTTCATTGTATCTAAGATCTATAACTGTGCAAATTTCCTTTGCTCTCCTTCTTTTGGGTGTAAATGTGAAGTGCGGTGGTAAATTTGTCCTTGAACTCTAAAACAGTAAGGACCATGTCCTGTAACATTTTCTGCTAAGGTAGCACCCATTGAAGCAAATGAAATAGCACTGTTATAAGACCTGATGCTTTTTTAAAAAAAAATTGTCATAATTTGAAAATGTTGGATCGCTCATGATACTTTGTAAGTAATCTGGAAATGTGTGTCTTTGTGGAAGTCTTACCTTTCCTTTCAGACAGCATCTAATGAAGTCTCCGTCAGCTGGTCTTTCCTTGATAAAATGATAGGTCCCAGAAAACTGACAAACAACATTGAGTAATCCACAATAATGAATGTCTACTGTTAGTGCTGTAATGAAAGCAGTATCCTGAGCTTCCTCAACATAGATATCACTACAATTTTCTATATCTACATTGGTGTCATGTGTATGAACATTGGTGTCAAGAGGCAATATAGGATCATTAGGCAATGTTTCACAGACATGTTTTTGTTTACTTTTTTCTTTTCTTTGAAGCTCCAGCACACTCACTTTGTGCTTTTTTACCCATTTTTATTTTATTTAAAAGTCTATGTCGGTCTTCTTCTCTTAAGCATTGGGAACTCTCGGGGGACTGTGCATCTCTCCACCTTTGCTTCCTTTCCCTTGCCGCTCTTCTTTTGTGTTCAATCCTGTCTTCTACGTTGTTCGCCATTGTAATCTGTAATTGTAAATACAGGTGTAATAAGTAATGTTTTTTTTGTATTGAACATATTGTTTGTAGCTGCTCTCAATCCAATGGTAAATAGCATTATGAAAGAATGCAATGATTTGAAAAGCATTTTGAATTTTTCCATGAAATAAATTAATCCATTAAGTTTTTTTATTTTTTATTAGCATACATTAAAAAGGAAAGCGCTGCACACATAAATATATACTGATAAATAATATTTTTTTTGTAATAACTAATTATTAAGTCATTAATAAATGAACATAAGTCAATAAATTAATGAATAACTGACATCAATGGTAAGCCTTTGGCGCTCATCGCTAAGTTGTATGCACCATGCAAATCGTGACGATGTCTGGCAGTTCAACAATTACAGTTGCAAGCAAAAGTATGTGAACCCTTTGGAATGATATGGATTTCAGCACAAATTGGTCATAAAATGTGATCTGATCTTCATCTAAGTCACAACAATAGACAATCACAGTCTGCTTAAACTAATAACACACAAAGTATTAAAGGTTGACATGTTTTTATTGAACACACCATGTAAACATTCACAGTGCAGGTGGAAAAAGTATGTGAACCCTTGGATTTAATAACTGGTTGAACCTCCTTTGGCAGCAACAACTTCAACCAAACGTTTCCTGTAGTTGCAGATCAGACGTGCACAACGGTCAGGAGTAATTCTTGACCATTCCTCTTTACAGAACTGTTTCAGTTCAGCAATATTCTTGGGATGTCTGGTGTGAATCGCTTTCTTGAGGTCATGCCACAGCATCTCAATCGGGTTGAGGTCAGGACTCTGACTGGGCCACTTCAGAAGGCGTATTCTCTTCTGTTTAAGCCATTCTGTTGTTGATTTACTTTTATGCTTTGGGTCGTTGTCCTGTTGCAACACCCATCTTCTGTTGAGCTTCAGCTGGTGGACAGATGGCCTTAAGTTTTCCTGCAAAATGTCTTGATAAACTTGGGAATTCATTTTTCCTTCGATGATAGCAATCCGTCCAGGCCCTGACGCAGCAAAGCAGCCCCAAACCATGATGCCCCCACCACCGTACTTCACAGTTGGGATGAGGTTTTGATGTTGGTGTGCTGTGCCTCTTTTTCTCCACACATAGCGTTGTGTGTTTCTTCCAAAAAACTAAACTTTGGTTTCATCTGTCCACAGAATATTTTGCCAGTACTGCTGTGGAACATCCAGGTGCTCTTGTGCAAACTGTAAACGTGCAGCTATGTTTTGTTTGGACAGAAGTGGCTTCCTCTGTGGTATCCTCACATGATATCCATACTTGTTTAGTGTTTTATGTATCGTAGATTCCCTAACAGGGATGTTAGCATATGCCTGAGTCTTTTGTAAGTCTTTAGCTGACACTCTAGGATTCTTCTTCACCTCATTGAGCAGTCTGCGCTGTGCTCTTGCAGTCATCTTTACAGGACGGCCACTCCTAGGGAGAGTAGCAGCAGTGCTGAACTTTCTCCATTTATAGACAATTTGTCTTACTGTGGACTGATGAACAGCAAGGCTTTTGGAGATACTTTTATAACCCTTTCCAGTTTTATTCAAGTCAACAATTCTTAATCGTAGGTCTTCTGAGAGCTCTTTTGTGCAAGGCATCATTCACATCAGGCAATGCTTCTTGCGAAAAGCAAACCCAGAACTGGGGTGTGTTTTTTATAGGACAGGGCAGCTGTAACCAACACCTCCAATCTCATCTCATTGATTGGACTCCAGTTGGCTGACACCTCGCTCCAATTAGCTCTTGGAGATGCCATTAGCCTAGGGGTTTACATACTTTTTCTACCTGCACTGTGAATGTTTACATGGTGTGTTCAATAACAAAATGGTAACATTTAATTATTTGTGTGTTATTAGTTTAAGCAGAGTGTGATTTTCTATTGTTGTGACTTAGATGAAGATCAGATCACATTTTATGACCAATTTGTGCTGAAATCCATATCATTCCAAAGGGTTCACATACTTCTGCTTGCAACTGATATGTGATAGGGCTCCACAATAGAAAACAATTATTTAGCCCTGCTGTATCACACTGGATTTTGCTTATAAAATGTTTCTTTATTCAATATATTTTTGACATTTTTGTAATGTTTACATTTAAAGTTCAGCTGTTCTGTATTTTTAGACTCAATTCACCTTTTGAAACCAATACTAAGTATTAGACACATTTTCCAATGAAAATTAGAAGTTTAAAAACAAAAATGCAAAATGCTCTCTTTGCTGTCAGCATGTACCATTCTAAGGACAGCAAGAGAAGGAATAAGCTTTTTAAACATAAAATGTTATAACATTTGAGCCAATTTGTAACTTCAAGAGGTGAGGAGCAATGCCTACAAATATTATAACAATATAATACCATGATACTATGTTTGGTAGACATGTGTGGCCATTTTATTTTTTTTAGAAATGATTATGGACATTTATTTTAATCCCCAAACAATATAACTGGGATTGAATAAAGAGGTCGCCCCATCCAAAGGGCGTGCAGAGGATGTATGGGAAATGTTAGCAGTTAACATATTTTAAATTGGTGACATAAAAATGAAAAGTATAACAAGAAACTGATGATCAAACAGTAAGGCTTAATTGTTTTATTTAGTAAATGATTAGCAAAGAAAATAGTATTTGAAGAAAATAAATTCAGTGCTTTTAAACTTACATTTGAAAGTGGCATTGTAGTTTCCAACAGAGGAGCTTCTTCCACCAGATTTGCCCAGAAAGTTGTCATATTTTATTTTCTGATTGATGTCTGTTTGCGTGCAATAGCCACAAAGACTCCAGTCAGGATATTCCTTCCTGGCCAGATCCTCTCACCTCCCGGACACTTAATTGGGGGGGTGGAGAGAAGCAGATCTGTTTGTTCCAATGTAAGTTTTAAAAGCTACACCGATTTTGTATCTTGACTGATTTTGCTAATTGTGTTATTTAAACAAATGAAACCCTGTTGTATGAGCACTACTATTGTCCTTTTAAAGGTTTATATAACATCACGTGAGAAGGTATCTTCTCAAAATTGCATCATGTGTGGAAATGTATGTATGAACTTTACAAGTATGTCTTCCCCACATCAATTTGTTGTTGGATTTTATATTGTATCTTTACTTATGTGTGACTTAATTCAGACTGTATTAAACAATTGTGATGTGATTACTAAGTGTTTTGTATAGTCAAATTATTATTTATTTATTAGGTGCCAACATATTCCATGGCTGCAAGTACAGGGGGTGATACATCATGAGAATTTTTTTTTAGCTTCACATCAATCTAATTAAAATTCAAGCTGCCATAAAAATCCACCAATATATCACCTTTCTTTCTTTCTTCATAATAAAATATGTACATTTCTTTCAGGTGAAGCAGAAAGTAATCCTGTAACACGTTTTGTGTTCATTGGCACTTAGTCTTTGTCACAGCGGATACAAAAAGGAGTTGAGGGCCATGTTCTCTTGATAATCTTACCATCTAAGAGCCCTATTCTAAACTAATGTAAATATTTTACTCCCCCAGATTAGAGCACTCAGCTCAGACATGTAATTCTTGCTCTTGTGCCGCAACTGATATCTGTGCAGGGAATAAAGATGTATTTATTTTCTGTTAAACAATGATCTATTTATCAGAGTGTGTGTTCCTGGGCAGTGTGGTTTTGTGACATGTTTTAACCCCTTGACTACTGGGTTGTTTGTTACCCTGTATTTTGTATCATATAACAGGCTTAATACCAACATATCATAATTTTGAATTTAATATATGTTAATGTTGGATTGTTAAGTGTCAAATAATGTTGAAGTATCATCAATTTGTAGTGTTTTTTTGTGCTGTCACTTTAAATGCTTCTGGGAGACTCGGCAAAGGTTTTCAAAGCAGTTGCAAGTGCTCTCTGGTAATCGTAAATCTTTCTGCTGCTTTTTCAGTTACGGCAGTCCCCTGATTTGTGAGTGATCAGTAAAATCTTATTAGCATAGGGTTTGGGTGTCAGAGTGTCACAGAGTAACTCAAAATTTATTTTCAGTGGAAAACTCAATGGAGATTTTTGCCTTGATTTCAGCTGTGTCGTAAAGTTCATTGGTAGCAGTGACCATTAGGAGTCCTTTCGAAATGTTTTAGGTGTGGGGGATTAACATAGCTAGGTAGAATTAACTTTTCAGTTAGGGCACTCGTAAGTGTTTATTCAGAGATTAGCATAGGGCCCTATGTAGGTGATTAGATATTTATAGCCACAACTTTTTACTGATATTTCTAAGCTTCTATGTTTTGTCTTTTTTTAAATGAGATGTATAAATATATGACCCAAAAAGGAACAAAAACTTTACCATTTGCAACTGATTCCAGTATACATTTGATTAGAGAAGTCATTATTCCTTATAGCAAAAATGTGTTTATGTACTTAGATGTTTGCTATTGTTTTCTCTTTGCTTTGAAGATGTGGATATTTTTACATTCATCTGAGATATATTAATATTAATTAGACCATTCTTTAGTAAACATTTATGTTAATGAAAGCCTCAATATTATGTAATTCAACAATCCTGTGTGTTTAACAATTATAGGCTAAATAGCATGGATAAAATGCCCCAGCCAGAGATGTGAAAAGGTTACATTTAGAGGCGGAAGCTTTGGTTAATGGACACTGTCAAGAATTCTGTGAAAAGACATATTATTGACTACTATAATATATCAGGGGAAATATGTTGAGCATCGACTTTGGATTAAACTATTAAACTACTCCCCCCCACCCCAAGCAGCTACATTTTATAATGTTACCATTGAGTGTGGAGAGACAAAAATGGTGGACAAAAGGAGATTTCTCTGCTACCTGATCATTTATGTCACCATAATGAGTGTGGGACGATCAGTGGGAAAACAGTGGGCAAGCAGTGTCAACGTACACTACCACTGGTTCCCTGATGCTTCTCCCCTTAAACGACCAGTGCAAGTGCCACACAACCAAATTTTATCCAGCACATCACCACACAAACATTAAAAAAATACATGTGTTGAGAACAGTAAATGCAGGCTTTACAAAAAGAAAAATCTTTAAATCATTAGCTTGATGCAAAGATTGCTGACTTAAACCCAGCAGCCTTTGCTCTGAGCTTGATCAGTTATCAGGAGTAAGACTGTGAAGGAAGAGAGAGAGAGGAGTAAAGGTGGTAGAGAGGAGAGGAAGACAAGAGAGGGAAGAGTAGAGGGAGAGAAAGGGTGAAAAGAGAGGGTAAGATAGAAATTAAAGAGATATAAGGGGGTGTTGATACGGATATAGCCATGGAGAGTGGGGATAGAAAGACATGGGAGTGGGATGAGATGTGAAAGAGAAGGGGGAGACAGAGTGCAGAAAAAGGGGTGGATGGGGGAAAAATGGTGAGAGGAGAGATGGGGTGAGAGATAATGGGAAGAAAAAGGGGGAAGAGAGAGACGCAGATGTAAGGGAATGGAGAGAGAAGGGGAAAAGAAAATAGTGGGAGATAATTGGGCTGAAAGGAATAGAGAGAAGGTGATGGAGAATTGTCATTGGTACCAAATGCAAAAGTTAGTGGAAGATGGAGTGTTCTAAAGAATGATTTTGGAGAATTAGGAAATAAGCTTAAGAGAAGGACTTCCAAGGTAGTATTTCCGAGATACTACCAGTGCCACGTGCTAACCCAGGGAGACAGATGGAGTTTAGGGAGGTTAATGCATGGCTAAAAAAGTGGTGCACTAAGGAGGGGTTTGGGTTTTTAAAGCACTGGGCTGACTTCTCACTTGGGTACAATCTCTATAGCAGGGATGGATTGTACCTTAATGATGAGGGAGCTGCTGTGCTGGGGGGAAAGATGGTCGAACGTCTCGGGGAGTTTTTAAACTAATAGGTGGGGGGAGGGACTAGATAGAAGTAATGTGGTAGTAAGTATATAGGGAGTAAGGAATGAATTAACTAGTCATGTGGGAGAAGATGGGGGAAGGGTTAGTATAGCCAATAGGGAGGTACTGCTAAGTAACACAAGTATAGTGGCAGGCACATCAGAAGTACAGACTCATAACATAAGGTGTATGCTTGCTAATGCCAGAAGCTTGCCAGGAAAAATGGGAGAGTTAGAATTATTAGCAGTTAATGAGAAATGGGATTTAATAGGCGTTACTGAAACATCGTGGGATGAATCTCATGACTGGACTGTTAATCTGGATGGTTATAACCTATCTAGGTAAGATAGGGGCAATGGTAAAAAGTGAGGAGGGATGTGTCTGTATGTTACTGAATTTAAGCCTATAGTCAGAGAAGATATTTATGCTGGAACTAGCGGTAATTTTAAATGTTTGTGGGTAGAGATAAATAGCGGAGCAGCAAATTCCAAAAGAATATTAGTAGAAGTATGCTATAAACCCCCAAATATAATTGAAAGTGAGGAAATACAATTATTGTTAGAGATTGGAAATGCAAAAACAGCATGGGTAAGTTCAAATAATGGGAGATTTTAATTATCCTGAAATAAACTGGATAAATGAGACCAGCAGTGCGGGTAAGGGGAGCAGGTTCTTGAGTACACTCAGGGATCATTATCTGGCCCAGGTTATAGAAGAACCTACTAGAAATGAAGCTATCTTGGATTTACTCATCACAAATAATATTGATATAGTATCAAATGTTAATATAGGGCAACCTTTGGTGAACAGTGATCACAACACAGTCTCATTTGAGATTGAATTTTTAAAAAAAACTATAAGGAGCCAACAAAAATTCTTAATTTTAAAAGGGCAGATTTTAACGGTCAGCAATACAAAGTATAGTCTGGGACAAAGAACTGACAGGTAAAAATACTGAACATAAATGGACAACATTTAAAACTGTACTAAATATACATACACATCGGCATATACCATGTGGGAATAAAAGTAAAAGGAGAGTGCAACGTGGCTTAACAATGATTTAAAGATCAAGATACAGAGTAAAAATCAGGCATTTAAATAATACAAACAAGAGGGGACAGAGACTGCTTTACGTGAGTACAAGGAAATCAACAAGGCTTGCAAAAGGGCTATTAGACTGGCTAAAATAGAAATGAAAAAAACGAGTTGCAAAGGATAGTAAGACTAACCCTAAAATATTTTTTTAAGCATATAAATGGGAAGAAGGTCAGGAAGGAAGCTATAGGAACATTACAATGTGAAACAGGCTGTCTGAAAATTAGTGACCAGGAAAAGGCAGATGAACTAAATAGGTTATTTTCATCGGTATACACAAGGGAGGTAACAGTGGTTAGGACACTGCAACATAATAGGGCTACACTACCTTTGCCAAATAATTGGTTAACACAGGAAGTAATCCAAAAGAGGTTGGAAAAAATAAATGTTAATAAATCCCCAGTTCCTGATGGAATACATCCAAGGGTACTGAGGGAACTGGGTTCTGTAATAGCCAAACCTTTATATATAATTTTTCAAGATTCACTCAACACAGGGTCGCAACCAGATGACTGGAGAAAAGCAAAGGTGATACCTATATTTAAGAAGGGAGCAAGAGCAAATCCAGGAGAATTATAGACCTGTAAGCCTCACTTCTGTACTGGGAATGCTTTTAGAAGGGTTAATAAGGGACAGTATACAAGAATATGTCTATTCAAACAGGATTATAAGTAGGAGCCAACATGGATTTATGAGGGATAGGTCATGTCAAACAAATCTAATTGGTTTCTATGAGGAGGTTAGTAGGAACTTGGATCAAGGCAACTTAGTGGATGTAGTCTTTTTAGATTTTGCAAAGGCTTTTGATACAGTGCCACATGGGAAACCAGTGTGCAAACTAAGGGATACAGGAGTTGCAGTAAACATATGCACATGGATTGAGAGCATGCTCAGATTGGACTAATGTGGTAAGTGGGGTCCCTCAGGGCTCAGTGTTAGGTCCTGTCCTTTTTAACATATTTATTAACGACTTTGAAATAGGACTGGAAAGTATTGTCTCCATTTTTGCAGATGACACGAAGTTGTGCAAGGTAATTAAATAAGAAAATGATGTACTTTCCCTCCAAAGGGGTTTGCATAAATTAGATAAATGGGCAATAAAATGGCAGATGAGATTTAATATGAATAAATGTAAGGTTATGCATCTGGGAAGGAAATAATAACCATGCAATCTATAAAGATAATGGAGCAAATCTAGGAGTATCAGATATTGAAAGGGATTTGGGAGTGCTTGTGGACAACCACCTATGTACCAGTTCTCAATACCAAGCAGCAGCTGCAAAGGCAAATAAACTATTAGCATGTATTAAGGAGGGTATAGAAGCAAGGGAAGCAAATATAATTCTACCACTATACAAATCCCTAGTACGCCCTCATTTGGAATATGGAGTACAGCTTTGGGCACCAATTCATAAAAAGGACATGTTAGAACTGGAAAAAGTGCACAGAAGGACAACAAAACTAATAAGGGGTTTGGACGGGCTAAGTTATGAAGAGAGACTAACCAAATTAAAATTATTTTCGCTAGAAAAAAGGTGTCTAAGAGGGGATATGATTACCCTATATAAATACATCCAGGATCAGTATAAAGCTTTGTCAAGGGAGCTTTTTGTTCCAAGAGGTTGTCAACTGACAAGAGGACATCCTTTGAGGTTATAAGTAAAAAGATCTCACCTTAAAGAAAGAAAGGGTTCTTCACAGTAACGGTGGTTAATCTGTGGAATTATCTACCAAGGGAGGTGGTGACAGCAGATTCAATGGATATATTTTTAATTAAAAAGGACATTTAGGGTTATCCTGGATAATTAGAGAGCGAGTATTGATCCAGGGAGGAATCCAATCGCCAGTATCTGGGGTCAGGAAGGAATTAATTTGTTTACCTTTTGAGACAATTGGCAAAGTTTCACAGGGTTTTTTTTTTGTTTGCCTTCTTATGGATTAATTAACAACTAACCTGCATATTGCAGATCAGAGGAGAACTTAAAAGGTTGAACTTGATGGGCTAAACGTATTTTTCAACCTCAATTCCTATGTAACTATGAAAATAGAGAATGGGGGAGAGAAGTGAGTTGGAGAGGAAATAGGAGGATAGATAGATAGAATTGGGAGAAAAAAGGAGGAGAATGAGGGAAAAGAGGGATAATTAAGGGAAAATGAAAGGAGGGGGAGAGAAGACAGAAAAAAGGAGAGAGAAGGGGGATAGATGAGTGGGAAAAAGGGAAGAAGACATGAGGTGGAGAAAAGAGGGAGAGAGAGGAGGGATGAGTAAGGGAATAGAGAGGAGGGGATAGAAAGGGGAGTGAGAATGGGGGAGAGAAACAGAAAAAATGGAAAAGTGGGGAAAGGGAGCAAGAGGCAGAGGAGGGGGGAAGAAAAGAAGGGGAGAGTGAAGGTGAGAGAAACTACGGCAGAAAGATGGAGAAAAGGTAGAAGAGAGTGGAAGACAGGAGAATGAAAGGGGAGAGAAAAAAGGAATAAAGAGGATGGGAGAACATAGAGCTAGTGGGGCCATGGAAGGGTTGGCCACTAGGAGATATAGATCTCCAGAAAAGGCTGTTTGGGGTGGGATATATACTATTCAAAATAATTAAATGAAACACAGCGTTGTCTTTATGTTGTATAAAAGTTTTTACATCAAAAAAGTGGCACTTTATTTTAAACTCAAAGGCTTTTTTTTTCTTATATGAATTCATCTTTTTATAAAATTTTGTCTCATAATAAGAGAAATGTTTTTGATGTAAAATGAATATTTGCCACATGAACTCATTATTTTTTTTATTTTGATTCTTTCAAAATGTAAATATGTATTGTTAGCTTTACTGTAAATATCTGAGCATGCTTGGGTAGGTGGGGGAGGTGAAGGGGCAGACATCTTTGCATCAAGGCAACTTTTAATTTTTTTTTTTTATAAAGCCTATATTTACTTGAACTGTGTGTGGCTCATTGGAAAATAAGTAGTCCAACTGTGCAGCAGGCAATAGGACATTGTGTAGAGGTAGTTGGTAAAAATTAATAAACACACTAAGGGCCTCATTCAAATGTGATTTGGCCAATTGAATAGGGCTCTATATAAGCACAGAGAAATATTATTTTACAGAAGTTTTTAGTTAGTGAACTTCTATTCAAAAGCAAGGTCTTCGCTAACTAAAAACGTCTGTAAAAATATGGTATGTGCTTATATAGAGCCCTATTTAATTGGCCAAATCACATTTGAATGAGGCCCTAAGTTTGCAGATATCATATATAATCTGGGATCTGTTCCTATATGGAATTCAAAATGTACCTAATCATAACAACAATTATATTCTATAATTCAAAAATTTTAATGGGAAAGTCGCTACTGGTAATGCTAATAAATATCAAGCAAATATAGACAGAACATTGGAACCGATAGTAACATACAGATCAATTGTTTGACAGAAAACTTAAATCTCAGGCTGTAATAAATAAAAAACTCAAACTTTATTAACAAACTTTTGTTGTTTAAAAATTAGTATACATATTTCCCTCTGGATTATACAGTATAAAGGGAGAAATATATGAGATCAATACTGTAAAGGATACTGACTCTACTCTCAGGGTAGGTTGTGAGGAATCCCTATGTTTGTAGCAGAGTTTGGAATGGGACCAGCTGTTTGCCAGAGACACTAATTATTTTCGTGGTGTGAGATCCTTCGGTGCTCATTGCGCTCATCACGTGGCTTGCAATGAGCGAGGCTGTTGGTTGTTGTATTTTTTTTCTGAGAGGCGCTTTTGCTGTTATTGTTTTGTCGGCGCTGATCTGTTTTTTGCGCTTATTGCAAGACTGTGTGCTATGAGAATGGCTTTTGTGTTTATTGCAATATTTTTTTTTGTTTTGTTTTTGTATGCTAATTAAATAATTAATAAATTAATAAATTAATATACTTTACCTATTTTGAAGTAATATATGCAGGAAGAATTGTGATGAAGAGCTGACAATCTGTTTTGATGTTCCTGCAGCATACAATGTGTCAGCAATGTGTGCAGTGTAAATAGGCTGCGTGCGCGAGGGGAAGCCGTTAGTGTAGCTGTGTACTTCCGCATTGTGTAAGTTAGTGTTGTAAAATGGCGGCGAATGGATGCGGTGTGGATGATTTAGCGTCCTTGCTAAAAGTGTATCTTTACCTCTGTCAGATTGCAAGGGCATCTCCTGTGCACAGCCCTCTTCAGATCCCCCCACAGATTTATAATCGGATTTGGGTCATTGTCATGCTGAAAGATGAAGTTCCTCTTCATGTTCAGCTTTCTAGCAGAAGCCTGAAGGTTTTGTGCCAATATTGACTGGTATTTGGAACTGTTCATAATTCCCTCTATCTTAACTAAGGTCTCAGTTCCAGCTGAAGAAAAACAGCCCCTAAGCATGATGCTGCCACCACCATGCTTCATAGTGGGTATGGTGTTCTTTTGGTGATGTGCAATGTTGTTTTTGAGCCAAACACATCTTTTGGAATTATGGCCAAAAGGTTCAACCTTGGTTTCATCAGACCATAACACCTTTTCCCACATGCTTTTGGGAGACTTCAGATGTGTTTTTGCAAAATGTAGCCTGGCTTGGATGTTTTTCTTCGTAAGAAAAGGCTTTCGTCTTGCCACTCTACCCCATAGCCCAGACATATGAAGAATACGGGAGATTGTTGTCACATGTACCACACAGCCAGTACTTGCCAGATATTCCTGCAGCTCCTTTAATGTTGCTGTAGGCCTTTTGGTAGCTTCCCAGACCAGTTTTCTTCTCGTTTTTTCATCAATTTTGGAGGGAGCTCCAGTTCTTGGTAATGTCACGGTTGTGCCATATTTTCTCCACTTGATGATGACTGTCTTCACTGTGTTCCATGGTATATCTAATGCCTTGGACATTCTTTTGTACCCTTCTCCTGACTGATACCTTTTAACAATGAGATCCCTCTGATGCTTTGGAAGCTCTCTGTGGACCATGGCTTTTGCTGTGGGATGCGACTAAGAAAATTTCAGGAAAGACCAACTAGAGAAGCTGAACTTTATTTGGGGTTAATCAGAGGCACTTTAGATGATGGCAGGTGTATGCTGACTCCTATTTAACACGATTTGGAATGTGATTGCTTAATTCTGAACACAGCTACATCCCCAGTTATAAGAGGGTGTGCAGACTTATGCAACCACATTATTTTTATTTTTTATTTTTCTACCCTCCACCTAAAAGATTTCAGTTTGTTTTTCAATTGAGTTGTACAGTTTATAGGTCACATTAAAGGTGGAAAAAGTTCTGAAATGAGTTATCTTTGTTTCATTTTTTTACAGCACAGAAACCTGACATTTTAATAGGGGTGTGTAGACTTTTTATATCCACTGTATTTCCTTTATAGTATTGCATTAGAGTCTTCTAAATATGTAGTGGAAAGCAGATCAGCCGAAGCAAAAAAAGATTTCACTACATCATAGTGCTTTTTTTTTACAGTTCCTAAAACATGTTCCTTATACTTTAAATAGTGGACCAAAGTGGTCATACAAAGTTTCTTGACAGCATAGCGGCAGAGGTAGATAAATAATAATTTGATACAGAGCAATAAAATGAGAAATTGGAGATAAGTCATCATTAAGAAGCTGCTCTAAATAATTTCAACAGTCTGAGAAAAGACTAGATGATTTTTCTACTTATATCCCTAATGAAAGAATCCAGTGCCTTCTCTTTCCCAATTCTACATTTTATAACATTATGTATTGATATATAATTTGACTGCATACAAAGACAGGGCGCTAGTTCACAAACAAAACCAGAATCATCAACCAGTCTTCTTACTATGCAATCATTAGTGCCATAAATATCATTGTAATTTCTCTTTATTTATAAAGGGGCAACATTTTCCATAACACCATTTACAAAGTAGAATACAGTTCGTGCACATAGCAAATTACAAAGGTATATCAAAATCTAAGGTATATAAAATCTAAGGTAAGTAGAAATGCAAAGTACAAGTACAGTACAATATGAATATGATACAATTTGGCCTGGAGACAGCTTGGTGCAACAGAAAAGCTCACAAGGTAAGTTTGGGGTGTCATACGTGAGGGCAAGAGATGCAATATGGCAGTAAATAAAGCAGCAAGCTGATGTACATGAGGGGTCTGTGTGTTACACTGTAGATTGTTTGGCCCTCATTCAATTGCAATTTGGCCAATTGAATAGGGGTCTAAATAAGCACATAACATATTTTTTTAAAGAAGGTTTTACTTAGTAAACATCTATCCAAAAGCAAGGTTTTCACTAACTAAAAACTTCTTTAAAAAAAATATGTTATGTGCCTTTTTAGAGCACTATTCAATTGGCCAAATCGCAATTGAATGAGGGCCTTTGTGAGCAATTTTATGTTGCTGGTGACTTGCTTGGCAGTTGTATCATGGGTGTGGTGCATACATGTAGTTGTAACATGGATGTGGTGGGTGCATGTGGTGCTGTCATTAACATTGGAATACTGTATCTGTTAGAAATAGGATAGTGGGTTATGCTTAAATAATAAAGTTAATGCAGTCACTTATGTGACAAAGGGTTAAAGAGTTTAAAGAATTTGTATGGCCCTGCGATCGGCCACGTGTGAAGGCTCTGGCTTCAGTCTTGAAGGGGGGAGCTAGTTTTATGGGAGATAAAATGTGTAATGAATAGAAAGCCATACCCCTCTATACATCTGGAATTCATGAGGGTCAGCGGGGATAGCAAGCTATTTGTCTAGGAGGATGGGCTAGAACTGGGGGGAAGTCTTTGGTGTTTTGTGTCATCTTTCTGTTTTTTTATAAATCTCTTTAACAATAAAGAAATGGCAGTCTGATTTTGGACACACTAAATAAAGTGCTTGTACTAATCTAAAGGTACATGGTGTGTGATTCTTAGATCCTAAGAAAAGGGGGTTGATGGTGATTGTCTCTTCATAAATTATGCTGACATCTGAAGTGTCTGCTGGTGTCGAGATCTGAACAAAAAGTTGCGACACGTAGAGAGAGAGAGATTTGGGGTGAGCGTAGTCCCCCAAATCGGGCGGGCGTAACAATAAGCTTGTTTAAACAGATGAGTTTTTGACAGTTTAGAGCAGGGGTGACCAAACTCGGTCCTGGAGATCCACACACATGCCTGGATTTGATGATAACCCTGCTGTGCACATGTGGGTCAATCACTTCTTCAGTCATCCTGATTGACACACATGTGCACAGAAATGATATATTCAAATCCAGGCCTGGGTGCGGCCCTCCAGGACCGAGTTTGGACACCCCTGGTTTGGAGGCTGGACAAAAGTCTAGCAGTGTGAGAGTTCAATAGACTTGGGGTAGCGCAAGAATAATCCAGAAAGCGGGAGTGAAAGGAGGTGATTAACAGAGGAGGAAAGAAAAATGTTAGCAAAGGGAAGAAAGTGGGAGGAGGGGCCCTATGACTGAACCATAGGGTACACAAACAGTCAGAGGGAGCAGTAAGAAGAAGAGGTACCAGTGATGGAGGCACTAAATATTTGATTTTCTATATGAGATGTGAATCATGATACGGAACCATGGATGCTAAAAGAGTGGAGAATTGGATAAGAAGAGGGCAGTCAACTGTATCAAGGGCAACAGATAGATCCAGGAAAAATTAAAAGAGAGAAGTTGCCCTCTGATTTTGGCGGTTAGCAAGTCATTAGTGACTTTTGTGAGAGTTGTCCCTGGAGGGTTGGGGCCGGAAGGGATCAAGAAGGGAGATGAAGAAAAGGAATGGAGTTAGGCTGTTGTACACAAGTCACTTAAAGGGATATCTAAGTGAGCTGGATTAATACATTTCTGCACTCTATAGGCAAAAAGCAGCCTATGTGTATGCAGCACATCTCACAATTCCTCCATACTCGATCACTCTTATCCCAGCTGTTTCTACTTCCCTTGGCTTCAAAACTGCTTAAATGGATATCTAAGTTTCCTGGTTTATGAATGCATCTGATGGAGGAGAATCATTAGTGTATAAAAAAAAAATGTTTGTATGAAAAGATACCAAAAAACACTTACCTAGAAGTAAGCAAAATCTATTGTAATTTCTGATAGTTTAAAATTAAGGTTAACACCCTCTCCAATTTGTTTTGGCCAATCTGGTTAGAGAAATATTTGTATCAGAAACAGCTGGGATAAGAGTGATCGAGTATGGAGGAATTAGCAGACATAGACTAGGACCAAGTGGGCAAGTTTTAAGAGGAGAGGCTAATAGAAGACTAAATACTTAATCTGCTGTTACAGGGTCAAAATGAGTCTATAGGAGATATGGGATTGGAGAAGAGGAAATGCTTGTTGGTGCATTTGACAAGCTTGAAGGGCAAAGCAGGATTGCAAAATAAACTTGAAGTGGATCAAGTCTGCTAAAGTCCTCCAGTCCTTCAGCAGTGTGAGCACCTCTTGGTGTAGTGTGTTTGTATAGTTGGGTGCCATGGTTGAGTATAAGACCAGCCTGTGGTTCTGGGGGAAGCGTGTCAAGGTTGGAAGTTATAATCTTGTTGTACTGTTAGGTGGCAATGTCAGGGCAGATGAGGGAGCTGAGAAAGCATGGGTCGCAGTAAGTTGGAAACTTGCGACTAAAGTTATTGGAGTTTTCTGTAAGTTCTGGTGGCAGTGAGGTTACAAGGTGGTTGTCTGATAGCGGGAATGGGGAAATGACCACGTTTGGGATTATGCAGAGATTTTCAAAGATAAGGTCAAGGGAGTGTCTATCACAGCAAGTTGGGTACTTTGTATTTTGTGAGGGGCCAAGGGAAGGGGAAAATGAAAGTAACTTTGTGGCTCCTGATGAGTAGGTGTGTGTTAGTGGCTGTAACAGAACCCATCACCGTTTTACCCTGTTTTATGGTTATGGTTAAAATATGATCGCATTGCTGTACTGTAGATATGTTGTTTTATGTTCTACAGAATATATTGGCTCAGAATATTACAGCTACTAGGCTAATAGATAATCCTATTGCAGAGACTCCTCATAAGATAAGGAAGTCTATTGTATAAAGTGTTTTCATTATGAGACATAAGAACAAAGAGAAGTATAATCTGATCAATGTCTGATTGTATCAAAGTAGCCAGGTAGTCTCAGGGAGGTGTGACCACACCTATTGTCTCTCTATGTGTATTGTGTGGCCAAATATGGGGGATGTGTATTGCCTGTGGAAAGAGATGTGTATATATATTTCTGCATAACAAAATAAAGACAGTATTCTTTGACTCCCAATTGAGTGTCGTCCAATCTTGGAGGTTGGGGCTGGTGAGACTGCAGTGCTTCTTGGATATTTTACCGTATACCAGCGGAGATACTGGACTTCGTGTTCCAACTCTGTTACAGTGGCAATGTTAAAATCTCCAACAATGAGTGAAGGTGTGTTAGTGGAGAGAAAATGAGCGAGCCAGGCAAGCAATATGAGCAAGAAATTTAGACTGTGGTCCATGTGATTGACAGAGCAAAGCAATTCAGAGACAGGTGAGAAGAGGCAGATGGTGTGCAGTATGAACTTAAAATAAGAACTGGAGGGAAGAAATCAAGGGTATGCAGTGAAATATACTGAGACAAGTAATATGCCTCCCCCTTGCTTGTCCCCAGGTGTAGGGGTTGTAACTGAAGAGAAAGCCACCATGAGAGTGCCGCAGGGAAGATAGCAAATGATAGATTTAACCAACAGATTAAAGGAGGAGTTAGAAATAAATAGGTTATGAATGGAATTAAGTTAATTGCAAATAGAACATGCATTCCAGAAGGCACAGGAGAACGGCAAAGCAGATTGATTGCGACAGGTGATGGATGTTTTGGGTATTTTCTGCCCCGTGGGCTGTGCATGGCTTACAGCAGGTGGTAAAATGGAGAGTCTTGCATTAGTGGGATTTGATTCCAGCAAAACAATGAGTGAAAAAGAAGAGTGGGATTTGCAGAAGTGATTCTTCTTTTGAGCTTTAGAAGAGAGAGAGGAGATGGTGACCGTAGCTCATGGAAGTAAAGAAGAGGAGAGGACAGAGATTTTGTGGAGAAACTGAGAAAGGTTCAAAAGTGAAGAAGACGGTGTGCTGAAACATTGTAGTAAGCAAAAAGCAATAAAATATGTAAAAAATATTGAAAAAGTTCATGCCTTTATTATTAAATCTTGCAAATGCCTTCCCAGGGTTGCATTAGATGTATAGGGCCTGATCATTCAGCTGTGCGAGGTTTGTGATCTCCAAATTAGTCCAGACTGGTCAAGTGACTATTTATAAAAGGAAGGTGCCTGTTCAATATATGGTTTTCCTGATGAGGAATACACTAAATTGTTACAAATGATAGGTAGTAAGTCATGTATATAAACCAGAATGTGCAGATAAACATAAAAAGTTACCATATCAAGATGTCTATAGGAAACATTTCACTGTTGGCATATACCACATTTCAGAGAGAAAGAAATGCAGGAATGTTTAATCCCATGCCCAGCTGAACAGAAGCAAGTGTTTAACCCATTTCAATCAGCATAACACATTTGTTGCAGTTTATCACTATTAAAATGTGCCCATTGTGTGCCCTACAGAATGGTATGCACTTCTGGGTGTAATCTCGACTTTTAGCACACATTAATCCTGATCATTGCATAGAGCTTGCTACAGCCTATTATTATTCAGCAGTCTCAGTTTTGGTTGCAAAAAAGTACCAACATTAATCTTTCCTCCACTCCCAAAACCACAATCTACCATTTCATTGATAAATTTGGCTCCTCTTGACTTGTTTTATATAAAGAATTGTTTAGACACAGAAAAATTACACATTCATACAATCAGATATATTTATGGAAATATTTTTTATTACAGAAAAGCATGTTGAAATACCATGGCAGCGACTTAAGACTTCATGTGCAGATTCAAATTTATTTTCTCTTTCATACAATATCTTCTTCACGGTCTATCAAATTCTTTTAACCTAGAAAGAGAAGGAGATAGATGTAGATTACATTTTGAAAGATATAAAAAAGTATGGCAGAAAGTCTTTCAGATAACCAAAAATCCACTAAAACATTATTGAAATCCAATTTATCCTGCCCACAATATTTGAAATTATATATATATATATATATAATTTCAAATATATCGTATAAACTTCCATTCAAGGGAATAAGGATTTCTTGCTGTCAGACTGACGGATTCATTAAACTGGTGATATTGCATGTGATTCTGTATGCTATGGAGATGGTTGCTCTTATTGCAGTTGTAGGTTTGATGCACTGTAATACCTATGTGGTTGATGTTAAAACATGCTATAGCTGTGTATAATATAACCCATGAATAAATAAAAGTACTTTATTAATTTAGTTTTTTTTTTTCTTTTATGGAAACTCCAACTATAGAATCTAGAGTGTTCATTCAGGTAAACAAATAAAAATGAGATATATTTACTTACACTGTACTGAATCCTCTTATAGTGGTGCTCTCTTAGAGGTACAGGATGTCTGATCTGCTGTAAGCGTATGGTCTCCTTCAGATTCCTCTTCGACATCCGAATCTAAATTAGAATTTGCATCAAAAAATTCTTCAAGGAAGGGTGAATTTGCAGACATATCAGTGACTGTTGAAAGAAAGAGTCTTATATGTACATTAAGTTAATCAATACATATAAGCAACGTGCGCAAGAAATAAAATTGTATACTAGTTTGCTTACCTTCATTTACTTCTGTTGAATTCACCACCTGATTACATGGAATGTTAAACACAGATGCAGCATTATTAGAACTACTTGTATTGCCAAATAACATGAAAAATGGTGTTTCACTGCTAGTAGAGGAGTCCTTAGAAGAAGTAGAGAAGCCAGTAGCAGCTGCTGAGGAAATTGGTGTGCACTTGGACTTTTTAAATATTGCCTCATTCTTTTCATGGTCATGACTGACTTGGACACCTTTTTGCCCTAGAAAGAGAGATGGCAATAATCTACTACTGGCATTGCTGCTTTGTTTCTTGAAGATGAATGTTTGGTCATTTGGAACAATATTGAAAGTGGTAAGCACAGACATATTATCACCAGAAGCAGTGTCATCGTCCTTTTTTAAAGGCATGCAGTTTAAAGGACGTGAAGATGTAGAGTTGACATCCCCTTGTAGGCATTTTGGCAACTTGCCAGTTGGTTGTACATAGTCTGTATTTGATACAGTATTCACTTTTCCTGCGTCGGATAAAGGATTGTCTTTTGCAGGCTTTGTTTTATTTTCATTTTTTATAGCAGTCAAAGAGAAATTCATTAGTGCAGCGCCAGCACCAGCAACTGAATTATCACCCTCATCAAAACCCTCTTGTCTTTTAAGTTGAGATTTTTTTGTTCGGATCCTTCGTGAATGCAAATGTTTATCTGATATTTTTGGAAGAGCGGGTACCCTCCTTCCTGGTACTGAAAACACATTTTTATTTTCATCTGTAATGGAATTCTCATAATACTTTAAGCGGAGTTCCTAAAATGAAAAAATATAAAATTGGAAAGAAAAAAGGAGGAATGATTTTATAATAACAAAGAAAAAAGTCAACAATTATATAGTTTTCTATATAGTTCACTATGTATACATTAGTTTTTGTTCTACATGCAAGATTAAAGGGGGAAAAAGAAAAAAAGAGAAATCACCTGCTCAACAACTTGAGCCTTTAATATTAGTTACTAGCGACTTGCCCGTCAAAAATGACAGCAATAAAATCTGAAGCCTGGCAATGCGGTTTGCCACACAATGCGATGTTCTTCCCCCTCTGAGCACCTTCGGCGCTCATTGCGAGCCTCTCCTCCCATCTACTTCACAGGCCACGGCAACTTGCAATGTGTCTCTTTCCACTATCTCCCCCCTATGTCTTTCTCCTAAAAGCGGGGACTTATATATATTACATAAAAATAAAAAATAAATACACACACACCAACCACGCCGCTGGACTTAGAAAAAATTAATATACAAACCCGGGACTTAGAAAAAAAACAATAATGCGCAATGAGGAAATACGGACTTAGAAAAAAATTAAAATAAATATAACCCAAAAATACGAAGTTAACGGCCAAAATGCGTACATCAAAAAACAAACAACAAAAACACTTAAAAATAAAAACAAAACATAACAAAATCCTACACAGAACAGGGGGGACAGCCAGGACATGACAGAAAGGTCATGATTGTGTACAGTATATATAAATCACTTTGCTCAAAAAAGGACACTATTTCGCATCAATGCATATGGTCCGTCTAGAATAGAGATTGGGTCTCATTCAATTAATTGCAAGCATACTGCAATAAAACTATGCTGTGACAAATCCTTCTAGTGGAGGATGATGCTATTCTATCTAATTTAGAAGTTGTAATTGTGGTTGGATAGCATAACTAACCCCTGACTAAATAATCTTGCTCTCTCCCTCTAATATACAGGGTTGAGTCACATTATTATGACCAATTTTTGCAGTCAGCAGGACATAGCCAATGCAATAAAGCACGTATTGTGAGCTGGGTTGGTAAGAATATAAGGCGACATATAGGCATTCTACAAACATATCAACCATCACTGTCATGGGTAAATCATGCGATTTATCAGATTTTGGAAAGGGGATGATCATTGGCTTTCAGGCCAAGGGTGGCAGTATTTCGAAAACCGCTCATTTGCCTTCTGTGATGAGTCACGTTTTCTGCTCCATCAACTGGACGGATGTTGCCATGTCAATCGCAAAACCTCCAAGAACAAATACTCTGCAACCTTGGTTGGAATAACAAAAGCTGGTTGCGGCATCGTTATATTATGTGTTTCTTGGCATTGTCTGGGTTCACTCAGTCAACACGTATGGGTGTACTTGATCTGCAAGGATGGATAGACAGACGCAATCTCTTGAGAGTGCCTTCCAGAGGTATGTCTTTACTGGAGTAGATGGAATCTTCCAACAGGACAATGCAACATGTCATATGGCCATAATTGTTCTGAAATTGGTTGGAGAAGCACGACAAAGACTTCCAAGTACTTCCCTGGCCTCCAAATTCCCTGGACTTTAACCCCATTGCGCACCTATAGGACCGCCCGGATCGCCATGTTTGCCGTATGGATTCTCCATAAGGCACTCTTCAGCAGCTTTGCCAACCTTCCAGCATATTATTGACTCACTCCCACACCATCAAGCAGCTGACCGTGCTGCACACGTTGGTTATTCGGAATATTTGCTGCTTGTCATAATAATTAGCTTTATATTTTACATCATTAATGGCTGCTGTTACACACCCCTCCCCAGCTCTTTCACGGTCTTAAGCACTACTGACTCAAAAAGAGAAACTTTTTTTTTTTTTTTTTTTTAATAAGACTTGTAGAGATGTACAACAGCAGCCATTAAGGAGGTAAACTGTGTTTTCACGTACTGTATCCTAAGGTATGGAGGGGAGTGCTTAAAAAGAAATGGATACTCGCTACCTTTATTTTCTCCTCCTGTTCTGCCTGACAAAACTATTCATGTATATATTTGTCAGCTCCCCCAAGATGCAGAAAAGAATGGAAGAATAAGCTTTATGCCATGGTTGAAATAATCCTCCATTTGAGGGAAAGAAGATGTACATAAATTGCTTGATTATTGTAACTTCAGAGGATATCCAATCTGAAATGTGAAGTTCAGAAGTAGTACAATTGCATTGAGAGAGCCACACAAGACTGTAAATTATCCAGACCATTTAAGAAACCAGGCAATGTGGATTCCCTTTTTTTCAGATTCACCTATGAAGGACCCTCTTTATTTTCTTTTAGTAAAGAGGTTTGACGTTGAAGAGGTCGATCTCACACAATTATCTTATGATCTAGTAAAACCTCTGATAATGGCAGTTAGGAAAGCATTGGACAATCATGATTCAGGGACTAAACCTTCATCTAAAAATGGTATGAAGAAGATGGAAACATTTACATTAACTGAGATCAGAAATGTTATCCTTCAAAAATGTAATTAATTTTGATAGAAAAATGCTTTTTTGGAGAAAAATAAATAAAATAGTCCAAGCTTTGATAAAAGAAGCAGTTCCAACAAAGGTCATATTTTTAAAAGATTATAGATCTCACAAGACCTTTTCTTCTTACAACAATTAGGAACAGAATACTTCAGCAGAGCATATTCTCAATAGAGGTCAAACTAGCCTTTGCATCATATCTCAAAGCTACAGGATGAAGTTAATTTCCCAAGTATGAAGCAGATTCTACAAAGAATTCTTTAAGATCCAAGAAAAAACAAACAAAAAAAACCCAAGGAAGACAAAACAAGGTGGCTCTTCTACAATTCTTAGAACAAGCAGCCTTAACAGGTATAATTTAATGTTTCAAGATGGAAACACTAGTTTCAATTATTTCCTTGGTTATTCCAGGAGTTTGGGCTAGGACTCTAAATTTCAAGGATGCTTATCATATTCCAAGCTGTAGTGAATCATGTAAGTTTCAGTTTTGCATCAACAACCAAAGAATTTCACAACAATACCGATCTCCCTAACTGCAATGTTAGGATGGTAAGGAATCATTATTATGCACTATGCGTACAATATCCTAATTCTGAGATTATAAAAGTTTGAGAAGCCCAAATTCTTCTATCCCTGTCCTTCTTAGAAAGACACTGCTGCATTATAAACTGCAAGAAAAGCATTTTACTACCTCCACAGATCACCGTCCTGGGCCGAGAGATCAATTCAGTTCTGGCATCCTTATACTTACCATGGGAGAAGAAATAAATTATCCAAAAGTTTTATTATAATGGTATTAACTTAAATACTTTCCTTATCAAGTGGTCAAAATCGCATTTAAGATGAATACAACAGGATTTTCTGAATCAGTTTGATTGTTTCGAGCAAAACTGACAGCAAAGGATGGTCATTAGCCCACGGGAAATCTCTTCTAATGTCTTTCCCAGTGTCCTGTACCTTTTATTCATATTACCACAGACAACAGTGAACAAGATTGGTGCATTTGCTGGGAGGAATCATATGTCAGAGGAGCTTGGATCCACAAAGATACTTCAACTCTCACAAATAGGAGTAGAATTTGTTCTGTAAATCAAGTCTTTTTTTTTTGCCTCCCACCTTATATGAAAATTTGGAAAATTTCATATAGACAACAGGACAGCTGTCTTCTACATAAATCATGAAAAGGGCTAAAAAAAAAAAAGGATATCCAATTATGTCCTAGGCAGAAGATCTATTTTGGATAACAGCTTCATACATGGAAAATAAGATTGACAGGCAGATTTCCCCTGCAGAGGGGCAGCTGAATCATCTATTTTTTCTTCAGACTATGGAAAGATTAGGTATTCCAATCATAGAACTCAAGGTTACGTCAAGGAACAATCAAGTTCCACCGGTCAAGGTTGAAAGATTAAAAAAAAATGGTGTTCAGACAACCACTTCCTGGAGCAAATGATAGTCTCTTTGTCATTTCAAATAGTCCTTGGAGTAGCCTTATTTGGTCCATCATCAAGTTGACTGTTTCTGACATTTCTAAAGCCTACAGGACATTGTTTGAACCTATACACGTAGATTTAAGAGCACATCAAAATGTGTATTAAGCAAGTCTGCAGCTCAGCTTCATGGTCTACATTCAACACTTTTCTGAAGCATTACCATCTGGATATATTTTCTACTGATAAACTTAAATTGTGGTTCTTTATGCTCAAGAATAATATATTTGATTGCAGAAATTATTTGATGGTTATAAAGCTCGGGTATTAACAAAAAGTGAAATGCTGCCAAGTCAACCAGCAAAGTAGTAAATGAATTGTATTTTTCAATTCCTGGATATGTCCGGGTGGCATTTAAAAATTACTCTCCCTCGCGAAAGTTTGGAACAAGGCTGCATAATTTAGGTAAGAGGGGCTATTTATAGAAGATTGGAAGATTATTGTAATGTCCAATGCAAGAAGATTAGCTTAACGCAGAAGTTAAATGCTGTCAGAACGTATCCAGGAAATTAAAGTTATGCAAAAGTATTTCATTCATTTTCTCCTATTTCTTTTTAATTTTGAAACAAAGTTTTAACACTGAAATTATGTTACCTCACAACTTGTATTTTTATATTCAGGCATAGCCGATATGGAAGCAAAGCGAACATTTACTTTGTTCAGCCGACCTTGAGAATAATCCAGTTCTTGATCTTGGGCTGGCTGTAAAATAAAAAAAATAAAAAAGTTTTTTTCTAGCATACAAAATACCAAGGAGTATTACAAAGGTCTGTATTCACTACAAATTGCTGGCGAGTTCCCATGTGTCACTTCACTGTGAAACCAATATCCACGATTTACTTTATACATATATTTTTATTGAAGAGCTCACTTGAGGTTTTTCCCCTGTTTTTACTTAGGTCTAAGCCCTAAATTCTAAGTGGAAAAGGTGTAGCTGTCCTAGAAGTGCTGCATATTTACAACTAGTCAATTACTAATACAATTAATAAATACCCCTAGAAATGTTCCTAAGTTAAATGCAAGGAATAGGTTTTAGCTCTTCCTTTCTAGGAGATGAAATGGAAGATCTTCTCCAAGCATTATCATGACCATTATTAACATTTTATACAGTGTGTGTGACTAAATTAAAAGCTATCTTTTTTTAAGATGGACGTACACCATGCAATTTGTGTTTGCCAATCATAAATAACAATATTTTATACCTCAGTGTGCATAAGCCAATAGTTTAACTTTTGAGTAAAATATTACTCTAGTAACAGATACAGTACTCTCTAACATGGTGCATTATAGTATAGGAGTAGAACACAGTAATAAACAATGCAACAAGTAGTTATTCAATAAAATACGGAGGACTTTTTTAAATAATGGATTCATTTATTGTCACAGTGATGATACGTCAGAGGGATTTTAAAAATTTTGCACTGTGTATAACACACTTTCATTAAGCACTCAAATCGTCAAAGCACATTTTACTTTTTAATACTGCACTTAATATAGTACATTAAGGTTAGAAACATTGCCTGGCACCATCGGTACTTAAAAATTAATACAAGCTTTGCGCAAGATGTATTAAGGTGAGAGGCTTTGATAGCCTTTGCATTTTGGGTGTTATCTTATAGAAGATATTTACTAAGATATGGAATCTCCAAGAGTTCTCAAACACCTCTAATTTAAAGTATAGAAAACAAAATCTGTTTTACCATAATTATACCATTGTGAGTAACTTAAGTTTTTTTTAAATATGCCATGTAGTTAATCTTCTTGAATTCTCAGCCAAAGTATAGCAATACAAAGAAAATAAAATGAAATTGCTTACACAGTAAGTAATACGATAAGCACATTCACCATTCTGCCATGTTCTGGCTATGGTTTTAAATGAAAAATCCACATTTGTAACTTCATTTCTTATTGCAAATATATCTGTTAAGAAAGTTAGAAAATTAGTGGACTCCGCAGATAAAAATAAAACAGTATGCATGTTTTAAAGAGAAATTATTAAAGGCCACTATAGTCCCAAAGTTTTCTATCATACAAAATTTATTTTATGCATGAACAATAAAATTAAAGAAACATTATCATTAGGACACACAAATAAAGGAAAATCTGTTTGTTTTGTCAACCTTAACTTTAGTGAATTAAAAACAAACTTCAGAGTGTAAGCTAGGATTCGCAGGGAGTATCTTATTTGTAGTTGCTTTGCTAATTTTACATTCATAGCTGAACATCCCCAAGATTATGGTTTTGTTGCCAAAGTTCTGCAAGGCTGCTCTGTATTAGGACAAGTCAGGACAACAACAATAGGTAAAAACAATGTGGTCTCCAACAATTATACTTATTTTGCTCATAGCTAATTGTAAATTCACATTTCAAGGTCTCCGATTTGTAAATCATTTTTGCAATCTTTTTTTGTTAGAGTTCCTAAAATTTGTAGCCCATTATCAGTTCTAGTTTTTCTTTTGTTTGTTTTTTTTTTTTTTTTTTTAAAACAGGAAACTCATGCAAGTTACCAATTCATGCAAAAAAAACCACAACCTTTTTACCCAGGCATTGAAAGGATTAAAAAAAAAAACGACCAGCAAATATTTTGTCATTCAGCTTTGCACTTTACAAGAAAAACACAAGAAGTATATGGATACCTAACACCATAAAAGTCAAAAATGTAATTTTAATTTTAAATGTCAAAACTAGCCAGCATATGCAAAAGTATCATAAAAAGAATTACTTGCTAAATGTCCATACCCTACTGAAATAAAATGTATTAGCCATGCCATACTCCACAAAATGTGCACACCTAATTTCTTGGGTAGTGCACAGCACTTTGCATGATAGTTCAACAATCCTTGACTTTTTGGGTTTGGCAGAACAACTCATAGCCTAATAGAATTAATGAGCTATCCTACATCTTATGGCACCAGTAAATATGCAGGGAACAATTTCTGTTTTCTGCTTTAAATATAAAGATCTACCAGACACATTTGAACATGGGTATTTAAAATATTTAAAATGGAAAACAACGGATTCTTTAGGAAATAATGAATAGAAAAATAGTTCACCGCAATCTGCTCATTTGCCTGCATAAACAAATGTTAACCAGTACATTTGTATATCAGGAGGAAACTATTTTTCCATTAATTGTGAATACCCATAAGGTAATTTAAAAAGCATCACCATTAGGGCTACTTGTAGTAATTTGCAGTCCTGAAATAGCATCCAAAGTAGGCTGTAGATCTACATGATTAGGTCCCCATTTGCACTTCTTTTGACTGTGATCAGAGGAGCATTTCACTATATCAAGGCTAGAGTTTATTCTGTAAGAGATAAGCAAAGAATTATGGTTAAAATGAACATCTCTAATATCTAAATGCAACACATGACCTTACTATCACATCAGCACAAGTGTCTGAATAATAAACCTTACATAATATGTGTGGAATTAGATTTTTACCCTGCTTGAAGAAAGCATTTCTAGCCCAATATAAATCACAACACAGTTGGAACCAGACAGTTGTCTTGAACCATCTATTTCACAATCACTCAAACTGGTTGTAAGTTGATCCAATGTATTTCCCATTTAAAATGTTGAGAGATACAATATTGGCTATCAGAAGTTAAACATAAATAGGCCCGGGCATACTCTATAGCAGTGGTGGCGAACCTATGGCACGCGTGCCACAGGTGGCACGCCGTGCCCCTTCTGTGGGCACGCGGCCATAGGTCGCCGGCAGCATGCTGGGTCTGCTCATCGCGCGCGCACGGCGCCTGAGCGCTCTCCCGTCACTGAAAAAAGGAAGGGATGTGCTAGTGTGCGTGCGCGGCGCAGGCGAACAGACTCTCCTCGAGATCCGCAGGGGGAGAGGCAAGGGGAAGGTAAGAGTTATGGGGCAGGGGAGAGACAAGGGAGAGGGGGAGAGAGAAGAGGGTTGAGACAAGGGGGAGGGAGAAGGGGAGAGACAAGAGTGGAGGGAGAGACAATGGTGTAGGGAGCCAATGGGGAGTTGGACAGATAAGGGAGAAGGGGAGAGACAATGGAGAAGGGGGAGACAAGGGGAAGTGGAGAGACAAGAGGGGAAAGAGAAGGGTGGGGGAGACAAGGGAGAAGGGGAGAGAGAAGGGGGAAGACAGTGGAGAATGGGAAAGAGAAGTGTGGGAGAGAGATAGAAGGGTGTGGGAGACAAGGTAGAATGGGAGAGACAAGGCTGGGTGAAACAAGGGGGTAGAGAGAGCAGGGTGGGAGAGACCAGGGGGAGACACAAGGGGAAGGGGAGAGACAAGGGGGGAGACAATTGGGAGGGGAGAGACAAGGGGGAGAGAGAGTGAACGGTGGGAGAGACAATAGTGAAGTACAAGGAGAGACAAGGGTGGGGGTAGAGACAAGAGTGAAGGAGATACAAGGGTGGGGGAGAGATAAGCAGAGAAAGAGGGAGGGAGGAAGAAAGGAGAGCAGAGAGAAGGGAGGATGGAGAGAAAGAAAATAGGGAGAGGCAGAAGGGAAAGGAAGAAGTAAGAGAGTGAGATGGGAGAGAAGGTAGAGGCACATGAGAGGAAGGGAGAGGAGAGAGAAAGGAAGAGGGAGATGCAAAAGGGAGAGGTAGAGAAGGGAGGAGTGAGAGAGAGGGGAGAGGCAAAAGGGAGAGGTAGAGAATGGAAAGAAAGGAGGAGGGAGAGACACAGGGAAGGAAAGAGACAAGGGGGGGTAGAGGCAAGGGAGAAAACAGAGACAATTGTGAGCGGTACAAGAGAGGAGAAATAAGGGTGGGAGAGAGAGAAGGATGGAGGGAAGAGACAAGGGAGAAGGGGAGATACAGGGGTGGTGGGAGACAAGGAGGAAGGGGAGAGACAAGGGGAGGGGAGAGAGAAGGGTGTATGAGCCAAGGGGGGGGGGGGAGAGACAAGGGAGAAAGGAAGAGACAAGGCTGGAGGGAGAGACAAGCCTGGAGGGAGAGACAAGGGGGAGGGGAGAGACAAGAGGCGAGAGAGGAGGGTGGGGGGAGAGGGAAAAATGGAGGAAGAGACAAGGGGGAAGGGGAGACATAGGGGCAGGGGAGAGACAAGGGAGAATGGGAGAGAGAGAAGGGTGTAAGAGACAAGGGGGAGTGAGAAAGTGAGAGACAAGAGACAATGATGTGGGGAGACAAGAGGGAGTGGTAGTCAAGAGAGAAGGGGAGAGACAAGGGAGAAGGGGGCGACAAGGGGAAGCGGGCATATGCATTAAGGGAGCAATGTATAAAATTGCTATTTTTGGATTGAAAGAGTGAGGTGCATTGTATTCTCATTTGCATGGCCCTGCCTTTTAGACATGTGAATGGGCTTATTAATGCAATATTAATTTCCTCTCTCTAAAAATGTATATATATATATATATACATACAGTGTGGTGGGGGGGGGGGGGGGGGGGAGTATTTGATCCCCTTCGGATTTTGTTTGTCCATGACAAAGAAATGATCAGTCTATAATTTTATCAAAAATGACGGGAATACAATTGTAAGGCTGGCAATGCTGTTTGCCACATAATGTGAGGCTTTTGCTCCTCTGAGCACCATTTGCGTGGCGCGCACTAACTGCCATTTGTTTTATTTTCAACGTTCTGCGTTCCTGTCGTTGTTCGTCTAAGACTCAGTATTCAGGTTTAATTGCCGTGTTGGCACTTAGAGGAAAAAAAAGTTGGCATGTATTGCGGTTTGGGCACTCGGGCTCAAAAAGGTTCGCCATCACTGCTCTATAGGATAGTGATAGGAGGATTAAGTTATCCTCCAGTGGGAATTTGTTTTAACAAGTATTTGTGGTAGCAGGTGAGCAAATAGATGACAAACTGAAAGGAAAAGTAGACCTAAGTAATGTGGTAATTCTATGTGTTGCCTAGATCAGTCCTACAGCACGTGAATACACAGGGCAATTGTAGTTTGGTAAAATGACACATACCTGTAAAGTATTTAACAAAACAATAGCAGATATGCAAGATGGGAACATAAATGCATTTTATAAATCTTATTTTACATGACTGATTGTGTTCCACACAATACAATCTCAGGCTGCTAGACAGTAATCATTAAAAGCAATATTAACAATATAGTTAAAACTTAAAGGCTGCAATTATTTTACTTAAACTGTGTAAAACATTTTGCACATTATCAAGTTCTTTTAAATGGGATATTATACATATGACATTTTAGTGACCTGTTATATTTAAAGGAAATATGGAGTAAGTAGGCTGCAAGCCATTCACCTTAAAGCCAACTGAATAGTGCTACTACAGTAAAACATTACTAAATTTCCTACAGGCACCATACCATAAAGCTGGGCAAAAAAAAAAAACATTAAACCACTGGAAAAGTGCAGCATTGATAATTTGAGTCTTGTTTTTGTATTTTTTTGGGATGTATTGTGAGGAGACACTCCCCCCACCCCCCCCCCCCTCAAACTGTGGCAAAGACTGCAGCCGATTTTCCTGCAGCTGCCTGCTTATTCCCTACAGATTTACCAGCAGAGTCTGGAGAGATGTGCTAAGCAATCAGTCTGTTTGAAAAAGATGAAAGGAGCACAAGGTTAAAGGTCAAGGGAAAACCAGTGCTACTTACAACTGTATAGTGATGTAGAAAATGATGTAAAAATGTTGGAACTTTATAAATACCCGTTAATAATAATTTTCAATGCAAGTTCTCACAAAATATCAAGCTTTTTTTTTTTTTTTTTTATCACAGTAAATTGTTCTCACCTATCTTGACTACTCAAGTCATGAAAGCTAGATAATTTACAGTGGCCCTTTAAATTGATTTAGATTCGAGAGAGAATAAAAATGTGTACCTTCTATTCAAGTCACATGCTACCTGTAAATAGAGAAAGAGAAAAAAATAACTACCATTAATTGTGAAAATCAGATACTGTTTAGCAAGATTGTTAAAGAAAATAAAAAATAAATATACTTTCTGTACCTACATTGTATACATTATTATTACCTGAAGAAAAGACTGCGGCTCAAAGTCATCAACAATTCTTTCACAATCCTTTAGTAGTCTTTCAATTGATTTCTTTTGATGATCTTTCATTTGTTTCCACACGTTATACTCTTTTACAGATTTATTTTTTTGCCATTCAATATTTTCCATAAGTTGTTTCTTCCTCAAATCCAAAGCTTTCTGAATTTGTTCAAAAGCAGAGGTAAGAGAATTGGCCTCATTTATAAAAGTCATCTGCAAGTATAAATAAAAAATATATCACAGCAGGCTAGTCTGAATTATGATGTTTGCCTTAATATAAAAAGAAAACTAAAGTTACAATGTAGAAGAAACTAAAACCAAAAATTACAATAACCCTCAATGGACAGCCATAATAAAAAAGTCAACATGATTGTCTTAATAAGAACAAAATATGTACAGACCAACAGGAGTAGCTCTACTAAAATTATGTACATTTATTTCCTTGTCATTCCTGACTTCCCCCATCTCCTGTTTTTGTCCTTTTGTTTACATGCATCTTCCTATCATGGGACATGAATCATGATGAATGATGTTTATGTCTTCTGAATGACGACACATTGTGACAATAACTAATGTAAAGTATTACAAACCACTGGAAACAACGGAAACCAAAAGGGCTTTGGAGGGATAATACATGCATTAGAAAATGTATTAGAGCCACTTTAGGGGGGGGAAAAAAAAAAAGTGTGTCATTTGGATTATACTTTGTATTTTGTGCAGTTTAAAACAAAATTCAAACAGACAAAAAAAAAAGCGAAAACGTCAATTAAGTTCATAAAAGGAAAAATCTATTTGATTTTGACACTATTTCTAAAAACGATAGCTCCTTTAACATTGTTCACTTCCTAATATGGCTTTTAAACTACTCTAAACAATAATACATTAAAGTGAATTATTAACTGTGTGACATGTATTATTCAGAAATATTAAAATGATCAAGAAGATATTAAAAAAATATCAGTAACCTCAGTGTTTGTAACAAAATATGGTAAATAAATTGTAACATCTGTGCTCGAATTTGAATATGTAAAATGTGCCCTTAAAGCTGTGTAATACAGCAGGCATATGCCTAAAAGGGGCCGTGTTTAAAATTGTACTGGATTACAGAGCAAAGCGTTTGTGAGCACATTTGCATGTCCCTGCCTAGGTTCCCAGAATGCAGTGGAATAACTGTATTTCTTGGAATTCTGAGCAGGGAATAAGATGTTTAACTTATTTTAGACATTCAAATGTGAACACAAATGTACTATTTATTTACTGTACTACTGTAAGGTGGAGGGCTTCTATCCCTCTTTTGCCCACCATAAAATGATGATTGTGGTAACAAAATATGCAAACAGATATGATGCAATAACAAATGGAATCATAAATATAAGCTACTGCTTCCTGGTTAAGCATTTCCTTCCTCTCCAGGAAGCAGCGATACACAGACACTTACATTACAACTGCTTGTAAAATAATACTAATAAAGCAGATACTTAAAGGCCTTTATTAGCAACTAAAAGTTGAAATACTAGTTTATTGTTTTGAAGTTGAATATAAAGTAAAAAATAACCAGCCTGTCTGCCTCTACTCCATGTACCATTACAGTCCCAAAGCCAGAAAAATATATGTTGCACAACTGCAGAATTAATGTGGTAGTTTCTGCTTCTCAAAAATCAGGAAACACCTAAAAAAATAAATCATATCTTTTTTTTCTTCTGTCAGGTATTTTCAGCTTTAAATGATAACCATCTAGGCTACTTCATAAAGTATGCCTCAAACTGAATTATAGCACTGCTATACAGAATACACAGCAAAACAAGCATCTTACCTTGGTAATATCCTCTCTGATGGTGGAGCACAAAAAAGCACAATATAAATTAGTAATTAAATCTTACTTTACTGCAAAACAAACAATTAAGTGAAAGTGATCTTCCTTTAAGCGTACACATGACCTTTAATGAAAATGAGAAATAGGAAAATTGGTACCTGTCAAGTGTTTTTTATAGAACACCAAAATATTACAAACAATATATTTTGGCAAGTTACAATAATAAATTAATCAGTGGAGGGGTGGGTCCATTCAAGGATAAATAAGGTTCCTTTATGCTTTATCAGCCTTTCCCAAAAAGGAAAATTGGTAAAAACTCCTTGCTTTTCTCTACCTACTTGGAGAGCCATTGATAAGGATGCCACTTTGGTACACTGTAAATTATTCTCATTAAGATTTGTTTATGCTCTAAAGCAATTACAATGAAATGTTATAGTTTGATAATGTACCATAATATGCCCAAACATAAACCAGTTGTCTCATATCTGCAGAGTTAAAGTTTGCAGAGAACAGATTTATATTTGGCTTCATTGTCACATATTACACATCATAAAGTGTGACATATAAATAATTGGGATGTCATTCATTGAAATCTGTGGTATATTTTTTACAATAAACATAAGTAGCAGTGGTGTACACATTTAAGGTTAGTGTGCACAGTAACCTTAATCCTATTAGTGCAATATCATCCAATATAACCCATTCTCTGAGCTCTGGAGCGATTCTTTAGCTCCTGGGGAAAAAAAGCCCCTAAAATTAATTCTTATACCCAGGAGGCTTTGCGCGAAGTTCTCTAGACCCAACGTGTGCTCACATCCTGATCACAGGAGACTCAGAGTCTGAAGCTCAATAATCTCCATAACAACACTGCCAAGTACACTACACCTAACTTCCTCTTGTATCCCTATCTATTTAAAATCAAATTCCCATGGCGGGGAAGGAGTTAAACAATAATAAAGACTAATGCAGGATTATGACCTCTCCACCTATGACCTGCTACCCCCACGAGCCCAAGGATCCCCCTTTCCATTTATTACCTTCTTTGAGGCTGGTGATCCCCTGAGATTCCCCCTTCATAATAGGGCTGTCTTATCAGCTAGGGGCATCTCCCAGTCTAAAGTATAACCATGGGATCCGTATAGACCCGCATGGCACCTAAACTCATTAACATGGGGACCCACACAGTAATCTAAAGGATAACCATGGGGGTCCCTATATAGGACAGGCACTCTGGGCTTGTGATCATAGGGATATTTGAAGCATGGTACTTCTCGGAGGTTAGATTTAAGTGTGTGATGTGATAGCTTGATGGTGAGATACGATGGAAGTTCTGTCTCACTTACTATGGAAGCAATGAAATGGGGGCCTAAGCCTTTACCACGTTAAACATTTTAGAACATTCCATTTTAAAAACGTAATTCCAGCTTAATTGTTTCTGCATCTTTTAATGCTGTGTGCTGCAACTTTATAGCGGGATCTTAAAACTCTAATACAGTCTGCTGTGGTTGCTACAACTGAAATACTAATGAAACAAATAAATATACAGTATAAATACGTATTAAACAACCACAACACTGTTGTGAGGCTACCTGCCTTTAACTACACATTTTCTACCTGATAAATATTCACAGAATGCAGAGCTCACCTCAGAGTCCTTTTCATCAGATATTTCCTTCGTCAGCTTCTCGTGTACTTCACACAGCTTTTTTAAACTGCTGAATAAAGTGAGCTGTATAATTAAAATATTTGGAATTAGTACAACTAACAATTATTACTAAATCTGAACATTCTGCAAAACTTGATAGTGAGATAAGTGAAAGATCTCTCTTGTTTAACACTCAAAGACTAGTCCTTTGGCTTCTAACAAAATATTGTATATCAATGCCCAGTTGTGCACATTATTATTGCTTTTCCTGATCTACAACAATGATCTAACTAGTAATCACAAACAGGCTATATACAAATACTCAAAAATATACTATTGACCTTTTATTGACATATTTTATTTGCTTATATCAAAAAATAACTTTATTTGGATACCTATGATCCTAGACAATGCCGAAAATGTATAAAGAGTGCTTACAACTTTGCATAATACCAGAGTCACAGTACTAAAATATATTAGAACATAAAAATAATCAGATCTGTATAAATCAATCTAGGCCCTTTCATCCATAAACTGATATAATACTGTTACTCTGGATCTTTGCTAATCAACTCTCATATATCAGGTTATACTGCTAATCCTGTTTATACAGGATACACTGATAATCAAAGAGTTGAAAATTTTAAATAAAAAAACACATAGTATACATATTGTTAAAAACAAAAAATTTATAGTGGGAAACAAGTGTTCCATATCTAAAAAAAAGGGGATTCTCTCAGTCAATTTAACAACTATATATTTTGCTAAACGAAAATTTCCATAGTTACAGCAAAAATAAGGTTAGCAAATCATTAGAGGATAAATGTATAGGAGGGTAATAATATGTAGCAAAAAATACTTGCGATTCAGTTTCCCTCTCTCCACACTCCTCCTCCTTGTAGAGATTGACTTTTGAGCCCTTTAAGCCATATTACTTGAGAATAGAACCTGCCCACTAAAAAAATAAATGCCAACGGTCCGTTTCGTCCTTTCAGAAGACTTTCTCTGAAGCATTCTTTATACATTTTCGGCGTTGTCTAGGATCATAGATATCCAAATAAAGTTATTTTTTGCTCTATGCAAAAAGACAGACTAGAATAAGACGGAGAGGAGAGGGGGGGGGGGGGGCAGTGCTGTTCACACAGGAGGGGGGGGGGGGCAGTGCTGTTCACACAGGAGGGGGAGGGGGGCAGTGCTGTTCACACAGGAGGGGGGGGGGCAGTGCTGTTCACACAGGAGGGGGGGGGCAGTGCTGTTCACACAGGAGGGGGGGGGGCAGTGCTGTTCACACAGGAGGGGGGGGCAGTGCTGTTCACACAGGAGGGGGGGGGGCAGTGCTGTTCACACAGGAGGGGGGGGGCAGTGCTGTTCACACAGGAGGGGGGGGCAGTGCTGTTCACACAGGAGGGGGGGGCAGTGCTGTTCACACAGGAGGGGGGGGGCAGTGCTGTTCACACAGGAGGGGGGGGCAGTGCTGTTCACACAGGAGGGGGGGGCAGTGCTGTTCACACAGGAGGGGGGGGCAGTGCTGTTCACACAGGAGGGGGGGGCAGTGCTGTTCACACAGGAGGGGGGGGCAGTGCTGTTCACACAGGAGGGGGGGGGCAGTGCTGTTCACACAGGAGGGGGGGGGGGCAGTGCTGTTCACACAGGAGGGGGGGGGGCAGTGCTGTTCACACAGGAGGGGGGGGGGGGCAGTGCTGTTCACACAGGAGGGGGGGGGCAGTGCTGTTCACACAGGAGGGGGGGGGGGCAGTGCTGTTCACACAGGAGGGGGGGGGGCAGTGCTGTTCACACAGGAGGGGGGGGGGGCAGTGCTGTTCACACAGGAGGGGGGGGGGGCAGTGCTGTTCACACAGGAGGGGGGGGGGGCAGTGCTGTTCACACAGGAGGGGGGGGGCAGTGCTGTTCACACAGGAGGGGGGGGGGGCAGTGCTGTTCACACAGGAGGGGGGGGGCAGTGCTGTTCACACAGGAGGGGGGGGGCAGTGCTGTTCACACAGGAGGGGGGGGGGCAGTGCTGTTCACACAGGAGGGGGGGGGGCAGTGCTGTTCACACAGGAGGGGGGGGGCAGTGCTGTTCACACAGGAGGGGGGGGGCAGTGCTGTTCACACAGGAGGGGGGGGGGCAGTGCTGTTCACACAGGAGGGGGGGGGCAGTGCTGTTCACACAGGAGGGGGGGGGCAGTGCTGTTCACACAGGAGGGGGGGGGGCAGTGCTGTTCACACAGGAGGGGGGGGGGCGGTGCTGTTCACACAGGAGGGGGGGGGCAGTGCTGTTCACACAGGAGGGGGGGGGGCAGTGCTGTTCACACAGGAGGGGGGGGGCAGTGCTGTTCACACAGGAGGGGGGGGGCAGTGCTGTTCACACAGGAGGGGGGGGCAGTGCTGTTCACACAGGAGGGGGGGGCAGTGCTGTTCACACAGGAGGGGGGGGCAGTGCTGTTCACACAGGAGGGGGGGCAGTGCTGTTCACACAGGAGGGGGGGGCAGTGCTGTTCACACAGGAGGGGGGGCAGTGCTGTTCACACAGGAGGGGGGGCAGTGCTGTTCACACAGGAGGGGGGGCAGTGCTGTTCACACAGGAGGGGGGGCAGTGCTGTTCACACAGGAGGGGGGGCAGTGCTGTTCACACAGGAGGGGGGGCAGTGCTGTTCACACAGGAGGGGGGGGCAGTGCTGTTCACACAGGAGGGGGGGCAGTGCTGTTCACACAGGAGGGGGGGCAGTGCTGTTCACACAGGAGGGGGGCAGTGCTGTTCACACAGGAGGGGGGGCAGTGCTGTTCACACAGGAGGGGGGGGCAGTGCTGTTCACACAGGAGGGGGGGCAGTGCTGTTCACACAGGAGGGGGGGCAGTGCTGTTCACACAGGAGGGGGGGCAGTGCTGTTCACACAGGAGGGGGGGCAGTGCTGTTCACACAGGAGGGGGGGCAGTGCTGTTCACACAGGAGGGGGGGCAGTGCTGTTCACACAGGAGGGGGGGCAGTGCTGTTCACACAGGAGGGGGGGCAGTGCTGTTCACACAGGAGGGGGGGGCAGTGCTGTTCACACAGGAGGGGGGGCAGTGCTGTTCACACAGGAGGGGGGGCAGTGCTGTTCACACAGGAGGGGGGGGCAGTGCTGTTCACACAGGAGGGGGGGCAGTGCTGTTCACACAGGAGGGGGGGGCAGTGCTGTTCACACAGGAGGGGGGGCAGTGCTGTTCACACAGGAGGGGGGGCAGTGCTGTTCACACAGGAGGGGGGGCAGTGCTGTTCACACAGGAGGGGGGGCAGTGCTGTTCACACAGGAGGGGGGGGCAGTGCTGTTCACACAGGAGGGGGGGCAGTGCTGTTCACACAGGAGGGGGGGCAGTGCTGTTCACACAGGAGGGGGGGCAGTGCTGTTCACACAGGAGGGGGAAGTCAGTGCTGCTCACACAGGCGGGGGTAGTGGGAGGTCAGTGCTGCTCACACAGGAGGGGGTAGGGGGAGGTCAGTGCTGCTCACACAGGAGGGGGTGGGGGTGGTCAGTGCTGCTCACACAGGAGGGGGTAGGGGGAGGTCAGTGCTGCTCACACAGGAGGGGGTAGGGGGAGGTCAGTGCTGCTCACACAGGAGGGGGTAGGGGGAGGTCAGTGCTGCTCACACAGGAGGGGGTAGGGGGAGGTCAGTGCTGCTCACACAGGAGGGGGTAGGGGGAGGTCAGTGCTGCTCACACAGGAGGGGGTGGGGAGGTCAGTGCTGCTCACACAGGAGGGGGTAGGGGGAGGTCAGTGCTGCTCACACAGGAGGGGGTAGGGGGAGGTCAGTGCTGCTCACACAGGAGGGGGTAGGGGGAGGTCAGTGCTGCTCACACAGGAGGGGGTAGGGGGAGGTCAGTGCTGCTCACCTTCTCCTCCTGGTACACCATGTCCAGCAGATTGACCGAGTGACAGAAGCCCTGGTGCCTCTCTGACACACACTGCCCACAGCAGGGCACCGCACAGTTCTTGCAGTACAGCTGCATCTCCCGGCCCGGGTGCTCCCCGCACGGAGCACAGGTCAGGCGGCAGGATGACTCCTCCGAGCCGGCAGCTCCCTTCTCGTGATCCCCCTCCTGCCTGGCCGCCGGTCTCAGTAAGCGCACCACCTCAGCCAGCGTGGTGTTGATGGGCAGCGAGTCCACCCCGCCGGGCAGGGAGCTGATCTTGCGGCACAGTGGGCAGGACACGGTGCCTGATGAGGAAACAGCACCGAGGCCGAGCGGCTGGAAGTGCACGGTGCGCCTCTCCGGGCCGGCGCAGTCCTGAATGCAGCTCTTGCAGAAATTATGGGAGCACCGCGGCAAAGTGACGGGCTCTTGGAACAGGCCGAGACACACAGCGCACGTCAGGCTGGCCTCCATGGCTCTTGAGCAGGCTCCAAGCTGGTAAACGGCCGCAACTCTAACTCTGAGGAGTACTCAGGATTACAAACAGTTGCACGTGACACACCTGTCAGCCAATGAAGAGAAGAGACAGCAGGTCAGCTGATACCTGGATGTGTGGGCGCGTGACAGCTGTTGCTTCCCTAAACTTTCTATGACTCACAATGACGTCCTGGGTGGGCGTTTTTGATTGGATGATGCTTTCGTCCAATGGCTACAACTATATGCTTGGAAAACGTTGACAAAAAAAACATCAACATAAAAACATAAAAGACAGTATGAGTATCTGTAGCTAATTATAGGGAGAACCGAAATTGGTATTATGGTATATATATATATATATATATAATCAGAGTATTGCAGTATATAGTGATACATTTTTATTGGACAAACATATAGATTTCATGACGAGCTTTCGAGAGCATTCCTCTATTTGTCGAATCAGAGTCAATACTAATTATATATATACACCTATTACATGTAGTTGTGTCCATCCCTGAAGTATGGTATAAAGTTCTAAAACCCCGCCCCTCTCAGCCCCACTTCCATTTGTTGCACTTAAGGTGGTTTGGCACATGTTTTACTCAGTAACAGGAGTAACTTTGTTATTTAATACCCAGACGGAAGCTAGATATAACCTATAAACATCTACGAGCTATCTACTATACTAGTACATTCCATATCTCCTGCGGAATCTGATCATACAGCTCCAAGCCCCGCCCCATTTGGTCGCAGTGTCTCTTCCTCTTGCTTTTTTTTTAAGGTGGATAAGTATAGTTGTTTCTCAGTGGTCAGTGCAGTCTAATCTTTTTTATTTTATTTTTACTTTCTGTGGTGTGTCTATCTATCTATACACTATCTATCTATCTATCTATCTATCTATCTATCTATCTATCTATCTATCTCTAAACTATATATCTTTCTATACACTCTATTTATCTATCAATCTTTCTATACACTATCTATTTATCTATCAATATATCTTTCTATACACTATCTATCTATTTGACTATCTATACAATATCTATCTATCTCTTTATCTATCTATCTATCTATCTTTCAATCTTTCTATCCACTATCTATCTATTTAACTATCTATACAATATCTATGTATTCTATCTATCGATCTACCTTTCTATACACTATCTATCTATCTATCTATCTATCTATCTATCTATCTATCTATCTATCTATACACTATCTATTTATTTTTCGATCTTTCTATACACTATCTATACAATATCTATCTATACACTCTCTATCTTTCTTTCTATCTATCAATCTATCTTTCTATACACTATCTATCTATCTACCTACCTGGCTATCTAAAATGAGACAAAGATAAATAATTTCAGAACTTTTTCCACCTTTAATGTGACCTATAAACTGGAGGCAAGAAAAAAAAAAAGCTAAATAATGTGGTTGCATAAGTCTGCACACCCTCTTATAACTGGGGATGTAGCTGTGTTCAGAATTAAGCAAACACATTCCAAATCGTGTTAAATAGGAGTCAGCATACTTACCATCATTTAAAGTGCCTCTGATTAACCCCAAATAAAGTTAAGCTGCTCTAGTTGGTCTTTGCTGAAATGTTCTTAGTCGCATCCCACAGCAAAAGCCATGGTCAACAGAGAGCTTCCAAAGCATCAGAGGGATCTCATTGTTAAAAAGTATCAGTCAGGAGAAGGGTACAAAAGAATTTCCAAGGCATTAGATATACCATGGAACACAGATGAAGTCATCATCAAGTGGAGAAAATATGGCACAACAGTGACATTACCAAGAACTGGAGCTCCCTCCAAAATTGATGAAAAGACGAGAAGAAAACTGGTCTGGCAGGCTATCAACAACAACATTAAAGGAGCTGCAGGAATATCTGGCAAGTACTGGCTGTGTGGTACATGTGACAACAATCTCCTGTATTCTTCATATGTCTGGGCTATGGGGTAGAGTGGCAAGACGAAAGCCTTTTCTTACGAAGAAAAACATCCAAGCCAGGCTACATTTTGCAAAAACACATCTGAAGTCTCCCAAAAGCATATGGGAAAAGGTATTATGGTCTGATGAAACCAAGGTTTAACTTTTTGGCCATAATTCCAAAAGATATGTTTGTCATAAAAACAACACTGCACTCCAAAAGAACACCATTCCCCCCCCCCCCCCCCCCAAAAGCATTTTGCTTTGGGGCTGTTTTTCTTCAGCTGGAACTGGGGCCTTAGTTAAGATAGAGGGAATTATGAACAGTTCCAAATACCAGTCAATATTGGCACAAAACCTTTAGTCTTCTGCTAGAAAGCTGAACATGAAGAGGAACTTCATCTTTCAGTATGACAACGACCCAAAGCATACATCCAAATCAACAAAGGAATGGCTTCACCAGAGGAAGATTAAAGTTTTGGAATGGCCCAGCCAGAGCCCAGACCTGAATTCGATTGAAAATCTGTGGGGTGATCTGAAGTGGACTGTGCACAGTAGATGCCCTCGCAATCTGACAGATTTGGAGTGTTTTTGCAAAGAAGAGTGGGCAAATCTTGCCAAGTCAGAATGTGCCATGCTGATAGACTCCTACCCAGAAAGACTTGAGTGCTGTAATAAAATCAAAAGGTGCTTCAAAAAAGTAATAGTTTAAGGGTGTGCATACTTATGCAACCATATTATTTTATTTTTATATTTTTCTTCCCTCTACCTAAAAAATTTCAGTTTATTTTTCAATTGAGTTGTACAGTTTAGAGGTCACATTAAAGGTGGAAAAAGTTCTGAAATGATTTATCTTTGACTCATTTTTTTACAGGACAGAAACCTGACATTTTAACTATAAGACATTAAGATAGTGGGCCAGAAAGCCTAAGTCGATGTTAATGCCCAAATCCTTTGTATTAAAAAATGTAATCATTTTTAATTCAAAAGTTTTACCCTGTTGGATAGTTCTGAAATTCCCCCTGAGTACTTTTATTTTGAGGTTCTGGATGGAGTGATTCTCCTGGGTGAAATGGTGTCCAACTGGAGTACAATAGCTGTCTTCATGGTGCTTTTTGATGGAGCTTCGGTGGAGGTTCATTCCCATGTGTAGTTTCTGGCTGGTGTTCCACTTACTCACCCCCCCCTTCTATTACTGTTTTAGTAAGCTACATGTTATGCTATAATTTATTGCTCCTTATTTTACTCTGCTGTGTTCTTATCTACAACCTGATCTATAGACTTACTTACTGACCTATCAGGACATTATTCACAACGTTGGTCTATTTCTCACTTAACTCTGTCCAATCCTTAGCTTGGGATAATCAGAACCTTCCATACTCCAGCAACAGGCCAGATTGAGCATCATTGCAGGAAGGAATTTATTTGTCACTGAGGAAGCTGCAGATCACAGCAGCGAAACGCGTCTGACACTTGTTTTACTATCTATTGATTTTACGATTTTTATCACTGGATTTCTGTACCAGAATCAAACCGGAATTTACCAAATAAATATATTTTTATCCATGAAAATGGTCTGAAGTACTTGTGCTTTGGGGAACCCCGACACGCACACTCGAAAAGTACACAGCATCAGACTAAATAATATCACCGCCCCACATGGACTCAAGTACCATGGAGTAACACTAACATATACGGCATATACTTAAACAGAGAACATCAGCCGGAAACGTTGTGTTAAATACACTTATGAGTGTGCACTTTACAGACATTCCCACAACAAAAATCTTTTATGTATCCATAAAGCACCGGCGTGAACAGTGCTTTCGGGAACAGCTGCACATCAGACCAACGTACACGAAAGCCCCTCTTATATATTGAGAACTCGTGTTATTATAGTCTTTCTATTGAGGTCATCATTACGCAGATAGAATCTCTTGAGCGCTAAGGCTAACACGGGTTGCGGTACGATCGAACCCAACCACACAGAAATCCTATCACTACTGTACATTCAAGGCTACCTCACTCTTCATATATATATATTTATATTTATATATATATATATATATATATATATATATATATATATATATATATGTGTGTGTGTGTATGTGTATATATATATATATATATATATATATATCTATATATATATATATATATATATATATATATATATATATATACAGTGCCTTGCAAAAGTATTCACCCCCTTGCCTTTTTACCTATTTTGTTACATTACAGCCTTAAGTTCAATGTTTTGTTAATCTGAATTTTATGTGATGCATCAGACCACAATAGTCTAAGTTGGTGAACTGAAATAAGAAAAATATATACATAAAACTATTTTTTAGAAATAGAAAACAGAAAATTGGCATGTGCGTATGTATTCACCCCCTTTGTTATGAAGCCCATAAAAAGCTCTGGTGCAACCAATTACCTTCAGAAGTCACATAATTAGTGAAATGATGTCCATCTGTATGCAATCTAAGTGTCACAGGATCTGTCATTTAATATACACACATTTTTTTAAAGGCTCCAGAGGCTACAACACATAAGCAGGAGGCACCACTAACCGAACACTGCCTTGAAGACCAAGGAACTCTCCAAACAAGTAAGGACAATGTTGTTGAAAAGTACACGTCAGGGTTAGGTTATAAAAAAATATCCAAATCTTTGATGATCACCAGGAGCACCATCAAATCTATCATAACCAAATGGAAAGAACATGGCACAACAGCAAACCTGCCAAGAGACGGCCGCCCACCACAACTCACAGCCCGAGCAAGGAGGGCATTAATCAGAGAGGCAGCAGAGAGATCTAAGGTCACCCTGGAGGAGCAGCAGAGTTCCACAGCAGAGACTTGAGTATCTGTACATAGGACGACAATAAGCCGTACGCTCCATAGCCATTACTTTCAGCAAAAAACCAAAATGGCACGTTTTGAGTTTGCGAAAAGGCATGTGGAAGACTCCCAAAATGTATGGAGGAAGGTGCTCTGGTCTGTTGAGACTAAAATTGAACTTTTCAGCCATCTAAGAAAAAGCTATGTCTGGCGCAAACCCAACACATCACCCAAAGAACACCATCCCAGCGGGACTGGGAAACTGGTCAGAGTTGAGGGAAAGATGGATGGTGCTAAATACAGGGATATCCTTGAGCAAAACCTGTACCACTCTGTGCGTGATTTGAGGCTAGGATGGAGGTTCACCTTCAAGCAGGACAATGACCCTAAGATTGCTGTTCACAAGCGCAAACTATCCAACTTGAAGGAGCTGGAGCAGTTTTAAAAAGAGGAATGGGCAAAAATTCCAGTGTTAAGATGTGGCAAGCTCATAGAGACTTATCCAAAAAAACATCTTCAAAGTTGTGGGCATGTTCTGTAGATTAAATTATGCAAATCCTCAAACAATCCATGTTAATTCCAGGTTGTGAGACATCAAAACACGAAAAATGCCAGGTGGGGGGGGGGGGGGGGGGAAATACTTTTGCAAGGCACTGTATACTAGCGACTTGCCCGTCAAAAAATGACGGCAATAAAATTGTAAGTCAGGTAATGCTGTTTGCCACGCAATGCAGGGCTTTTAGTCATCGGAGTACCTTCAGCGCTCATTGCTAGCCTCGCCCTAAGCCCCTTTGGCGCTCATCGCATGGCTTACAATGAGCGCCTTTGGCGCTCATTGCGAGCCTCTCCCCTGATTTACTTTTGGTCGTCTGAGCTCCTTCGGGGCTCATTGCAAGCCTCGCACTGTGCGCCTTTGGCGCTCATTGTGAGCCTCTCCCCTTGTGTACTTTTGCTCCTCTGAGCACCTTGGGCGTTCATTGTGAGCTCTGTGCTGAACGCCTTTGGCAAAGTGATTCTTTCCTATGCTCTGTTTTGTTTTGTATATAAATAAATATTTTTTATAATAATTAATTAATTAATTAATTACATAATAAATTAATATACTTTACCTATTTGTAATGTATATATCCAGGAATCAATATGCTGACGAGCTAACAATCGATGTTGTTTTTGTGCAGCATACAATGTATATTTGGACTGTTGCTGACCAGAGGAGAAAGTAATGCAGTATTTTAGATTGGTAATGTTATTAGTTTCAAGTTAGTGTTGTAAAATGGCGGCGAGTGTGCATGTGTTACACGGGTCTGGAGCATTTTGCGTCGTTCCTAATAGTGTACTTTGTACCTCGTACGTTCCTGGGTAAGTCGTATGTGCCTGGCGGTGTTTTGCCTGTTTAGTGTTTGTGCAGCCTCATTTTGTTTTTTTCCGCTGCCATTTTTTCTCTCACTTAGGTGATTTTCAAGTGGCGAAACTCTGCAAAATCGACTTAAATTCGCGTCCATGCTGTGTGTGATGTTTTGGTATTTTTTTTTTATGGAAAAGATAGATAAATACAGAAGGTATACCGTAATTTATGTTTTTTTATTACTGATTTATGGTTCTTTGAGGACCTGTAGAACTGAAGTGAAGAGAAACCAAAGGGAACTGAGCATCTGACATTTATTTTTGTCATGAAAGCAGATGGTGGACATATGTAGAGTTTGAGATTTATGGTCCTTTCAAGACCTGCAGTTCTGAGGGAGGGGGGAACTCGCAGCTCCATGCATCACAGAATCTAAATCACAGAACGTGTTCTGGACAGCTCTGTCTGTGTGCCCCCATGAACCCTGAGCAGCTGATACACAGTCCACTGGCATAAAGGCAGCCTCTCTCTGTGTGTGTGTGTCATGAGACAAGCAACTTGGCTGTTAGCATCCAGAAGTCCTGAATATGCAAATTAGCTTCTGGGGGAAGTATCTGATTGGATGATACTTCCCCATTGACTTAAAGCACAAACACTCATTGATATGCAGCCAGTGGCTGCAGCACTGACACACAAGTTAGGCTTGGGGGTGTGGAGCAGGGGGCATGTATGTTTAAGTAAACAAATATAATAACAATCAAGTGAAAAATAACAAATCAATAACATAACACATAACAGACAAGATTTTTTGAATATAACATAACTTGCTCTGCCAGATGCAGCATAGCAAGTTCTATGAGCTTACTATTCCTTTAAGAAGAAAGTTGTTGGAGTTTTTTATAACTTTTTTATATTCATTGTATACCATGGAAGGACATCCCATGGGTACAGTAATGGCAATTAAGGGCATGTTCAGTTTTATAAAATAATAAATCCATATTAATTTATAGAGTGTGTTTTGACAGCAAAATGGGTTTAAAAGTCATTTGAACAAATTATATGTTGTCAACAAGAATTCATCCTGCCTGTGCTGTCCACTGGGATATTTTCTAATGACTTTTGAATACTTTCATCCAATCACAAAACACTGCTAGGTCTTTGTATCTGTGAGTGGGAGAACTACATGACAATTAGACAATAAACTGTATGCTGTCCTACTTTTCACACGCAACCTGAGTTTTGTGGGTCAAAATTAAGTTATCTAAACAATTTAAAACGTGTAGCTTACAGGGCATAAAGGAGAGGGTTCATTCTCTGTTGTTGTTGTTTAGCCGTTCAGTTGTGTCCGATTCTCCGTGACCTTATGTACTGCAGCATACCAGACACATTTGTCAGCCGCTGCACTTCAGAACGTCATCAAGCTCATGTTCATTGCTTCAGTGACCTCATCTATCCGCCCCCTTCTTCGTGTGCCTTCAATCTTTCCCAGCACCAGAGTCTTTTCTAGGGAATTATCTCTTCTCATGATATGTCCAGAATATTTGAGCTTCAGCCTCATAATCATATCTTCCAGTGAACAGCTTGTCTTGATTTCCTATAGTACTGATTTATTGGATCTTCTTGTAGTCCAAGCGACTCTAAACAGTCTTCTGCAACACAATTCTACGGCGCTCAGACTTCCTTATGGTCCAGCTCTCACATCTGCATGTTACTACTGGGAATACCACAGATCTAACTATTCTGACCTTTGTTGGTAGTGTAACATCTTTACTTCTTACTAGCTTGTCCAAGCTTGCCATAGCTTTCCTCCTCAGTAGCAAACATCTCATATTCTAGAAAACTGCAAATATATGAAAGTATTGCTAAAGTTCAAGAGGGAAATATCTTCCAGAAAAAGAGCTATACAAGATCAAGAGGTCTTGCTTTAAACTGCACCATAATATGCTAATGTTGCAAAGTACTACTTTATAAAAGAGTAGTACATAACTGGCACAGCTTTCAAGTGCAAGAGGTAGGAAGAAACACATTAAGAGAATACAAGCCTGCCTAATAAGGCTATCCACAGGCTAAATTAGCCAATCTTTTAGGTACATAGAATGGCCACACCAGATGGACATTTTGCTTCTTATCTGCAGCAAAATCTATTTTTATATGTTTAAGGCCCAAAATGAAACAAAGTGGCACACTTAAAGTTTATTTACAAAATCATACAAAAACAAACTTGCTTTACTCTTGTTTATTCTCATAAGAAGTAATTTTTATGATAGCTTTTATAATTGTACCAGGAAACATGTCTGCTGTTCTGCTGAGGGATAACTCGTAGATACTCCTCTTATTCAATTTGCTGGTCTTGTTTTGACGAAAAACAGCTCAGTTTATGAAAGGATATTCCATATTTAATTCTTCTATCTTTGGTAGTCTTCCATACTGACTATGCATAATTAGCATTTTACTTTTTTAAAGTGTTGGCTTATATGTGTAAGCATGAATACTTTTCTTTGTACTTAAAAGAATATAATAATACATTGATAAAAAACATTTTACATGAAATAAAGAGAATTAATTAGTTAAGTAAAATATTTTAAATATAATAAAACTGAGAAAACCACAAAACATATATTGTCAAAAGTGGCATTTATCTATAACTAAAGTTGCAGCGGAGGATGGTGCAACTGGAGGCTGGAAAAACGTCCATTGACTATTTCACTATATTTAATGCTATCTGGGTGTTATACTACATAATATAATTTTCTGAAAGCTAAAGAGGGATGAACTGCAGGGTTAGAGCGACATGATTTCCCACTATGGTGACTGCATGGAATGATTTAAAGGGTGGCATATTGTCTACAAATAACCTTACACATAATAGAGAAATAGCTAGTACCCTATTTATTAACTGCAGAACTGATAGCAAAATATTGCACAGTCAGTGGAAAGTTATACTTAATGTTCTCAGAATATCACAGCCAGAGTCAATGTGATATATTACTTCTCTAGGGATAGTCTCATTAACTGTTCTTTAGATATTTATAGAACAGTTAAAATCAATTATTAATTTAGGCTGAAAGGTGTTAAGCATATTAAGCCAGTGGTTACTTTCCCTGTACAAAAATGCACTAATTCATAGCAAAGTTCAAACATGATCAATCATCATAAAGCTGAGCATGCATAACTGATGCTTGTTCTTTGGAAGGTACAAGGGCAAGATTCTGTGTCTTTCAAGTCATGTACTTTGTCCCTTTTGTACTTTTGGATTTCTATTAACTCGAACCTGTACACCTAGAAGTTTATAACTCACACTTCAAGCTTGTCCACATTGAAATGTATAAATATATTCATAAATAATCATTCAACCTTAGCTAGATTCCACATATCTGTTGACAGCTGTGACTTAAAACTCTATATAAAGATGAACGTTTGCATTACAGTTTAAATAGAGAGAAGTTGGATGTCCTATGGCAGGGGTCCCCTCAAACTTTTTAAACAGGGGGCCAGTTCACTATCCCTCATAAACTGTTGGGGGCCGGACTATATGAATATGATAAAAATATAAAAATATGATAAATTCCTACACAGTATATATATATATATATATATATATATATATATATATATATATATATATATATAAATATACTAGCGACTTGCCTGTCAAAAAATGACGGCCCATAAAATTTGAAGCCATGGTAATGCTGTTTGGCACATAATGTTAAGCTTTTTATACCCTAAGGACCTTCAGCGCTCATTGCGAGCCTCTCATCGCGTGTCCTTTGGCTCCTCTCAATATTTTTTTAAATACTAATTAATAAATTAATTGAATAATAAATGAATATAGTTTACCTTTTTGTAACTAATATATGTAACAATCAATAGCCTGAAGAGGTAACAATCTCTTTTTATTGTCCTACAGCATATAATGTACAGTGGGACTATTGCTGGCCTGAGGAGATAGTTTTATGAATTTCCCAACTGTGCATTAGAAATAGGCTGCGTACGCGAGGGAAAACCTTTGGTTTATTTGTGTAATACGCTACTTTAGATGTGTAATGTTGTTAGTGGCAAGTTAGGATTGTAAAATAGCGTTGTTTCTCTATGTGCTATGAGGATCGCGAGCATTTGCCGTCCTTTGTAATAGTGTATTTTGTACCTCGTACATTCCTGAGTGAAAGTGGTACGTGGTTGGCGTTGTTTTGCGCGGTCCAGGGTCCTGTAGCCTTGTTTTAATTTTTTGGCCCGTCATTTTTTCTCTCACTTAGCCGATTTTCGTGGGGCGAAACGCAGCAAAATGGACTTAAATTTGCATTCCACCTCACTCCCAGACGTCCTGGCTGTTGCCCAGTGCTGTGTGTGATGTTTTTGTTGTATTTATTTGTAAAAATGTTTGTGTTTTTCGTGTTTTTTGCTTTTCGCGGTTCGGCCTTAACTTTGCATTTTTTCTATCTCAGATTTTTGTTTTCTAAGTTTCACGTCTCGCGTTCGTCAAGTGCTTGCAGTCTAAGGCGATCCCACATTTCCTAAGTGTTTGGAGGCTAAGTCCCACGTGTTTCATTGCCTCCACTGCTCGCCTCACGTTCCTGTGTGAAAGTGGTACGCGGTTAGCGGTATTTCAAGTGGTCCAGGCTCGTGTAGCTTAGTTTTAATTTTTTTGGGTCGCCATTTGTTTCTCGCTTAGCCGATTTTCGAGTGGTGAAACTCGTCAAAAAGGACTTAAATTTGCATTCCACCTGTTTCCCCGTGCTGTGTTTGATATTTTTGTTGTATTTTTTAAAAACATTTTTTTGTGTGTTTCGTGGTTTTTGCTTTTCGCGGTTCGGCCGTTAGCTTCGTATTTTTCCTATCTCGTATTTCTGTTTTCTAAGTCCCGCGTCTCATATTTTTTTTTCTAAAACCTGCAAGTGCTTGCAGCCTAAGGCGATCCCGCATGTTTGGAGCCTAAGTCTTGCGTGTTTTATTGCCTCCACTGCTCGCCTCGTTTCGCGAGGCTCGCAGGCAATGAGCACCTTTGAAGCTCATTGCCCAAGTGCTGCGAATTTTGGTGCCTTAACGGCTCACAGGAGATGAGCGCCTTTGGTGCTCATCACCTAAGTGGATGCGAGTTAACGGCTCGCCTCGCTACGCGTAGCTCGCAGTCGATGGGAGCCTTTGGCGCTCATCGCCTAAGTGCTCCGATTTAACGGCTCCCCTTGCTTCGCAAGGCTCGCAAGCATAGAGTCATCGCCTAAGTCGTACGCACCACGCAAGGTGTGACAATGTCATGTAGTTCGACAATTATAATATGTGATCTCCCTCCGTCCCTCCTCTCTCTCCTTTCTATCTTTTCCTCCCTCTTTCTCCCCATGTCTTCATCTCCCTCCCCCCTGCCTGTCTGTCTCTCTCTCCCTCACTCCCTTTGTCTATTTACCTCACTCCCCCTTGTCTGTCTGCCTCTCTCTCCCTCACTCCCCTTGTCTATCTAACTCACTCCCCCTTATCTGTATGTCTGTCTGTCTGTCTCTCCCTCACTCTCCTTGTCTCTCTACCTCACTCCCCCTTGTCTGTCTGTCTATCTCTCCCCTTGTCTCTCTACCTCAACCCCCCTTGTCTGTCTCTCTCTCTCCCTCACTCTCCTTGTCTCTCTACCTCACTCCCCCTTGTCGATCTGTCTCTCTCTCACTCCCCTTGTCTCTCCACCTCACTCCCCCTTGCCCATCTGTCTTTCTATCTCTTTCTCTCTCCCTCACTTCCCTTGTCTCTCTACCTCACTCCCCCGTGTCTGTCTCTCTCTCTCCCTCACTCCCCCTTGACTGTATGTCTATCTGTCTCTCTCTTCCTCACTCCCCTTGTCTCTAACTCACTTCCCCTTGTCTCGCTACCTCACACCCCCTTTTATGTCTGTCTATCCCTTACTTCCCTTGTCTCTCTCCCTCACTCCCCTTGTCTTTCTCCCTCACTCCCCTTGTCTCTCTCCCTCACTCCCCTTGTCTCTCTTCCTCACTCCCCTTGTGTCTCTACCTCACTCCCCTCGTCTCTCTACCTACCTCCCCCTTTTCTGTCTGTCTGTCTCTCTCCCTCACACCCTTGTCTCTCTACCTCACTCCCCCTTGTCTGCCTTTCTGTCTCTATCTCTCCCTCATTCTTCTTGTCTCTCTACCTCACTCCCCCTTGTCTGCCTTTCTGTCTCTATCTCTCCCTCATTCTTCTTGTCTCTCTACCTCACCCCCCCTCTTGTCTGCCTGTCTGTCTCCCTTAAACCCCCTTGTCTGTCTGTCTCTCTCCCTCACTCCCCCTGCCTGTCTGCCTCTCTCTCCCTCACTCCCCTTGTCTCTCTACCTTACTTTATCTGCCTGTCTCTCTCTCTCTCTCTCTCTCTCTCTCTCTCTCTCTCTCTCTCCCTCACTCACCTTGTCTCTCGACCTTACTTTGTCTGCCTGTCTGTCTCTATCTCCCTCACTCCCCTTATCTCTCTACCTTACTTTGTCTGCCTGTCTCTCTCTCTCTCTTTCTCTCTCTCCCTCACTCCCCTTGTCTCTCGACCTTACTTTGTCTGCCTGTCTGTCTCTATCTATCTCCCTCACTCCCCTTATCTCTCTACCTTACTTTGTCTGCCTGTCTGTCTCTATCTCCCTCACTCCCCTTATCTCTCTACCTTACTTTGTCTGCCTGTCTCTCTCTCTCTCCCTCACTCTCCTTGTCTCTCTACCTTACTTTGTCTGCCTGTCTGTTTCTGTCTCTCTCCCTCACTGCCCCCTTGCCTTCATGCCGCTGATGTGTGGCTCCTCCCCCTGGAGGCTCCTCCCTGGGTCAGCAGGGGCTGCGGCTGTGGAGACACAGAGAGATGCAGGGGCCTGGGAAAGGGGCAGGTGGGGGCTGGGTACAGGACCCTGGCGGGCCGTATCTGGCCTGCGAGCCGTAGTTTGACGACCTCTGTCCCATGGTGATAAAAAATAAAGAGATACATAAACAATGTGTGATATCTAGATAAAAACTAGGTGTATGACTTTTTCCTGCTTAATTATACTCTTAGTCTCAAACTTTGAAAATATATACTGTATATATATTTTATTGTGCAGTTTCCCTCTTAGCACCCTTTTATCAAAGACAGCCAGACATGACATGATTTCGTTTTAACACTGCATGAACACAGGTGAGGCAATAAGCTTTTGGCGACTGTGATGCCCAGGAGGGGCCACCACTGGACATTTGGGGTCTATGGACTGTGTAGACTCTGAGGGGACCCTGGTAACTGAACTCAAGGACTATTGTGTTCGATCATGCACTATTTTGTTATGACCATAATAACCTGTGTAATGTTAGGCCTCAGGCTCTAATCTGGCACCCCGGATTCCGAAGGAGCATGGCCTGTGAGTATTCAGGCATAATAAGAATCACATATATAGTTGTCAGTGTGTGTAATGTTTGCGATGTTGGTCACGCTTTGTGAGCCAGATTGCGGCCCGTAGGTGAGTCATCGACCACATGGGACTTAGGCTGCAATAAGCGCCGAAGGCGCTCATTGCACTGCAAGTCTCGCGAAATGAGGTGAGCAGTTGAGGCATGCAGGACTTAGGCTGCTATGAGCGCCAAAGGTACTCATTGCACTGCGAGATTGGCGAAGCGGGGCAAGCAGTTGAGGCACGCGGGACTTAGGCTGCAATGAGCGCTGAAGGTACAGCATTCCCAGGCTTAACATTTTAATACCATCATTTTTGACGGGCAAGTAGCTAGTGGTTTATATAATGTGTTGTGTTCAGCTTCTGGTTAGGACATGACACTGTTATGCCAAGCCCCTTTAAAAAGTACCAAAGTATCTAGTAATGCTATAATGTTCACAATAGTGATCTGATTTAGTAGGGTGATTGGGTAAAATATCTGTGGAATAAAGAATAAACTGTCAGTCAGTCTGTCTGCACTAAGAAAAGGTGCATGAGCATTTCTTGTATTCTGGGCTATCCTACATAAAAGTATATGAAGAAGTTATTATTTTAAATAAATTAGTAAGACCCTGTAACCTGTGATTTCCAGAGTTCTTGAGATTTGGTTCTGAAGCATGCTGGGCTCTGGGAGATTGAACACAAAAGTCACATCCTAGAGGAAGAGTCTTGGGGTGCACGTGGCCCCTCACCTCTGTGTTTTCACAGTGACTCTAATTGTCTCACCTGTATTCGCACATTTATAAACCTGTCGGTGGTTCTAGAGTGAGGGTTTGGAAACGCTGCTTTAATGGAATGCAATTTGCACTATTAACAATATCATTGATGTTATAACAGTGCTATTGCTGGTCTAAAGTTCAATTAAGCACAGGTGAGATTTAAACCATACATAATCATCCATTAAATAACAAATATCAGTCAGTACAATCAATGAATGGCATACCATTGACATCTAGTGGCCTTTATTCATTATTACATGTTTTACTAACATATTAAAAAGATACATTTTTTGTTCACGTTTCAATGTCTAAAAACAAGTTAAAAAACATATTTCCTGCTTAGAACCTCAAAAAATACAGTTTTTGCACTGGACTCTTAGAAACCGTTCAGGGACATGCAAATTAGTCTAAGGGAGTTAGTATAGCGGGGCCTAGCATGGAGGGTGGAGCTGGGGCTAGTGAGGATGTCCAGTGAGGTAGTTGAGTTACTGTTACAAGGGGAAGCAGGGGGATCAGGTGGAGGAGACAGGCTAGTTCTGAGTTGGCAAGCTCCAATAAAGTTGCCACACTGAGTGAAACAGGAATGGCAATGCCAGATAGAGCTGTTCTTTCTAACAGCCGGGAGAACAGTTCTACTGGAGGAGAGGGAGGGTAGAAAAGGCAGAGCAACAGACAGGTTTTGTTGGTAGGGGACTCTATTATTAGGAAATGAACCATCGGTCTTGGCACATGTTAGCCCAGGGAGACAGAAGGAGTTTATGGAGGTTAATACATTGCTAAAAAAAGTGGTGCAGAACAGAGGGTTTGGGGTTTTTAGAGCACTGGGCTGACCCCAATTGGGATTGCACCTTAATGAAGAGGGAGCTTGTGTGCTAGGGGGATGGATGGTAGAAAGGCCAGAGAAGTTTTAAAACTAGTAGGTGGTGAGGAGGGTAGGGGTAGAAGTAATGGGGTAGAAAGTGTAGAGGGGGTAACAAACGCATTAACTACTCATGGGGAGAAGAAGGGGGAGGGTTAGTATAGTCAATAGGGAGGTCTATAGGGAGGTTGATAAGTGAAATACAGTGGCAAGCACTTCAAACCTACAGAGTTATATCGACAAAGTATATTCTAGCTAATGAAAGAAGCCTATAGTCACAGAAGATATTTATGGTGGAATCACATATATAGTTGTGAGCATACGAGTTGTTGCTAACGCTTGCGGGCTCCCGCAGCATTTGCGGAAGGTGGAGGCTCCAACGTCAGCTGTGTTTGTCCGCACATGCGGACTCTCGCAAAGCGAAGGGCCGCATTTGCGGAGGTGGAGGCTCCAACGTCGGCTGTGTTTGTCCGCAAATGCGGACCCTCGCCAAATGAGGAGGCGCATTTGCGGAGGTGGAGGCTCAAAGGCGCCTCACACACATGCTCGACTTAGAAAAAAAACAACTGCGTCCCACACGTACGACTTAGAAAAAAAAGCAACTGCGTCCCTCGCAAAAAAAAAAACAGACGAGCTACCACCGATTCCGAACACGTAAAAACAGCCCGAAAACGGCTCGCATGTAAACATCAGAAACACAATAAATAAACACACCGAACACATAAAAAGCTTACTTACTGCAAGGGGGGCATCAACCACCTCGAAAAGTGAATTTACACGTCTATTTAAGTCCAAAACAACGAGTTTAAACTGCCGAAAATCACCTAAGCAAGAGAAAAAATGGCCACCGAACAAAACGAAAACGAGGCTACAGACGCAACAATACTACAGTGACTCGCAAAACTGAAACACATACTATGCAGCACATACCACACTGATATTAACCACCATTTTGAAAACTACTACGCATAAAATGGCGGATGGAACGCAAATTGTAAGCTGGAACGCAAATAGCGCATGCGTATTGCGTTCTAACGGTCTGAGGCACTTCAAAGTTTATAAATACTGCCTACTTTCCAGAAAACTCTACATTTCTACTCAGATGATGAACGGAGTGACTGGATAGTTAACTGCTGCTGTTACTTGAGAAGAGAATTATTTCCTAATTTCCTACTTTACACTGTGCAAATTACAACTGAGAGGTAAGCTATAATATATTACATTTTATTATCAATACAGGAAAAAACAAACAAACTTTAACTATGAAAATGTGATTCATGTATAGTGACATGTGACACACACATTTATGTGTATAGGCCCTACATCAAACTAATGTTAACCGAAACTAATTAAACAAGTATATTTAAATGACATTAATTTACTGCAACTCATAGCAAAAAATAATAATATGACACCAATACACATGGAACCTAAAGCTGAATCTTTGTCCTTTTTTTCACTATTCAAACAGTCTCTGCATCAACAGTGTCACTCAAGAATTTGCACCGTGGACAGTGAAAGAGAATACCTTTTAAAGAACACAAAGAAAGAAGAAGAGGTAAGATAGAAAAATACATTACATGTTGAAAAAGACCATGCTTTGCTAAATCAAAAATAAGAAATATACAATTAACCATTTAACTTTCTTTTTCAAACAGACACTGCAAGAAGACTGGCGGATTAAGATTGGCAGGAGGGGAGCCTCTGTCATTCGGACAAGAACAACACTTCTATCAAGGTATAGTAGAAAAAGTTGAAAAAAAAGGAACTATATATGTTTAATGGCCGCCAATATAACAATTTCAAGTAAAATTAAAAAAAAAATACATACAAATTGAATAAAGAACAAAACACAGTTCAACAAACTTCACAAAGACCTATACAATTTATGAAGACAGACAGTTTCACAGAAACCCCCCAAAAAAGAGGTGGCCACAAAACAGGATAGCAGCTGAAACATTAGCAACATACATAAAACAAAACTATTCCTCCTCTTTACTGTAAAATAACCTCCAACCATCACCCACAAGCCAAATGCAGCAACCAAAAAGTGGTCAACACAAAACAGGATAAAATTAAAAAGCACAAAATGATATAGAAAAGGCAATTAACATTAATTTTTACTGTCCAACATGACTGAATACTCATAAAGAAGACTAATTAAACAAATAAAGTATGCAAAATATGGTGGACACAAAACAGCATTGTACCAAAAATCACACAAACACACAGAAAAGTAAATGAATATTCTTCTTTACTGTTTAACAACCTATAAGCCTTACAAAGAAGCCTAAATAAGCATACCAAAAGTGGTGGTCACAAAACAGGATAATGCTAAAAACATTGTGATCATATCCAAAATAGGAAAAACAGTCATTTTCAATGTACAACAACATTTAATCCTCATAAAAAAGACTAATTAAGCAAATAAAGTATGCAACATATGGTGGACACAAAACAGGATTGTACCAACAATCACACAAACACATAGAAAAGTAAATTAATATTCTTCTTTACTGTTTAAGAACCTATAAGCCTTACAAAGAAGCCTAAATAAGCATACCAAAAGTGGTGGGCACAAAACAGGATAATGCTAAAAACATTGCGATCATATTCAAAATAGTAAAAACATTAATAATTACAGTAAAAAAAAAAAGATAACTGGAATATACAAATACAATTAAAGTCTCTTTAAAAGGTTGCACAAAAAACAGCATAGCAGAAAAATTCACCATAACAGATACAATAGACCAAAACAATGAAATATGCTATTCATTACAAATACATTCGAATCAAATAACATTTTAATTTTTCTTTTACAACAGACACTGCGTGAAGAGCATCGGACGAAGACTTTCAACAGAGGACCAACAAAGATTCTGCTTGAAATCACACTTCAACCAAGGTACAGTATAACAAGTAAAAAAACAGAAAACTAAATAAACATGTTTGCTCTGCATCCATGTCAACAGAAAAAAAAAACAATAACACCGAATAATTATAACCTTTACCAAAATATTAGTGACACATTTGTCATTTACCTATTATTTGTCTTTTACGGACAACAATATTTAACATTAAACCCAAACTTCAATCTACACAAAAAATAAAAATAAAGAAAACAGCATAGTCCACAAAAGTGTCAAAACACACACTACATAACATTTATCATTCTCAATTACCAGTCGTAATGTACAATATTAAGCATAAAACCTAAACACACACATAAAATAGAATACTACAACAAATAGTACTAACACCCCAAAAAAAAAAAAAATTCATAGCCTGAACATATAAGCCGTCAAATAAAATATCAAAATACTATTACGACAATCCCCTGTAGTAAAAATTACAAAGACTAATTTTTGCCCTCTATGCCTGTACTATGCCTGTAAGTCAAAAGTACAACAAAAAAATAAATTACCAAAACAAAAAAATATATACATTTCAATTAACACTATACACCTACTACATGTAGAAAAAGGTATTGTGTCATTTCCTTGAGTGTGCTATTCATGTAAGGCAAAAATTACAACCTACGACAGAAAGTAAGACCAAAAAAATAAAAAACACTTATTTAACAATACAAAGAAAGTACTGCTACAATGAACTACAAGCACATATAAACAAACTGTTGATAATAAAAAATGTAAAAAACAAACTTAACATCTCAAACTAAACTAATTATACATTATTTTCTTTTACAGATTAACATGGCTGCTAACGAGAGCAAACAAGAAAAGACAAGACGTCAAATTAGAGAAGGAAATTCAACGAGAAAAAGAACGCAAAAGAATTGCAAGCAAAAGACTATTAGCTGCAAAAATTAAAGATACACCAAAAAAAGCTACTAAGCAAACAAAGCATTTAGAACCTGTTCCTCAAACATCAGATGACATTTTACCTGAAAAAATCAAAGATATACCAAAAAAAGCCACCAAAAAAACTAAGCATTTAGAACCTCTTCCTGAAACATTACATGACATTTTACCTAAACCAATAAAAGATATACCAAAAAAAGCCACCAAAAAAACAAAGCATTTAAAACCTGTTTCTGAAACATCACATCACATTTCACCTGATGAATTTGAAAATGAAACTGATATATGCTTTGCAAATTGTCCTTTACTCAAGTCTTTAGCAGTAGAGGTTCATAATTGTGGGGACATGAATACTCAATGTCAGTTTTGTGAGGCTTATCATTTTAAACAGGAGAGACCCAGAGATGGCCAATTTAATAGTTGCTGTCAAAAAGGCAAGTTCAAACTTCCACAAAGAAAAGAATTTCCAATCTATTTACAAAACATTATGACTGAACCAACTTTTCCAAACTACAAAAATTTTAAGACAAACATAAGATCCTACAATAGTGCCATATCCTTTGCATCTATGGGGGCAACATTAGCTGCTAATGTACCAGGACATGGTCCTTACTGTTTTAAAGTCCAAGGCCAAATTTACCATCATACTTCCCATTTACATCCAGAGGAAGGAGAGCAAAGAAAATTTGCTCAACTATATGTCCCAGATACAATGGAAGCTGTTGACCAACGTATGCAGCTGGAAGAAAATAAAAAATGCTTACCCAGTGTTTTTATAGAGCTATATAACATTATGGACAATAACACTTACACTAAAGCTTATAAAAAATTGGCAGAAGTAGAAAAAGGAACAACAACTTCATGCACAAAGACATCAATTACCAATGCCAAAGGTCAATATGGTGCTTAAAAGAGACAGACATACTGATAAACGTCGTTATAACTTGCCAACATCAAATGAGGTTGCAATGGTGTTTCAAAATGATGGAGAACCACCATTTCAAAGAGATATTAGAATATATCCCAATAAGGAGGAGCAACCATTCATTAATATGAGTATCTTAAGTCCAAATTTAGATACAATGACATATCCCATTTTTTTCTCTAACACGGAGAAGCAGGTTGGCAACCAAAATTAACACTTCCCAGTTACCCAAATGCTAAAGCCAGAATCCGAAATAATGTTTCTATGCTTGAATTTAAAGTAGCTCAAATTGCCATTCGAAATACATTTAATCCAATTTTATGTGGTGGAAAACTAACACAACAATGGATTATTGATTCCTATTTGCAAGTTGAGGCCAATAATTTAAACTTTATAAAATATCAACAAGATAAAATATGTGTAGAACAATATTCTGGACTAATGGACTATGTTGCTGAGGTGGCTACAAGCAGAGACATGACAGCTGGCAAAGCCATAATTTTACCATCTTCCTTTCAAGGATCTCCACGAAATATGAGAGAAAGATACAATGATGCTATGGCTATTGTCACCAAATTTGGCAAACCCAATTTATTTCTAACATTTACATGTAATCCTCAATGGCCAGAAATTACACAAAATTTACATCTTGGCCAATGTCCTTCCGATAGACCAGATTTAATAGCCAGAGTTTTTAAGATTAAATTAAATGAATTAATACGTGACATCATTATAAGTCACTTATTTGGCAAATGTCTTGCTTATGTATATACCATTGAATTTCAAAAAAGAAGCTTTCCACATGCACATCTTCTCATAATACTTCAAGAAAAAGATAAATTAGATACTGCTGACAAAGTGGATGCAGTCATTGTTGCTGAACTACCAGATCCAGAACTATATGGTAGACTATATGAGTTTGTTACTCATCGCATGATTCATGGATCCTGTAATGAACTTAATCCACAATCACCATGTATGGAAAATAATAATTGTTCCAAAGATTTTCCAAAAGTTCATAGAGACAAAACCTATGCCAATTGTGATGGCTATCCACTTTATAAAAGAAGAGAAGGAGATAGTGACATTATTCGTGGCAAAAAAGTTGACAATAGATATGTAGTACCCTACAATCCACATTTACTGATGAAGTATAACACACACATTAATGTAAAAGCCTGCAATTCCATCAAATCCATTAAATATGTGTACAAATATATTTACAAAGGCTATGATGCAGCTAATGTAGTCGCAAAAGTGCAGACAACCCTGAAAGCAGTGAGTTAGTACATGATGAACTTGCACCTCATGTAGATGCTCGCTATGTAAGTGCACCGGAAGCTATGTGGCGCCTTTTAAAATTTGAAATGCATGATAGATCACATGCAGTATATAGATTAGCAGTACATTTGCCACAAAGACATTTAGTGTATTTCCATGCTGGAAATGAAAGTAATGCATTGGCCCAAAGTGAACATCGTCACACTACACTAACTGCATGTTTTGAATTAAATTCCACAGATTCAGAAGCAACACAATTCTTATATATTGAAATTCCATATCACTATGTTTTTGTGAATGGATTATGGAGACCTAGAAAAAGCAGAGGAAATAAAATAATCCCAAGAATTTACACAGTCAGTCCAAGAGATCTTGAACGTTTTTGCTTACGTATATTACTTTTAAATGTTCCTGGAGCACAAAATTTTGAACACTTAAGAACTGTTAATGACATAGTATATGAATCCTTCCATTTAGCTGCAAGACATAGAAACTTACTAGCTGATGATACAGAATGGGAAAGGTGTTTAGAAGAAGCAGCACTATGTCAAATGCCATGGCAGATGAGAGAACAATTTGCATTTATTTGTATCTTCTCAAATGCTCCAAATGCATTAGCTTTGTGAGACACATTTAAAAGTAATATGGCTGAAGACTTTATGCGACGATACAATGAACCCATTGCACACTTAAAAGCGTTAATGGAAATCCAAGATGTATTTTTAACTCATGGATTAAGTTGTCCAAGTTTTAATTTGCCTGATCCAGGTCTTATAGATGACATAAACTTTGAAGACTATGACATTCAACTGCAAGTAGAAAGAACAGAAGAAAGACTTGCAACTTTAAATACGTTACAATTGCAAGCATTTAATGCCATTAAAAATGCAATAGATGATGACATGGTCACTGAGCGTTATTTCTATCTTGATGGACCTGGCGGATCAGGAAAAACGTATCTATATAATTTATTAATGAGTTCTGTACGAGCACAAGGTCAAATAGCATTGCCGTTTGCCACTACTGGAATTGCTGCACTTTTGTTAGAAGGTGGAAGAACTGTACACAGTGGCTTTAAACTGCCAATGCCTATTTTAGAAACCTCTGTGTCAGATATTCGCATGACATCATTACAAGCAAAAACATTTAAAACAAGTAAATTAATTATAATAGATGAGGCCACAATGATGTCATGCTATGCCCTCCAATGTATTGACTGTTTGCTTCATGATTTCATGGATAATACTTTTCCATTTGGTGGAAAGGTAATGTTGTTAGGTGGTGATTTTAGACAAACATTACCTGTCGTTGTACATGGAAATCGAACTGACATTATCGAAACCTGTATAAAGTCAAGCACACTATGGAAACATTTTACCCATCTTCAACCGCAACAAAACATGAGATCAGAAGGCCAAACTGATTTCAATAAATGGCTTATTAAAATTGGAGAAGGCAGAACAGAAAAAATACCAAATTTACCTGACGACACTGTCCAGATCCCACCTCATATGATTTGTCACCAAGGTATTATATCGGCTATATTTGAAGGTAGCATAAATAACCAGGAATATTCAGAGCTTGCCAACCAAGTCATACTAACGTGTAAAAATAAGGATGCATTAATCCTCAATAATCAAATCTTTAAAAAAATTAATGCACCACAAAGAAATTATCACAGTGCTGATTCTGTACTTGCTGATGACAATGAAAGTCAGGCAAACTTTTCCACTGAATTAATAAACTCACTAACTCATTCTGGAATGCCACCACATATTTTGCAGCTAAAGAAAGGTGCAATTGTCATGTTACTGCGAAATAGGAACCCCAAAAAAGGCCTATGCAATGGGACAAGATTAATTGTTCAACAATTAAAGGACCATTTCATAGATGCAGAAATTTTAACTGGAGAGAGAGTTTTCATACCAAGAATAGATTTAGCACCAAGTGAAAGCAGTCTCCCTTTTACACTTCAAAGAAGACAATTCCCCATCATTATGGCATTTGCCATGACCATTAATAAATCATAAGACCAAACGTTCAAATCTGTGGGTATTTTCTTAGAACAACCAGTATTTGCACATGGCCAATTGTACATTGCACTATCACAGTGCAAAAATCCACAGGCTATTAAAGTTTACCTTGAAAAGAATGAAAGTCAAGGTGATTTATTAGAAGATGGACGTATTTTTACTAAAAACATTGTCTACTATGAAGTACTTTAACTTTTCTTTAAAGAAATAAAAGCCATGCAAAACAAATTTAAAAGCAAATGCAAAAATATAAAAAAACACAATAAACCACCACATTTTTAAAACAAATACTCATAAATGTATGTTCCCATCAAAAGGTCATTATTACGCAACAGAAATACATTAAAAAAATATATATTTTCCTGTTAAACTACATTAAATTTTCAAACACATACAGAACAGTGCTTACACAGCATGCAACAAGTTTAAGTTCTTGCGTTCTCTTTTTAGAGAACCACTTTTCCAGAGACCAAAATATATGTGCGATTTAAAACAATTACTATAGCAACAAACAAAGGTCAACTATTCACAAATACAAATCAATAAACAATTCAGTCATAATTAATGGAAGTACTGTTTATGGATGATTAGCCTCACAAAACACTTGCCTTGCATTATTTTCACAAATTATGTTAAAATGTTAATTAACTATGTTACTGTTTTTAATGTTACAAGTTTGAAAAATCTTTTTTCAAGTTCCTTACTTAGACAGATAAGAAAGTTCAAGTTTAAAAAAATATACTTTCAAGTTCCTTACTTAGACATATTACAAAGTTTATGTTAACAGCTCAACCACGTTTTAAGTCACAGCAATAAACAAAGGTCAACCATTGAAAAATACAAATCAATAAACAATTCAGTCATAATTAATGAAAGTACTGTTTATGCATGATTAGCCTCATAAAACACTTGCCTTTCATTATTTTTACAAATTATGTTAAAATGTTAATTAACCATGTTACTGTTTCTGTTACAAGTTTCAAAACAATATTTTCAAGTTCCTTACTTAGACAGATAAGAAAGTTCAAGATTAAAAATTAAACTTTCAAGTTCCTTACTTAGACATATTACAAAGTTCATGTTAAGAGCTCTACCACGTTTTAAGTCACAATGTAAATTTTGTCTTTTATGTTAAACATTAATCCATGGAGTAATCTGAGCGCCAGTTAATGGGGTCAGGAAGGAATTAATTTTTATACCTCTCTGATACAATTGGCTACGTTTCAAGGAGGGTTTTTACTGTTTGCCTTCCTCTGGATTCAATGTATATTTAAGTTAACAATTCTTGAGATAGAACTTGGATGTTAAAAAAAAAAACATTATCTCAAGTTTACAATACTGATTAATTTAAAGTTCAACTGTTCTTACATTCAAATGTTAATACTTTTAATACAAAATGCTTTAACAGTTACTGTTGACCAAAAGAACATTTTGCAAAAATAAACATGTTTAATATCACAATAGTACTTATTTCATCATAACTAAAATCTTACAAGTGTCAAATACGTATATTAATAACTAAACAACTTTCCAAACATACACATCTCATTGCCGTCATTTTTTGACGGGCAAGTCTCTAGTTACTTATAATGTTGAGACCTTGTGGGTTGAGTTAAATAATGGAGAGACAATCCTAAAACATATTGGTAGAAATATGCTATAAACTCTGAAATATAGTTGAATTTGTAGAATTGCAATTATTGTTACAGATTGGAAATGCAGCTAAGCATGGGCAAGTTCTAATAATGGGAGATTCTAATTACCTGAAATAAACAGAATAAATGAGACCAGCAGTTAAGCTAAGGGGAGCAGGTTCTTGACCGGCGCGGAGGCAGCCCCAGGCACGCCGGGTCTGATACAGCGCTGCGTGACCCTGCAGAGCCTGGGCGCTTCTGATTGGCTGGAGGAGGAGGGACTTCCTCCTCACCCCGTGCCGGCCATTGAGCTGATTGGAAGCTGCACGCTGCGCTCCTCTGCAACCCATAAGGGCAAGTAATAAGGGGGTCTGTGGGTGAACCTTGATCCTTCCTCCCTGGTAGTACATGCTAATCCCTCATTAACCACTTAATATAGCTCAGTAATAGAGCCCCCATTCGCCCTGGTTCAGGTCTGAGTGCCCCCTGCCTACATCCTTAGCAATCAATCTTCCTATAATAATCATACCATCATCTCCTGCATTGTCGGTTCCGGTGAGTCTGTGTCCTGTTTGGCTAAGGTGTGGGGGCAGCATTAAATGGACCCTGGGGACCATGGTCAGTACTCGTGCATTAAGTCATGGGGTTAGATGGGTCCAGGACAGAATGGATTCAGGCCATATAGGGGGGGAGGTTGATGTCACTGAGGCATAGGCCCGGCCTGCGGTGATCGGTAGCCTAGGCCAGGTGGACAGGCCTCATAGCCTAGATAGGCTGGCGGAGCAGCATGCTAGCTCCGATCTGTGCAATAGGGCTAGGAGCAGCGTGGAGGGCACGGATAGGCTTCTTCAGAGCCAGGAGCTTATCCCCCCCACTGCAGAGAGTGTGGTGCCAGCGGGAAGCGTGGGCGAGGGCCTAGCCATCTGGCCACCACCCAGCAACTTGTCCCTCATGGCCCACAGCAGAACCCAGGTTTTGGCAAAACCCCAAATCAGCCTCGAGGCTCCAGAGGTAACAGCAAAAGCACAAGGAAAAAAAAAACTCCTACAGTTTCTCACCGGTCGGCCTCTGCAGTCCCCACTGCCACACCCACTGCCAGCGCTACAGGTGTCTCACAGGGACAACACAATGCCAAAGGAGAGGCTGAAAAGAAAAAAGAGACCACCAGAGTAAGAAGAGATCAGGTGATCGTCGAGATGGCCGCAGACAACAGTCATTGATGAGGTTCCAGTGGCGGCCAAGGTCGCACGGCAGACGTGCCCCACCTGGGTCCGGAAGTCAACAAACAGGTACAGTCCCTTGATTTTCACCTCGACACCAGCCAAGAGACAGCAATCCCCTGACAAGAGAGCTAGGCCACAGCGCACTTCACCCATCACTGACATCATTACGGATACAGGGGCGCCCATAGTGACTCAGGGACAGGACAGGGGTAGGGATAGCATCGACCGCCATCGACCACCGAGCCGGAGGGAATCCTTACGCCCTAGCATAGCCGCAGAGTCAGAGTACTCCTCTGGGGGGGAACAGACTGTGCGGTCACTAACGAGGAATAGACGCAGGAGGTCTAGTGATTGTTCCCAGAGCCAGAGGGAGATCCAGTTCTCGGAGCAGATGGTCTTGCGGCTGCAGCTGTGCTTGCACAAGAGGGGGTGAAAGGAGTCCGCGGCGATCGAGACGTGCACGGACGCCTCGCGTCCAGACCGGCATGTTGCCCCCAGGCTGGCAGCTGCCCCGGGGCAAGGAGAGTCAGGTGAGAAGCTTGGAAATTTCAGGGAGGCGGGGGTGGCGGTACATGAAGACGCCCCCAGGGCATCTCAATTCCTAACGTCCCTGAAATCCCTTATTGAAGCCCATAACATTGCCGTCTCCGACACAGAAGTCGGGACACGGGTGGGGGGTTTGACAGGGAAGGCGTGGTCGGAGCCATCTCCTTCCGCGAGGTCGGCCTGTGCGGGTCTTGCCAACCCCACAACACACCTGACGAGCTTGGCAGCACACGCTGGAGGAGCGGAGCAGGATAGGAGCAGAGGGAGCGTACGGGACTCGGCTGCGAGGCCATCCATCGTTTGCGCCCAGGACAATTTGGGGCCGCATTTAGCCTTGTACGTCAAAGAAAAAATCGTGCGACGGGAGTACATCGAGATATTTTCCTTGTTGCCACTGTCACGTATGGCCGACAATCCAGAGAGGTTCCATAGGGACGGAGATGACCGGAGACCCACTTTCAGGCGCATACCGAGGACGCTTGACAACTGGTTACAGGCCTTTGCCATCGTGTCATGGGAGAGAGACAACCGGAACAGTGCCCCGGGCTGTTCGTGTATATGGAGGAAATCAGGAACGCATACCGGACATATGGTGGAATGGTTTGTTGGTGATATGACGAGGAATTCCGGCAGTATATGTCCTCCCGTCCGGAGATGGCATGGAGCGATAAGGCGGGGGCTTATTGGCTGAACATAATGATATCAATGCGGGCAGTGCCGCCGTTTCGTGGGAATTCAGGCGGGGCTAGAGGCCCCGCCACTGCGAGCGCATCGGTCGAGGTGTCTGCCACTTATTCAACGAGGGCAGCTGCAAGTGGGCACCAAACTGTCGTTCCAAGCACGTCTGTGCGAGTTGTGGAGGGGATCACGTGGCCTCAAACGGCACCAAACAAAAGGATGGATTCAGGACCCCCATACGGTTGTGCGCAATACTGCTGTGGCTAGAACGCTACGGTAGGTTGCCAGCAAAAGCCGGGGCAGCCGCCCTACTACGCAAGGTTTTCCAGGAAGGGTTCATGATTCCGTGCACTCTCTCCCCGCCCGAGTCGCGTCTCCGAAACCTGAAGTCGGTAAAGGAGTTTGCCTGAGTGGCGGCGGATAAAATCCAGACTGAGGTAGAACTGGGTAGGATGGCGGGGCCCTTTCCCTCCATCCCTTTTCAGGGTTTAGTCAGTTCCCCTCTGGGCATAGTGCCGAAGAAGGAAACAGGAAAATTCTGCCTCATCCAGCATTTATCCTATCCTCCGGGCGGCTCGGTCAGCGACGGGATCGACAAACAGTATTCGTCAGTGCCTTACGCCCCTTTCGATCAGGCCACTGACGTGGTCAGGCGGGCAGGCGTCGGGGCTAAGATGGCGAAGGTGGATATCGAATCTGCGTTTCGTTTACTACCGGTGCATCCTCAGAGTCATCGGTTGCTTGGCTGTTTTGTTGACGGGCAGTACTTCGTGGATCGTTGTCTACCCATGGGGTGTTCTATTTCCTGTTCCTATTTCAAAGCCTTCAGTACGTTCTTACCTATTACCTCAACAACTTCCTTTTTGTGGGTCCTGCGGATCTCGCCACATGCGACTTCATACTGAGGACCTTTTCAAGTATATGTCAAGATTTCAGAGTTCCTCTGGCGGACAAGAAGACTGAAGGGCCGACCACGGATTTGACGTTCCTGGGGATTCGGATCAATTCGGACAAGATGGAATGCAGCATGCCGATGGAGAAAGTGTTGGATCTAGAAGGCGCAAGAAGAGTCATTGCGGCGGCTGTAATCCATCTTGGGAAAACTGAATTTCGAGTGCAGGATCATTCCCATGGGCCGTATATTCAGCAGAAGAATGTCGTTGGCTACGGCCGAAATATCTCAGCCGCATCATTTTATAAAAGTGTCTGGGGCTATGAAACAGGATGCACGAGTGTGGACGGCATTTCTACGGAACTTCAACGGGAGCACCTTGATTCAGCTGAGCAGGGTGACGAACAGGCAGCTTGATCTCTATTCGGGATTAAGTGCGGTCGGAGTGGGAGCCTATTTTAGAGGCGCGTAGTGCGCAGTACCACGGCCCGCATCATGGGTCAGGGGAATGCTTACAGACGATGCTACATTTCTGGAGCTGTTCGCCATCACCGTAGCCATTCATCTGTGGGGCAGGGGCTTCGGGAACCATCATGTCCTTTTTCAATCAGGCAACCCGAACACAGTCCGGGTAGTCAATAGCTTGATGGCGGCGTCTGGGCCGTTGATACGGCTCATACAGCATTTGGTTCTTTGTTGCTTACGGGCGAACATATGGGTGAGGGCGGAGAGTGTTCCCGGCCTTATGTTGGGGTGGTTGATGCCCTTTCTCGTTTGCAGGAAACCCGGTTCCGAACACTGGCGCCGGCGGCGAAGAATCACGGAGAGGATATACCTTCAGAACTCCGGGAGCTTGGAGTGGTAAGGTAGCTGGTTACAGTCAGTAGCGCTGAAGACGTGGGTAGCCTACAGGAAGGTGTGGAACAGGTGGAGCGATATGGTTGAAGAAGCCGGTGGTGAAGGTTCGGAAGAGAAGGCCATAGGAATTCTGCTGTGGTGTTTGCTCCGGAGTGCAGAGAGAGGTGATTCCAGGGCGACCGTGGCTCGGCAGTTGACGGCCCTGACATTTATGTTCAGGTTGGCAGGGCAGAAGGACTTAACAAAGGAGTTTGTGGTTTGCTGGGTGGTAAAAGGCATGTTCAAAGGGAAGCACCGGATGGACAGGAGTCGCCCGATCACTTTCTCTCTGTTGCTACGCCTTGGGGAGGCGTTGGGTATGCTATGCAGGGACTCCTTAAAATCCCTGCTTTTCTAGACAGACTTTTCCCTAGCGTTCTTCGGGGCTTTCAGGATTGGGGAACTGGTCTCGGAGAACAGGCACGGTTCGGGGGGGCTGCTGGCAGATGACATTTGTCTGGAAGTTGACAGATTGTTGGTATGGCTGAGGAGGTCGAAAACGGATCAGTCAAGAAAAGGAAGGGAAGTGGTCATATCCAAAACTGGAACGGAGTGTTGCACCCAGGCAAGTGTAAGGTTGTACTTGGAAAAAAGGCCGCCAGGGCCAGGCCCGCTGCTATTGCATGCCAACGGCAAGGCCTTGTCACGGTTTCAATTCGAAAGGATGCTTAAGAAGTCCATACGGCAGTTAGGCTTGGACCCGGTGGACTTCAGCACACATTCATTCCGGATCGGGGCTGCTACGGAGACAGCAAGGCTAGGTCGGCCCGAGAGCATGGTTAAAAAGATTGGGAGATGGGAGTGGCAACGTTTTAGGTCCTACATATGGCCAAAAAGGGTTATCTAATCGGATTTTGTTTTGTGTGTTCCAGAAACTAAACAGCTGTGGATCGTCGGCCATTCCTACATGTATTGGGCTCACAGGTTAGCTGCAGTCACTGGAGACAAGGTCCAACTGGGTTTTCTGGAGACGAGCGTGCAAGTAAGATGGTTTGGGTTCCGCGGCTTAAGATGGACACAGGTGAATGGCCTGTTGGAGAGCAAAGCTTAGCATCACGGTAGCCCACACATTTTAATTATGCAAGCTGGGGGAAACGATTTGGTAGTGATACCCATGAGGAAGATGTTGAAACATATGAAGAGGGATGTTAAGTTTTGGCTAGAACAGTTTCCAGGCTTGCTCATAGTGTGGTCCACAATGATCAAAAGGAGATCTTGGCGGAATGCAAGGGATCCGGTTTCGGTGGATAGAGCAAGGCAAAAGATAAACAAACAGATGGCTAGTTTTGTAAGGAACTTGGGGTTCATTACCTTTAGGCACCAAGAATTCGAAGGCGCAGATGCCGATGACTTCTTTTGCCTCAATAAGGTTCATCTCACAGAGATAGGATTATTCTGTAGCTTAAGGATGGGGCTAGGAAGGCCTTAGCTTTATTAAGAGAGCAGGAGGGGGATCACAGTCTCAGGAGGCATCCATCGCCTGCTCTGTGGTGGGAGATGTGGGCCCCAGGCCCACGGGCTTAAGTGGGCGTTGTCCTGCCTCATGGGCATGCTTAGTAAAGCACTGGAAGGCTCTGGCCGCGGGCCCAGGGCGTGAGGCTACTGACCGGGTGGGGGTCCTCCTCCGGGAGGTTTATTTGAGCTCTGATGTAACAATGTTAATTATGTTCATTGGTTATTGGTTTATGGTTGCTTTAATAAAGCTGTGGCCTGTATTTTTCCCAATAAACATTTGGTCAGTGTGTTTATTTATCTAAATGCCTAATGGATCTTGCCGGGGTCATGAGTACACTCAGGGATCATTATCTGGCCCAGGTTATACAAGAACCTACTAGAAATGAGGCTATTTTGGATTTAGATATCACAAATAATATTGATATGGTATCAAATGTTCAAATAAGGCAACCTTTGGGAATCAGTGATCACAACAAAGTTTTATTTGAGTTAGAGTTCAAAAACAAATTTATAAGGGGGTCAACAAAATATCTTAATTTTAAAAGGGCAAATGTTTATGGTATAAGGGAAGCAATACAAAGTAAGTATAGATTGGGACAAAGACCTGACAGCTAGAACTAAATATACATAAAGAAAAGGCTATTAGACTGGCTAAAATAGAAAATTAAAACTTAATTGCAAAGGAGAGTAAGACCAATTATAAACTTTTTTTAAATAATATTCTAATGGGAAGAAAGCCAGATAGGCATCTATAGGATGTGAAAGTGAAACAGGCTGTCTGATAATTAGTGACCATTGAATGTATATAGAAGATGGGGCTACACTACCTTTGCCAAATAATTGGTTAATAAAGAAAGAAATCCAAAAGAGGCTGCAAAAAATATATGTTAATAAAGCCCGGGTCCTGATGTAATACAAACAAGGTTACTGAGGAAACTGAGTACCGTAATAGCCAAACCATTATATTTCATTTCTGAAGACCAGGTCTCTACCAGATGACTGGAGAAAAGCAAAGGTGATACCTATATATAAGAAGGGAGCAAGTGCAAATCTGGGGAATTATAGACCTGTAAGCCTCACTTCTGTAGTGGTAAAAGCTTTTGGAAGGGTTAATAGGGATATTATACAAGCATATGTCTGGTTGAGCAAGATACTGTATATACTCGAGTAAAAGCCGAGTTTTTCAGCCCTTTTTTTAAGGCTAAAAAGGCCCCCCTCGGCTTGTACTCGAGTCACTCGAGTCACTCCCCCCCCCCTGTGTCTCTCTACCCCCCGTGTCTCTTTCCCTCCCCTCTCCTCATCCTCAACCCCCCCTCATTCTAACCCACCCCTCTCCCCTCACTTACCTGCTCCGGCCTCCGCTCCTTCCGGGTTTTGATGTGGCACGCATGTGACATCACACGCCCGCCATGTCATTAGCATATACCGGGTGACGTCACATGCGCACCACATCAAGACCCGGAAGGAGCAGAGGCTGGAGCAGGTAAGAGAGGGGTGAGGGTATTTAGAGGGGTAGTATGAGGGGGGGGGGGTTAGAATGAGGAGGGGGTTTAGAATGAGGAGGGGGGTTTAGAATGAGGAGGGAGGTTTAGGAAGGGGTTGAGGATGGGGGGTTGAGGTTGAGGAGGGAGGTTGAGGAGTGGGTTGAGGATAAGGAGGGGGGCTGAGGATGAGGAGGGGGGCTGAGGATGAGGAGGGGGCCTGAGGATGAGGAGGGAGGATGAGGAGGGGGTTGAGGAGGGCTGCTGAGGAGGGAGGTTGAGGAGGGAGTTTGAGAAGGGAGGTTGAGGTTGAGGAGGGAGGTTGAGAAGGGAGGTTGAGGATGAGGAGGGAGGATGAGGAGGGGGGTTGAGGATAGGGGGTTGAGGTTGAGGAGGGGTTGAGGATGGGGGGGTTGAGGTTGAGGATGGGGGGGTTTAGGATGGGGGCATTGAGGATGAGGAGGGAGGTTGAGCAGGGGGTTGAGGATGGGGGGGTTGAGGTTGAGGAGGGAGGTTAAGGAGGGGGTTGAGGATGGGGAGTTGCGGTTGAGGAGGGAGGTTGAGAAGGGGGTTGAGGATGGGGGGTTGAGGTTGTGGAGGGAGGTTGAGGAGGGGGTTGAGGATGAGGAGGGGGGCTGAGGATGAGTAGGGGGGCTGAGGATGAGTAGGGGGCCTGAGGATGAGGAGGGGGGCTGAGGATGAGGAGGGAGGTTGAGGATGAGGAGGGGGGTTGAGGAGGGGGGTTGAGGAGGGAGGATGAGTAGGGAGGATGAGGAGGGAGGTTGAGGAGGGGGGTTGAGGATCGGGGGGTTGATGTTGAGGAGGGAGTTGAGGTTGGGGGGTTGAGGTTGAGGAGGGAGGTTGAGGATGGGGGGGTTGAGGATGAGGAGGGAGGTTGAGGAGGGGGGTGAGGATGAGGAGGGAGGTTGAGGATGAGGAGGGAGGTTGAGGAGGGGGTTTACGGTGAGGATGGGGGTTGAGGTTGAGGAGGGAGGTTGAGGAGGGGGTTGAGGATGAGAAGGGGGTTGAGGTTGAGGAGGGGGTTGAGGAGGGGGTTGAGGATGGGGGGTTGAGGAGGAGGGTGTTGAGAATGAGGCGGTTGAGGAGGGAGGTTGAGGATGAGGAGAGAGGATGAGGAGGGGGATTGAGGAGGGGGGTTGAGGATGGGGGTTGTGGTTGAGGAGGGGGTTGAGGATGGGGGGTTGAGGTTGAGGAGGGAGGTTGAGGATGGGGGGTTGAGGATGAGGAGGGAGGTTGAGGAGGGGGTTGAGGATGAGGAGGGAGGTTGAGGATGAGGAGGGAGGTTGAGGAGGGGGCTGAGGATGAGGAGGGGGTTGAGGTTGAGGAGGGGGTTGAGGATGGGGGGTTGAGGAGGAGGGGGTTGAGGATGAGGGGGTTGAGGAGGGAGGTTGAGGATGAGGAGGGATGATGAGGAGTGAGGTTGAGGATGAGGAGTAGGGTTGAGGAGGGAGGTTGAGAATGAGGAGGGGAGAAGAGACACAGGGAAGGGAGAGGGGGGAAGAGACACAGGGAAGGGAGAGGGGGGAAGAGACACAGGAGAGAGAGGGGGACACAGAAGGGACAAAAAGGGACACAGGGGGTAGCACATTTCCCACCCTCGACTTATACTCGAGTCACTCATTTTACCCAGTATTTTGTGGTAAAATAGGTGCCTCGGCTTATACTCGGGTCGGCTTATACTTGAGTATATACGGTAATAAGTAGGAGTAAACATAGATTTGTTGGGGACCTATCATGTCAAACAAATCTAATTAGTTTCTATGAGGTGGTAAGCAGGAACTTGGATCAAGGCAACTTAGTGGATTTAGTCTTTTTGGATTTTGTGAAGGCTTTTTATACAGTGCCATATGGAAGACTATTGTCTAAACTAAGGGATTCAGGAAGGTATTCCTCAGAGTTCAGTATTAGGTCCTCCGTTTTAAGCATATTTATTAATGACTGGAAAGTATTGTCTCCATTGTTGCTGATGTGGCAGTAAAGTGATGTCTCCAGTTGTTGCTCAAGATACGTTATTTAGGCCATATGTTTAGAGCTATTTACTTTGTATGTTGTCACATTATTTATTCAACTTAAAAGCGGAAAATATAATGAATAAGCCTGGAATGGGCGAATCCAAATAAGGAATCAATATTGCTGGGAGCAATATCAATAACCGCAGATATGTGGATGATACTATTGATGAGAGTGAAAATAAATAGTTCAAAAGCTGGCCTGCTACTCAACTTTAAAAATATGAAGATTATGGCAGCTGGCAATCTCAGTTCCTTGAAAATAGATGGGGAAGAAGTGGGCCAGTGAAACATATTTTCCTGGGCTCCAATATCTCTGCAAATGGTGACTGCGGCTATGAAATTAAAGGTATATGCAAGTGAGCTTGGTTATGAATGTATCTGATAGAGGGTAATTAGTAGTGTATGATTACATTTATTTGCATGCACTGTTTTTTAGCTTTGCATTAAAAAATACTGTTGCAGGCTCCTGAGAGGGTTCATTTTTGTAAAAATGTACTCTATGTGTGCATACTCAGCTTTGCAGCCAATCAGCAACACTGTATGCAGCCAGCTAGATGAGGCTGCTACACAGCGTGCTTAAGGAACCATAAATTGACATTCAAGTAAAAATGATTGAGTGGTTACACGGTTGTTCTTTAGACATACACCCTCTCCTTGATAAATTCTGACAAAATATAATTGTACTAAAACCAAACATTTCAGCTTCTTCTTCCTATTCTCTTCTGTCTTTTAGGCAAATTGGCATTTATGCTTGATTTATGGCCCTGCAATGACCTGCAAAGTTTGAGGAAGAGAATGTTTATGGTATCTGTGTGAGTGCATGTGTCTCTGTGTGAGTGAGTCTATGCAATTCACTGGGGCTGGGAGAGATGATGGGGCAAATCACTGGGGGTGGGGGAAGTTTCACCTGGGATGTAGATAAAACAATCAGTGAATGAAGGGACACAGACCTTTTTCTTGGTATTACAGAAATCTATAGGAAAGAAGAATCTCAATTCACAGACCAAAAAGATACAATGTATTATGCATGCTAACTTTCCATGGGATATTCAGGGGTGTCAACATTGATAGAAACAGTTTGCAAATACAAGAAATTCAGCAAACTTTAGGGTAACTGTTTAAATATTTATTTTGGTATTTTTTCATGCAAACAATTTTGTCATACACTACTAATTCTCCTCTATCAGATGCATTCATAATCTAGCTCACTTGCATATACCTTTAAAGACGTTGCTTCTAGAGATGAAAGCATTGGCATGTCTGGACAAGCTATTCAAAAGATATTACACTATCAACAAAGGTCCATATAGTTAGAATTTTGGTATTCTCAGTAGTAACATATAGAGCTGGACCATGAAGAAGGCTGAGCGCTGTAGAGTTGGCACATTTGAATTGTGGTGTTGGAGAAAACTGTTTAGAGGTCCGTGGACTGGAAGAAGATCCAATCAATCAATATTATAGGAAATCATGTCAAACTGTTCACTGGAAGGTTTGATGAAGAGGCCAAAACTCATATGTTTTGGCCATATAACGAGAAAACAGGATTCCCTAGAGAAAACTGATGCTGGAAATTATTGAAGGCACACGAAGAAGGGGTGGCAGAGGTGTAGATGGATAGATGAGGTAATTGTAGCAATAAACACAAGCTTGATGGAGCTCAGATGGGCAGTGGCTTATAGATGTTACTGGCGTGCTTCGGTCCATAGGATCACGGAGAGTAGGACACGACTGAAGGACTAAACAAAATATTTACTTGTTCCTGGTTCCTTAGTCTGTGTCTGGGTCAGTTAAGTTTTGCCTCCCACATCCCACCCCCCTTGGTTACTAAGACTCTGTGAGCATAGGTGTGTGAGTGTGTATAAATATCAGAGAGTGTGAGCTTGTGTGAGAATAAGAGAGCGCATAGAATTTGTTGAGATCACCATATATTAGATTAAAGCCCTTCACTGCCTGAGAATGTTACCCCACCACTGTATGAGTCTGCCCAGCTAATGGAAACCAAATATACATAAAGCACTTTCACAGTCTGTCTTGATTAAGTTTAGTAGATAGACACATTGATTGTCTGTTCCTGTCCAGATATGTGTAGTGGGAAGTTTTCCTGCACTAGATTAGAAAATAGCTTTTCCTTTTACAATCAGCTGCATGCTGTTTTAATAGAAGCCTCTCTTTCTACATTATCTCATCTCATCTTTGAAATGAGCATCATCAAGCCTCTCAAATTATTTAATAATATGAATATGCCTTTTGAATCTTTAGATGTCAGGTTATCTGCTAATTGACATAGTTTCATGAAATACTTAGTTTAGGAGCTGTCAGGCATTTTGGACCCATCACTGGGAAAAAAAGTTCCTCTGGAATTCTACTTATGAGTAAAAACGTTTATTAGAGTTCTACATGCATATTATGACATGTTAACAGATGAATGGGAGAGAGGGGCTTATTTAGAACCAATTCCAAAAATGATGAAATCGATTTGTAGGATATGTAGATGTTGGACTGGCAGTTGGAGTCTTGTGAGGTCCCTAGTTTGAATGGAAGGTCCTATACCACTATTCAGTATATGGGTACAGGGCTAAATGACCTGATAGCTAAAGGAAAATGAGAGGCCTCACTTATGTTGTTAGTATTCAGGGAGTAAAATACAGAAAATTGTAGTTTTTTATGCTTTATCATAAAAACTTATTGGCAAGAAGACAATACAACTAGAAATGAATTACAAATATTTTAATAACAAGTTAGTGTACTTATTACTTTTTCAATACATGAAGAAAGTAATATCTAGGGATAGATAATACTATTATACTTTGGAAAATTGCATTAAAATGACTGAGAAAATGAAATAGAAAAATATGGAGAATGCTGAGAGAAATATTTCCAGTGCTGCATAAATTATCACCAGGCAGTACTACAGGTAATATGTGTTTATGAACATAATTGTAGTAGAACTCAAAAAATAATATAATGTATGCATTTATACTGTTGCTCTTGCTGGCGGTGTGTCTGTTTTTTTAATAGTGCTAAGGTGTATTTATCGAAAAAAAAAGGAAAAAACAACTATATCAGTGGCACAAGAATGAATGGATGCTGATTAAATGGCTATGTTCCTTTAAAAATAAATTGAGTATTCTTGGTATTTATAGTTTATTAAAGTTTATTTTCCCTATGCTTTTTATTACATACATTGGAACTGTTAATAATGCCTTGGGAAACTCGTTGATGAAAGATGTCTTGTGAAGAATAGTAGAGAGTTGGTAAACAGGTGTAAGAGGGCATATACTTTATATAGGTCTAAAGTGTGTGTAATTTAGCAAGGAATTTGTTGCTTTATACATTCAACAACATAAATGCATTTGAATTGAAAATTCAAGCAAGTGTGGTTTGTTTATTTTGCATTTTTTACTGGATTGCCTAGAAATGGCACTTAATATGAATATGAAACAAAAAAATGAAATACTTTCATGATATGGATGTACTAAAGCTCAATTATCATTTTACACTAGTTTTGTATCCCAAACTGAAAACCATCTATATTGGCTTGAATGGAAAGGGGACTTCACTATGAGGGATTAGGTATGGCTTCCGGGAAATAAATCTCCTTGTTTAACCCACTCTTTTAGGTTTTCTGGTGTGATAATTAAAAAAAAAGGTATTGATGACATTGGTATTTTTTTATTTGGACTAAATACCCCACATGTACTGGGTACATGAGGTATTTAAAGATTCTAGACAACATGCATTAACTGAGATATATACTGTAAAATGAGATAAAGATGAAAGGCTAAATGATCACCCCTGGCTTTTCACTGATTTCATTGTGCAGTGGTCGTTTAACTTTATTTCCCTTGTTGATAACTGAGGGATTCCCTCAACTTGTTTCAAAGATAGATAAAAGTTGATGTTGTATCTGTTATTATTTTTCATAGCACCATAAATAGAATGCACAGCAAACCATTCTGAAGTCTTTATGTGTGCTGCTTTGAGTAAAACTATTTGTCATTTCTCTCATCCTTGCATATTAGTTGTGTCTGTTTTATTGCTAGATTGGTGTCAAATAAGATCAAATAAGAGATTTTAATACTTTCATAGTTACATAGTAATTGAGGTTGAAAAAATAATTTTAGTCCATCAAGTTCAAACTTGTTTACATCTACTCTGCTCTTTGTAATAAGTGGATTAATTATTAATTGATAATTGACCCAGAGGAAGGCAAACATAAAAAAATCCTATTAAAACCAATTGTCTCAAAAGGGAAGAAATTTAGAAATTTTAGCATTTATTTTTCAAATATGACTGATCATGTACATGTAAAAAAATGTCTTTTATTGAAGGATAGTGATCATATGAAGCCATTTATTATCACATAGTTGTTTGACTCCTTTTAAATCATAATGATAACAGAAATGGCCCTGATCAAAAGTGTACATACCCTTGAATGTTTGGCCTTGTTACAGACACACAAGGTGACACACACAGGTTAAAATGGCAATTAAAGGCTAATTTCCCACACCTGTGGCTTTTTAAATTGCAATTAGTGTCTGTGTATAAATAGTCAATGAGTTTGTTAGCTCTCATGTGGATGCACTGAGCAGGCTCTATACTGATCCATGGTGAGCAGAAATGAACTGTCAAAAGACTTGCGTAACAAGTTAATGGAACTTGATAAAGATGGAAAAGGATATAAAAAGATATCAAAAGCCTTGAACATGCCAGTCAGTACTGTTCAATAATTTATTAAGAAGTGGAAAATCCAGGGATCTCTTGATACCAAGCCAAGGTCAGGTAGACCAAGAAAGATTTCAGCCACAACTGCCAGAAGAATTGTTTGGAATACAAAGAAAAACCCACAGGTAACTTCAGGAGAAACACAGGATGCTCTGGAAAAAGACAGTGTGGTTATTTAAGCGAGCACAATATGACCATACTTGAACAAAAATGAGCTGCATGGTCGAGTTGCCAGAACGAAGCCTTTACTGCCGCAATGCCACAAAAAAGCCCTGTTACAATATGCCCGGCAACATCTTAATACACCTCACAGCTTCTGGCACACTATAATTTGGAGTGACAAGACCAAAATAGAGCTTTATGGTCACAGCCATATGCGCTATGTTTGGAGAGGGGTCAACAAGGCCTATAGTGAAAAGAATACCATCCCCACTATGAATCATGGTGGTGGCTCACCAATGTTTTGGGTGTGTGTGAGCTCTAAAGGCACAGGGAATCTTGTGAAAATGGATGCATTCTTGGATTCTTCTGCATGAAGGCTGCGCATGGGACGCTCTTGGACTTTCCAGCAGGACAATGACCATAAGCACAAGGCCAAGCTGACCCTCCAGTGTTTACAGCAGAAAAAATTGAAGGTTGTGGAGTGGCCATCACAGTCTCCTGACCTTAATATCATTGAGCCACTCTGGGGACATCTCAAACGTGCGGTTCATGCAAGACGACAAAAGACTTTGCATGTCCATGAGCATTTTGCCAAGATGAATGGGCAGCTATACCACCTGCAAGAATTAGGGGCCTCATAGACAACTATTACAAAAGACTGCACGCTGTCATTGATGCTAAAGGGGGCACTACACAGTATTAAGAACTAAGGGTATGCAAACATTTGAACAGGGTCATTTCATTTTTTAGTTTGTTGCCATGTTTTGTTTTATGATTGTGCCATTCTGTTATAACCTACAGTTGAATATGAACCCCATAAAAAATAAAATAAATGTGTTTTGCCTGCTCACTCATGTTTTCTTTAAAAATAGTACATATATTACCAATTTGCCAAGGGTATGCAAACTTTTGAGCACAACTGTAAGTCATCTATGTTATACTTATACCGCAGGCAATATTAAACTACAACATTCAATCAAAACAGGGCCCTTCATTTTCTGCAGATTGTTAATATTGTATTTTTCAATGTTCTTATCTCCTGTACAGTCTATGAAATATGTTGTCTCATTACAAATAAAAAAAAATAATAATAAAAAAAACGAAACATGCCATAAATGCAAAAATAATTATTATACACATGCCAGTAGGGCAACCCTAACACATACATCCAGGGGTTACCACAATTTTGACCACCCTGCTCACAGGGAAATAACAGTCCAAATACAGTCCATATATACATGCAATCCATGCAATGTTTGCCCTGTATGGGGCTCCTTGTGCCATACACCCCATGCCCTCCCAGAGCACAGGCTTGCTTAATCAACCCCGAGAGATCCCAGTGGTGATCATATCCATTCTTAGACACTATTTCTACTAGAGAAATAAATTCCCCTTATCAGTTTTGTTGCTCTTCTCTGTACTTTTTCCAGCTCTAAATTGTCCTTTTTATGAAGTGGTGCCTAAAATTGTGCTCAATATTCCAAATGACGGCATACTAAGGATTTGTGTAGTGGCAGAAACATATTTGTTTCCATGGCCCGTTTAGACGTCTAGGGGGCCCCAAGGCTTTCTGGAGCTGTTGGACTATTGGGGTCCCTGGATTAACATGAATTATTGCTATTCTTTCTTCCTTCTTTCCCCTTTCTTCCCAGCATGGACACTTGAACTGTGATAGCTACATTCTTATTGTGTGCCCTGTGGGATGGGGGAGGTTGTTAATGGAGACAGGTGATCAGAATTATTGTATTGGTGTGTGAATTTATTGTTGTAACAGTGGCAACCAGGCATGTTTAGTATTGAAACGCTGCATTTCCCCAGGGAGTTTAATAGAGTGTGTTACTGGGGTCTTTGGGATAAAGGGGGTCCAGTTATGCGGTTACCTATTTATGGGGGCAGAATGAGTCCTTTATGTCTGGTCATAGACTTTCCCATTGTATAGCATCCATGATATAGAGAATTAGTAGAATCAAACAGATGACCAACTAGATTAATAAATAAAATATAACCTTTATTGTTAGTATTTAAAAATAATTAACATGTATAAATGTAGCAATAAAAAAAAGAACAATTAAAATTACATACCAATTAAGAGCATTTATATGTCGCAAAATGAATGGTCCTGTATATAGCCCAACACACTTAAATCTTTGATACCATTAATTGAGACAAAATAAATGTCAGCAATAAGGCCAAGATAGCACCAACATACAGACAACACAGTATTTATGTGTGAACTGTAATAGGTCTGTGAAAACAGATGATAAATGACATATGTCTATTTAATCTATATTGATTATCAGGCAGTGGCGGCTGGTGAACTTTCAAGTTGGAGGGGCGCCAGGGCAAAACATAACCACTCCCCCTTTTCAAACCACACCCCTTTTTATAACTCCTCTCCCTAACGTCATAATTACCTTTATAAGCCCCGCCCAATTACCTTATACTTGTAAAGCCCATTGAAATACATGATCAGCAATGCAGAAATGTCAAGAAGTAAAGTAACAATGTGTTAAATTCATTGGTATACAATATAGATTGAAAAAACTCATGTGACAAGACTACAGCAATATCATAATTGCACCTATACGCATTAACAGAAAAATTAAAGCAGTGACACCTACCATTAGTCGGCTCTTCTTCTCAGGGTATTCACGTTCAGTAAGTTGACCAACGAGTACAAACAAATCTGCTGCCACATAGGGTTTGCAACTGGGGTTGAAAGAAAACAAGCAAATCAATCAGACCATTCAAGAACAAAACCATACTTAAAAAACATTAAAGGACCAAGTGGAACCATATAGGCACCAAACATACCTTAGAAGACCAAGTGTGACCATAGGCCCCAAACATACCTTAGAAGACCAAGTGTGACCATAGGCCCCAAACATACCTTAGAAGACCAAGTGTGACCATATAGGCCCCAAACATACCTTAGAAGACCAAGTGTGACCATATAGGCCCCAAACATACCTTAGAAGACCAAGTGTGACCATATAGGCACCAAACATACCTTAGAAGACCAAGTGTGACCATAGGCCCCAAACATACCTTAGAAGACCAAGTGTGACCATATAGGCCCCAAACATACCTTAAAAGACCAATCAGCACTGTATAGGCCCAAACCAGTGGATCTTGGGATTCAAGAAAACAACAACATTTCACTTCTGTTTAGACAACACAATAATCAATGTCAAACAAACACGTTGAATTAGCATATGGATAACCATATGAGCAATAACGCCACGCCAAGGCTTCAACAATTGTTACTGACCATTCACACACCTTTCATATCTCCTTCCATATGCACACCCACACACCATTCATACTTTACTTACCACTAGTTATTTTTGGTAGTTCGGTGGTGCCATTTCTGAGAACTTTACGTACCCTTGAAGGTGCCTCCAATTCCTTCAAACCAATGCATTCAACCGCTCCAGGGCCATGGTGCTTCTTAAATACCTTTTTATCCTCTTCAATGTGGAGAAGAATCTTTCTGATTCTGCAGTCGTCTTCGATGTTGTAAGGAGGATTCCTTATAGCTTCACTGTCTCTGTGAAATCATTATGCAGATTATATTGATGGTAAAGTTGGTGCAGAGCAACAGCACTCGTACAGACATGAAATTCTGGCTTCTCGTACAGAAGTGACAGCTACCCTTGGAAGTGCCTCCAATTCCTTCAAACCAATGCATTCAACCGCTCCAGGGCCATGGTGCTTCTTAAATACCTTTTTATCCTCTTCAATGTGGAGAAGCATCTTTCTGATTCTGCAGTCGTCTTCGATGTTGTAAGGAGGATTCTTTATAGCTTCACTGTCTCTGTGAAATCATTATGCAGATTAAATTGATGGTAAAGTTGGTGCAGAGCAACAACACTCGTACAGACATGAAATTCTGGCTTCCCGTACACAAGTGACAGCTACCCTTGGAAGTGCCTCCAATTCCTTCAAACCACGCCAAGGCTTCAACAATTGTTACTGACCATGCACACACCTTTCATAGCTCCTTCCATATGCACACCCACACACCGTTCATACTTTACTTACCACTAGTTATGTTTGGTAGTGAGGTGGTGCTGCTTAACGCAGTTTATCTTTGCACACCCTGGGGGTATGCATTCTTCTTTGCTTCAATCACTTGTATTTAAATTTTGCACGGCGATCTTTCAAAGAACAAAACTTCTCAATGGTTTTTTCATTGAAGTCTGGGATCTCGGAAATCAGTTGCTTTTCCATTGAGAGCATCGCCAATGCATTCAACCGCTCCAGGGACATTGTGCTTCTTAAAAAAGGTTTTTATCCTCTTCAATGTGGAGAAGCATCTTTCTGATTCTGCAGTGGTCATCGGTGTTGTAATCAGGATTCTTAATAATTTCACTGTCTCTGTGAAATCATTCTGCAGATTAAATTGATGTAAAAGTTTGTGCAGAGCAACAGCACTTGTACAAGCATGAAAATCTGTCTTCCCATACAGAAGTGACAGCTCAGTGCGTAATTGTTCCTTCTTCAGTATTGGATATGCTTGCACGGTGTCTTCCAGAGCTTGGGTTGGAAAGCAAGTGTCATGGGTTTTATACAAGTCACTTTGAACAAGTTTGGAACTGCCTAGGTCAGTGATGGCGAACCTTTTTGAGCCCGAGTGCCCAAACCGCAATACATGCCAACTTTTTTTTCCTCTAAGTGCCAACACGGCAATTAAACCTGAATACTGAGTCTTAGACGAACAACGACAGGAACGCAGAACGTTGAAAATAAAACAAATGGCAGTTAGTGCGCGCCACGCAAATGGTGCTCAGAGGAGCAAAAGCCTCACATTATGTGGCAAACAGCATTGTCAGCCTTACAATTGTATTCCCGTCATTTTTGATAAAATTATAGACTGATCATTTCTTTGTCATAGACAAAAAAAATCCGAAGGGGATCAAATACTTCCCCCCCCCCCCCCCCACACTATATACATTTTTAGAGAGAGGAAATTAATATTACATTAATAAGCCCATTCACATGTCTAAAAGGCAGGGCCATGCAAATGAGAATACAATGCACCTCACTCTTTCAATCCAAAAATAGCAATTTTATACATTGCTCCCTTAATGCATATGCCCGCTTACCCTTGTCGCCCCCTTCTCCCTTGTCTCTCCCCTTCTCTCTTGACTACCACTCCCTCTTGTCTCCCCACATCATTGTCTCTTGTCTCTCACTTTCTCACTCCCCCTTGTCTCTTACACCCTTCTCTCTCTCCCATTCTCCCTTGTCTCTCCCCTGCCCCTTATGTCTCCCCTTCCCCCTTGTCTCTCCCCCACCCTTGTATCTCCCCTTCCCCCTTGTCTCTTCCCCCATTTTTCCCTCTCCCCCCACCCTCCTCTCTCGCCTCTTGTCTCTCCCCTCCCCCTTGTCTCTCCCTCCAGCCTTGTCTCTTCCTTTCTCCCTTGTCTCCCCCCCCCCTTGGATCATACACCCTTCTCTCTCCCCTCCCCTTGTCTCTCCCCTTCCTCCTTGTCTCCCACCACCCCTGTATCTCCCCTTCTCCCTTGTCTCTTCCCTCCATCCTTCTCTCTCTCCCACCCTTATTTCTCCTCTCTTGTACCGCTCACAATTGTCTCTGTTTTCTCCCTTGCCTCTACCCCCCCCCTTGTCTCTTTCCTTCCCTGTGTCTCTCCCTCCTCCTTTCTTTCCATTCTCTACCTCTCCCTTTTGCCTCTCCCCTCTCTCTCACTCCTCCCTTCTCTCACTCTCCCTTCTCTACCTCTCCCTTTTGCATCTCCCTCTTCCTTTCTCTCTCCTCTCCCTTCCTCTCATGTGCCTCTACCTTCTCTCCAATCTCACTCTCTTACTTCTCCCTTTCCCTTCTGCCTCTCCCTATTTTCTTTCTCTCCATCCTCCCTTCTCTCTGCTCTCATTTCTTCCTCCCTCCCTCCCTCCCTCTTTCTCTGCTTATCTCTCCCCCACCCTTGTATCTCCTTTACTCTTGTCTCTACCCCCACCCTTGTCTTTCCTTGTACTTCACTATTGTCTCTCCCACCATTCACTCTCTCTCCCCCTTGTCTCTCCCCTCCCCATTGTCTCCCCCCTTGTCTCTCCCCTTCCCCTTGTGTCTCCCATTACCCTTGTCTCTCCCCCTGGTCTCTCCCACCCTGCTCTCTCTACCCCCTTGTTTCACCCAACCTTGTCTCTCCCATTCTCCCTTGTCTCCCACACCCTTCTATCTCTCCCCCACACTTCTCTTTCCCATTCTCCGCTGTCTTCCCCCTTCTCTCTTCCCCCTTCTCTCCCCCCTTCTCCCTTGTCTCCCCCACCCTTCTCTTTCCCCTCTTGTCTCTCCACTTCCCCTTGTCTCCCCCTTCTCCCTTGTCTCTCCCCATACCCCATAACAACTCTTACCTTCCCCTTGCCTCTCCCCCTGCGGATCTCGAGGAGTCTGCTCGCCTATGCCGCGCGCGCACGCTAGCACAGCCCTTCCTTCTTTCATTGACGGGAGAGTGCTCAGGCGCGCTCAGGCGCCGTGCTCGCGCACGAAGAGCAGACCCAGCATGCTGCCGGCGACCTATGGCCGCGTGCCCACAGAAGGGGCACGGCGTGCCACCTGTGGCACGCGTGCCATAGGTTCGCCACCACTGGCCTAGGTGATTTGAAAATGAAAAACGTTCTTTTGCATGAACCACCACTTTGTCACATACCTCTCTTGAAAGTTGTCTCAAGGTTGAGATCTCCGCACTCCGTCTGTGGACTGTTACATCGCTCGGCAAACTTGCTTCTATCTCGTCAACAGAATTACGGATTTTCTGGATGCTGGCGACAAAGTCTTCTGTGACTTTTTGGATATAAACAGTATCCGTGTCTCACTTCTGAAGCTGACTATAGAGGATGTCAACATGTGGCATTATTAAATGAAATAATTTAAGGAAGTAAAGGAACTCCCTGTCTTCCAGCATTCCAATGAAACCGGCGGCTTCACGTACAGATGTTGGATCAAAGTTTAGACATGCTTCAATTGTCTGGAAACACTCAAGTAGCGCATCTCTGTTCTCGTAGATGATGTTCACGGTCCTAACGTTGAAGTTCCATCATGTCCGTGCACCTCTTGGAAGTCTTCTACCAACTACCTCATCCAGAACTCCAGTCCTTTTTGGAGAGTGTGAAAAAAAAGATGGTATGCAGCCTATGTTGGGAAAAAAAACTCGAACTCTTCCAATCCTTGAAACTGCTTTCTCCATTATTAGGTTCAGTTGGTGAGCATAGCAATGGACGTAGTGTGCGTTCGGGTACACGTCTTATATTTTTCTTTGAACTCCTCCTTGATCTCCACGCATCACACTGGCACCATCGTAGCTTTGAGCTATGAGTTTCTTCTTGTCTTCTGGCTCTGGGAGAACAGTATTCAGACTTTCCAGCACAACAGCAGCAATCAAGTCTGCATCTGTTGATTTCATTTCCGTGAAGCCATTAAATCTTTCCACCACTTGATGCTTCTTGTCAATGTAGCGATAGACTACAACGCACTGTGTCCTAGCGGAAATATCGGTTGTTTCATCCGCTTGGATTGCCACAAACTGTGCTTCCTTAAGCTCTTGGTGAATCACTTCCTTAATAACTTCATGCATGCAGTCCAGTAGCTCATTCTGCACGGTTTTGGACGTGCCCTTAAACACAGTTGCAGTCTTCAAATGCTGTTCCATTGCACTATCGATACTGCCAACCAAATCCACCAGGCCTCGAAACACTCCTGGATTTAGCAATGTTTCACTCTCGTCGTGTCCTCTTAATGCCAGTTCAAAAGCGCCACAAAAGCGTGATAGAAAACAACAAAAAAAACATTAGAAAGTTCAAGACCCAAACCGTAACTTTTAAAACCTTAAAAGACCAAGTGTGACCATATCGGGCCCAACCGCACCTTAAAAACCATAAAAGTCCAAGTGTGACCATATACTCACCTACAGTTGACTCTCCTTCTCAGGGTATTCATGTCCAGTAAGTCAACCAACGAGTCCAAACAAATCTGCTTCCACAGATAGTTTGCACCTGGGGGGTGATAGAAAACAACAAAAAAAATATTAGAAAGTTCAAGACCCAAACCGTAACTTTTAAAACCTTAAAAGACCAAGTGTGACCATATAGGCCCCAACCGCACCTTAAAAACCTTAAAAGACCAAGTGTGACCATATAGGGCCCAACCGCAGCTTAAAAACCTTAAAAGACCAAGTGTGACCATATAGGCCCCAACCGCACCTTAAAAACCCTAAATAACAAAGTGTGACCATATAGGCCCCAACCGCACCTTAAAAACCCTAAATAACAAAGTGTGACCATATAGGCCCCAACCACACCTTAAAAACCCTAAATAACAAAGTGTGACCATATAGGCCCCAACCGCACCTTAAAAACCCTAAATAACAAAGAGTGACCATATAGGCCCCAACCGCACCTTAAAAACCCTAAATAACAAAGTGTGACCATATAGGCCCAACTGCACCTTAAAAACCCTAAATAACAAAGCGTGACCATATAGGCCGCAACCGCACCTTAAAAACCCTAAATAACAAAGTGTGACCATATAGGGCCCAACTGCACCTTAAAAACCTTAAAAGACCAAGTGTGTCCATATAGGCCCCAACCGCACTTTAAAAATCCTAAATAACAAAGTGTGACCATATAGGGCCCAACCGCACCTTAAAAACCCTAAATAACAAAGTGTGACCATATAGGGCCCAACCGCACCTTAAAAACCTTAAAAGACCAAGTGTGACCATATAGGCCCCAACCGCACCTTAAAAACCCTAAATAACAAAGTGTGACCATATAGGCCCCAACCGCACCTTAAAAACCCTGAATAACAAAGTGTGACCATATAGGCCCAACTGCACCTTAAAAACCCTAAATAACAAAGCGTGACCATATAGGCCGCAACCGCACCTTAAAAACCCTAAATAACAAAGTGTGACCATATAGGGCCCAACTGCACCTTAAAAACCTTAAAAGACCAAGTGTGTCCATATAGGCCCCAACCGCACTTTAAAAATCCTAAATAACAAAGTGTGACCATAATGGGCCCAACCGCACCTTAAAAACCCTAAATAACAAAGTGTGACCATATAGGGCCCAACCACACCTTAAAAACCTTAAAAGACCAAGTGTGACCATATAGGCCCCAACCGCACCTTAAAAACCCTAAATAACAAAGTGTGACCATATAGACCCCAACCACACCTTAAAAACCTTAAAAGACCAAGTGTGACCATATAGGCCCCAACCGCACCTTAAAAACCCTAAATAACAAAGTGTGACTGTCACAACCTACAATGATGATGGAGTATAGAGGATCCTAGTCCTGTTATCTCCTGTAGGTTTTAGACCTAAGATTTGGGTGACTCAGACCAATGGACCTTCTTTGCGGATGCAAGAGCATAAGTCCCAGCTTTTGGTAGTGTGCCTGGGAAAACCTGGAAGGGAGTCAGAAACGATCTCCTCTGCCAGCATATGCCCTTGGGTCAATAATACACCTGCACACAAAGTCTTGATGAAAATTATGAACCATGTTTTATTTTAGAACAGCATATTTAACCACATCACACAAGAATGGGGGAAGTGGCTACCGTTATCCAGCCCCAAATGACGTCTGGCCAATCATGAAGGGGAACTGTGCGTGAACCAATAGTCCCCTCCCAGGTCCGCCCACTAGGCGAGGCCAACTAATTAATTTGGGCTTTGAATGTCCAGGGGAAAGCATGTCTTTTACTCTCCTGTGCCCATTCTATGAAGGCTGAGAAGCCTTCAGGCCATCCCATTGTTTCTGGGTGCCTGCCTGTCTGCTCTCCAGCTGTGAGCTTCCCATTGTTAGTTCTATGCTGGATACTTAGCTAATGGGATTAACAGGCCTTTGGGAACAAAGGAGGCTTGGCTGTATTCAATGGCTTCCCCTCTACAATATAATGACATACTAATATAATACCATACATTCATATTTACAAATACAACACACAATGTTTCACACACATACAACCAACACATCCCCCCAGCTCCCTCACATGACACCCATTACAATGAGCCTAAACATGGGAGGGATGGGGATATGCTAAGGGATAAACTTATAATACTTTATCCCCTAGACCACAACACAACAATATATCCATAACAAGTGGGCCCCAAACCTTTTGTTCCTCCCCATGGCAACAGCATGTGGAAGACCACCCAGCCCAAAATGGCCACCGCTGCCAGTCACAAAATGGCCCCAGCATAGTTCACACCAAATCCAATATGGCCACTGGCTGATTCATGACAGTGACCATATAGGCCCCAACTGCACCTTAAAAACCCTAAATAACCAATCAAAACCATATAGGCCAAAACTGTACATGAAAAAAAAAAAAAAAAAAAAACAATATATATCAATATATCAATATATATATATATATATATATATATATATATATCAATATATATCAATATATAAATATATATATATATCAATATATATATATATATATATATATATATATATATATATATATATCAATCATTATATATATATATCTATCAATCATTATATATATATATCTATCAATAATCAATATATAAATCAATCAATATATAAATATATATATATCAATATATATATATATATATGTATATATATCATTCAATAATCAATATATAAATCAATCAATATATAAATATACATATATGTGATGATATAATTATTAAATAAAAAACGTTCATGTGCAATTTTTAATGTGAGCATATTACTTCCTTCATTCATTGATAGACACACATGATAGAAGGTTAAAAATAGCACTTAAATATCTTTTTTATTGAAGAACAAACACCTCTAATACCCATTGTTATAATATAATTTTGATACATAAGTCATCTTAATTTACACACGTACCTTAATAGCCTTAACAGTTATTAAATGAGAAATGGATATTAGTCTTCATATAAATTTAGAGTAATAAAAGTTATATATGTGAAAGTTTATCTTTAAAATTACCTTAAGAAAGCTCATACATTTATTTATATATTTATTTATTTTTGATTAACTCACATATTTTATGCTATCATCACATTTATGCTATCATCATATATATGTACCATGGATGAAGTTACAAACTATAGAATATTATTTTATTTCATTTCTAACACTTAGAAATGGTGTAATATAATAATAAATGAAAATCCACTTATAAATATTAAGGCACAGTATTAGGAAATCACACAATTTAAAGATCCAAATAACAACAAGTTTTACCTAAACTTCCATTGGTATATTTGATAGATTGGTGACATTTAAAATAGCAACTTACACAATTAAGCTGTCCCCCAGCGGAGTCACGTGATGCAGGGCGATCAGATGACGACAAGTGTGCTGCTGTACAAGAGCGTCCAATGAAACGCTCTCAAACCTCAGACCATACATAGGCCAATTGAGACGAACGCAGACCTGCGTCTGCCCAGTTACTAAGTAACATGCGTCATGACGTCATATGACGCGACGCTCATAGCGCCTGCATCCAATGACATTCTTTAGGGGGCGTGGCCTACGTTCAATAAAAAGCCCCCGAAGGGCAATTGAAAGAAGTGGCAGCCTTTGAGAAAGTTACCATATTGGTAACGAAACCGGTCAGGCAACAGCCATATCACGTTTGTGGTCAACCAGATATCAATTTATGTACCTAGAGGCGTTTTGCATTTGATACACAGTGAGTAAGAGCCTTTATGGCTTTTTTTCTTTTGTATATCCAACTGTTTTGACTATTTTGGAGACGCATGGCTATCCTCTTTAATTAAGGCCCATATCTCTTGGTCACCTTATTAGGGTAATACCCCCATGACAAACTTTGCTTGCACAATTTTTGGTGTAAATCAAGGGGTACATTAAGACCCTATAGAGATTTAGTGGCCTCTATATATATATAATTATATATGGTTCTATATACACACTGATATATCTGCAACTATAAGTCATCATTACATTGGTTCTGTCCATATACTGTATAGCCTTTGGGCACTGGTTGATACTTTTTAACATAAAAGTTTTTTAACATAAACCCACAGTAATTAATATTATTTATTTTTTGTTTATCCAATGATTTACAAATTTTTGTTTATATGAGGATAATCTTTCCAATTTTTTCTGGCTATCCGTTATCACAAGGGTTTTTTATCATCATTTTGGTCACTTATAGAGCTGCTCCATAGTACCTCATCAACCCCAAACACAATTCAACATCATTATCTTTATTAGCACACAGCACTTTATACATTGATCACCGGCACTTGCCATTGCAAGATCCTGGCATTCTTCACTATTACATACAATTATAGGCACAGACATTTCTCTCCACTTGTATTTTCAGGACACATTTTAGACATTGTCCACATAGTAGTACCGTTTTTCCATATTCACATCCCTTTTCTTCACACCATCCTATCACGCATACATCTGGCCATTTGGCCTCTATCCTCACGCCTATTCCATTCACAGTATATCACATAACTAATAGGTAGTCTAGCCAGTTGGTAGCAAACCTCATACATATTCTTTACTAGTAGGGTTTATTTTTTCATCAACTTTTATTTTTAACTTCTTTTTAATCACTCAAGAGCAAGCCGGGTAGGCAGCTCACATTAAAAATTGCGCATGAACGTTTTTTATTTAATAATTATATCATCACACTCTTCAGGTGTTAAGCACCAACTCTGAACAAATTATATATATATATATATATATATATATATATATATATATATATATATATATATATGTATATCTCAATATATATATATATATATATATATATATCAATCAATATATATATATATATATATCAATCAATATATATATATCAATATATATATATATATATATATATATAAATATATATATATATATCAATATATATATATATATATATATATATATATCAATCACACACACACACATAAAAAATATACATAAATATACATAAACATATACATAAAAAAATATATATTAATTGATATTTATTAATTGATTAATTGATGTACTTTATTAATTATTTGATTATATTGCTCATGTATTTCTATTAGACATTATTTTTTATACATATTACAGGGCTATTTATTTGCTATACATGTTACAGGATATTATCCTGTAACATGTATATCACATAAATAGCCCTGTAATATGTATAATACATACAGGGTCACACAAGTTCACACTAACCTTTTTTTCCCTTACAGGCTTCCATACCTGCTTTGCTGATTTGCTAATTTTTTAAAGACTCTCATTGGTTGAAATCGATGTCAATCAAAATTTTCAGCCAATCAGAGTCCTTCAAAAATTAGTGTATAAGGCAGAGCGTGGGAAAAAAACAATTACTCGCGGGTGGAGCTCCTTGTAGGAGGACCTCCGTTAGTTTGTTGTGTTTTTTTTTTTAGAGCGTCGTTTTTTTTTTGGTGGAGGCCACTTGCAATGGGCCAGAATGGATGGACAATGGCTTCAATCAAGATTGGATTATTTTTTGACATGGGCTTCAATCAAGATTGGATTATTTTGACATGGTCTTCAATCAAGATTGGATTATTTTGACATGGGCTTCAATCAAGATTGGATTTTATGACATGGGCTTCAATCAAAATTGGATTAATATGCCTGACGACTATCCAGGGCAGAAGGCCAACGCTGGAGGGGTCAATTTGACAGGTAAGTATGTGCTGTTGTTTACTTTATTTTTATTATTGTTTGTTTAGTATGCATGTGCTGTTTACTTTATTTTTTTTATTATTGTTTTTCCCTTACCTTATTTTTATTTTATTTTTAAAAGTGACAGGCACATGCATTGCCTGTTACTTCTAAAAATGGAATAAAAATAGGGTGGGGGGGGTTGGTAGTTGGGTCATGGTGGGGTCAGGCGGCCATGGGTCGGTCAGTGGGTCGGTCGGTGGCCGCGTAGGCCACATGGAGGCCATGATCAGGGGTGACACAGGCCTAATGGGGGTGATCCTCCACCCCCATGTGGCCTGTGCAACCCCGCTCACCGCCCGATTACCCCGATCACCGTGATCGGGGTAATCGGGCGGTGGCATAGCATAGGGCAGGCCACATCGGGGTGATCGGGGGTGGCACAGGCCACAGACATGGTGGTGATGGCTGGGGCGGGGGTGGCACCATTGCAGGCCAGGCCTAGGTCGGGTCGTCGGTGGTAGGTTAGTTGGTGGGTGGCTGGGTAGGTGGCAGGCCAGGCAGGCATAGTGTGGTAACTGGGGGGACCCCACCTTTTATTAGGGGCACTAAGGGTTTTGTTTGGCCAGGGGCAGGGCAGGTGGTAGACTTACTGTTAGGTTGGGCAGAGCAGATGTGAGTAGTTTCAGCCAGGGAGTAGTGATGTCGCGAACATCAAATTTTGGGTTCGCGAACAGCGAACCTGAACTTTACCAAATGTTCGCGAACGGGCGAACATCGGCGAACCGCCATAGACTTCAATGGGCAGGCGAATTTCAAAACCCACAGGGACTCTTTCTGGCCACAATAGTGATGGGAAAGTTGTTTCAAGGGGACTAACACCTGGACTGTGGCATGCCGGAGGGGGATCCATGGCAAAACTCCCACGGAAAATTACATAGTTGATGCAGAGTCTGGTTTTAAGCCATAAAGGGCATAAATCACCTAACATTCCTAAATTGTTTGGAAAACCATGCTTTAAAACATCAGGTATGATGTTGTATCGATCAGGTAGTGTAAGGGTTACACCCGCTTCACAGTAACAGACCAATCTCCCCGTTTAATGCACCGCAAACAACCGCAAACAGTCCCTTTGCACAACCGCAAACTCTCCATTTGCACAAGGTTGGATACCAAGCTAGCCATGTCCTGTTCCTTGTCCTCACTGATGTCATTGAAGGTCTCTTCCTCCACCCAGCCACCAAGGGTCCCCGAAAAGGTGACAACAAGCCCCCTGGGACGCCTGCTGTGTTTGGTCTTCCACCTCCTCAAAGCCACCTTCCCCCTCTGACTCCTCTTCTTCAGACTCCCAGAGTCTGGGGGCTTCCACTGCCTAGCATGGAAGATTATACACAGGTCAGAGTCTGGGGGCTTCCTCTGCCCAGCATGGAAGATTATACACAGGTCAGAGTCTGGGGGCTTCCACTGCCCAGCATGGAAGATTATACACAGGTCAGAGTCTGGGGGCTTCCACTGCACAGCATGGAAGATTATACACAGGTCAGAGTCTGGGGGCTTCCACTGCACAGCATGGAAGATTATACACAGGTCAGAGTCTGGGGGCTTCCACTGCACAGCATGGAAGATTATACGCGTTGCCTCTGTCTGCGTTATTATAAGGTGTGTACTGTTAAGTAGTACTATTCCTATCGGTTTAATCCCTGTTACGTCCACTATCAGGGGACGTGTATATGGCATGGATTTTTGGAAGCGGGAGATGGAAAAAGATGCTTGGTCGGTCCTCCCACTTCAAATTTGGGGCACTGCGCGTGCAATCTAAGGTGCCACCAGATATGAGTGTCACTGTGCACTGGCAAAAGTTGGCAGAGTAGATGCAATAGGCTTCACACACAAGCCTGTAGGCAGGCAATTGCTATTCAATCTATTACAGTCAAAAACATGTTGTTTTATGTCACTGAGCACAATATAAGCTGTGAGCCTGACACAGGCAGGCAACTGAAATTAGATCACAGGAAAAAAATGGTTGTTTTCAGTGTATGTTACACCACCAGGTATGAGTAGTGAAAATAAGCACAATATAAGCTGTTAGGTGTTAGCCTGTCACACACACACGCTGGCAGGCATAGATTACACAAAAAAAATTATAAAATAAAATAAATGATGTTCAAAGTTTCCTCAATGATAAAGTATAGGGGGCGAACCAAAAAGCGCATGTGTTCGCCGTTCGCGGCGGACGCGAACATGCGAAAATCGCCGCGAATAGTTCTCCGGCGAACTGTTCGGGACATCACTAGTAATGGAAATAAGTAGAACAGAAAGTAAAGATGGAGCTGAGCAAGTAAACTGAGTGTAGATGCATAGAGATCATTTCTAGGTTCTGTAAATTGCTGCATATTAAGTGAATCCCATTTTTTGACCAGCTTCTAAATTTATTCTGGAAATTTTGGATGTTTCTGTCCTCCCTTGTGTGTATGTGCCAATGTGTGTATAGGAACCTTTGCTTGTACATGATATGTTGGAGAACATTGGGATATTTTCATAGCACTATATGATAAGTTGTCTAATGGCAGACATCACAAGGCAGAGCTGGGAACTCTGGGTAACAAACAACTTCTGACATCAGAGATGTGTCATAATAGATGATGTCACAGAGCTCAGGGCACTATATGATAAGTTGTCTAATGGCAGACATCACAAGGCTGAGCTGAGAACTTTGGGTAACAAACAACCTCTGACATCAGAGAGGTGTCATAAAAGATGATGTCACAGAGCTTAAGGGACTATAAAATGAGCTGCCTTGCGAAGCAAAGTCATTCACTGCATAAACATCAAGCGATGAACAGCTGGATAACCAAGTGCCGGTATCCAATAAAGACTATAGGAAATCTTAAAGGAGGAAACTATACCTTGCACATGGAGATTGAGAGATTACATAGATAAAGGTAAGGTTTAAAAACTGGGCCATTATATTAATTGTACAGACAACAAAGTAGATTATACCATCTGAAGTAGTGATATAAACTGACTTCTTCTTATGTTACTGTCTTGAAACTTATTGTTAACGTATATTTAAATCAGTATAGTCATGAGTCCCATGTATTGACGGTGCCACTTGCATTTTTCTTCAGATAATGGTAGCACGGTATAAAAATACAGCATGAATAATTTCATCAGTGAGGAGATAGCACTACGAGGTGAGAGGTGAGTATAGAATTTGCTTTAGTTTATTCATGTGTAAGTACTGTATATACTTCAGTGTATGAATGTTAAGGTGCCCCCCCCCCCCCATGATTGGCATGGCAGGGAAGAACTAAGTTTTAAAGCAGCCCTGAAATACTTGTTTTTTAGAACCATCCCCATAAAAGTGGATGTTGTGTCACTTTAATGCACAAGGGAGTATTGTTATTTTTCATTATGTATAATCTTGTGTAATTATGTGAGGAGTGTTGTCTTAGTGAGTACCATAGTTATGTTGCCAACTTCGCCAGGAGACAAAGCACCAATCAGGGACCATTATCTGCAGTCTTTTTTTGTACCTCTATGTATATAAAATCATTACATATCACAATAGATGACATCACAAAGCCCAGTTACTAGACAGAAGTTCTGCAAGTCCATATGTCTAATGTACAAAAGCCTTAAAGAGATATTGTAGCTCCAAATTTACATTATACATTATACTCTTGAAGTAACTGACTTTGGTAATGCACAAACTATAGCCTTTAATTCATAATTTATCATATGCAATTTGTCAAAAGTCTGTAAAATCTTGCAGGGCGTAGTTGCGCTAGCGACTGTTTTGTGATAATTTGAAAGATGTGTAATAATACTGTACGTTAATTTCACTGTGTTGTTCTTCTTTTTCAGAAATTTAAATGCATTGAGACAACAAACCATAGACTGGACCTCACCCCGTACTCCTCATTACTCGAGACTGTTGTCAAGGATAAAGGAAAGTCAGAATGGCTTCATGGAAGCTCATGTTGCAAGGTTTCAAGCCCCTCACCATAAAAATGGGACTCTTCACAGCCCTCTTGTGAGACTCGCTGCATACACGCTCTGGCCACCATATTGGCTATAATCCCCCTGGTCATCAGTCTTGATGTGTGGGAACAGTGGCACTTCACCTGTGTAGCCGACAGTACCTGGCCTCTTTGCAATTGATACCAGCTTTTCTGTTTGCCGGACCCAAAGATCTGCTGCCTTCCACTGGTAAGATAACAACTGCTGGCAAGATAACGGCTACCTGAGAGTTGTGAGGCTCTGTGGAGCAGCCCTGAATCCCATCTTCCTGTTGGATCTGCACTCAGGTTCTTTCCAATGTAATTAGTCTTTACTGGGGGCAGACATTTTCTTGTGTAGCTACTTCGAGGAGGGGACAAGGCTAGTAGACTTAGATTTCCATTAGTCCTGCTGTCAGCACTTAATAGTAAGGATTGCCACACTTTGTTCTACATTCACAGGTAAACAGAAACAAACATGGTGGCTTCTACAGTATTCTACTACTGCTTAAAATATTTAAAGGCTATATTTTTTACATTATAAAACATTTGTCTGATCATACACACACTTTCCTTTTCCGTAACATAACACATTTAATGTTATACAACTACATTGTGCTTTAACTTTGTTTCCCTTCTCTACAGAACTGCAACCCAAGACTCAAAAGAAATGTAAGCCAAATGGAACTGAATTTAAGAAACCCAGAATATTCTCTACATTCTCTGACATTGTGTGAAGCTTTGAAATTATAACATTTGAGGAGATATCGTGAGAGCCACAAGTTCTTCAGGCAGCTACATCTCTTCTTTATTCAAATAGACAACTATTACTGGCTTCATCTTATCTGCGTAAGAAGAAATTGGAGAGAGTGTGTTTGTAATAAACAATCACTGAGAGACTAGAGACTCTGCATTATGTCAAAGTAATGCAACTGCCCAAGTAACAAATATGACATATAGACACACATACATACACTGAATTATATACACACACACACTGACATATACACACACACACTGACATACACTCACATACACACACACACACACTGACATATACACACACACACACACTGACATATACACACACACACACACTGACATATACACACACACACACACACACTGACATATACACTCACACACACTGACATATACACACACACACACTGACATACACACACTGACAAACACACACTGACATACACACATACACAGACACATACACACACTGACATACACACACACACTGACATACACAGAGAGACACACACACACACTGACATACACACACTGACATACAGACACACACACACACACACACACTGACATACACAGACACACACACACACTGACATACACACACTGACATACACACACTGACATACACACACTGACATACAGACACACACACACTGGCATGCACAGACAGAGACACACACTGACATACACAGACAGAGACACACACTAACCACACTGAGACACTGACATACACAGACACACATAGACACTTACACACTGATTTACGCACATTGACACACACACACTTTGACATACAGACACATACAGGCACACACACTGACATACACACAGACGTACACACACACACTGGCACACACAGAGACACACACTGACACAGACACACACTGACAAGACACACACACACACACACACACATTCACTAACATACACACACATACACACACTGACATACATACACACACACACATACATACACACACACACATAAACTAACACTCAGGGCTGGATTAACTTTTTTGGAGCCCCTGGAGCCCCTGCCAGTTCATCGCTGGTTTGGCCTTCCTTGTCAGGGTCACTCTGCCAGTTCATCGCTGGTTTGTCCTTCCTTGTCAGGGTCACAATGCCAGTTCATCACTGGTTTAGCTTTCCTTGTCAGGGTCACACTGCCAGTTCATCACTGGTTTGGCTTTCCTTGTCAGGGTCACACTGCCAGTTCATCACTGGTTTGTCCTTCCTTGTCAGGGTCACAATGCCAGTTCATCACTGGTTTAGCCTTCCTTGTCAGGGTCACATGCCAGTTCATCACTGGTTTGTCCTTCCTTGTCAGGGTCACACTGCCAGTTCATCACTGGTTTTTCCTTCCTTGTCAGGGTCACACTGGCAGTTCATCACTGGTTTGGCCTTCCTTGTCAGGGTCACACTGCCAGTTCATCACTGGTTTGTCCTTCCTTGTCAGGGTCACACTGCCAGTTCATCACTGGTTTGTCCTTCCTTGTCAGGGTCATAATGCCAGTTCATCACTGGTTTGTCCTTCCTTGTCAGGGTCACACTGGCAATTCATCACTGGTTTTAATAATAAGAAACAGCATTGTGTAAAGATGGACAATTTATAGGATGGAAATAACCAGCTAGCTCAGTAAGTCAGGAACAAAAGCAAAGTATCCATTCTCATAACAGCATCGGAGCATCGTGGTGTAGAATATTATTCATTTTCACTATAAAATGTTAAGGTTGATCATTCTCAACAATTTGTCACCACAAGAAAAGTAATTGTATTGTAAAAACACAATACTAAAGTTGTAACAGGGACATTTTATTGCTGCATTTTTTTCTTCTTCATATTTGTCAATGAATTTATTTTATATGTATAATTGTTTTTTATTTGTATATCTTTGTACTATAAAAATAAATTAAACCAAAACAGTAAATTGTGTGGCTAATTTAAATTAATTTATTTTCAAAAATATAAATGTGAAAAATAAAAATGTCAATCAACAAAGTGTGTGTACCTTATTATGTATGCCTTTACTTTACTTTCCACTTATATCTATTTTTTGCTGGTTCATATGTAATACTGGTATTATTACAGTTGTAGAAGAAAAGTATTTTCTTGTAAGAAAATAACAAAAATAAAAACATTATTGAGCTACTGATTAACTGTAATATTCTAATAGTGTAGTTGTGAAAAAAAAAGCTAATTAAAACTTCACATAACAAGTGCCCACCATACATGAAAATCAAATATGATTTTTGTGTTATAAAATGATTTTCTTAATGGAATATATACATTATGAACAGAGAGTGTACAGTATATTCCTTAAACTGTTTCTTGCATTATAAATAAGTGAGCCACAATTATTACATGGGAAAGATCACATTCACAGTTGTTCTTATTATGACTTCAACCAGACTAGTGCAGTGTATAGGGTCTAGAAAAACATAAATATTGTCAAAAATACTTGGCAGAGATGAACAATTATGTAGAAATCAATTAAGTAGTAATTAAATGAAAATGACAACTGTTTACCATCTAGTATATCCTCTGCACGGTCTGTGCTCCGATGCAGGGTCCGGCAGCGCTGTCTGCGCAAAGAGGATGCAGGCACTGCAGAGTATAGCACATCCGAGGAAGGGATTTGGAGGGTGTGTCTGTTGAAAGATGGGGTGAAAATGAGGCGCCCCTCTCAGAGATGCGCCTGTAGGCACGAGCCTAACTTGCCTAATGGATGATCCAGCCCTGGCCTGGCTATGTGGAGAGAAATGCAAAACGGTATTAAAAACACACAGCCACCTCTTCCAGTATGTCCTGCCTGCTGACTGAGGAGGCACATGAACTACCCTGTATCAGAGACTTTTTTATTATAGTATATATATTGATATTATTTGCAATGTTTAGGTTTAATACAAGCCAAGTTTTAGCTCTGTGATGTGGTCTTTCTTTCCTTTTAAACATATATCAGGCACCTTGAACTCCATTAGGCATCTTGTTCTTCTACTTCTACTCTGCTCTATATTGGTCAAGAGAATCATAGACCAAAATAATAGTGAGAAACATTTTTAAAAAGCCAACGGGCGCTACACTAGGCACTATTCATATAGTCCTGCAATAGTACTGATATATAAAGTATATTATAGCAAGTTCCATATAGTCCTCCACATTACAGATGTATAAAAAGCTATCCACGCACAAGTATATAATCAGTAGTAAACTCTGTATATAATAAAAATGTATATATATATCAAGCTCCATATATTGCTCTGTGTATTACTGATATATCCATATATTGCTCTGTGTATTACTGATATATAAAAATGATAGTAGGATCATACAGCCCTGCACTCTGCACTTATCAATGCTACTCATCTCTTTCCACCCTCCTTTCATGTAAATTCCTCCTAGGCATGCAGAGTGGTTGGTGATGGGAGAGAAGGTTTAAGTGACCTCTGGAACCAGTAAACATTCCCACCAACGCTTGATTGTGAATGCATAGCTGCATTATTTTAGCTGCACCATTTTTAAACTTCATGATTAAAAATCATTCTTACGAAAAATGTAGCTCTGGGGCCCCTTTGGCTCTGGAAACCCCTGAGGGTTGTCTGTCTGTCTGTCTGTTGTTTCATCCCACCCCAAGATGAGTGTGCGCTGTCTGTGTCATCCAGTCAGCTGCCACATACTACTCTACAACTAGTGTGAGCAAGCACAAGGTGGAGGAGTTGGGTAAATAAGCAGAGCTCTGGAATAATTGCCTCAGTTACAATGAAGATTATTTTTTTTAAAGCAGGAAATGAAACTCTGCCAGGGGCAGAGCCTACCACCTTCTCTTTTTTCTTTCCTATTTCACTCTTCACCACCTTCTCTTTTTTCTTTCCTATTTCACTCTTCTTTCCTCTTATCGTCTGTCCTATCACTCACTCCCTTCTCTCCTTCTGTCTCCCCCTCTATCCTACCCTCCCCATTCTTGCTCTAATTGTTTTCCCCTTCTCTAGTTCTCAATTTTTTCTCTCCCCTTTACTATCCCTTGCTCTTCTTCCCCCCTCATCTCATTCATTCTCCCTTTTCTCACTCTTCTCTTCCCCTTTTTACTTTCATCTCATTCTTTCTCTCTCTTCTCTCTTCATCTTTTTCTTTGCCCACACTCTTTATCCCACAATATCTTACTTCCTTCTATCTTCTCTCTATTCCCTTTACCCATTACTCTTCTCGTTTCTTTTCCCTCTTCCCTTCTCCCATTTTTGTCCCCCTCATGACTCCTTCCCTCCATTTCACCACTCATTTCTCCTTCTTTCTCTTCCTTTCTTTCTCCTTTCTCTCTTTGTTCCTCTTCTCCCCTACTCTCCTTGTTTTATCTCTCTAGACTTTTTCCTTTTAATCTTTCCTCCTTTGTATCTTCCTCTCCACTCTCTCTCCCTCTCTCTCTCTCTCTCTATCTCCCTTTGTCTCTATTTCTCTATAACTTCCTCCTCTCTATCCAATTGCCCCTCTCCCTTTCTCTCTTCTCCCTCCCCTCTCCCTATTCCTTTCACCTCCTTTTTCTCAAACTCTAATTTTCCCCCTTCTATCTCTCCAATCCCCCTTATAACATCTGTTTCTCCTTTCCATTTCCCCCTTTTCTTCTCATTTCCATTTTCTCTCAATCTTTTACCCCCCCCTTTCTCTCACCCCTTCTCATTTCCTTCTCCTCTTCCTAATCTTTTTAAGCCCCTACGCTCTCCCACTCATCTCTCCTCTACTACACCCTTTTTTCTCACCCTCTCCCCATCTCCTCTTTCTACACTTTCTCACTCCTGCTTTAATTTCTCTCTTCTTCCTTCTCCCTCCCCCTTCTCCTCTATATGCTCTCTCCCCATCTCCATCTGTTTTCTCTTTTTACCTCTCTTCTCTAACTCTTCCACTGTCCTCACCACAAATATCGCCAGGGGCCAGAAAGGGCGCAGGGGGGACTGCCTGCGGCCAAGAGATTGCTGAGAGGGGGCCCCATTGCCCCAGGGCCCTCCATTTCCATTGCTCCAGAGCCCTCCATTCACTAGCTCTGGTACTGGGTTCATGAATGGAGTAATAATAGGAGGTATATGGAGTAATGATAAAGAGTAAAATAGGGAGTTTTCGAGTGTATGATGTGGATTAATAGGAGGAAGTATAAGGAGGCATTTTATACACAAATATATGGAGCTGATATAGGAGTAAATCCACCATATACCAGAGGTTTCCTTAACAAGATTTCAGTCTAATGCATCATGCTCAAATATCACATTATCTAATTGTCAAAACAAAAAAAATCAATCTGCAGATCTCTAACGGAAGCAAAACCAATGTATAAAACCAATGTTAGGGCTACGTGGAGAAAACCACTAGACGTAGCAAATAAAAAGGAAAACAGCACAGCAAGATATTTCTGTGATAATACTAATTATATGTACATTGTTGGTTGCTCAACAAAAGTAGATGAGGGTCTGGTGTAAATACCGGAGTATTGCTGAGGTTTTGTAGAAGCAACCAGCCACAAAATCTTTCCGACTTGTTATCTAGCCACATTTAAGTACTTGGTGCTATATGGAACAAAGCAGAGAGGAAGGATGAGACCCCTCTGAATACCTAGAGTGATAGACTCGCTGAGTCCTTGTTAGGTCAACCATTTGGATAATGGAGAGAAGTGCCTCTCCATGTCTCGTCTCCTCCCCTCTGTATTGATGTTCTCTTTCTCCTCACCAGAACTTTAAGTACCCCTTGGTCTCCTTCCTTGTACTGCCCAGGATCTAGACCCTTAATTCTCACCTTGCTTCTCAGGAGTGTTCTTTTTTTAACCATATGGTCTCTTTACAACCCAGTGCACAGAGAAGGGAGAGCATTGGCAGACATAAGCCACAAGGGCTTTAAGGATAGCACTTGGAGGAGGAGTGATATGGAATACTTCTGTCCCTCTCTCTACCTAACTCTATACTCTCTCTGTCTCAAATAATCTAACCCCACTCTCTATACTCCTATCTCCTTCCCTCGCATCATTCACATCCTTGCTACCTCCATATCTACTTCTAGACAGTTGACAGTTGACTGACAGTTGATGGACCACCCCATAAAATCTATCCTACAAATCAGGTCCACATACTAACCGCTTTCTGTGGCAGAATATATAACTAGGACAACAAGGCAGCTACCTATGGGTGCCTTTCTGGGAGGGGTCCCTCATTTGCATATCAGTACATTTATATTGAGCATGCTTATGTTTTACACACATAGACCCTGCCTCTCTAGCCAGGGGCAAGTTCTTTAGTGGGGGGAGGAGGTGAGTGTGTAAATACAGGTATCCTTACATTTTTTTGTGTATATATATATAGCATTTATCACTTTTTGCAGCAAGTGTGATATTTGGCTAAGATGTAAGCTGCAAACCAGTATTTTCCATTTTGTGATATAAGTTATGAAATAGTTAAATCTGCATGACCCATGATTTACCAGTTTCAGCTAAAGCCATAAACAACTACTTTAGTTTAAACAATATGTCCTAGCATCTAGACCCAAGGTTTAATAACACTTTATTGACTGTGCAGAATATAAAATATAGAGGTTCATATAGGCACTGATTTAGCTAGGTACGTGTTTTCATTATAATTGGCCCAAATAATGAAAATTATCATTCATTGGCCTAGCGATTGGATAGAACATGTTTCTAGAAGGTGGGGATGGATTATCCTATTGTCTTTATGCAAACATAAAAGCTGTGTATTGTTTATTTTTGGGCCCAGTGGTCCAGTGAGCCAGTAGCAGGGGACAATTGTAACTGGTCTTATGTTGCTAATTCATGTTTTTCCAAATAAACCAAACAAAATCAGAGGCCTCTGTGTTTTGAGTATCATGACTGAGTAAAAAGTGGTTTGTGGGTATGGGTTTTTCTACAACATTTGACGAGCCGAGCCAGGAGTGCACTAATTTGTCCATAGGTAACACTCCTAGCTAGTGATGTCGCGAACATCAAATTTTCGGTTCGCGAACCGCGAACGCGAACCGCCGCAAATGTTCGCGAACCGGCGAACCCCGGCAAACCGCCATAGACTTCAATGGGCAGGCAGATTTTAAAACCCACAGGGACTCTTTCTGGCCACAATAGTGATGGAAAAGTTGTTTTAAGGGGACTAACACCTGGACTGTGGCATGCCGGAGGGGGATCCATGTCAAAACTCCCACGGAAAATTACATAGTTGATGCAGAGTCTGGTTTTAATCCATAAAGGGCATAAATAGCCTAACATCCCCATCATCATCCTCCCCTGTGTCTCTTTACCCCCTCCCTCATCATCCTCCCCTGTGTCTCTTTCCCCCCTTCCTCATCACCCTCCCCTGTGTCTCATCCCCCCTCCCTCATCATCCTCCCACCTCCCTCATCATCCTCCCCTGTATCTCTTTACCCCCCCCCCTTATCATCCTCCCCTGTGTCTCTTCCCCCCTCCATCATCATCCTCCCCTGTGTATCGCTCCCCCTCCCTCATCATCTACCCTGTGTCTTTCCCCCCCCTCCCTCATCATCCTCCCCTGTGTCTCTTTCCCCCCTTCCTCATCACCCTCCCCTGTATCTCTTTACCCCCTCCCTCATCATCCTCCCCTGTGTCTGTTTCCCCCCTCCCTCATCATCCTCCCCTGTGTCTCTTCCCCCCTCCCTCATCATCCTCCCCCCTCCCTTGATGATAAGGGGGGGAAGAGACACAGGGATAAGTGTGAGGGGTGTTAGGGTAAGGGGTGTTAGGGATAAGGGTGAGGGGGTTAGGTGTTAGGGTGAGGGGTGTTAGGGCTAAGTGTGAGGGGTGTTAGGGTGAGGGGTGTTAGGGATAAGTGTAAGGGGTGTTAGGGTGAGGCATGTTAGGAATAAGTGTGAGGGGTGTTAGGTCTTAGGGATAAGTGTGAGAATGTTAGGGTTAGGTGTTAGGTTGATGGGTGTTATGGATAAGTGTGAGAGGTGTTAGGGTTAGGGTAAGGGGTGTTAGGGATTAGTGTGATGGGTGTTAGGGTAAGGGATGTTAGGGTTAGGTGTTAGGGTGAGGGGTGTTAGGGATAAGTGTGGGTGGTGTTAGGGTGAGGGATGTTAGGGTTAGGTGTTAGGGATAAGTGTGAGGGGTGTTCGGGTTAGGGTAAGGGGTGTTAGGGATAAGTGTGAGGGGTGTTAGGGTTAGGTGTTAGGGTGAGGGGTGTTAGGGATAAGTGTGAGGGGTGTTAGGGCGAGGGATTTTACGGTTATGTGTTAGAGATAAGTGTGAGGGGTGTTAGGGTAAGGGGTGTTAGGGATAAGTGTGAGGGGTGTTAGGGTTAGGTGTTAGGGTGAGGGGTGTTAGGGATAAGTGTAAGGGTGTATTAGGGTTAGGTGTTAGGGTGAGGGGTGTTAGGGATACGTGTGAGGGGTGTTAGTGTAAGGGGTGTTAGGGATAAGTGTGAGGGGTGTTAGGGTTAGGTGTTAGGGTGAGGGGTGTTAGGGATAAGTGTGGGGGGTGTTAGGGTGAGGGATGTTACGGTTAGGTGTTAGGGATAAGTATGAGGGGTGTTAGGGTTAGGGTGAGGGGTGTTAGGGATAAGTGTGAGCGGTGTTAGGGTTAGGTGTTAGGGTGAGGGGTGTTAGGGATAAGTGTGATGGGTGTTAGGGTAAGGTCTGTTAGGGATAAGTGTAAGGGGGTATTAGGGTTAGGTGTTAGGGTGAGGGATGTTAGGGATAAGTGTGAGGGGTGTTAGGGTGAGGGATGTTAGGGTTAGGTGTTAGGGATAAGTGTGAGGGGTGTTAGGGTTAGGGTGAGGGGTGTTAGGGATAAGTGTGAGGGGTATTAGGGTTAGGTGTTAGGGTGAGGGGTGTTAGGGATAAGTGTGATGGGTGTTAGGGTAAGGGATGTTAGGGTTAGGTGTTAGGGTAAGGGGTGTTAGGGATAAGTGTGAGGGGGTATTAGGGTTAGGTGTTAGGGTGAGGGGTGTTAGGGATAAGTGTGGGGGGTGTTAGGGCGAGGGATTTTACGGTTATGTGTTAGGGATAAGTATGAGGGGTGTTAGGGTTAGGGTGAGGGGTGTTAGGGATAAGTGTGAGCGGTGTTAGGGTTAGGTGTTAGGGTGAGGGGTGTTAGGGATAAGTGTGAGCGGTGTTAGGGTTAGGTGTTAGGGTGAGGGGTGTTAGGGATAAGTGTGATGGGTGTTAGGGTAAGGTCTGTTAGGGATAAGTGTAAGGGGGTATTAGGGTTAGGTGTTAGGGTGAGGGATGTTAGGGATAAGTGTGAGGGGTGTTAGGGTGAGGGATGTTAGGGTTAGGTGTTAGGGATAAGTGTGAGGGGTGTTAGGGTTAGGGTGAGGGGTGTTAGGGATAAGTGTGAGGGGTATTAGGGTTAGGTGTTAGGGTGAGGGGTGTTAGGGATAAGTGTGATGGGTGTTAGGGTAAGGGATGTTAGGGTTAGGTGTTAGGGTAAGGGGTGTTAGGGATAAGTGTGAGGGGGTATTAGGGTTAGGTGTTAGGGTGAGGGGTGTTAAGGATAAGTGTAAGGGGTGTTAGGGTGAGGCATGTTAGGAATAAGTGTGAGGAGTGTTAGGTCTTAGGGATAAGTGAGTTAGGGTTAGGTGTTAGGGTGAGGGGTGTTTGGGATAAGTGTGGGGGGTGTTAGGGTGAGGGATGTTAGGGTTAGGTGTTAGGGATAAGTGTGAGGGGTGTTAGGGTGAGGGGTGTTAGGGATAAGTTTGAGGGGTGTTAGGGTTAGGTGTTAGGGTGAGGGGTGTTAGGGATAAGTGTGATGGGTGTTAGCGTAAGGGATGTTAGGGTTAGGTGTTAGGGTAAGGGGTGTTAGGGATAAGTGTGAGGGGGTATTAGGGTTAGGTGTTAGGGTGAGGGGTGTTAAGGATAAGTGTAAGGGGTGTTAGGGTGAGGCATGTTAGGAATAAGTGTGAGGGGTGTTAGGTCTTAGGGATAAGTGATCAAAAGAGTCCTTCAGGACTGTATTGCACACTGTGTACAGTAGCCTAGCTATGGTTTTCCCTATTGATGCAGTATCACCTACACTCAGCCTCCTCTCAGTAAGACTGCAAGTTAGTTATGATTCCAAAATGGCTGCTGTCCATGAGGTTAAAGGGTCTGGAAGGCAGGGTATGATGCTGATTGGCTGAAATGTGTCTGCTGACTGTGAGTTGCAGGGTCAAAGTTTGCTCAATGATAAAGTATAGGGGGCGGATCGAACATCGCATATGTTCGCAGTTCGCTGCGAACGCAAACATGCTATGTTCGCCGGGAACAGTCCGCCGGCGAACTATTCGCGACATCTCTACCAGGGAGGTCTCTCTCAGTCTCAGCGTGAGCAGGGTCAGGAAACAGAAAGAGGGAAGGGACAGGCAACTGGTGGTTTTATTGACTGTAGATGTCAATCAAAAAGTAAACTCGAGGCCCTATTAGCTGGCGGGCGCTCGGAGCTAACGGTCTGGGTGGGTTTACATTGTTCTCTTGACAACTGTACAGCCTTCCATCATTGATTGGTCAATGATGGAAGACAGTCAGTCATGAAATTGATACATTTATCACCGCCCATGCATATCGTCATTGTGCTGGTGGGCGGAATGCATTAACGGTCAGGGGTCCAGGCCAGGCCTCATTGAAGAGTCTAAAGGTTAGTGTACTAGTGTAATATGATCACACAGGGATGCAGGGGGCTACAATAGATACACAGCATTAGTTAATATATACACACAAGCCAGGCAAGGGGTTATCTTAAAGTGAAAGTGTCCCAGGGAATAGTTTGCTTCATTTATTACTGTAATAACACTTGAATGATGATTTACACATTATATTTAATTGTTTTTGGTTTATTAATAATACATTATTGTGTTTTTTTATTGCAGGGTCACGAAAATATTTGGGGGGGGCGTTTGCCCTGACGCCCCAATGGACGGGCCGCCCCTGTTATCAGGTATACTTCATAACAAGGAAAATAAGCTAGTGAATGAGTCCCCGAGAATGGTATCAAAGATTTAAATGTGTTGGGCTATATATTAGACCATTACTTTTGGGACATATAAATGTTTTTAGTATATAATGTTAATCATTCTTTTTTATTGCTACATTTGTACATGCTAATTATTTTTATATGCTATCAATAAAGGTTATATTTTATTTAATTATATAATACTTTATATAATACTTTAGTTGGTCATCTTTTTGATTTTACTAATTCTCTATATCATGGATGCTTTACATCGAAAAGTCTATGTCCAGTCATAAAGGTATCTTTCCTTTTTTCTCACCGTTTTTTTGTAACAATATATATTTACACTGGCCATAACTATAGTTCCTATGACATATATATTATCTACCTAACTAAGGGCCTTATTCAATTGCAAGCTTTGTGATGTGCTACAATTACAGAGCAAATCAATTGAACAAGTCTACAACTTATGGGCCGAAAGCCGAAACCCTAAACCATGCAATCGTATGTAGCATTTCAGAGCATGAACATTATCAATTAGGCAAGGCAGTAACTCACGATTTAGAAACAGACAATAGAAAATGATTATGAGATCATTAAGTCAGTAAAGCAAGAAGGTTACATGTCAAATAATTAGCGTTTAGAAGAACGATATGCGATCATACTCGCAATCCCACAATGTACAAAATTATTAAAATTAATGGTGATTCTGGGTGGTTCTACTGGTTCCTGCGGTATCTTAGGCACTTTAGTCGATGTAAGATGGCTTGGTTCTGATCCTGCTATCAGGGAAATACAACAAACCAGACAATCCTACTGGGTAGATTTGAACTAGGTTATTTTCAAGCCTAAGAGAAGCAGTGGATCGTCACACCCTTCTTAATACATACTAATATTTTACTTGCCTTTGCAGATGCTGCTTGGCATTGAGCACTGTTACATAGGTGGTTGTCCACACACACTACCAAATCCCTTTCCATATCTGATACACCTAGATTTGCTCCATGAAGATTATAAATTGCTTGGCTAATTTTCCTTCCCAAATGCACAACTTTACATCTCATCTGCCATTTAGTAGCCCATTTCTCTAGTTTATGCAAATCCGTTTGGCAGGAAAGTATATAATTTGCTGATTTAATTAAATTGCACAACTTAATGTCATCAGCAAAAATTGAGACAATACTTTCCAGTCCTACTCCTAAGTCATAAATATGTTAAAAAGTAGAGGACCTAATAATGAACCCAGAGGATCCCCTCTTACCCACATTAGTCCAATCTGAGTATGTTATATTTACAATAACCCTTTGCTTCCCCTCTTTTAGCCAATGCATGAGCAGATTACTGCAATCCCACAATCCCTCAGTTTGCATAATAGTCTTCTATGAGGCAATGTATCAAAAGCCTGAGTTGACTTGATCCACGTTCCTACGAAGCTCCTCATAGAAACTAATTAGATTTGTTTGACATGACCTATCCCTCATAAATTCATGCTGTCTCCTACTTATAATCCTGTTCAAACAGGCATATTCTGGCATACTATTAACCATTTTTTTTAAAAAGCTTTTCAACTACAGAAGTAAGGCCTACAGGTCTATAATTCTGTGGATTTGCTCTTGCTTCCTTCTTAAATATAGGTATCACATCTCCATTTCTCAAGTCATCTGGTAGCGACCCTGTGGTGAGTGAGTTTTGAAAAATTAGTTATAATGCTTTGGCTATTGCAAAACCCAGTTCTCTCAGTACCCTTGGTTGTATTACATCAGGACCTGGGGCTTTATTAACATTTCTTTTTCCAACCTCTTTTTGATTTCTTCCTGTGGTAACCAATTAGGTAGTGTAGCCCCATTTTGTTGTAGTGTCCCAACCACTGGTACCTCCCTTGTGTATACAGAAGAAAATAACTTATTTAGCTCATCTGCCTTTTCCTGGTCACTATTTATCAGACAGCATGATTCACATTGTATTGTCCCTATAGCTTCCTTCCTCGCCTTCTTCCCATTAATATATTTTTAAAAAATGGGATTAGTCTTACTCTCCTTTGCAACTAACTTTTCATTTTCTATTTCAGCCAGTCTGATTGATCTTTTGTAAGCCTTAATGATTTCCTTATATTCCAGTCTCTGTCCCCTCTTTTTTGTATACTTTAAATGCCAGTTTTTTACTCTGTAAATCATTGTAAAGCCACATCAAATGTAATTTACTCCTTTTACTTTTATTTTCACATGGTATATGGGGATAAGTATGTGTATTTAGTAAGGAATTAAATGTTGTCCATCTATGTTCAGTATTTTTATGTGTAAGTTATTTGTCCCCAGTCTATACGTTGGCCCCTTACAGCTTTGTTTTTTTTTTAATTCAATCTCAAATGAGACTGTTTTGTAAGGTTCCCCTATTAAAACATTTGATACTATATCAAAATTATTTGTGATAACTAAATCCTAGATAGCCTCATTTTTAATAGGTTCTTGTATAACCTGGGCCAGATAACGATCTCTGAGTGTACACAAGAACCTGCTCCCCTGAAGTGCTGGTCTCATTCATCCGTTTTTTTTCAAGGTACAGTAGACCCTCCACATTTGCGGGGGTTCCGGTTCTGGAGTCCCTGCGAATGTGCAAAAACTGTGAATAACATAAACATGGGTAAACTATCGGTTTACCATGTTTTGTCCATTGTGAGAGGGTCTAGGTGTTGGGTGGCACTCATCCAGCGGGGAAATTATGTATTAGGCTGTCTTCTCAGGCCCAAGCGTCCTTTTGAGGCATTGGGGTTGGGCTTTGCGTCCTCCTCTGCACCTCAGCGCAGGGCTCCCTTGCCAAATCTTGCGTGATCTTGTGTGATTAAAGAAGGCAAAAGAAAACCGCAAATGTTGGATCCGCGAATGTCAGATCACCGAATGCGGAGGCTCTACTGTAGTTAAAATCTCCCATTATTAGAACTTGACCATGCTTAGCTGTATTTACAATCTGTAACAATAATTGCAATTCCTCGTTTGGATTATATTTGGGAGTTTAAAGGATATTCCTACCAAGATTCTTTTAAACTTTGTTACCTTGCTATTTAGCTCAACCCACAAGCATACAACATTATTGGTAGTTCCACTATAAATATCTTCTCTAGCTATAGGTTAATTTGAGGCTTAACATACAGACAAATCTCTCCTCCTCTTCTACCATTTACCCCATCTTTCCTACATAGGTTATAACCATCCCAATTAACAGTTCAGTCATGAGAATCATCCCATCATGTCTCAGTAATGTTAATAATTCTACTGTTAATAATTCTAACTCACCTATTTTTCCTGGCATGCTTCTGGCATTAGCAAGAATATACCTTATGTTGTTATGAGTCTGCAGTCTTGAAGTGCTTGCCACTGTACTTGAGTTATTTAGCAATACATCCCTATTGACTCTACTAACCTTCCCCCTTCTCCTCCCCCACGACTAGTTAATTTATTCCTCACCCCTCCTCCCCCACTTTCTACCCCATTACTTCTACCTAGTCCCTCCCCCCCTACTAGTTTAAAAATTCCCCCATCTTCTCCCCTAGCACACAAGCTCCCTTTTCCTTAATGTGCAATCCATCCCTGATATAGAGATTGTATCCAAGTGAGAAGTCAGCCCAGTGCTCTAAAAACCTAAACTACTCCTCAAAAAATAATATATAAAATCATTCTTTAGGACACTTTATCTTCTACTTACTTTGTCATTGGTACCAATATGTACCAAGACTGCTGGTTAATTTCAAGCCTATAATTTATCTACCCGATACACAACATGCCGAATCCGAGCACCCGGGAGACAGCAAACTGTTTGATTGCTGGGATCTGGGTGACAATCACCCCTTCTAGCTTCCTAATAAAAGAGTCCCCTACCTATCTGTTGCTCTGCCTAATCTGCCCTCCCACTCCTGTAGTAGAACTGTTCTCCTAGGTGTTAGAGGGAACAGCTCTATCTGGCATTGCCATTCCTGAATGGACATCCCCAACAGTTTCACTCAATGTGGCAAATCTGTGCTTGCCGACTCAGAACTGGCCTGCCTCCTGCTCCTGTTGCCTCTTATTCACCTTGTAATAGTAACCCAGCTACCTTTCTGGGCATTTTGACAAACCCCAAATCCACCCTCCATGCCAGGCCCAGCTAAACTCTGCTCAGTGAGTGGAGCAATATCACTAAGTGCTGCAAAACTCCTCTCCACTTCTCCAATTAAAGTGTCAAGAGACGCAACATGCTCACACCTGTCACAGAAGTATGGACGCCAACTGTTCCAGCAGTGCATAGATGTGGCAGGATGTGAGTGAGATTGCCACTGGACTTACTCATAATTACCAATTCCAAAAATACAGTGAGAAAATAAACCAATATATTTGTATAACGATTGTTTAAGACATTTTAAAAAATCCTCTTCTTTCCTGCTTTTTTCCCCTTCTCCTTTCCCCTTCCTTTTGCTTCTCTCTTCCATTTTCTGCGCTACAATTTAACTCCTTTTCATTGAATTCCCTCCTTTTATTTGCGCTTGCACTAAAACTGTTTGCTAGCTACCAAGTTCACTCCTTCCCCTATTTAAATGAGACTCTGACAGTGCACACAGCAAAGAAACACCCTTTACTTTTCCAAAGTAAATCGCAGTTGCAAACAGACCCACAGAAGTCACAATATTCATTTGTAATAGGAATGTACTATGCAACTCAAATGGCTGACATGTCCATACTATTCTGTGGGTTAAGATTTTAGTTCACAGCCTTTATCGGCTCATCTCAGCTACTTGAGATGCTGAGAAAATTCCCCAATTGACTGTACCTGCCAAATCCTTGAGTAAATATGTTTGTGATGTCAGAGGACATCAAATACAATGATATTTTTAGTAGTTACAAGTACTGCCTCATAAGGAATTGTTATTGTTATTATTATAACACTTATTTATAAAGCACCACAATAGTCAACATTGAGTAAATCTAATAAACACATGACATTTAAAACAATGCACGTGGATAGAGAATGAGCTGAGGTCTGAGCCCTTTTACATCCTAAAATATTGTTGGGTAAATAAGCCAAAAAGAAGTAGGGGAAATGCATTATCAATATACAATGGGTCAGTCAACTGAGTAAATGGAGCCTAAAACTATAAGCAGTAATGTACAGTAAACTTACATTGATGTTAGTAATTTTTGTTTGTCAGTCTATTTTTTTAATATTTGTGCTAGAATGCATTTATAGATCATTGTTCTCATGTTCTCTTTACGACTAATGTGATACTTTTCCTTCTTGATTATGCATTCTTTAGGAAGGCCATTAACCTGATAGAAAACATCCATTGCAGATCATTTACAAGAGATCATTCACAAGTATATTTTATGAACAGAAGGGCCCAGTGGACTGTTTGGGGTTAATCAGTTATTATATGTATATTAAGAAGGTGCTAGTGACTTGCTTTACAGTTATATCATGGGTGTAATGCATACATGTAGTTATATCATGGATGTAATAAGTTCATATAGTACTGTCATTAATTAACATTAAAATAATGTATCAGTGTTAGAAGTAGTCCATAGGATATGCTTAGATAATATAAAGTTAACGCAGCCATGTGTAGTAGTCAAATGCTTAATTTTCCCCAGGAAATATTAAAGTTTAAAGAATTTATGTATGCTAAGTGCTGACACTATTACAGAGTGCAGAGTAATTTTCCCATTATGAAATGTTGTGTGATGGCCTGGACTGTAAGGGGTTAACTTATGCAATGTATAGCCCTGCAACAGAGTCATAAAGCCATAAAACTGAATTGGGAGTTTGGGGTGAAGGATAGTTAGTTAAATATACTGAGAGATGTGGCCTCTTTGATGTGTATACCAGAGTCACCTTCTGGCATCTCTAATATGGGGATGGGGGATGTATCTAAGGATAGACAGCTCCCAGGTGGTGTGGGTGGGCTGAAGAGGATGGGTGGAACTATATGAAGAATGTATATTTGTTTGGTCATTTGTAAAACTTGTCAGGGAAAATAAAGCCAGTCAGATTTTGGATACACAAAATAAAAGTGGTGTTGGAGTCTGCTTGTACTAATCAAGCGTACAGGGTGTATATTTCTGAGATCTTAACAAAAGGGGTCTGATGGTGCCTGGCTCTTCAGAAATGATGCTGTCATATGAATTGCCTGCTGAGAGAGAGAATTGGGGTGAGTGCGGTCCCCAATCTGGCGGGCGTAACAGTATATATATATATATATATATACTAGCGACTTGCCTGTCAAAAATGACGGGGCAATAAAAAAGTGTGAAAATGCTGTTGGTCACACAATGGGAGTCTACTGTGTGCCTTTGGCGCTCATTGCACCCTAAGTCCTGCATGTCAACTCGCTTTGCGAGGCAACGGCTCACCTCGCTTCGTAAAGGCTCGCGGTGACTGCCCTATGGGCCGCCAACAGCGATCACTGCATGCCTCAAGAAAAATTGCCTAAACTTGTAATTTTACATCAATCTAAAAACGGCAAATTGGGGAAACTTGTTAATTCATCTGAATTTGTTATTTTACATTAATCTGGAACGGCAAATTGACAAAACTTTTTAATTCGTTAGTTTACATGAGTGTGAAAATATTGCCTACATTCATTATTTTTCATCAATCTGAAACAGCAAATTTGTCTGAAGTCGTTATTTTACATCAATCTGAAATGCCAAATTGATGAAACTTGCTAGTTCATTAGTTTACATGAATGTAAAATAAAAAAAATTGCCTAAATTCGTTATTTTACATCAATCTGAAACGGCAAATTGGCGAAATTTGTTAATTCGTCTGAATTAGTTTTTTTACATCAATCTGAAATGGTAAATTGATAAAACTTGTTAATTCATTAGTATACATGAATGTGAAACGAAAAATTGCTTTGTAAACACATTTCTTGCAAATCACACACAGAGCACCGAGCTCAGACATCACTGACACCTCAGTACAGGGAGCAGCACTGGTGCCGAGAGAGACAGACCTGCACCGAGCTGACTACAGGGTAGAGAGTCCTGAGGAGAGAGAGAGTCCTGAGAAATGGGGAGTGCTCAGGAGAGAGAGAGTCTTGTGAACATACACAGTGCCCCTGCAGTGGCTTGTGATCGTGTCCCTGTATGTGCTGAGGTCTGGCAGATGGCCATGTTCTTGCAGGGATTGAGGAGGCTGGTAGAGATGGAGACCCAGTGGTGAGGTTGCAATCAATCATAGTTGTCAAACTGAGATTTGTCACAAAGAGTGATGACGAATCACAGTTTGACAATTATAATATGTCATACATAAACATGTCACATTATTATGACCACTACTACCTACTTTTGATGTCAACAGTAGCCAATGAAATACGGCACGTGTAGTGAGCTGGCTTGGTGGGTATATATGGAGACATGTAGGCATTCTGCAAACATATCAACCATCCGACTTTGAAAAGGGGATGGTCATTGGCTTTCGGGCCAAGGGTGGCAGTTTTCTGAAACAGTACAGTTTGTGAACTTTTCGCATGCAGCTGTGATAAAAGTGTACTGTGACTGCACCTTGAAAATAAATATGTGGCATCTGCAGATCACCAGGTGCCACTGATGCCAGGGGTGAATGTCGGCTGCGACGGTGTGTGCGATCCAACTGACACCTACTGTTTAGCAACTCATTATCAAAACAAACCAGGGGGCTACCAGATGTGTGTCTAAAATGACAGCACAGGCAACCCTGTTGTGTATGGGGCTCTGAAGCAAACAGCTGTTCACTGCACCCTCTTCTGATTGGCACAGGGTGATGAGCCACGTTTTCTGCTCCATCGATGGCTGCAGGATTATGCTCTGGGGAATGTTTTCTTGGCATTGACTGGGTCCACTCATACCTCTGGAATGCACTCTCAACCAATTGGGATATCCATCCTTGCAGATCAAGTACACCCATACATGTTGACTGTCTTCCCTGCAGCAGATGGAATCTTCCAGTAGGACAAGGCAACATGTCATATGGCCAGCATTGTCCAGGAGTGGTTGGAGAAGCACAATGAAGACTTCCAAGTACTTCCCTGGCCTTCAAATTCCCTGGACTTGAACCCATCAAGAACCTGTGAGACCACCTCTATCACCATGTTCCTCCACCATGCACTCTTCAGATGCACTGCAGTCTGCATTGCTCCAGATACTCTTACCAACCTTCCAGCATCTTATTGACACATAATAATAAATATAGTTCCACTGTCATCATTTTTCTGAGCTAATAGGAAAGGCTACTTCATAATTGATTTATTTTTATTCATAAAGTGTACATTAATTAAAAAATATTTTTTACCCGAAAGAGCCGAAAACACTTTTGTGAAGCTATCAGTATCAAAATGGACTTTTAACACAAAAAGTCACAACCATAGATACTGTATGACGTGAAAGGAACATTTATTTTGTAATGATAACACACCATAGGCTACAAATATGGAGACAAAATTGTAGAAATACCTTTATGAGATTAATTATTCAGATAATGTAACATTTCTTATTATTTCATTTTTTATTACATTGTAATCGAAGAAAGCAATATTTCAAATGACCAAATAATATGTAGTTCATATAGAGTTCTCCATTGTGTAAACATTCTTTAGTACTCTTGTGTATCACCAGCACAGATAGCGAGAAGGGCTTTTTCATAATGACCAGATGCAAAATTCTGCAAAAGGAATAGAAAACATAAAATACATTAATTTGCCACTAACTGTCAACAGCAGAAGACAAGTTATTTATCAAGCAAAGATTGAAAGTTGTTAATTGTTAGACATACTTTTGTTAAGTTTTTTTTACTGATGGTAGACCACTTTTTATATTTAAATTTTTAGATAGATCAGATTTTATCTGTCACCCTGATTTTCATATCTGTCTATATATTCTCTTTGTTTTTCTTGCGTAAAGGATTTCTCCATATAGCACAATAACTTTACTGCTGTAATGCTCTGGAAAACTCAAATCTGATTTTGTCAGAGGTGGGATAAGATGTTTGTAAAAGCTGTTTTAAAACTGTAATTCATTTTTTTTTAATTCTATAACAGCGATTGTCTTTTCTACTTTGATTGGAAGGCTGTTCTACTTATTTATTACCCTTCCAGTAAAGTAGTAATTCCACACATTACTCCTAACTGACTGAAGATCCATTTTATTTATTTAAGGTAGAATCTTTTTTAGTCTTACCTCAAGGAATGATCTCTTGACAGTTGAAACCCTCTTGACACACAAAGTTCCCATTACAAAGCCTTATATTGACTCTGGATTATATTTATACTAGCGAATTGCCCGTCAAAAAATGACGGCAATGAAATTGTAAGGTAGCTAATGCTGTTTGGTTTATAATAATGAAAGATCTAATATATTAATAAATTAATATGTAATGCTGTTTGGTGTGTAATAATAAAATATATAATACATTAATAAATGAATATACTTTACCTATTTTGAAGCATTGTGTTGAAGAGCTGTCAATGTGTTTTGAGGTTGCTGCAGCATTAGTGGTTTGGAGCTGCTGTGTAAGCGTGCTAAATGTGTGCAGTGTAATACTGTGCGTGCGCGAGACGAAACCGTTAGCGTAGTGGTGTACTTCCGCATTGGCGTAAAATGGCGGGTTATCTGTGGTATGCGTCTATGCGTCTTTGCGTGTGGTGTTTTGTGAGTGTGTTGTGGTGTTTTACTTGTTGAGAGTGCTGTAGCCTCGTTTTCGTTTTGTTCGTCTGCCATTTTTTCTCTCGCTTAGCGATTTTGTTAGTGTCTAAAGTGTTTTATTTTTATTTAAATGAAGGTGTAACTTGGTTTTTTGAGGTGCTGGATGGTTCCTCTTGCTGTAGGTAAGCTTTTTATGTGTGTGTTGTGTGTATTTATTTTGTTTTAAATGTTTGTATGTCGGCGTGTTGTGTCCGATGTTTGCGAGGTCGTAATGTCTGGTAACGTGTCTCGTATGGTGTGTGCGTGTGTAGCCTCGTTTTTGTTTTGTTCGGCGGCCATTTTTTCTGTTGCTTAGGACATTTTTTAGTGTCTAAAGTCTTTTATTTTGAGTGAAATGAAGGTGTAAGTTGCATTTTTGAGGTCCTGGATGCTACCTCTTGCTGGAGGTAAGCTTTTTATGTATGTGCTGTGTGTATGTATTGTGTTTTGAATTTTGTAATGTTCGCGAGTTGCGTCCGAGTGTTGCGAGTCCGTAATGTGTGTTAACGTGTGTCGTATGTTGTTTGCCTTGCTCGTAAAATTTAGCGAGTGTCGTAATTGGTGTGTCGTGTTGTTTGCGTTGCGACGTGAAGTTTGCGAGGGTCGCAGTTGCTGGCATGGAGCGCCTATAAGGGATATTCCCTGCAATTTCCATCCACCTATTAAGTCAACATTGAACGGTGATAAGAGACACTCTATAGGGGCACCTAATGAAGGATATCTCGAAAGGTTCAATTTATCTCTATTTGTCACCCAGAATTTTAACAATGTTCTTACTCCTCTGGGTAGCCGTTCACTCTTGACATCATTTAACCCATCAATCCACAGCAATGTATTAGGAGTGTCTATTTTTAATATATCGTATTCTAAGGACTTCCAACCTGGATTAATGGCAGGAGTACTCCATATCATAATTTGAGAGAGGGCAATAGCATTATATAAATCTCTTATAGAGGGTGATGCCAATCCACCCTTAAGCATGGGTCTTTTGGTAATTGAAAGAGGGATTCTAGTTCTTTTACCACCCAAAATAAATGCATCTATACTTCTTTGCAGTTTAACAATCCAATATTTTGGCGGAACTTCCGGAATTGTTCTAAGGATATAAGTGATTTTAGGGATCAATATCATCTTACTAATTGCGATTCTAGCTGACCATGAAAATTTTACATCTTTCCACTCTAAGAGGATTTTCTGAATCTGTTTCCATATCTTTTCTAGATTAGATTTCAAAATCTTATTAACCTTGAATGATAGGTCTATACCCAGATGACTTATTTTATTAGAGTTCCATTTAAAATTAAATGAGCTTTTTAAACTTGTAATTTCTTCAAAGGAGAGATCTCTCCATATAATATCTGATTTCTCATGGTTGACCTTATAATAAGAGAGTCTTCCAAATTCTTTAAAGATGATATCAAGAGCTCCCAAAGATTGGATAGGGTTCTTCAAAATAACTATCAGATCATCTGCATATATAGCAATTTTATACTCTTTAAGACCGACTTTTACTCCCTCAATATCCTTTGCTTCCCTTATTTTCAATAGAAGAGGCTCCACATAAAGATTAAATAATATGGGAGACAATGGACAGCCCTGCCTAGTTCCATTTTTTATGGGAAAAAAAGATGTTTCATAATTAGGCCCACTAATCTTAGCTGTAGGGTTAATATAAAGAGCCATAATTGCTTTAAAAGCAAATTCCTCTAGTCCATAACATTCCAAGGCAATCTTAAGGAAGTCCCAGCTGACTCTGTCGAAGGCTTTCTCTGCATCTATCGACAGAGCCAGCTGGGGCCCCCATCACTCCTCCCTATAGAGAGAATATCTATCAATGTTCTTATATTATCCCCTCCTTGTCGGGACTTAACAAATCCTGTCTGCTCTGAATTAATCAACTGCGGAATTAAAGGGATCAAACGATTAGTTAACACCTTAGAATATATTTTTAAATCATAATTAATAAGAGAGATAGGTCTATAGCTCTTCCTATCTTCCGGGTCTTTTCCTTCTTTTAGTATATTTATAATTTTTGCTTCAGTTAACTCCTCTCTAATAATGCAGCTGTTCTTAATCTCATTAAACATACTGGCCAATAAAGGGGCCAGCTGGTCTTTAAACGTTGTATAGAATAGTTTATCTAGGCCATCAATACCAGGGGGCTTATTGTTTTTTGTTTCATTAATAACCTTTATTATCTCTTTCTCCGTTATTGGTTCATTTAGATATAATAGTTCTTCCTCTGATATCTTAGGGAATTTAATATCCTTCAAAAAGTTTTTTATTTCACTCAAACTAGGTTTCTGAAAATCTTTCTGCTTCTCAATATTGTATAATTCTGAGTAGTATTGGAAAAATATGTTGTCAATTTTTTCTGGATGGTTATATAGCTGATTATCTTCACCCCTGAGTCCCTGGATATGGTTTTGAATTTTTTGATTCTTAACTTTATTGGCCAAATATTTCCCCATTTTTCCTCCCATGAGGTAATTGTTTTGTTGTGCTTTCCAAACCATTCTATCTTGAATTAACTGAAAGATCTTTTTAATTTGTAAATTGATATCTTTAATTTTTTCCATCTTTTGCATAGATGGAAGATTTTTATTGCTATTCTGTAATATATCTAACTGAATATAAAGATTTCTTAGGGTTGTTCCCCTAGCTCTCTTCATTTGCGCTTCTTTTTCTATTAGAATGCCTCTAACAAATGCTTTTAGTGTACACCATATGAGTGAAGGAGATGATACTGAATCTATATTTAAGCGCATAAATTCTCTAATAGCTGTTCTTATTTCTTCTATATATATCTTATCTTTTAAAATCAGAGGTTCTATTCTCCCATTTCTTATTTTACCATAGGTTTCAACCCCTTTTAGTTCCAACATCAGTGGAAAGTGATCTGATAGTGCAGTAGATAAGATAGTTATTTTTTTTGTATCGTATACCACTGAAGGATCCCCCAAGAAATAATCTATTCTAGAGTATACATTATATTTCTTTGAGTGATATGTAAACTCTATCTTTTCTGGAATAAATGTTCTCCAAATATCAAAGAGGTCAAGCTCTATCATTAGTTTTTTAATTCTTAATCTTAAATAACTCAAAGTATTATTATTTTTCTTATATTTAGATTTTGATCTATCCTGAACTTAATCCATAGCTAAATTTAAGTCTCCACATATAATGACTTTTCCTTTTTTATATTTATGAACTAACTTCAATATTTTATAAGAAATCTCTCTTGATTCTTATTTGGGGCATATATATTTACAATTGTGTAGATGCTTTTATTTTTTTCTCCTACCCACAATATATATCTTCCCTCTATATCAATCTTTTTAAACTCTTCCTCCACCACTAAGTTAGCTTTAAATAATATCGAGACTCCCCTCGTTTTACTAGTATAATTAGCATCTACTCTCTTCAAAAAAGATTTATTATTTAATAGATGGTTATGCTTCATTTTCAGATGTGTTTCTTGTAGGCAGATTATTTCTGCACCTGATTTATTATATTCTGAAAATGCAATTTTTCTTTTAATGGGCATATTCAATCCATTGGTGTTATGTGATATTATCCTTAATGACATAGTTTCTTTATTGACTTAATTCCTCTTAAGCTATGTTTCCCCTTCCTATCCTCACTATTTAAATTTGTGCTTCTCTGTTCCTTTAAACATATATACTGACTACAAACATACCGAATATGACCCATCCTATCTCTCATGTTGGGTCAAATTCCTACGGGCTAATTAGCCAATGTTTATAAGTGGTAGGTGAACCTTTCTAATGGAGGCAGCTACCTCCCAGTCTCTTAAAAACCTATAAGCATCTATCTATGCAGGATTATTAAAGCATTTCTGACAAAATCTTTACCTCAGACTTTGAGGGAACAAACATAAAAAAAAATAAAAAAAATAAATGAGACACAAACCCAAAAACGGAAAAGTGAAATGTATTAACAAGCCCTTCTCATCCTATATATATATATATATATATATATATATATATATATATATATATATATATATATATATATAAACTGCCTCTATTGCCCAATTCCAACTCTGTGTAAATTTCTTATAGTCAGGTGTCAACGCTTCATTTGTTGAGATTTCTTAAGTCATCCTTATAACTACATTTTTATCATTAAATATGACAGTGCCAAATCCTATCTATAAACATATCCGTGAAACTTTTAACCTCTTAATTAAAGTGACCGGTGCTAACATTGTATCTAAGACCTTATATTATCCTCTATGTATATTTCCCTTCTTTAATAGAAGGCTATTTCTCTACCACCAATAAAGAAAAAAAAAAAAAAAGGACAAATCCAATATATGCACATTTCCATCCCCTCTTTCACCCTTTCCTCAGTCTTCTCCCGCCCAACCAATCCATCCCCTATCCGCCCTCCATATGTCACTACTTAATGTCCTATGCATTCTAACCCCCTTCCTTTAAGGCTATATGTGAAATTTTATGACCCCTACCTATTGTAAAGGCAGGAGATTTATTAAGACCTTTAGAGGTTAATTAATCTAAAAGTGCATACATTTTACCATTATTATAAAATTACCTAAGCTCTCATCCAAGAGATCTACTTCTCTTCCCTCCTTACATTTTTATGACACATAGGAGGGACGGAGGGGACGGATGTAGGGGGAGAGAACACCATATAAAGGAAAGATGAAAAGGAGTGATCTAAATTAAAAAAAAACAAAAAAAAAAAGGAAAGAAAAAAAACAACAAAAAAAAAACATTTTAAAATCCAATTATCAGAAGCTGCAATTATCCTCTGTCGTGAGGATCAGGTGTCACTCTTCTAGATAGATCTTCAAATTCCTCAGGCAATCTATTCCCTCTTTGACTGAGTGAATTCTATACCATCTGGCGTCTTTAATTATTGCAAGACCCTGTGGAAATATCCATTTATTGCGTATATTTTCTTTTCTCAGCGCCAAAGTTATTCTAGAATATTCTTTACGTTTATTTAGCGTGTATGCTGATATATCCCCAAATATTTGGATATTCTGGTATGGTGGTTTCAAGATCTTCTCTCTATAGCTTGCACGCATAATGTCTTCTTTGTAATTTAACAAATGCACTTTGACCATGACATCTCTAGGTCTTCCATTCTCTTTATTTCCTGATGTCTGAATTCTATGCAATAGATCAAATTTGTTTGGTACTGTCTCAAAATCTGGAACTAGCGAAGAGAGGAGCTTTATTATATATTTTGTCAAATCTGTGTCTTTAAAATCTTCTGAGATTCCTTTTATTCGTATATTATTCCTTTTATATCTATCTTCCAGGCTGGAAATCTTATTTGTTAAATCTTGTATTTTTTCTTCTAGTTTTTTATTATGTGTCTGAAGCGTGTTATTTTCCATTATTTGTTTATCCATTACTATTTCTATGGCCGTGACTTTAGTGACGCAGTCCTTAATGGCCTAATTATTAGAAATTATTTGTTTTTTAATTTCTGCCAGAAAGTTAAGCTGGAACTCCTCTAATAAGGTTTTCATTCTAGTCACCGTTAGTAGCTCTTCCACCTCTGGTGTTATTTCTCTTATCTCAGTATTATCTTCTATACTGCCCAGACTTTGGTTCGGGGGCAAATCTGGAATTTGATCTGTCTCAGATAACTCCATTCCCCCTTTTCCTTTTCCATTTGATTCTAGTTTCGGAGAAAACATATTATCAATTTTTTGAAGTTTCTTCTCTTTCTTCTCTTTATTTTTAGAATTCCTCATCCTGAGTTGTAGATGCAATGTATATTTATTCCAGCACTTTGACACATATACCCTTGTATAAGCTTGCTTTTCCTCTCTTTTCTTTCCCTCTTCCGTTTTGTTTCCAGATGAGGCCAATAGCCGTGCTCAGTTACTATACTAACAGTAAAGAGAGATATACCAATATGCAAATGTCTCTAATAACATTGATTCTGATTCTTTGTATTACCGTCAGTAACTATACAAGACATATAGCGTTGCTTTTTTTTTTTTATCTGGCTCTGTTCCTTTAAGAAAGCTGTTACCATATCATTCAGTATTTCAGTCAGCCATGTGCAATATCCCAAAAAATAAAAATCCATCCGCTCACCATTATAGTCCTTTCCTTTTACAGTTTCTTGCTTATGTCTGGATATGTTTTTAAGATACAGGAGTTCCCTTTATGATATGTGTTCAGGCATAAAGTATCATATACAGCGTATTTTGTTATAATGGGAGTGCCCCAGGGACTAATATCAATCCCATTACTCACCCCCCGCTGCCTTCCTCAGCCTGCCAGCCACCTGATGTCTCACAGTGTGAGTCCTGAGTCTCTAGAGTTTGTTGCTCCACTTGATAGTGCTATTAGATGTTGCACACTGGAGATCCCAGCTCCTCTTTCTCCCGGACCTGCAGATTCACTGAGATGGTATTCTGGGCTATATTAGCCCCCTTCGTTTGGTACTCCTGCTCCTGAGTGGTGAGTGGGGGCTGTACAATTTCGCCTGAGGCTGAAAGTCCTCTCAAGTAACGTTGCTTTTTTTTTTTTTATCTGGCTCTGTTTCTTTAAGAAAGCTGTTACCAAATCAGTCAGCATTTCAATCAGCCATGTGAAGTATCCCAGAAAATGAGAAGCCACTCTCACCATTATAGTCCTTTCCTTCTACAGTTTCTTGCTTTTGTCTGGATATATTTTTTAAGATACAGGAGTTTCCTTTATGATATGTGTTCAGGCATAAGATAAATACAGCGTATTTTGTTATAATGGGAGTGCCCCAGGGACTAATATCAATCCCATCACTCACCCCCCGCTGCTTTCCTCAGCCTGTCAGCCATCTGATGTCTCACAGTGTGAGTCCTGAGTCTCCAGAGTTTGTTCTTTCTCCCAGACCTGCAGATTCACTGTGATGGTATTCTGGGCTATATTAGCCCCCTTCGTTTGGTGCTCCTGCTCCTGAGTGGTGAGTGGGGGCTATGCAATTTCACCTGAGGCTGAAAGGGCTAATGGGCCTTTATAATTCCTCTCTCTCAGGTGCCTGTTACCTCAGGCAGGAGAGTAGCTGCCTCCATTCACCTCCAGCTGCTATTCGCGGCAAACTACATCACTTCCGGTCTCCGCTCCGGTCTCTCGCTTCGTGAGGCCCACGGCTCGCTACGCGAGCCCGCAAGCGTTAGCAACAACTCGCGTGCTCACAACTATTAATGTGTTAAGGTTATCATATCACCTTTCAGGCCCCTTTTACTAGCGTTTTATTTGGTTAGTCTTTTTTCATAGCTTAGTTCCTCCATTCCTTCTATTTTCATTTTTTTGCCCCTGTCTGTAACTTTTCCAGCTTTACAATGTCTTTTTTTAAGTGGTACCCAAAAATTTTGACTCCATGTACCAAATATGGGTGTACTAGGGATTTATATAGCAATAACATTATATTTGATTTCCTTTCTTCGATAACTTTCTTAATACATACTAATATGTTACTTGCCTTTGCCGATGCTGCTTGGTATTGAGCACTGTTACCTATGTGGTTCTCCACAAGTACTCCTGATGCTGACCATTTTTCTAATTTATTTAAATTCTGGAATTCCACTTTTTTACAGAAGATACTTCTCTCCTGAACATAAATAATTTGTCTTTCTTTATGATAAAAGAATTACCTAATTGGTAGAATATGTTATCAATACAAGTAGGAAAGCAAGCATTAAATAAATATTCACTAAGCTTTGTGGCTGTTGAGAAGGATTTGAGGAGTCAGCCTCTACAGCATTTGAGTCTTCACAGGATCCACTAGTCCATATTCCACATACCTTCTCTAGCCTTGATCATGGATTATGTTGGGGTGTTATTGCATATAAAACACTATCAGAGGTCCTTGTCACAGAATTCACTCTACATTTGTACTACACAGAAATGACAATGAATCTGTGCTACATCGCCACCATTTAAATTATGTCAAATTATGTCAAATTGGATATTCCCATAACAATAACTAATAGAACTATACCTAACAAATCATCAACAAATTACTTAAAATATATATGCTGCGACTCTCTGTTATTTGTACTGTAATCAAAACTGAGATATAAAAATATATCTTTGCTTCTATTATAATAAAAGCTAAGAGTCTCATGTCATATATATTTAAGTAAAATGCATTTGTTCACACTTTCTTTTATAATGTGTGGTAAATATACAGATCTACTGTATTCAAGTGAAAAGTATCGTCTGTAATGCCTGCACATTTCCAATTATACTTTTTTGCTGTTTGTCAAACATGCCTTTTTGAAACTACTTCAGTGGTGAGCTAAGTAAGTAGTGAATAGAATCTTAGGGCCTCATTCTATTACCGGCCGTAAATCGGCCGTAAGGCTGCGATTCCTTGCGGGGGTTCAGTTAACTCGCGATTCTATTATACGGCCCCGCAAGGATCTCCTTTTACGGCCGGCCGCATATCTTGGAACCGGCCGTAATCTGTGAAATATAAAAACTCAAAAATAAATTCAAGCCTGCACTGTACAGCTCTGTAAATGCTAGGGATCATATTGGGGGACATGAGGATTAAAAGGAACCCACTCTCCAGCTTGCACATCAGCCCAAACCCGAGTTCAAATTAACTGTTTATTTTCCGGCTGCGGCGTGGGTGTGTCTGAGGTGCTCCAAGCACTCTGGACTTTTTACATGGATATTTTACGGATATTAAAAATTAAATATTTTACGGATTTGAGTACAGGATAATTATGTGCTATTTTTTCTAACACCTAAAATCCCTTTATAGTCTTCTCAAAGTGCAGGATGGCTTTATTTGAGCTATTTTATGTGCTTAATTGGTGCTAGCGAGACCTTTTTCCTGCAAGTAACTGCGGCTCGCTTTTAGCCTTGCAGAGAGGTTTCCCGGAGCAATTGAATTGCAAATCTCTTGCGGCCGTTTTAGATCAAAGGCTTTCCTCCGGCGCGAGCGGCCGCAAGAGATAGCAAGGCACCGGCCGCAAGCCTGCCGGAATCCCCGGCCGTAAGGGAATAGAATAGCCGAATAGCTTGCGGCCGGTCCTTGCGGCCCCGCAACGGCTGCGGCCGATAATAGAATGAGGCCCTTAGTGAATACATTGTGAATAGAATCTTAGTGAATACATTGAATGTTGCCTATACAAGTGACACAAAATTCCAGGTTATTCATGGTAGACAACTCAATCATTTCTAACATTAACTTAGTATATGTGTTTTTGAGAAAGTTGGGATGGGCCTAGCGTTTTTCTATGTATTTATCATATAGAACAGGGGTCTTCAACCTTTTAATACCTACCACCCACCTATGATGGTAAAATCAAACACGGTGTCGCAGTAACTCAATTTACTCTATCTCATTTCTGGTTACATAAATCATATAACCCTAGTTATGTATCACACTGTACTTACTAGATAGTGATCCTGTCCTGACTGCTGTCCCTAGGCTATCTTACCAGCTCCCCAACCAGCCAAGAGTCCTGCTGTATGTGATCACTCTTCAGCGACACCACCTAGTGATTATCCCGCTGCCCTCCATAAAAGCTTGAATTGCCCACTAGTGGGCGGTAGGGACCAGGTTAACTGCCACTGATATTGAAGGTAATAGAAATTTCCCCCTCAGAAAATTTTTATTCTTGATTAAGAGACTTCACCATGGCTGCCATTTTTCAGATTATTATGTAAACAAAATGCATAGTGCACACATCAGCATGTTTACTTGTTCAAATTAAATTAGCAATAGTATACTTCCATATGCATCACATAATCTAATATCCATTCTAACATATCATTGCAAATAAAGAAACTCACAAAAGCTATTTGGAATGTTTTGTTTGTTGCAAAAGCTTACTAAATCAGATGAAAAAGTGAAATCTGCCTGTTTAATAGCATTTGACATTTTGCATTATCTCTACTGCTGCAAATCAGCAAAATGGCCAGATAGGATTATTACCCCTTCTGGCGAAAATTTGCTACGATTGAGTTATTTTATAATATCAAATGGCAAACAAACAGACGCCTATAAATCTGTATTGTCACTTGAATGTCTGAAATACACCATATGGTGTTTGATGCATTGGCAATAAACAATGTAGAAGGGTATAAAAAGAAAAGTTTTCAAAATATGCGCTTCTGTTTAGGACTTTTTAAGTATCTTACATGGAAAGTGGTACATTTCATTAGATAAACTGAAGGGGTGAGGGAAATGCTTAATTTAATAATACTTATAGCTTCATACACAATTTGTAGTCTGGATAATTGTTTGCAAAAACAATTGAAACAGAGATCCATTTTTAATTATTTATTTTGCTCCTTTTTTTGTCTTTTATTTGTTGCAATTTTTCTCTCTCATTATACTGATAAGGTTTAAAAATAAAGTGAGAGAAGCACACATCAGAATGGTCAATGTGCCCTCTTGGATGGTATGTCTCTCAAGTTTTAGAGGACACATTTCTTGCAGCATATCTGTATAAATCTAGAAAGAAATGGGTGCACCAGGCAAATCATCCCTATTCTGGTAAAATGCATACACATTACTTAAAAAGGCAAATAGACAAAACAAAAAAAGGACACTTATTTTCATCAAGCAATGCTCAGTCAAAAGAAGGTATGTTTTTTTATGCAGATTAATTAAGGAGACATGATTCTTTTCAGTATGTATAAAAGAGGAGCAAAAGAGAATTAAAAAAAAGAAAATTACGGCCAAAGAGAACAGGAAATATGGAGAAGCAACAGGGAAGTTGAAAACTGAGCAGATTGAAAGAAGAACAGGAGCAACTAATATGGATGTGGAGGGCCTAGGAGAGGGCCTATGGCAATGAAGTAGGCCTAGTACATCATACGGCTCACTAGTTAAAAGAGCTTGCCTTTTTGTTGAATTTTTATTGATCCGTATATTCCACAGTGTGCTCAGATATACGTTCTGAATATAATTGTCTATGGCAGTGTTTTGATATAGCATAAATTTGCTCATGGCGATCCCACAACTTCCCACAATGGGCCCTACAATCTCACTACTTGACCCTTTCAAGATGACAACAAAGATTTCCAGAAAGTGAAATCATTAGGGATAATTTTCTTGTTGAACCCCTAATCAGACTCAGAAATTATATAAAAAAGGTTTATAATATATGCTGATTATTTTTTAAATCAATAGAGATTTTTATTATATTTAATATATGTATTCCTATAGTAGGTCCGACTGTGTCTCTCTTTATTTTTATTAACAAAGATTTTAAAATGATTTAATAAAAGTTATATTTTAAAGGCTTTTACCCATTCAATTGAGATCAGAACAGGGTGTGCCCCAATGAGATCTGTTTTACTGTATCCTCACCTTTTCCATTAGAAATTACATAACCTACAATTCTTGTATTTCTTTACCTTCAACCAAGTCACAAATACAAAATGGTCTCATAATCATTTAGGAAGTCGATATTTGGAAGTCAGCAATACATTCTTGACATCCACACTTTACAACTAATATCAGACTCAAGATGTGGAATGGGATATTTTTTCACTTTCAAATGTAATTCTAGCGTTTTTGTGATAGTAATTAGTGTGTATGCATGTTTAAGCTGCTTTTATTGCTAATTTGTAAACTGTACTTATGTCACAATTGTGTGATCCCTTGGAAGGAAAACACTATCTAAATGATTATTATTATCATCCTCATCCTCTAATGTAAATGTAAGACATTTAGTTAATTCATCTGTAACCAAATTAATTACTCAGTAAATCCCATTACAATTACATATGGAATGTTATAAATTCGATATTAAGAAAATTACCCTAATGTCATGGAACAGAGATTTTCCATATCGCTCCTTGTATCGCTGCCTTATGCTCATCAAGTCAATTTCGCTTCTTGCAATTAATGTCCTTATAACTGTTTTATTGTGAAAACCAAAGTCCTTAAAAAAGCAAAACAAAAAAAATTAAATATTAAAAAGAATAATTCAGCATATATTTTATACACATATTAATATACCAAATGTATAATACATTCAAATATACTATTCATATTTTAAAAACTAGAACGATTTACAGTAACACCTTGTTAATATACTTATAAGATTTCATAAAGCATCCTACTATTCAAAGATTCTGTCAGAAAAAGCAAATGTTGTCGATAGTGATAATATGGTATGTTTTCAAGTTGCTATTTTGCCACTTTATTTCAATTGGGGTATTTATAAGCACTACTGTAAAGGAAGTCCCATATTTATACTTTACTGTTTTAAAATGCTTGACTAGAAAGCAAAAAAATAAAAAACAAATACACATGTTAATGTTTATTATAATATTCAGTTTTGCTTTACTGGAGGCCGATATTTCTTTTTCCTAATCTGATAAGTCAATTGCAAGAGATCTTGAAGGCAGTTAACATCACCAGTCAGTTCTATTGATAGACTGAGACAATAATGTGGAATTTACAACAGAATTAAGCAGAAATACAGCTTACAATAAGAACTCCCCAAGGTGACATTTTAGGAAAATTAAAAAAAGCACCCACAGTAAAGAAAATACAATATTTAAAGTACCACTGTAGTGTCATATTTATAGTATGCTGTTTTGAAGAACTTGACTCAATAATGTGAAAAATTGTTCACACGGTTTAAAATAAATAATTAGAGCCTTTAATTTTTAACTTTTGTATTACATTTTGCTTAACTGATGACAAACATTTTGTCTTTGTAAAAATTGGAAGGACTGGGAGAAATAGTGGATGCAGGTAAGATGTGTATTCACTTATTTTAGAAAAGTCAATTAAAATATCTCTTAACCATAAATGCATTAGCAGAGTAAAGCCCCATAGGATAAAGCTCCTACTCAAATGACAAACATATTAGTAGTCTTGCATTGCTGCTAATTTTGTTATTTTGCTACATATTTCTCAAGCATATGGAGATTTTACCAAACTACAGTGGCCTTTTAATAAACTGAAGACTATTTTTTATTTTCTAACAAATTAGTTCTTTAAAATAATTAACTATTAAATGATGGTTTCAAATGTTTTGTTCAATTGTCTGTGCTGTCTCTCTCTGTGCTGTCTCTGTGTGCCCTCTGTCTCTCTCTGTGCACCCTTTCCCTCGCTCTGAGCACCCTCTCTGTGCACCCTCTCTCTCTGTGTGCTGTCTATGTCTCTGTGTGCCCTCCTTCTCTGTACGATGTCTCTCTACCTGTGCTTCTTCTCTCTGTGCGTCCTTTCCCTCTCTCTGTGCTCCCTCTCCCTTCCTCTGAGCACTCTCTCTGTGCACCCACCTCTCTCTGTGCGCCCTCTCTCGGAGCACCATCTCTGTGCGTTGTCTCTCTATCTGTGTGCCCTCTCTCTGGGCGCCCTTTCCCTCTCTCTGTGCTCCCTCTCCCTACCTCTGAGCACACTCTCTGTGCACCCTCTCTCTATGCACCATCTCTCTCTCTGTGCACCATCTCTCTGTGCGCCATGCCCCACGCTCTGTGTGCCCTCTCCATGAGCCCTCTGTGCACTGTCTCCTTCTCTCTCTGCACCCTCTCTCTCTCTGTGTGCTTTCTTTCCCTCTCTCTGTGCGCCCTCTTCATGTGTCCTCTCCCTGCTCTGTCTCTCTGTGTGCTATCTCTCTGTGCGTTCTATCTCTCTGTGCACTGTCTCGCTCTCTCTCTTTGCACCCTCTCTCTCTCAGTGCGTCCTCTCTCTCTCAGTGCGCCCTCTCGGTGTGTATGCACGCTCTCTCTGTGCTCTCTGTCTCTACTGTATCTGTGTCCTCTCTCTGCACTCTGTGTGCTCTTTGTCTCTCTCAGTCCCCCTATCTCTCCCTCTCCTCTCTCTCTCCTTTTCTCTCCTATTCTCTCTCTCCCTTTCTTTCTTTCTTTCTCTCTCCCTCCCCTCTTTCTCTCCCTTTCGCTCCCTTTCTCTCTTTCCCTCCTTCACTCTCTCGCTCCCTCTCTGCCCCTCCCTCCCTTCTCTCTCCCTCCTCCCTCTCTCCCTCCTCCCTCTCTCCCCCCTCTGTCCCTCCAACCCTCCCTCCCTCTCTGCTTGCCTGCCTCCCCCCTTTGCCTCCCTCTCTCTCTCCCTCCCTCTCTCCCTTCTTCCCTCCCCTCTCTCTGCCTTCCTTCCTCTTTTTTCCCCTGCCTCTCTGGAAAATATACTCTACATGTTCATAATCACTTTTGTCAATTGTTATGGTCACCATGTATCAATTAAAATACAAATGTATAGCATTTACAGTGCACACATCAGGGAACAAGATAGGCAGAAAAACTCACTACTAAAATGTTAAATTTATAATAATTATTGCAAAAAAAAAAGATGTTTCTATTTTTTTAAAAGTGATTACAATTAATTTCACATTACTTTATTATTGAATAAATTAAACTATTGTGAGATTCTGTAGGCTTGTCATTATCATTTTGTTAAATTATTTAATATTTGTGTTCCTTATAATAAACACAATATAACTTGTTTAACACCAGGTGGCAGCAAAGTCCATGCAAAAAAAAAACTATTTTTTTTCCATTACTGTTCATTTAAAAATGAAACATTAAAATTAAAACCTTTTTTGGGTAATTTTTGTGTGGAATTATAAGTAATCCAGCAGTTCCTGAACATACATAGAAAAATAATCTATAGTACATTAGAATTTGGTTGGTTGTGTTTTTTGATCAAGACAAGCCACTAATATATGTAAACACACATTTTCCAGGCATTGAGGTAGGATTTAGTCTGGAGAAAATAACTCTGGGGTCTTACATGTGTATGCAGCCAAACACTTTGCTAGAATGATATGTGAGTCCATTAAAAGGTATCACAGCAGAGCACTGTTCCCTCTTGGACAAATATAGCTGTAAATCACTTGTAATATTTATGTACATATCACATAATAGTTACTTACATGAATTGCGCTGTACAGTCTGTATGCAAAATACGATGGCTTGTCTCGAACACAGGAAACTGCAAGAACAGAAACAATAAATATAGCAAAGCGTTATTAATGGAGTTTCATGCATACCTGCTAGCTTTAAGATTATTTTAAATATCCTGGCCTCATGAAAAAAAGAATGATAGTCTCAGTTTTTCATTACAAACCATACTAGGAAAAAATAAACTTGCTATAGTGGTTAGCAACTTCAGGAAAAATCACACAGACAGATATGTATCAAGAACTTGTATGTATAATATAGTATATAGGAACTTTCTGGAGAGCATAATTGGAATATTATTTCATAAATAAAATGTGTTGCCAATTAACACCCAAGTATTTCAACAATAGAAAAATAAAAAAGCTTTATTTGATATCCACAAAACCAAAATTGCGGCTTTGCGCATGCGCATAGTGCATGCAGAGGCCTGCAATGGGCGCAGAAGGGAGAGGGGGTAAAGAGATACAGGGGAGGGAGAGGGGGAATAGGGAGACAGGGGAGAGAGTAGTGGGAAAGAGACACAGGGGAGGGAGAGGGGGGTAAGACACGGGAGGGAGCGGGGGGAAAAGAGACACGGGAGGGAGAGGGGGAATAGAGAGACAGGGGAGGGAGTAGGGGGAAAGAGACACAGGGGTGAGAGAGGGGGCAAAGAGACACAGGGGAGGAAGAGGAGGGAAAGATACACAGGGGAGGGAAGAGACACAGGAGAGGGATAGGGGGGCAAAGAGAAACAGGGGAGGGAGAGGGGGGAAGAGAAACCGGGGAGGGGGGAAAGAGACACAGGGGAGGGAGAGAGGGAAGAGACACAGGGGAGCACCCTTGGCGCCCATTGTGGGCCTCCCGTCACAAATGACGGGATAATATTAGATTTTTCTCCGCCATGTCTCTTCTCCCACTCCCCCCTGAAAGAGACACAAGAGAGGGATGGAGAGGGAAGAGACACAACGGTGGGAGTGGGAGAAGAGACATGGCGGAGAAAAATCTAATATTATCTTGTCATTTGTGACGGGAGGCCCACAATGGGCGCCAAGGGTGCTCATTGCGAAGCCTGCAATGGGTGCCAAAGGCTCTTATTGCAAGACTCACAGAGAGGACAGAGATGGAGAGAATAGGGAGAGGACACAGAAGGAGGGAAGGAGAGAGAGAGAAGCCGTGCATTGCAAGCCTCGCATTGTGCGGCAAACGACAGCATTGCAAGGCTTGCAAATATTATGCCGTCATTTTTGGCGGGCAAGTGGCTAGTCCCCAATAAGTGTGATGTAAATTTTGGACAGAAAAACGTGCTTTTAATGGAAGCCAGATTAGTATAATTGGGAAATAGTGCGTTAGAGCACATTAGCGTACAGCAGTCAGATCAGACATTTTATATATTACATTCCATACCTAGGCTTTTGTTGTCAGATCCAGGGCATATAGCTAGAAATGTGACACTAACATAGGTTTATTGCTGTTAGGAGGATCTATTGAGATCACAGGGTTTCTCTCTACCCCTTCCAGTGGCTATTTGTATATTAAATGACGATTGGTGCATTTGGAAATGTACTTTGATTGATAGGTGCCTCTCCCTATTGTGTATATGTGCTCAATGATTACTGGCTATATCTAGTCACATGTATTGTCTTCTTTTATTATGTACACTTATTTAACTATCCATTAGCAGAAAGCTGCATACGGATTGATCCTCCTTCTGTTATGTACTATCATACCTCTCTGTTGGTGTGGATGAATGATACTAATGCCCATATACCATCTATCATGACTACCTTGCGCTACAATTAATGACTGCAACACTATTTTGATTACCTTTATTCCCAACCATGTCTGACATATTTCACACTTGGTTTTAATTTGCTACATTTTTTTCTGTGGATATCAAATAATGCTTTTTTGTTTTTCTATCATTGGAATATTATTTTATATGTTTACTTTTAACGATATTTCATAGTTACACCGGTACATAGTTACATAGTAATCGAGGTTGACAAAAATACTTTTAGTCCATCAAGTTCAACCTTTTTAGATCTCCTCTGATCTGCAACATGCAGATTAATTGTTAATTGCTAAATGATCCAGAGGAAGGCCAACAGAAAAAAAAACAAGTGAAACTTTACCAATTGTCTCAAATGGGAAAAAAATAAAATTCCTTCCTGACCCCAGATACTGGCAATTGGATTCCTCCCTGGGTCAATACTCCCTCTCTAATTATCCAGATAACCTTATATGCCCTTTTTATTTAAAAACATATAAAATCCCTTTTTAAATGTATCTATTGAATCTGCTGTCACCACCTTCTTTGGTAGATAATTCCTTTAAATTTTAATATTTACATTTTACAAAGAAACATTTTTGTTGATAATATCAGTAGATTTTGAGCTTTAAAACATGTGAAAAATCTCAAGTCACAAAGCAGTGGGTAAATGTACAGGAAGAGAGCATAAACGCTTTTATTACTAGTCCAAATTGTAATTCATTTTATGTTAAAGGGACATTGAAACCATTTTTGTTCCTGTGTTGCATCAGAAAAAGGATATTTGATAAAGTGTCACAGGTCTCAGAGCACAAACACGTATTGACAAGTTTAACTGCTATTGGGGGCTTGCCCTCTGTCAGCCAATAAGATCTACAGACTAACATATGTTCTCTGCATTTCCAGTTATTTTTAATAACAGTTTTTTATTGATTGTAAAAGTAACTTTTATAATATTTAAACCTTGTTCTTTTAAATGCGTTTTTCCATGTATCTCTAATATTACCTAGATTTTCCATGTGACAACGTGATATATGTAATCTCAAAGGATCATGCACTGTTAGAAATCAGCAGATATACTCCTGTTTCTGCAGCAATAAAAACCACGTATCTCTTTAAATAAGCATTATTATATCAGAACACAAAGATAAATATTTGGCAGTGCTGAGCAACACATTACAGACACCGTGTCTGCGCTGGCCAGTCAGATGGTTCCAATTATTTGGAAGAATAAATAATTTCTTTATGAAAAGTATCAGCATACATAGCATAACATAACATAGCATAACATAACATTTCATTTTCATAAATTTGAACCAGATGTAATTTGAAGGAATCAACTGTAACTCTATACATTTCCATCAATTTACTTGGAAAAATGTAACAGTTGCTGACTCTGAGCTGCTACTATTAGTATCCTTCAACTTCGGAGTCAATCCTCCACAAGTAGTCATGAGACATAATCTATAAAACATTTGTTTGCATGAAAAATAAGTAAACAGAGATCGGGAACAGTTCATTTTTACCCTGTCCAACACACATTTCACATCTACATCCACTTGCTATATATTATGCAGCCAATCACTGCAAATACATATGAACTGGTGCTGGAGCAGTTTACTAACTCATATCTATGCAGACATAAGAGGACTAGCTGACTTTTGAATGTCGTCATTTTCACTAGAATTCAAAGCACTCAATTTTAAACAGATCATCTTTCATCAATGTTTAATAAATGCTCTTTTAATCAAATAAAATGCTATGGAAATAGAGCTAGGGTATACGTCCATCAATATAAATGTTTCATAAAGGTAAACCTCCCAATATGTATATTTTAGAGACCTAAGTTAAAAAAAAATAATATAAAATAGAATCTGCAAAACCCGAAAACCCTTCCAATGCTATTAAAATAGGATAATGCTATTTTTATGATTTTATAATATTTTTTTTATATAAGTTAAATAAATATGGCTTTATGGCCTATAATTGTATTAGTACATATTATATTTACTAAGATACAGTTTTGTATATATATGTATATAGCCATAATATGGTATAGTGATTGGCGTTATTGGTAAAATGTTAATGTTTGTTCCAGCTTCAAAGTTTGCTCTAGACTAGAGGAGTGACGAGAAAAGTTTTTGGCCAACTGCAGTTGAATCCCTAATAGGAAATAAAAAAGGTCTTGAGGTGAAGATTTCTGGTTGTGTGTCAGACAATGAATAGATGAGTTTTACGGTATGCTCAGAGATTTTGAGACTTGCCTTTTGCACACGAGAATAAACTTGTCACAAAAAGAGCAAAATGCAAATGTGTGAAAACAACAGAAAAAAATTATGAAAAAATAATTCATACACATATACACAGTGAGGAAGATATTTGCAAAATAGTGAGAATTAGACAGAACATATGAGAATGATTATAAGCAGAAGATAAATATACTGCGGCGAGTGTTAGTTTTTAGCATATATTAATGGGAGAATGATAAAGACCAGCGAGAGAAAGATTAAATTCACAGAATTGGGGTTTTAAAACAGAGTCAGTTGTTGCTGTAAATATTTCAGCCTTTCTCAAGTTTATGTCATTTAGAGCATAGTCAGTTGTTACTAAATTAGAGCTTTAAGAAATTATAACATTTTAGAATAAACTCTTATCCTACAATTATATTTTTGTATTATCGTAAATGTTTAAAATTTAACTCAAAACGGTCTGACTGGAGTCTATCAACTGGTAAATAAATAGTTTTACTGTAAAATGGTGATTAGCTAAATATTTTATTTTGGGAAACCCTAAAGATTTCCACTGCACTATTGATAGAGGATATATATGTGAAAGCTTTGAATCTGACTACAAGCATAATTAAACAGCAAAATAGTTATTTAGCTATTTTATTAATTATAAAAAAATAAATTTTGATGCCTCTACTGGATCCTGGAAACATCAATGATACATTTGTTCACATTCAAGGAGATTAATGCTTGCATTTCTTGATGCAAGCTGTCTGCTTCCTGACCAGTGAGGAACAAGGGGTGTAGTGTCAATTTCAGTCAGGTCCAATCATATAAGAATGTACTCTCACGGTCCCTCCTCTCCCAGCCCTTCCTCCACTGATATATATAAAAAAATACATCTTCATAATTCAGCTCTCAGAAAGTAATGTAATAAACACAAAATTGATTTTTCTTTCTTCTTTTTTTTCCACAAAATTATTTATGTTCATGGCTTACACAATTACTGATGTTAGTTTGTTACATACTTCACAAAGAAGTGCATTTTTTCTAGAACTACAGTGGCCCTTTACCTTTTTATCTTAGAGAAAACAGAACATGTTAATGGACCATATGTACTTGGTAAAATGCTCTAGAAGTATTGAAGAATCTCTTTATTACCATGTTATTAATTTTTTTTCTTATATTTGTGTCCACTGTGATATTACCTCATTCCTACTGTAGTAGGGTTGTACTTCATGTACCGTTAGGGGTACACATAACCCTTGTTGAGAACTGCTGTTCTACTGGGTTTGAATGCATTCTCCTAATAGTTCAATAAATATATGAATTTGATATTTTGATTTGATATTTTGAAAAAGCTGTCCATATGATAAATGCTACTGCACAGATATTTGATGAGAAAAACAAACACTTTCTAACATTGAAAACACATTATTTTAAATGAATGATATAACATTTTAAAATTAAGGAAATTGGAGCAACGACTTTCAAGGTATTTTCTATTACTAGGACACAGTTAAATACAAGAAATATTGTCAGCGCTTCTGTATGTGTAACATATTTTACATAGAAGGCGCTATAAAGATACACACATAATAAAAATAATGGAATAATTTTAATTTCATTATTTTGAATGCTTCTACTACTTAGCAACTTAGTCAATGTAGCCCTCAGTTTTCAAACTCAGTGCAGTTTGCATGAAAAATCCTTGGCTGACACCTTTGTTAATAAAGAAGCACATAAAATGTATGATTTCATACTTACCGTATAAATAGATGAAGCTAAGAGTCTTTTATGTGAACATTTCTCTCCATGGTAACAATGCAGACAATGAGTAACAAAAAGAAATCGAAATCATTGTGCTATAGAAGCAATAGCTTTTATGTACAATGGCTTTTTTTTGCAGTAATATGTTCCTTTCAACCAACTGACAGAAAAATAAACAGTGTATAATAATCTGAAAAAGAAACCATGTACTGATCTAGAACATTACAGCCGTGGGGTGTTACAAAGATTATCATTCAGGTTTCATATGCATATTGATTTTATCTGCATTTATAGAACCAAAAGAGAAGCAGGTAGCTTTGCTACATCCTAGAGTATAAAAAGTTCATAAAAACTAATTTAATTTAGTATACGAAAATTTAGATTACATTTATTTATGCCACATCTGCATGATATCCATTTTGCATAAGTGGGCACATGCTTGTAGCAATTCAGAACCTGCCCAGGGGCACAGCCCAGTTTCTCATAGCTTTTGTCAACAGTGTTCTTTACCTCACTGCTGATAAATTCCATCTAAATTTCAGTCTCTCAAGCTCTCAGGTGTGAATGGAGAACAAGTGTATTACATTTGGTGTTATCTCTCTCACACTCCGTCATACTGGTCACTCGAAGTTCAACATGGCACCTCATGGTAAATAACTCTCTGAGGATCTGAAATAAAGAATTGCTCCTCTACATAAATATGGCCTAGGCTATAAGAAACTTTGCCAAGACCCTGAAATTGAGCTGCAGCACGGTGGGCAAGACCATACAGCGGTTTCACAGGGCAGGTTCCACTCAGTACAGGCCTCGCCATGGTCGACCAAAGAAGTTGAGTGTACGTGCTCAGCATCATATCCAGAGGTTGTCTTTGAGAAATAGACGTATGAGTGGTGCCAGCATTGCTTCAGAGGTTGAAGGGGTGGAGGGTCAGCCTGTCAGTGCTTAGACCATATGCCGCACACTGCATCAAATTGGTCTGCATGGCTGTCGTTCCAGAAGGTAGCCTCTTCTAAATATGATGCACAAAAATGCTCACAAACAGTTTGCTGAAGACAAGCAGACTAAGGACATGGATTACTGGAACCATGTCCTGTGGTCCGATGAGACCAAGATAAACTTATTTGGACAGATGGTGACAAGCGTGTGTGGCGGCAACCAGGTGAGGAGTACAAAGACAAGTGTGTCTTGCCTACAGTCAAGCATGGTGGTGGGAGTATCATGGTCTGGGTCTGCATGAGTGCTGCTGGCACTGGGGAGCTACAATTCATTGAGGGAACCATGAGTGCCAACATGTACTGTGACATACTGAAGTAGAGTATGATCCCCTCCCTTTGGAGACTGGCCACAGGGCAGTATTCCAAGATGATAACCACCCCAAAAACACCTCCAAGACGACCACTGCCTTGCTAAAGAAGCTGAAGGTAAAGGTGATGGACTGCCCAAATCATGTCTCCAGACCTAAACCCTATTGAGCATCTGTGGAGCATCCTCAAATGGAAGATGGGGGAGTGCAAGGTATCTAGTATCCACCAGCTTCGTGACCATCATGGTAGAGTGGAAAAGGACTCCAGTGGCAACCTGTGAAGCTCTGGTGGACTCCATGCCCATGAGGGTTAAGGCAGTGCTGGAAAATAATGGTGGTCACAAAAAATATTGACACTTTGGGTCCAATTTGGACATTTCCACTTAGGGGTGTACTCATTTTTGTTGCCAACAGTTTAGACATTAATGGCTATGTGTTGAGTTATTTTGAGGGGACAGCAAATTTACACTGTTATACAGGCTGTGCACTTACTACTTTACATTGTAGCAGAGTGTCATTTCTTCAGTGTTATCACATGGAAAGATATAATAAAATATTTACAAAAATGTGAGGGGTGTACTCACTTTTGTGAGATACTGTATGTTTTACTTTTTTCTAGTGACCTTTTTTCTCTTTGTAGGTATATTTGAGCTTCAGTTATAGTGGGTAAAATCACAATGATTGTCCACTCATTAGGTGCTTGATAACATTGCTCCCGTAGGAAATTTTAGGTGTAAAAATGTCACTTAAGAACCAGCATACCTATTACATGCTGCCTGTAACATACCCTTACATGTAAAACCTTAGGAATGATCACTATGTGTGAAATGTTCCCTGCTCTGCATGTGGTTTGAGCTAAAGTACAATTACATGGTTTCCTTAAGATATCTGTGCTAATGCTACATATTTTTGTAAAGCTCTGTGGGCACTTGTAGTGAGCATAAACTTTATATGTAAAATCAGCCTCCTGTAAAAGCAGCTAAACACTTATGGGACTTCTGGTGGTAAAATCAGTATAATAATCGCCACCAGCAGTCCAGGACTGCAGTATCATTCTGCTTATGTATTCAGGTTCACTTAGGTTAATGACTAGGTTCATGACTACAATGAATATTGAGAACTCATTAAAATCACCTGGCTAAATAAAAGAGAACCTGAAGACACCAGCGGAAACATACTGCAGTCCTGGACTTTTGGTGGCATTCAGAGGTAATATTTCACCACCAATGTTCTAGTGTATGTGCACACTAAATAACAAAATAAAGAGGCAGACACATTGTTTCAGTAGTTTACAGAAACATTATTAATATACAAGAAGCACAGCCTGGAAAATAAGATGACCATCCTGAAAAATAGACACCCTATCATTAAACATATTATACAATGCTGGAGGCGGGTGGCAAAACATACAAATCTTTTCTCAAACCCTTCATATCTGACCCTGGTCCTTATACATCCACTAGTCCCAAAGTCATTAGTAGGGAATCATTACATTGGTGGAGGACAATGGGTTTAGATAGACTAGTAGCCTGGATGGAAGGCGACAAACCTATAAGCATTAAAAAAACATCCGTGATAAATTCAACCTTCCAATGCATGAACACTTCAATCTTTGTAGATTTAAGCACTTTGTAGACTCCATAAACAGAGACCAATGTCTTCCTAGAAAGAATTGGCTACAGCAAATTTGTCTCAAATTTCCGACGGCAAAAGGTATAATTAGTGGCATCTATGACATTTACAACTCCCAGGAAAGTTTAGAGAAAGATAAATATATTAAGGACTAGTGATTTGCCCGTCAAAAATGACAGGGCAATAAAATGTAAAGCCATGGGAATGCTGTTTGACACACAAGGTAAATCGTTTTGTAATGTGAGGACCTTCGGCGCTCATTGCAAGGCTCTCCTGTTGTGTACTTCTGGTCCTCTGAGCACCTTCATGAGTCATGATAAAGAGATATATATATTTCTATGTATATGCAGTTAAGTAATAATGAATGATTTATTCAATAAATTAATATACTTTAATTATTTCTAATTCATATATGCAGCGAGCAATAGCCTGAAGAGCTAACAATCTGTTTGTATTTTCCGTCTGCATAGAAAATACATTTTGAGTGTTGGTGCCCTGCTTATAAAGTGTAATGAATGTTCCAAGTGTGCATCCTAAATAGGCTGCGTGTGCAAGGTAAAGCCATTGGTTTATAATATAAATCGGCATTGTTTATTCGTAATGTTATTAATGGGTTACGCATCTCGTGAGCATTTCCAGGCTTTTGTAATAGTGTATTTTGTATGTCGTAGTTAAATGTGTAAAGTACTACACGTTTGGCAGTGTTTTGAGCGGTCCGTGTAGCCTTGTTTTCATTTTTTCCGGCGGCCATTTTTAAAAAAAATGGAGTTACATTTGTGTTCCACCTCACTCCCAAATGTCCTGGCTGTTCCCCCGTGCTGTCTGTGATGTTTTTGTAATTTTTTTGGGTGCTACGCGAGGCTAGCAGGCGATGAGCGCATTTGGTGCTCATCGCCCAAGTGCTACGCCTTAATGGCTCGCCTCGCCTCTCAAGTCGTATGCACCACACAAAGTGTGGGAACGGGAGAAATTGGATATAGCCTGGAGAAATATCTATAGAGGCTCCTTAAATCAGACTTTAACACTATCTCAATTAGCGATGACTATGTTTAATACCCAATTCAGAGCAGAACTTGAGTCCTGCTTATTAGGGATGCCGATAGATGCAATCCCATACTCTCTAAACAAACTGTGGCAATTTATGTGTCTAGCGGCTAAAAATCACATTGCAAAAAATTGGAAACAAAAAGAACTAGACTTATAAAAGGTCATAAATTAGATTGAATACATAACTATTAATGAAAAAATTACACATTCCATACCCAGGTATCTGGGGGTCCTGGAAAGGATATACGGGGGCTTACAAAGATAGGCTATACATATACCCGAAGAACTCAGATCAAGCGGTGAAGAGACGAGGGGAGGCGTGGAGGCTTAGACAGGGACTGGCCATGACTGCGGATTTGCTCGGGGGAGTGAACTGTGGACAGGCAAGTTAAATAAAAATTGCTTTATGAATACAGAAAGTGACCAGCATAACATTGATGTGAGATTTTTTTAAATTTTTTGTTTTAATTATAATTGTTGATGAAATAAGTTCTCCCATATGCTCAAATCAAGACAACGACAATACTATGTATGTAAAATCTTTATTGTTGATAATGAGAGCACTGTTGTGACTTAAAAATTCGGAACCTTTTCAAATGTTATCCAGAAAACGGAAAATGTATGTTGTAAGACAGATACATTTGTTAACGCTATATCAGCGAGATTACGAGAGTTGTCTCAATATGGATGTAATTGAATTACTATCTAATAAAAAGTTACTGGATAAAAAAAAAAAAACTCATGCTAAAACTAAGCTTGGTTGATGCCTGGAGGGAGCTCCACCCAATGGAGAGGGAGTACAAGTTTTACTCGCCTACTTACAAATCCTACTCCAGGATTGACACTCTCTTTATAGATGCTACATTATTAGAAAAAACTAAATCTTCAGATATTGTCCCTTGTCCTTGGCCGGACCACAGCTTAGTATCTCTAATTCTAAATTTAAACCCTAGCTCAGATATGCCAAATACGGGGCGGATAAATTATATGTTATTATCAAACCCCGCTATACAAGACCAAATAACAAAAGAATTAAAAGAATACTTTCAAATAAACACTAACCCCTACACTAGTATAGGCTGGCTTTGGGTAGCACATAAGGCTTTAGTGGCACGTGTATACGCCTGGCCTCCTCTTATAAGAAAAATGTAAGAAAACGTGAGAACTCATTAACAACAGAACTTCTTAAACTTGAGAAACAAAATCAGCAATATCAATCAGATCCAATTTGTCAGTAAAGTACTACGCGATTACATGATTAAATGTCAGCGGATTGATACCAATAGATTAGAACTTGACAGTATTCTCTCTGATCAAACAGAGAAGGCCCTAAGAAAATCCCACATTTTTTTTTTGGCCAAGCAAACAAACCCAGCCCCCTCTTGGCCAATAAATCAAACGCTAAATACCAAGAGCCTCATTCAATTGCGAGTTGTCCAATTGAATAGGGCTCTATATAAGCACATACAAAAAAATTTCAACAAACTTTTTAGTTACTGAACCTCTATCCAAAACCAAGGTTTTCAATAACTAAAAACTTCTGTCAAAAAAATATGTTATGTGCTTATATAGAGCCCTATTCAATTGACAAATTTCAAATTGAATGAGGACCCAACAGTCTAAAATGACACAGATAAGGACAACAAGCTCATTTACAATGAATCAAAAACAGATTCAGGAAGCTTTCCTTAAATTCTACCAAGACATCTACACTTCACACACACAAATGGATGAAGACCTTCTAGCTAACTTTTTAGATAGACTAAACCTCCCCACTTTGGAAAATTCACACTTAATTCCGAAATAACCTTAGAAGAAATCAAAGACACGATTAAATCTCTAAAATTAGGAAAATACCCGGGACCGGATGGCTTCTCTAATTTAAATTATAAAAAATGTATAGAAGTCTTGGCACCTCATTTAGTAACATTATATAATGCCATTTTACAAGGGGATCAGATACCCCCAGAACTAAATCAAGCAAATCTGGTCAACTACAACCCCTAGGATGGGATAAGATTATATGGGTTCCAAAACCCCAGCATTCACGAATTAGAAATTCTAACACCATGATCAGATTGTTCCTAACATGTTGGTCCTGGGCCAACTCCAAATGTCAATTAACATCTGGATTGTCTCCCCTTCTCTCTCTAACCACTTATCCTTCCTTTTTTAACAACCTTTTCACTGACTCAAAGGCTTGGTGGAACACTCAAAGCCTAGACAGAATAGGTGCGTGGGTAATTGAAGATCAAATTATCAATTTTTTTTTTTTAAATTCAATTTTTTCCTTTATTTTGTTTATAAACTGAAAAAAACATAACATGAATAAACATATAACGTTTGAAGTAATACAAATTGCAAACAGTCGAGAAGTTTGTTTCAGAGTTCCCTTACAACTAGATTTCAAAACATAGCATTCGTAACATTCAAACTTGGACCAGCCTAGAAACAGTACCTGAGAACCTAGACGGGTCCTACCCTAGCAGCCCTTTGTGTCGTTTTGTGCAGAATTTGTGCCTTTACTAATAGATGAGTGAGAGTTTTAGAAATAGAACTAACCTCCGAGAGGATCCCGCAGCGTCCAGGTGTCAAATTATCAATTTTGAACACTTAAGGGACAACTTTATTATCCCCCTGGAGGAATATTTAAATTTCTGTAAATTTAGACATTTCATAATTACCCTGAAAAGGTCACTAGGCTAATTGGACTTACATTTGCAAAGATGCTCCATTAACAAAAGGCATTTCAGTCCAAATATATGAAAACTTCAATAACCCCTCCTGAAAATCATAAACCTAAATACATGATTAAATGGTAGGAAGACCTGGGCCAAACCTGGCATATGGACAAATGGGAACAAACCAGTCAGAGATTAGCTAAAGGCTCTCTTACTTACAGCTTATTAGAAACCTCACTAAAGGTTCTTCATAGAACCTATATCACCCCAGAGAGACTCCATAGAATAAATCCTCAAGAATCTGCTACCTGTTTTAGGGGATGCCCGGACATAGGAACCTTTATCCACACGTGGTGGACCTGCCCAAAAGCCCAAAAATTATGGTATGAAATAACTCAATTAGCCTCAAATCTCTTATTTACCCATCCATTGAAGTTTGTTTATTGGGCAGTCAATCTTAACTAACTAGATCCTAGAATAAATGACTCCAATATATAGTATTAGCAGTTAAAAATCATATTGCCAAGAGGGGGAAACACACCAACCTTTGTAGATAAACTACATGATTAACGAAAACCTCATACACACAATTTCCAACACATACTCTACATTCTTATCCATTTGGGAAACTTGAATTTCCTTGACCCACAGCATAGATTTAAGATAAATATGAATAAATAAATAAATAAATAAATACATTTGTGTTGGACTGTCATGTGTGGATCTGAGGTGGGCTGATCAAGGAACGTGGGGCCTGGCATCCTTAATGGAGATTGGAATAAACAGTGAGTTGACGTTCTTTATTATTAAAGTTCTAACCTTTAAAAAATGTGAAAAAATATAATAAAGTAAAATATTAAAATTATTATATAATAAAATAATCCGCCTTTACTTCCTTCCCTTTCCCCTTCTTCTTATTCTTGCTTTTTTATGTATTTTTATTGTTGAAAAAGGAAAATGGTTGATGATGATACGCACTTGTACATTGTACATGCCATGGCTTGTTACTGATATCATATTGTTTTCCTTATGTTTTATGTTACATATACTTGTGAGCCAATAAAAAATATTGAAATATAAGAAGTATTATCAGTCTGGTGCAGATTGATCCCTAGGGTCCAAGAGGTTTACTGAACATAATATAAGAAACCTAGCTAACCCCTAAGACTGAATAAAAAAAACATATCACTTACATATCTGGTCATTACACCAGAATAAATATCACATAAAATAAAAAAATTCTTAAACAATTCCTAAAATGGAACTAATAGAAACAGTACATAGGATGTACATGTTTTCTTCATCCGGTCAGTACACCTAGGAAAAGTGAATCCCATTCACCCACAATAAAAAATAGTATGACATGGCTCTGGAATGCTCTATGTTGAAATAATAAATACAAAAGCGGACCAGATTCTGTCTGTCAATAATAATATTGGCAAAAAAGAAAAGACAAGAACTACTGTATATTAGCAGAATGTCTCAAAGTGCTCGAGAAGTGTAGGTTCAAAATATCAAAAAGTTATATACAATAAAAAGTAACTTTTATTATTAATCATTAAAAATATCCCAATACATATAAAAGCCAAAACAAAGGTTGCCAGCAAAATATAAAAGCAAGAAATGGTGTCTATGATACACATATATACAGATATGTCTCACAAAAACAATCAAACATATAATAGGGAACATAAAGTAGTAACTGTAATTATAACGGTGTGTACATAGGGAGATCCTTATAGATCTAACAAATGAGACCACAATCAGCTAAAGGGAAGGATCCCTACAAAAGGATCAGAGACATCGGTAAAATGTCCCTAACAAATACAGTGGAGTTCCCTATCTGAAGCAGCAGGCTATCTTGGAGGACCCACTATTTATCCTCTACATTCCTAGCCATAGATACGCTAACTACACTATATACAGTCCTATCATCTGTGATGCACACAAAAAAAATATATTATGTATATAACATGTATACATAGGGAAATCCTTAAAGATCTATTATATATTGGCAAAATTAATGATTGTTTACTTCATAACTTCCTGTCACTTGTCTTTTGGAGGGAATCACATTTGCTAAGAAGCATTACATGGCTACATCAAGCAAATATAAGCCTGTGTTGCATTGATAGTAATAGGAGCATACAGTATGACATAATTTAGGCCATTCTTACTACATCCACTATTGGTTAAAATCTAAGCCTACATGAGATGTGTTTACAGATCAGATACGGTTATGTACATGTATGTTGTTGATATGCATTGCATATGGTTCACTTATGGTATCTATCAGGAAGCACTGTTTAGAGATCAACAAGCTGTAATGTTCTATTTCAGCGCTACCTGAAAAGGAAAAAAGCGCAATTAACTAAACTGAAAGGGGCGACCGAACCCCTTACTTTCCCCCTCTTACTTACAGGGCGCCCCACTCCTGTGCCTTCATGCTGTCTTTACCAGGTAGAGCAGATGGTATAGGTGGAAGAATTCACTCAGGCTTCTCCTCCAGTGTGGTGGATTGTGATGCAGCTGCAGACTTTCTTTATAAGAGTTCCAGCGTTGATTCGAAGAGTAGCTGCAATCTTGCAAAGTTCCCGTTTAGGTCGAGGAGGTGCCACTTAACGGAACAGGTCAGTTCCAGTTTTTGGAGGTAATACAGTTTTATTTCCATTTCTATTTCATTATGGGGCTTCCAGTTCTCCCACAAATTCATCAGACCTCATGGAGCAGCTCTCTGTGTAAGCCTTCCAAATCTTATTTATGCTGCTGGATCTGAATGTCCAGTTCTTCCTCCACCTCCGATGTGGGAGAGGGTGGCTGTGGGGTAGTTGCTGATTCTGCTGGGAGTGAAGCTCCTGCTTGTGCCGGGGGGTTTGCTGTTGTCAGTGGTTGTGCTAGGGATAGAGTAGCCTGAAACCCTATCTGAAGTCCTAGAAGAAGTTCAGTTTGTAGGAGGAGTGGTGCTGTGTGGCCAAGCTCCACCATGGTTGCAGATAGTCCTGTCAGCTACTCCATATTCCATATTAGGTCTTTTTCCCTCTCTTCATTGCAAATATCTTTCCAGATGGCTGCTCCTGCTGCTGGGCCTCTGGCGGGGCTGTAGAAAAAGAATAACATATTTAGCTTAAAATTGTTGTATGCATAACATCATTCAGTGTTGGTATGTTAATTTTTCAATTATGTGTTGCATCAGTGAATACAATGTCATAAGTCTGAGACTGACAAGATGTTTTTGACACCTTGCTCCTTTTATTATCAAATTCATATTACACAGTGCTGGATGTGTTTCAGGGCACCATAATTAGTAATTTGTGGTCATATTGTATTTATGCTATTTATATTGCAGTTACAGAGCCATTGCTATATGATGTAGGCCATATCAGTGAGTATGACTGTATGTTTGTTGAATATGATTGATGATTGTGTTTTATTATGTGGGTCAGTTTCTCACCTTGTAGCATCTCTGGTTGGTCCAGGTTTAGTAATGCCAACCACAGTGATTGTGGACATTCTGCTCCTCAGGCATTTCTCCTACACGTCATATTCCACCACTGTAGTGGGACCATCACCTGCAAGTCTTGCTCTTGTTATTTCCTCAGCCATCTTCTTCTTTACTATGGTCCAGCAGTCATCATATAGGTGTTTCAGGCTCTTCAAATCCCTAACGTGAACTCCCACAGCGCTAACCTCTGCTAACACCTTTCTTCACATCCTTGCCCTTCAACCAATTGGTCTTCATGGAGTATATGTCATGGATGGCATTTACGAGCACAATGAATTCCTTCTGAGAGTAATTAGGGTGCTATGTTTTTTGTCAGCTTCTAGACCTCTGTGCCAGGATTGTTTCCTACCTGAGATGAACATCAAGCCTACGACTCACCCTATTCTTCCATTAACAACCCCATAGGCCTCCCTCACTGGCTCTACATCTGGTGTGCCTGCACTAGGTGGAGCACCTAACTCTCCACTACTTCCCCTTTCTCCTACACCTCTACCTTTACTACACCTCCCCCATTATCCTCACCTCACCCCCTTTCCACATATCTTACCTTTTCCCTCCTCTCCCTCTCTAAAACCTCACCTTTCTCTCCACCTCTGCCACGGGCTCCCTTTATCTCCAATACTCTCCTCTCTTGCTCTACCCTCTTCACTTCCACTCTTCTTGTCGGATGTGCAAACTTAAAAGCAGTGACACCACCCACTCACAGATACATTCACAGACACACTCAAAGAAACAAGCACTATCACTTCACACACACGATTAAATGGAAAGAAAATGTAAACATATTTTTAATGGGGGTGAGCTGTCTAATAAACAACTTCAATGCCCTAATCTTTGGCTTTCACCAAACATTCCAATTTCTAGAAACAGATATACAAATATGAATTTGTCATGCAGAGCTGCCACTTACCAATTGCCAACATAAGTTGTTGAAAGTATCCATCAAAGCATTCACTGATGGCTGTTGCAATGTCTTGTCCAGAAACGTTTTGAAATTCTTGAAAAACTTTGGAAAAAAAGATAATAGTAATTTGTACTTTCTTGTATATATTAAAATATGCTATTTTTTTTTAGAGCTATTTTTTGGGCTGCTATTATATAATTTCTCTATCTTGGTATCTAGCCTCATTCTTCAGTTTTTCCTTTACATTTTTATACTTGCTAATCTTTCAAAGGCAAGTTTCATCTAAATAAAGACTGCTCTTATAAGAAAGGGTACAACTAGTAAGTTATTTTTTTTTTGCTACATAAAGGTTAAACATTATCTTAATCAATTAGATTAGAAAATGCTAAATGTTAAGTACCAGTGACAGAAATGGTTCATCAATGGAGACTATTCTTCAAACTTTGAGCAGTGACTGCCAAATTAGACATATTCTATAACATGTACATTCATATTTATACTTTTTTAATTGTGCTCTGTTACATAAATCAAATGTAATTTTGTATGAAACATTATTTTTCTGCTAGTTTGTATCACAATGTCTGACATTGCAAAAGGGCTCCATTTTGTTTATACTGAATACTATATTAATTTGGATATTAAACATGTGGCTATTACCCATCCACAATTGCTGGTAGCTTTTGTTACATAAGATCATTTGCAGCATATTTTTGTGCTCTCCTGTTCTTCTTTGGCATGCATCCCATAGGACCTAGAAAGAATCATGGATATTAATAAACTGTAAGAGCTATTTGATGTATACAATTCCGCTATATCTTCTGTTTGGAATTTACAGTATCTCTGGCTCCCCTTGCATTACAGCCTTAAGTTCAATGTTTTGTTAATCTGAATTGTATGGGATGTATCAGAACACCAAAGTTTGTGAAGTGAAATGAGAAAGATATATACATAAAACTATTTTTTAGAAATAGAAAACAGAAAATTGGCATGTGCGTATGTATTCACCCCCTTTGTTATGAAGCCCATAAAAAGCTCTGGTGCAAAGAATCACCTTCAAGAGGCACCACTAACAAAACACTGCCATGAAGACCAAGGGACTCTCCAAACAAGTAAGGGACAATGTTGTTGAGAAGTACAAGTCAGGGTTAGGTTATAAAAAATATCCAAAAATTTGATGATGCCCAGGAGCACCATCAAATCTATCATAACCAAATGGAAAGAACATGGCACAACAGCAAACCTGCCAAGAGACGGTCGCCCACCAAGACTCGGGGCAAGGAGGGCATTAATCAGAGAGGCAACCCTGGAGGAGCTGCACATAGGACTACAATAAGCCGTACGCTCCATAGAGTTGGGCTTTATGGCAAAGTGGCAAGAAGAAAGCCATTACTTTTAGCAGAAAACAAAATGGCACATTTTAAGTTTGCGAAAAGGCATGTGGGAGACTCTCAAAATGTATGGAGGAAGGTGCTCTGGTCTGATGAGACAAAAAATGTAACTTTTCGGCCATCAAAGAAAACATTATGTCTGGCCCAAACCCAACACATCACATCACCACAGTGAAACATGGTGGTGGCAGCATCGTGCTGTGGGGATGTTTTTCAGCAGCCGTGACTGGGAAACTGGTCAGAGTTGAGGGAAAGATGGATGTTGCTAAAGACAGGGATATTCTTGAGCAAAACCTGTACCACTCTGTGAGTGATTTGAGGCTAGGACGGAGGTTCACCTTCCAGCAGGACAATGACCCCAAACACACTGCTAAAGAAACACTTGAGTGGTTTAAGGGGAAACATGTAAATGTGTTGGAATGGCCTAGTCAAAGCTCAGACCTCAATCCAATAGAAAATCTTTGGTCAGACTTAAAGATTGCTGTTCACAAGCACAAACCATCCAACTTGAACAAGCTGGAGCAGCTTTGCAAGGAGGAATGAGCAAAAATCCCAGTGGTAATATGTGGCAAGCTCATAGAGACTTAGCCAAAGCGACTTGGAGCTGTGATTGCCTCAAAAGATGGCTCTACAAAGTATTGACTTTAGGGGGATAAATAGTTATGCACATTTACTTTTTCTGTTATTTTGTCCTATTTGTTGTTTGCTTCACAAAAAAAAAAAAAACACATCTTCAAAGTTGTGGTCATGTTCTATAAATTAAATGATGCAAATCCTCAAACAATGTTAATTCCAGGTTGTGAGGCAACAAAACATGAAAAATGCCAAGGGGGGTGAATACTTTAGCAAGGCACTGTATTACTATCTATTTACATTTTCAGGATTGCATCATTTGGAGAAAAAAGAAAATAATACACAATAACTATATCTCTGAGGTTACAATAGTTTATTAAATTGAAATGTATAAAAAATGAAGCTTCATTAAAGAACCACTGAAACACCATATTTATGATATGTTGACATGAAGAACTTAATAAATAATATACAAAATTGAAATTTTATATTACATTTTGCATTGAAGTCAATAGATATTCTCTTTGTTTCTAACAGGATAAGAATGTGAGGAACTGTGGATTAAGATAAAATGTTTGCCCAAAATGTAAGATTTTTGCTAAAATTGATTTTATGGTCATTGCTGCGAAATTTTGTTACGTAGCCCAAAATGTGAAACTACAGTGGTCATTCAAATCCAAGTTTGTCGAATTACAATTATGGTCTTTAACAAAACAAATGAAACACTGATTTATGATCATTATTTGACATGTAGAAATTGTACCAATGGAAAACAAATGAAACAAGTATATGACATTACTCCTTACCATTGCATCTTGTGCTGCCATTCCAGGATCTGCATATCCCTCCTCTCTGACTCCCTGAAAAATGTTAGTGGACAATAGTTTTGTCAAAGGAATTTATCTTTTTTTTTACATTTGAATATCTAGTCAAATATGTTTTATAAAATAAATTGAGTTGCCGCTGTGTTTGTGAAAATGAAGTATGTAGTTCATATTTTTTTAATTATAAACATACAAATATAAAGTCATTGAAACATTCACAGGAAGGATGATTAAAGAATATCTGTAATGCATTTCAAAGTAAAGTTCATATATTGTTTGTTGGACAGAGACTCTTAACAACAGTATGTAGTTTAAAATAAATGAAAGTGAATTTTTTTGCATACTTTTTTAAATTGAATGTTTTCCCTCTAAATGCATTACATTATTATATATAGTACATTTAATAATGATGTGCAGGCCCAAAACAAATAGGCCAGAGGCTTGATTTGAACCCAGGTCCTATTGACTACTCCTGGTGTAGATCATACCAAAACGGTTTAGATTACTTAGAACAATTATAACATACACAATAACACAATGCATATTATAGTAATAACGATAATAATACAATCTTAAATCACAATATTAAGCACATAAAAGAACATGAAAGTGCAGGGAAAACAATTACCTCAGTTCAGTTTAAAGAGAGCATTACAATCATCTGGAGCTGTTAAAGGTATGTGCAAGTGAGCTGGGTTATGATTGCATCTGATAGAGGGGAATTAGTAGTGTATGATTACACTTATTTACATGCACTATGTTTTTTTAGCTTTGCATTAAAAAACTGTTGCAGGTGATGTTTACACCCCCAGAATTGAGCTAGGCTTCTCAGGGTTCGATTTTGTAAGAATGAACCCACTGTGTGCGCATTCCCAGCTTTGCAGCCAAACAGCAATGCTGTATGCAGCCAGCTAGATAATGCTGCTACACTACTTAGAACTAAAGATCCTTAAAGGACCATAAATAAAACTTCAAATAAAAATCCCTGAGCTGTTACACAGTTGTTCTTTAAACATACACCCTCTCCTTGATAAATTCTGACAAATTATAGTTGTACTGAAACCAAACATTTCAGCTTCTTCTTTCTATTCTAATCTGTCTTTTAGGCGAATGAGCATTTAAGCTTGATATATTGTCCTGCGATGACTGCAAAGTCTGAGGAAGAGAGGTGTGCGTGTGTCTCTGTGTGAGTGCATGCAATTCACTGGGTCTGGGAGAGATCTTGGGGGCAATTCACTGGGGCTTGGGGCAATTAACTGGGGCTGGGGGAAGTATCACCTGGGATGTAGATAAAACAGTCAGTGAATGAAGGAACTTGTTCTGGTTATTATAGAAATCTAAAGGAAAGCTGCAGCTCAATTCACAGACCAAAAAGGTACAATGTATTATGTATGCTAATTTTCCCTGGGAATTTCAGGGGGTTTCAACATTGATAGAAAACAGTTTGCAAATGCAAGAAATTCAGGAAACTTCAGGGTAACGGGTTTATATGTTTATTTTTGTATTTGTTCATGCAAACATTTTTTTTTCATACACTACTAATTATCCTCCATCAGATGCATTAATAATCCAGCTCACTTGCATATATCTTTAACATAATCGTGCCTGGGTAAACATGACCATGGCTTATGCTTTGTCTATGCATGAACCAGAAAGTGAAATAAAGTATGGATTTGTCCTGAGTGTTTGTTACTAGCAGTGAGGCACCACACATAAATAGCCTGCACATCCACTTACTTAAGAGTAGAATAGAAAACAACTGAAGTTAAAGTCATGTTTGTTATCCTGATATTTTACAGACAGCTTGTTGGAATCCTACGCATGGATGGATGACACTGGACATTTTTGTAACCTTTATTTTGCCTATTGAATGCTTTGGTAGCATAATGATTTATACATTAATGATAGAAATGATGCTACCATACCTGAACCAAATTCATTAATGCGTCTCTGAAATGGCCTGAGGTCTCCGAATAAATGTCTTGATCAAGGTTGCTGCCATATTCTAGAACATAAATAATGTTTTATTGTTTTTAAAAGATAAACAATCTAAATAACAAATACCATATTAAAAGTTCTTAAGTACTTAAAATAATACTTTATTTCATGTATAATTTTTGTGTTATATCGATCCTGGCAATCAATGTGTTAATACATATACTGTAACTCGCATGTGATAGAATATCATATTTGCGGCTTTATTAATATTGCATTATGTCTGGAATGTGTGTTCGATCGTAACCTGTAATTGAACCCCGTAAGACTTTGAAATCCATCCTCCAATTTTCTGTGACGAAATGCTGACGATCTCTGTTTCCATTTGCTTCATCTAAACTCGTAACTACGGGCTTGCTTAACTGATTACGTTCTAGCACGCAAATCCGATGGCCGACAAATGGTTTATGGTTTTGCGTCTCCAGCTCGTAGCTCGCAACCTTTTTAATTTAATAGAACCATAACTTTTTCAAGCCAGTAGAGATTGCAAGCTTCATGTTAGAGTCCCTGGCTTGGAATTTAATAGGGCCCTTAGAGTCCTTTGTTCTGTAATAGACATTACATAAGTAAATACCCTAGCTAACTGGTAAAGTTAACGTAAGGTTTATGTTTCTCTTAAAGATAAGAAGATATTCCTCCCTAAGTTCTCATACATATATAGACAAGGGGCCTCATTCTATTAACGGCCGTAAAATGGCCGCAAAGCTGCGATTCCTTGCGGCCATCTTCCGGCCCCGTGTAGAGCTACTGCTACCTTGCTATTCAAATGGACGGCGCCGCAAGGATATACCTCTTACAGCCGGCTGCACATCATGCAAACAGCCGCAAGAGTTTTTCCTGCACCCGTAAATCTTGTTTTCCGGCCGCAAAGTCAGAAAACTGTAAATGCAAATATAAATTCAAGATGGCACTGTAAAGCTCCATAAATGCTACGCATCATAATGGGGGACATGAGGATTAATAGCAACACCCTCTCAAGCTTGCACATCGCCCAAATCCGATATATCATTTACGGTTTACTTTCTGTCCCGTAGTCCCGCGGGCTCGTCCTTGTTAAAACCCGTACGGGTTCGGAGGTTGAAGGCCGCAAACAAAGCATTGTAGAAGCCAATATATATTCAATCCAGCACTGCAAAGCACTGTAAATGATGGGGAACATAATGGGGGGCATGAGGAATAGCAAAACATTCTCAAGCTTGCACATCGCCAAATTGTACTTTGATTTTAAAATCCGTCCAAGTCCCACGGACTTCAATAATCAAGCCCGTAGCTCGTTATTCAAACCCATGCGGGCTTGCATGATAGATAAAAAACGAAGATTGAACATGAAGTTAAATATCTTTACTTGCGGATTTGAGAGTAGGGGAATGTTGAGCTATTAATTCTAAAACCAAACATCACTTTCACTTTTAATAAAAGTACAGGATGTTTTTTCTATGCTACGACTTGTAAGTAAGCCCTTTACGACCTATTTTACCCATTTACGGACTTGACGGAGGCTAATCCCGCAGCCTTTGTGGGTCTGAGGTGCTCCAAGCCCTTGGGACTTTGTCCACGGACATTTGACTTGAATTTAACTAAAAATGATTGTTGTGCTATGAATGCTAACACCTCCAATCACTTTATCGTCTCATCAAAATGCAGGATGGCTTTATTATGTGCTTAATTGGGTGCTAGCGGGACCTTTTTGGTGCAAGTAAGCTGCGGCTCGGTTTTAGATAATTACGGCCATGACGAGAGGGTTTACATAGCAATTGAATAGCAACCAGGGCTTTCTTGCGGCCGAAACTCTTGCGGCCGTGTAAGATCAAAGGCTTTCCTGCTGCGCCTGCGGTCGCAAGGGATAACAGGGCGCCGGCCGCAAGCCTGCCCTCGGCCGCAAGGGAATAGAATAGGCAAATAGCCTGCGGCCGGTCCTTGTGGCCACGCATCTCCTACGGCCGTTAATAGAATGAGGCCCAAAATGTCTACTTTCTCATTCATAAATTTGTATATGGTATGTGATAAATGACAGTAATACTTTTTACTTTGAAAGGTCATTATCTTATTTTAATTATAATTTTTGATTGTAATTCGATGATGCAATGGCATCCTCTAATGTTGAAGTATTAATTGATTTGTCTAGTACAAGAATACATCCTCTAAAGGGTTAAATATTTTATGACATCAATAAAATTTCTGATTGGTTGCCAAGTACATAACCTAATTTGAATACATGATAAGCAAATTAAGTTGTGGGTATAATTTGGAGAGAAACCATGCTCTCTGGGGGAGAAGGAGACACATACACACACCTCTCAACAAACATAGACTCCTGGACAGAGAGAAACTTCCTAAGAAGACATATTAACAAATATTTGGACATTCCCAAAACATAGCTAATTAAAAATGCATTTTCCATTATCCACAAATAAACCTTCACAAATTACTGACAAAAGAATCTATACACTTACATACCTAGGGCCTCATTCTATTATCGGCCGTAGGCGCTGCGGGGCCGCAAGCTATTCTGCTATTCTATTCCCCTCCGGCCGGGGATTCCGGCAGGCTTGCGGCCGCACGCGCCGGAGGAAATCCTTTGATCTAAAACGGCCGCAAGAGTTTCGGCCGCAAGAAAAGCCCGGTTGCTATTCTATTGCTCCGGGAACCCTGTCTGCAAGGCTAAAAGTGAGCCGCAGCTTATTTGCAGCAAAAAGGTCCCGCTAGCACCAATTAAGCACATAATATAGCCCAAATAAAGCCATCCTGCACTTTGAGGAGACTATAAAGTGATTGTAGGTGTTAGCAAAAATAGCACAACATTCCCCTATACTCAAATCCGTAAAAAAAATTTTTTATTATATATGTCAAATATGCATGTAAAAAGTCCAGAGTGCTTGGATCACCTCAGACCTGGCCACGCTGCGGCCGGAAAATAAACAGTTAATGTAAACTCGGATTTGGGCTAATGTGCAAGCTTGAGAGTGGGTTACTATTAATCCTCGTGTCCCCCAATATGATCCCTAGCATTTACAGAGCTGTACAGTGCTGTCTTGAATTTATTTTTGACTTTAAAAATTTTGGAGCTTACGACCGGTTCCAAGATATGCGGCCGGCCGTAAGGGGAGATCCTTGCGGGGCCGTATAATAGAATTGCGAGGTAACAGAACCCCTGCAAGGAATCGCAGCCTTACGGCCGATTTACGGCCGATAATAGAATGAGGCCCCAAGAACTTATATATGAATGGGCTGAGTCATTTGATGAAATCAAATGCAACAACTAGGTATTGTATAAGATTATTATTTCTCTAAATGTTATTTCTTTTTTACTACAATCATGGACATATTTTGTTAATTTACTATAAAATAGATTGCTATTTAATATTTACCTGATATACACAATATTACTATAATTTGTAAATTATAAGTTGACGTATAATTTACAAATTCATAAATACCACAAATTATAGCAATCCAATATATTTTGATTAGACTGAAAAATATATTTTCTTTAAATTAAAGATAATATCTCAACTATAAAAGCTATAACAGCTATAAAATATTAAAATGGTATGATATCTTAGTAAAATAGATATTTGTAAACATATCAAAATATTTAAAACTATCTCTGATGTCATAATTACCATATTGATTTTATTAAGCATATTGTGCATGTCTTATATAGGATTATGTGGACAATGTGATAATAACTGATACTTATTAATTGCTGTACCTTGATATATATATCTGTTACAATTGTTTATACCATATTGTTATATTAAAATATAAACAAAAATAGTATTAAAATATACGGAATTATTATTTTTGCTAATTTATAATAAATATCTTTTCACATAATACAGTTCTGTTTATTTCATGAGGCCAAGGCATATATATATTTTGAAGTAAGAATTTTAAATTAGTCGAAATTGGCAAATATATAAAATATTTAATTTTTAATTAATATTAATAAAGGTTAATGATATTAATAATATCACCATATTAATTGCCAAAAACCACGACTCTCTCTCTCTCTCTCTCTCTCTCTCTCTCTCTCTCTCTCTCTATATATATATATATATATATATATATATATATATTTGAAACAACAGTGGCCATCTAAGTAAAGAAATATTTTTATTCTTACACACATCTAAGATGAGAAGATCTCAGTTTTTAGTACAGAATGGCCCCTATTACATTTCTTAAAATTTGCAGCAGTTATAGAGTGATAAAATTGAACAAGCCCGCAACTACATGGCCAAAATCCCAAACCGTAAACCATGTAACCATAAGTAGCATTTCAGGACATAATCGTGATGAATTAAGCAAGCCCGTAACTATCGATTTCGAAACAGCCAATAGTAAATGAGACTGTCATCATTACGTCAGTAAAACATGATAGGGTGATCAGACTCACAATCCAGAAATGTTGAAATTTAAAAAATCAATAAATCAATAAATCTACTGGTCCAGTGCATGCAGGTTCCATGACATATATTAATCCATCGATTGACGGGATCAATATAACACGGAAATAAAACTTAAACTTTTTTTTTGTTCTGCAGACTGTTGTGCAGTTAATTCTAATGTCTTACATCACTTTCCCTGTTTTTTAAAGTGCAGTATTGACTTTTTATTTGCTTTTATAGTGTTACGAACAGGTATTTATCCCCCTTGCAAGTCCTCTTTAGTACTCGTAGGATTTTTGCCTACATTTGCCAACTACGGGAGTGAAAGCAATTGCGGGCTTCCGCAATTGTAGCAATTTCATAGTGATTTGCAATTTTAGCGATTGTGGGCTTGACAGATCAAAGGCTTAGCTGAGTCGGAGTTCCAATTTTGAAAACCACAGAAATTTCCAGCCTGTAACCTACAGATCGATTGCGGGTAACGAAAAGAGGCCAATTTAATAGCAGTAACTTTCACGGGCTACATTACGGTCTACAGTAACTACAATTTGGACCATTTAATAGGGGTCAATGTCCTTTACAACACAACCTTTTAAAAGCAAGTTATTAAACAGGAGTAAATAAAGAAAAGTTACGCATTAGGTAGGCTTCTTTTAATTGAAATATATCTCCACTTGTTCTTGATGCTAAAATATCAATCAGACAGTTTTCCTCCGTTCCAACTCCCTGCAAAGATATACAAAATAAATGTAATAATTTCAGTTAGTTACACAAATTAAAAATGTTTTAGCAACATATCCAGTAACTCCTGACTAATATTTAGGAATACACTAGCTTAAGGATAGTTAATAGAGGATCTTGGTTCACATTAAGACTTATTAAATGTGCTATATAACCCTTGTAGTTAAGAAAGCTATCAGCTAATTGTGTCCAATTCCTAGTTTGCTATATAACTTTATTTTCTGTGACTTTTTGGATGCCTTTTTGGACACAAAAATTTGTGTTACGGACGTTGTGAATGCTGTAAATATAACCACTACATCTATCCAGTGTATTGCAACATTCAATTATGTCTAGATTTGATTGTAGAAAAACAGCATTTATATTTCCACCTATAATCGGACATGGTCTCTCATGGGATAAAAAACCTTCTTTAAAAAATACAAAACACTAGGCTTTGATTAGAAGTTAACCTGGCAGAGGACGTGATGTGAAACCTCCCACCTCCTAAAGAGCTGCAATTTAAGAAACCTTTACCCTAAACTGATGCAGAACAATGCCTCTAGAATAAAAAATAGGGGTGGTCTATCAACTTCGTCAGAGAGAGTAGATGATAATTTGATGATTTGAGTCTAACATGAATTGACATAATTGAAATCTAGTGTTACAGAGAGATCAGTCTCCTTTGATCTAAAATCAGCACACTTCATCATAATAGTCTTCCCTTTACAAAGAGTCTTTCAGTTGTGACATGATTGATGTTTTTGGTGGGGGGTCTGCATAATTTTTGAACTGCATCAAAAGTCTGCATGTGATAAATGATTAAACATGAAAGACTGTTTGTACAGTTGAAAGAATTAACGTTATTTTGTAAATCATAGAATATTGACCTATTATTTAATAGTAGCAGACCTTCTGCTTTGTATTATCAGTTCTTACATTTTTCACTATCTAAATGCCTATTTTCACTGCAAGAAGTCTGTAGAACACGTTCTTGTGAAGAAGAAGAAAATAGGTCCTCAGAATTCACAGGATAAACCAAACTTGAATTCACTGTTGAAGTTGTGGTTCCAATAAGCAAGCTTTCATTGTTATGGCTCCATAAAACATACTCCATTGATTGCTAACAACTTTACCACATCTGGAACATGACCAATAGGAAATATTTTGATCTTCATTTTTGTGGAATTGCATTTACCTTCATTGCGTGCCAAAGTTCATGGGCATCATAGGATGGTGGAGCATACATCAAGCCAACCATGACTTCCTTGAAATGGCCATCAAGATTTTCTCGTAGGTCACCAATCAAATCCTTTAATGAAAGATACAGGAAATTGCAAAACCTTTAATCAATAACAATTAAAAATCTAACAATATAAAATCGGTCATAATCCCTACAAAGTTATAACAAATACATATTTCTTACTAGTCTATCTGAGGTGATAAAAACTTAAAATTTACAGGATTGCTACTGTAGTGAATAAAACACGTGACCTTTTTTTTTACTTTCACTATCGTTTAACAATCAAATCCCCTTCTGGATCGCTACCTTGTCGTGGTGAAGGGGCTTGTGTACCTAAATGAAGCTGTGAGCTATACAATGTAGGGTCACTCAAGATGGGCAGGTCATAGTAAAGAGGTCAGACAAATTATGGTCCAATTGAGAAGGACCTGGCAACCCACTTCAGTATATTTGCCAAGAAAACCAAATGGTTAAGTGTGTCCATATGTTCTGTGTCCATATGGCCATTGATAGTCGGACATGACTGAAGCACTGAACAACAACAACGACTTATCTAATAAGGTACCTGATGGCAAATAATGATTTAGATCAAGAACCTGAAACCATAAAGGAAACAGTACAGTAGGGAGCCTAATCGCACTTGTAGAAATGAATGTTTAATTACATACATTTTAAGGCTATGCTGACACAGGAAAATAATTATATTTCTTTACTCACTTTTTCTCATCTCTATTTGGAGTGTGTTTTGACATTTGTTGTGAAGTAAACAGGAGATTCACTGGTTTCTGTAAGCCATATGTTGTTTTCTTCAGCTTACCTGTCACTTCCAAGATATTAGTAGCTTGTGGATACCCTCTGACATGTCAGAGAAAACCCACTCCGAAATGTGTTTTTCTTTTTGAATTGGTAATAAACTGTACTCCAAGCAAACATCTGTCTTGTATCACTACATGCTCCATTCCAAACCTATCCACATCTAAAATCATTAATAATCGGTATTTATAAGCTGAATTGTATATGCTCTGTATCCTGAAATTTATATAGCTAATTTGTTTAACCTTAAATGCTACATATTGTCAAGAATGACAAAATGGCATTTTCATAGTAGTTACTGAAAAAAAATGTGTATGCACACCTATTACTACTGTTTTCTACCTTTGAAAAGTTTAAAATCCACCACATTTGGCTGTAGGATTAAACAGCAATCTTAAAACATGGCATGGCTTGCAACTCTGAAGCAAATCTATTTAACTCTACGTTTCTGGTCACTATGGGGTTATCTACATAATGACCACACAATTTGCATTCTGGGTTTTACTGTTGTTACCGTAATGACCCATACATGGGTGTAGTGGAACTATTCAAAATGTGCTGGATGTTGATGGTTACATTTATTCAACACCTCAGCTTTTTTAAAGATTTGATTTGGGAAGTGGTCAAACATATGTAAAATATATGTGTGTAGAAAATTCTGCATGTAGCATAAGCCTAATTATATTAAATTATGAATTATGACTATGTTTTTAAATACCCCATTCTTCCTTAGGGGTTTCCATATTGGTCTGTCTCACTCTGCCAGTAGATCAGGAACTGGAAATGTGTGAGTTGATCAGACAGTAGATAGCAAATCTCAAAATTGCATCTTCTAATGTACACAGTATGGTTGACTGATTCCTATTAGTCTGTGAGGTCATGCTGTTCAAGAGACAGCACAAATTAATCATGTGGACCAAAATGAATCAACTGGGCATGCTCTTAAATAGAAAATGCAATGATGCATACACAATGACCTGCTCTGGGAGATGGGTAGAAATAAAGGAAGCTAATGTGATAGCCCTGTTTTTCTACTGTAGTGTCTCTTTAAGAGCACTTCTTGGCATGTTTAAGCACAACATATACACTTGCCATCTTGTTATATTTTAATTTCAACTTCTAAATGACTTTGTTGGATCTAATTTTAGAAACTGCTCTGTGTGTTACGCCGTCTTCAGCGCGCATGCTGAAGTCGCGCTGACATATGGGCGCAGACAATTGGGCAGCACACAAATGTGCGCTGGGCTAGAAGCGATCACGCGCAATAGCGTGCCCCCACCAGCTTCATCTGTTACTGGCAGCTCTACTAGAGAGACCCCTTAAACCTCTATACTAAAACCCCTACACTGCCTATACTAAGCCCTCTGTCCCTTGCCTGTACCCCTGCCTGGTCTCTCTCCCTTCTTCTACCCGCTTGTTCTCTCCTCTCTGTCTCCCTCCTCCCATCCACATTTATTACACCTGTGCTTGGCATCTGTAAGCTCTTGGGGTGTAACTGCTCCTTACCAGGCCTGGCTGCGGCCCATTAGTCAGGGCGCACTATTGCCCGTGGCATGGGGTAAGTAATAAATGTGGATGGGAGGGAGAGATGTGCGACAGAGAGGAGAGAACAACGCGCTGAAGTCGGGCTACCGTTCTGTGTAGATAACACTGATGGTTGTACGTATTTTGCATGTAAAAAAACAAGCAAATAAACAAAAAGAAAACAAAAAAAGCATTGTATAGTAGAGAATTCTAAACAAATCAGTTATAAATAAAGTTATGTTTCTTATTTTATTGGTTTGACAAATATGTGGGTAAGAAGACTGTTTCACATATTAATTATTATTGATCTGGTATGGTTTAATTTATAGATTTCTTATATCTTAGATAATATATATCATCAAAAAAGTATTATTAAAAAAAAAGTATATAAAATTATATATATCATCAGAAAGTTAATTTTAATTAGAAAAATAATAGATTTATGTGCTTCTCTGTGGATGAATCCATTATATTTAGATGTAAATTGTGTGTGAGAGGGGAGCAGGTCAAAAACCCGCTAATGAAGGATTCTCCTCTTATCAAGCTCATTGGGGAATGTACTAAGTATCTCAATTGTATCTAATGTTATCTCCTGATTTACTATGTACTATTTCCTATGGAGAAAAACAGGCTTTCTCCCCTTATTTCCTCCATTGTATCCGATACTTAAAGTGCAATTGCTGACAAGTTAAAATGCATGGCTTCACACATATTATTTGCTTATCATAGACTACTGCAACGATAACTTTCTTTACCAGGCTTCATATCTTAGTGCTCCAAGTTGAATTGGGTAAATGCATATGTAATAAATGCATTGTTACATACCTAAGAGTATTGTAACTTACACCACATTTACTTTGTTGTATCTGAAATGAGGGATGGGGAAACAGGGATCAGAGAGCCTCATTATGATAACTAGATGATGTTGAAGTTAACACCCCTTCCCCCTTACTGGCACAGTAGCAGACTCCTTGCTTCAGGAAATGCAGTCACAGCTCTCCAGACATTTTAAACTCCCTTCCCACACACAATTTTCACCTACATATCATGGATTAATCCATGGTCAAACAGAAGTATTTAAATCTATTTTTTCCAATTAACAATGTTTTTTTTCCATATTTTTTTATTGTACAGTGGTCCTTTAATTTTTTTATGGTAAAAAGTAATCTTATAATATGTAACATTATGCTATTATAAATGCATGAAAGAAGTGTTACCATTCCATGACTCTTAAATTATAATGTTTTTTACATAATATGACTGACATAATTTGTTTAATGGGTCATATTGCAGTTAATAGATTAAAACCAATTAGGAAACCTGTATTAGGTTTCACAAGATAGCATTATTCACAGTGATGATCGACAGTTTATTTGAGACATTTTATACCCTGCCATACATGCTCCCATAGGCCTCAGCAATCATAATCCTTTGTGCACTGCTGCGCTGAGTTAGAATATCAATCAAGACGTCCTTGTCACATCCTGTAGAAAAAGAAGTACATGTTTCAACTAATACCCTCTTGATATTTAGTGGCAATCACAAAACGTATACAGTTCTTGAATATATTGGAAAAACCTGCAATAGACACTGTTTTGGACTACTAATTTATGTGGTGTTCACAAAGTCATCATTCATAAACCTCTAGTAAGGATGTCACATGAAATAACATTCACAGCTTTTAATATATAAATCTGGGCAAAATCAACACCTTTTCTGCTTAAACTGTTAAAAGATATTAATATAGAATTATATTTAATACTTTTGCACAATTATATATTTCTACATGTTTAAAGACTCTTTAAAATCATGACTACAATATTTTTTGTTTTTTTAGTGAGGCTTGTTAGTAAATTTAAAGACTTAATTTTAAAGAGTTTTAAAGATTCATTAACTATCAGCACATTTTGTGACCTTTATATTAATGCGCACTAAATAATTAATAAAGCAGTATAAAATAGGTATATTTCAGAAAATAGCCACCTTGTGAATGCTTATTTCTTACTGAAAATATCTGCAAATATTACCATGTTTGCTGGAATGCGATTTCACCCTAGATTCACACACTTCGCCTATATGCAATTACTTTACTGAATGCAGATAACTATTCAGAGTTTTTACTGAATGCATTGGCCAGCGCGGAGGCAGCACAGGCACGTCGGGTCTGATGCAGCGATGCGTGACCCGGCGGAGCCTGCGCGCTGCTGATTGGCTGGGGAGAGGAGGAGGGACTTCCTCCCGTTTCACGGGCTTCCTCCTCACTCAGCGCCGGCCATTGAGCTGATTCCCTCCCTCTCCTTGAGTCGGTGGTCAGTTAGGAATGTAGCAGATATACTTGAATGGTATGTCTACGGATTGAGTTTGGTTGAGCAAAGTTCAGGAATCTTAAGTTAAGTTTTTAAAAAAAAAGAAAAAAAAAGGGGGTGGTAAAGAGTTGAAGAGTGAGGATTTTGTGATTTCTCAGTTAGGATGCAAGTAGGAATGTCTTTGGTTGGCGGGAGGTGAGGCACCCGGCCCACAGGCTTTAGTGGGCATTGCCCTGCCTCATGGGCTTGCTAATTGGTTATTGGTTTATGGTTGCTTTAATAAAGCTGTGGCCCGAGAAACGCTGGGTCAGTGTGTTTATTCTAACGCCCAATGGATCTTGCCAGGGTCATGCTTAGTATTAGTGCTTTCAATAGGGCAATATATTAAGCTCCTTTCTGGATTGCTACCTTGTCGTGGTGAAGGGGCTTGTGTACCTCTGTGAAGCTGTGAGCTTTACCATGTAGGGTTACCCAAGATGGGCAGGTCATAGCAGAGAGGTCAGACAAATTGCGGTCCACTGGAGAAGGAACTGGCAACACACTCCAGTATCTTTGCCTCGAAAACCTTATGGATTAGCACAACCTGACAAAATGTGCCTGGCATGCTGCGGTCCATTGCGTCACAGAGAGTCAGACACAACTGAATAACTAAACACATATATTAAGCCTTGTCAGCCTCTTGATATTGTAAATCAACACAAACAATCTGACTGCATACAATTGTTTGGGCCTCATTCAAATGCAATTTGGCCAATTGACTAAGGCTCTATATAAGCACAGAGCATATTATTTTACCTTAAGTTTTTAGTTACTGAAGACCTTGCTTTTGGATAGACGTTCACCAACTAAAAACTTCTGTAACAAAATATGCTCTGTGCTTATATAGAGCCCTATTCAATTGGCCAAATTGCATTTGAATGAGGCCCTTTGTGTTGTATTATTATGCTAATATGCAGGCCAGAAGACTATTTGGTATTGTGCTTGGTAAGTGTAGAGAAGGTGATGTAACTGCATTATAGCCCAGATATAGGTTATGTTTGTTTAATTATCAAATCATTATGTCATCAATTAGCATAATTAAGCAGCATAATTCAGCATAACAATGAAGCACAAACAAAGCTGACTAACTCAGCAATGATTTTCTTCCAAAAAAATAACTGGGACAATATATAGCCATTTTTTCACGCTCTTTCAGAAAAACGACTTGATTAAATATGTCCCTTTTATATTTACCAAACATCTTCCCTATGTGCAGTATTTAATAATTACTACTATTAAGTATTACTAGTGCTTAATTTGATAAATGTATAATATAATTGTATATGCTTGGCACACCACACTTTATTGAAAACACATTTTGTGACATACTATTTTTTAAATATTGATGGCTATTTCATGCGATTGAGAGTTGATTGTTATGTTACTTCACTATTTAGAATACCTGTAATAATCTTTACCTAACATAATAACTATCAACAGAATACATTTATGGTGTATAACTTTTCATCTGAGCTGAAAAGACTTCGGTAATGAGTTGTCTACATTTATATTTGGTTATAACTCTGCCTAACCTTTATATACTGCACGTCAGTTTAATATTCACTGACGATGCTTCATTTAAACTATAAACTGAATGTTTCTCTGAAGAGAAAGACTTTTGCCTTGAGCATACAGTGAATAGTAATTAAACTATATTAAATCCCTGCTAAATGGAGTGGCTTGTGACACAGTTGTTAAACTTCTTAAAATGATAAGATATTAGTAACTTTAGTAGAAGTAACAATAACTATTAAAATATGACTCAGATTTAAATCAATTAGTATTATTTATCTTGAGCAAATGTAGAATGTTTTTAATTGAAACATTAAAGCCTGTCTTAAATTGATTTGTTAATTGGATATGGAATTACAAGTTTTATACTGTCAAATTTGAATAATTTAATTTGTCCCCTCCATATTGCTGCCTCTTTTAAGAGGATGTATTAAGAGTAGGTTTTAGAGTTGTGGCTTAAGATAATTATTTTTGGAGAATTTTATTACAATTTTTATACAAGTTGTATCAACTGTATAGCATGCAAACAGAAATGTTAACTAAAATCAACCAGTTGTCTCCAACACCTCTTAAAAAGTTAAGTGTGTTATTGTGAGTATTTACAAAACATTCTAAGTGGCTGTGATGTGGTGTGAAGGGTTGTGATGGCAATATTGCCCCATAAGAATAGTATATTATGCATAGTAAATACAGAGATTCACATCACAGGCCCTTGGGATGCCTAGTCAATTGCCCCAAATGTATGTTTTGGCAAACATAAACTCCTGCTCACTTAAGTATATAACAGCATAGCAAGTTGATTCCCTGCAACTATTAATATCCTTGTATTGTATGTTCCAATCTCCAAATCAATCATTTCATACAAACATTAGCTATGTGATCAGCTGATACATGAAACTCTGTAGGACAATGGCGTCCAAACTGTATATAGCTATTTATTTTAGAAGCAATTGGTCGATATTGGCGTCACCACACACACACTATGTTAAGTCTCCACAAATATTCAAATCTTTCAGTGCTGGGAACACAGCATCCACATTCCCCTAGATTCATTAAGCTTCACAATGGCTGCAAATTACTTCACGGAATCTGCAATGGCTATTTGCCTAGTAGAAAATAAACATTGCGGCCCGTATCGAAACAGCTCTCCACAGCTTATTGAATGTAGGGGATTGTCTATGGTGTGCAGATGTGGGATATAATTGTAGTGTGAACGTGACAGGGATATCTTGTGTAACATGCTATAATATGATGTGATTGAATGTTTATACCTTGATGGTAGGATAGCAGACCATGTTAAGTGGATTTATTATACTGGCTTATATTGGCTGAAGCTTATGAAGATATATTGTTTGTTAATCAGCGAAATTTGGTTGGTAAAATGCAATTACTGTTTAACTCAAGGGTCTGCAGATCTTGTGGTCTATATAATAATTCAAACAAAATGATAACATGCTGCTTTCTATCATGCACAGCAAGTAATTGCCTATATAAGACACCACAGAATCTTTAGGTCTGATATGTTTTGGAGTCTTCATAAATAAAACATAACCCTATAACAATAACACGGATATTAAGCAATATGTTTCAAGACTTAATAATGCGTTAGAAGAATCTGAATAACATCAGAAGTGGCAATACGCTAAGTAAATCACACTACATTTAAATTACAAAGTCATATATAGCTTTATCGCAATATTCTTTCTTCACAGATCTTTAATTATCTCATTCATCCAAAATAATGCAAAGGGAATTAACTGTCATATTGAATAAATTCATATTTTAACTATTTTATTAATCTTTGCACATTAGATCAAGAAAACAAATCAGTGTTTTAATGAAAATGTTCCTTCGTATTTTTGTTTTACACTTTGTAGAAAAAAGAGATAACGGATTTGCTAAAGATGTAACCCTTATTCAGTATATTTATCTACTATTACAAATAACTTAGGTCCTCATTCAATTGCGATTTGGCCAATTGAATAGGGCTCTATATAAGCACAGAGCATATTTTTTTACAGAAGTTTTTAGTTAGTAAAGACCTTGCTTTTGGATAGAAGTTCACTGACTCAAAACTTCTGTAAAAAAATATGCTGTGTTCTTATATAGAGCCCTATTCAATTGGCCAAATCACAATTGAATGAGGCCCTTATTCTGTAGTTGAAACTACTAAATAAATTTATTTCAGTTGTAAATATTTAGGGCCTCATTGAATTGAGATTTGGCCAATTGAATAGGGCTCTAAATAAGCACATAGCATATTTTTTTAAATACATTTTTAGGCCCTCATTCAGTTGCAATTTGGCCAATTGAATAGGGCTCTAAATAAGCACACAACATATTTTCTTTAAATAAGTTTTTAGTTAGTAAACATCTATCCAAAAGCAAGTTTTTCCCTAACTAAAAACTTCTTTAAAAAAAATATGCTATGTGCTTATTTAGAGCCCTATTCAATTGGCCAAATCGCAATTGAATGAGGCCCGTAGTCTTTTGTCTGCATTATTTCTGATTAACTTTAACAAATGTGCAGAATATTTTAGTGAGTCACCGGCATATTTTGTGATGTACTTGTTTTCTAGAAAAAATATCCTGCCTTAACCGCTGGTCAAAGGTATTAATAGGCATCTAATAGTTGTTACAATCAAGGCTCATATTAGATGGCTCTAAGGACATGAAAGGGTCAGGGCAGAAACAAAGTGAAATAGTCAGTGGCACAGTCAGAGATCCGGACAGGCAGAAGTGGTGATAAAATCCAGAAACAGACCAAGGTAAAGTACAAATAATTGAACACAGAAACAGACAAGCATAGATATCAACAGCCTTATTAAATTGCTATTCGGCCTATTGAATAGGGCTCTATTTAATCACACAGCATATTTTATTTACAGAAGTTTTTAGTTAGTGAAGACCTTGCTTTTGGATAGAAGTTCACTAACTAAAAACTTCTGTAAAAAATATATGCTATGTGCTTATATAGAGCCCTATTCAATTGTCCAAATCGCAATTAAGCTGCAAGACACTCACCTGACCAAGGATTGAATTTGCAGGGTGTTTTCTAGCCTATAACATATTTAGCAAATTGTAAAGGACTGGTGTCCAAACTGTATACAGCTAACTACTTTATAATCAATTTTGTAGTGACCGCAAACACACGCCATGTTCAATTTCCAAAAACATATAAATTTGATAGGGCATGGAGCACAGCATTCACATTTCCCTAGATCCTCTAAGCTTCACAATGGATGAAATTACTTCACTGAATCTGCAATGATTATGGGTTATATTCAAATGAGGTTTTGGAGATCCGGGTAGCCCGCAAGTGAGGTCGCAAGCTAATTTGCTATTCAATTGACGTCTTTTTGCGGGCTCCAAACACGTTACGAGTTACGGCCTTGCAAATATTGCGATAGTTAAACCCGTAGCTCACAGCCTCCAGAAGCCTTAGATCTTTCAATTTCGCAAGGCTAAAATCGCAAATCGCTATTTAATTGCTCAATTTTCCCCAAGGCCACAAATGTTTTCACATCCGTAAACGGCAAATGAAGGAGAACATCCTACGAGTGTTAGAGAGGACCCGCAAGTGGGTTAAATACCTATTCGTAGCACTGTAAGTGCAAATAAAACATCACTACTGCACTGTAAATAACAGGGAAAATGATGATAGACATTAATTGCACAACAGTCTCAAGCCCGCAAATCGGAAGGAAATTAAATCATATTTATGTGTCATTTCGGGGTTAAATTGATATCGGATATCAATAAGTTAATACATATCAGGCCACCCACATGGACTAGAACAGTATTGGCATTTATTTTCATAATTCTTTATTTTTTGTTTTTGCGAGTTTGATCGCATATCGGACCATAGAACCTAATTGATTGACACATAACCTCCATGTTTTACTGCCGCAATAATGACAGTCTCATTTCCTGTTGGCTGATTCTAAATGGGCGGTTACAGGCTTGCTGAATTGATCATGTTTCCTTCCTGAACCGCTCCGAACCAGTGCATGGTTTATGGTTTTGGCATTGGGCCTGTAACTTGTGGGCTTGAGCAGCTGAATAGCATCGAAATCGGAGACGAACGGGACTTCAAATTGAATATGACCCCAAGTCCCTAGTAGAAAATAGCCACCATGGCCTTCAGTGAAACAGGTCTGCACAGCTTACTGAATGTTGGGGGCTGTATATGGTGTGCAGATGAGGGATATCATTGTAGTGAGACCCGCATATCTTGTGCAACATGCTTTAATATGACTGTGATTGAATGTTGATACCATGATGGTAGGATAGCAGACCATGTTAAGAGGGCTATTGAGAAAGCAAACCTTATGTTGGCTTATATTGGCTCAAGCTTGAAATGCTTTATAAAGACGCATTGCTTGTAAAACTGCTAAATTTGGTTTTACACTTCTTTAATATTACTAAGGAACTATGTCTAAATCTAGCAAAAGGTTCAATTTGCACCAGTTTTTACAAGTGATGAGTACCCCAAGCGATTTTGAAATGCCAAAATTTAGAAAAACAATGCATTACATGAATATATTATTAATTATCACTCACATATACATCAGGGCACATTTTAATTATAGATAGTTAAACTGTGTTTAAGTAATCATAGCAAATTCTTTATCTTTTAAATTAACCAGATAAATATAATTTACATAAAGAATAATTTTAGATATGTAAAATAAACCAGCCCCACATTGATGAGATCAATTAAGATGTCTATGGGTAGGTTTCCTAACTCGTGAAAATCCATCCTCTGCTATACAAACAAAGGTATTATAATGGCAGGAATATGCTAAAAGGACCCATGTATAAAGTATTATAGGATTAAAGAGTAAAAATGCAATGTGGATATTTTTCATGCCACCCGCCAAAGTTTTTCAATGTATTTTTCAAATGTGAACAATATTTTATACTAAAATAAACTGAAAATATATTTTTTAAATGGTGAGATTCTGTACATTACTTTAAATTACACACCAAATCCTTGCAGAGCTCCACCCAGCAGCTGAGCATCCATCATAGGGTCACAGTTTGGATTTGGGAATATAGTCCCTTGCACCTGCTAAAATAAGCAGAATATAACCATTATACATTCGTCCACCTCAAATTCTTCATTTGACATGTATCTTGCAATGCTAACATTTTAATCAGAAACAGTAAATATGACAATGTATTATAGACAATTTATGAACTAAAAGTATTGCCTCCAATTTATAGCTTAGTTATGGGTGAGGAATTGGAGTGGGCCATATACCTACATGTACTGTGTTGTTGGGCAAAAGGCACAGAAAAGGTACATTTGTAAACCAAAAGTATATTCAGTTAACTCATGAATAATATTTGTGTAATTGTGCTGAAAATAAATAAATAAATACAATGTACCTCTAGTGGTGGTCATGTCCAATATTTTGTCACATACAACATATTTTAATAACTCCATTGATGATTGAATTACATTGGAAACTACTAAGCTTGTATGGCCCAACCTCATTATCTGTGTATCATAATGTATTACTCTCAGGAACTTCACACTTTATCTCTTGACATACTATTGTAATTTTATTACATTTATATGGAGAGTATTTATTTATTATAAAGAGGTATTAGGAAAGAGACATTTGGCAATATTGAGGTCAAGGTTTAGAGTAATTCTAGAGGAAAACCTGTTTCAGTCTGAAAGAGAACTGAAGCTTGAATGGTGGTTCAATGGTTAGAAGGAGAATGAAGCTGAACACACACTCAGAGTTACACTGGAGTAGTTGAAGTCTTAGAATGGCCCATTCAAAGCCTAGACCTTAATACGACTGTGAATATGTGGCAAGACGTGAAAATTACTTTTCACCAAGCCTTTCCATCCAACTTGACAGAGCTTCTGAAGTTTGCCAAGCAGAATGGGCAAAAATGAAAGGATCTAGATGAACAAAACTGATTGAGAAGTATCCCAAAATATTCACAGCTGTATTTGCTGCCAACAGTGGTTCTACCAAGTATTAACTGATGGAGTGAATATTTATGCAACCAACAAATGGTTGTGTAATTAATTTAAATTTGTGTTACAATAAGAAATATTTGATATCTTCTGTAAATCAAATGGTAAAAATTCCTGCTAAATACATTTTCATTCAAGCTTATCACGCCACCAAATGTGGAAAATTCCAATACATTCTCAATGGAATAATTCTGCAACAGAACAGGGTACATAGCAATTTTCATTAGATAGTTATGCAATTGTTACTTGAATTTACACAAGACCAAAGAAGGATATTATTATACTCATAATGTAATATTTTTCTACTGTGTGCTGATTTTCAAATCTACAGCATTTTCACTGATTTTATATTTTGTTTGCCAGTTTGTAATATGAAAGAATATGAATATCAATATTTTGCTATATTTCACTATTTTCTATAGTGGAAAGGTAAGCATGTTTCATTTTGTAATTGCAAATTAAGTTATATGACATGATACATTACTAGCAGCAAAAGACACCATGTGGCCAGCTCACATGAATGGGCTGTTGGTGATAAAGGCATAAGATTCTTATATATCACAGTAAATTAGACTCTTAGGGGCCTCATTCAAATGCAATTTTGCCAATTGAAAAGGGCTCTATATAAGCACAGAGCATATTGTTTACAGAAGTTTTTAGTTAGTGAATACCTTGCTTTTGGATAGAAGTTCAGTAACTATAAACTTCTGTAAAAAAATATGCTCTGTGCTTATATAGAGCCCTATTCAATTTGCTAAATCTCAATTGAATGAGGCCGCTAATGTATGAAAATTTATCATAAAACATTAAAGGACCAATTTACATTGGATTTGTTTTTTTTTGCATGAAATCAAAATGAATCACTATTTCTAAAAATATTTTTATTGTGACAAGAAAGAATACAAATAAACAACACTCGTGTTATAAATGCACTTCAATATAAATGGAAACAGTAAAAGAAAACACAATTAAATCTTTATAGTATAATATAACATTTTCTATTACTATCTTTTTATCTCCTTGTTTCTTTTTTTCCCCTTTTCTTAAGTCTAACATCTATGATTATAAACAATTTATATAGTAAATGAATAATATGTCTCAGAACTGTATTTATCTTTTTCTTTTTCTTATTTTATATAAGCCAGTTTGATATTTATTTATATAGTAAATAAATATCATATTACTCATAAACCTTTTGCATTTCTCCCTTTTCTTACCTACTTCTGTTTATAACCAGATATACAGATTACTAATGTTTGTATTATGTGAGAGTTAACAAATTATGTGTGTTTGATTTTAAGCTCAAAAACAGGGCCTTCCATTCTTTGCTATGTGTTAATTTTGTTTTTGCCATGTACTTAACCTCTGTTCAGCTCTACTGAATATGTTGGCCCGTAACAAATAAAAGATAATAAAGATAATAATTGTGGTGTGGAACTTTCTTCTTCATTTACTTCTGATCTGGTGTCTCTTCTGTTTTCTGTGTATGGATGGCCCTTTAGTCCACTTTGTCATAAGGAGTTTTGAATTTGCCCAGGCTGTTTGAAATTGGTAAGTTCCACAAGTGAAGCATTGCTTCACTTTCCTCTGGAGTATGAATAGAATAACGTCTCCATTGTTTTGATATGTTCAGTCTAAAAGGAAAACCCAAAATATACATAGCTGGTTGTCTCCCTTCAATTTCAGGGACACCAAGTCTAGTTGCTCTCATGAATAAGACTTTTGTAGAAAAACAATGGAATCTGACAATCACATCTGGTAGTCTCTTATTGGAGGATAGCAGAGCTCTTAGAACTCTATGAAACCTGTCCATTCTAATTTCTTCACTTAGATCTGGCAAAAGATTGGCATACAAATCTTTCATGATAGATAAAGATAGATCTTGTACTGATTCAGATAGACGAAGGTGTATTTTTTGCCTCCTTGATCTATTTTCTAGATCCTTTTGTATGATTTTAAATTGTTTTTGTTCCTGTTTAAGCACAATCAGATCCTCTTCCATTTCTCTGTGTGTCTTAAGAAGGTTGTTATACTTGTCCTTTAGTTCTAAAACTTTGGTAACCATTGATTTTATTTCTGCTGTTAGTTCCCCAGAGACACTTTGTACCTCAGCTTTAATCTCTAATCTGAAAGAGGAGTTTAATTCTTTTAAGTCTTGAATATCTGCTTTAGTGCTGGGTGCAGAAGACACTGTTCCACTTTTTGGAGATTGCTTATCTGGGGTAGATGGGGGGTTGAGAAGAATGAAAAGTTTGTTTTGTAATGCAGTAATCTTAAATATTTTTCGAAGAATGACTCTTGAAGGCTTTTGCCATTTCTTTTGCTTACTTTATTTAGTCCTTCAGAATCAGATTTTGTGAGAATATGTTACATTAAAATGTCCCTTTCTCTCTTCTGTCAACAAGATGTTATTTTCAGAATGGCCAGTAGATGGCAGTATGATCTTATGCTGTTTGTTTTAAACAGCAGTAGAAATGTAACTTCTTCACTGCAGTTGTTTACATACAATATCTTCAGAATAATGAGATGTATATGAAAAATATAAACATGATTTATCTGAGCAGGGTCTTAAAGGCATATTCAAGTGAGGTGGGTTATAAATCCATCTTGTAGCGGGGTATTATAACCCACCTAGCTAAAATGTTTGCATGAAAAAAAGCAAACTATTTTTGCAAAAAAAAAAAATATTTTGTGCTGTGGGTAATGTAGACACCCCCAGAAATAGCCGCTGTGCTATAGGGTATGATTGTGTAAAACCATACCCAAGCTAAGTGCGCATTGGCTTTTCAGCGGTGCTGCTTCCAATTAGGGAGAAGGGGGGGGCGGCAGTGGACCGCGCACGGGAGTGTGTGTCTGTGTGAGTGCATGTGTGTGTCTGTGTGAGTGAGTGTTTATGTCTATGTGAGTGAGAGTGTGTTTGTGTGCGAGAAAATGTCTGTATGAGTGCCTGAGTGTGAGTGTGTGAGTGCCTGTGTCTGTGTGAGTGTGTGTCTGAGTGAGTGTTTATGAGTGTGTATGGGAGTGAGTGTGTATGTCTGTGACTAAGTCTGTGTGAGTGAATGTGTATGTTTGTGTGCATGTCTGTGTGAGTGAGTTTGTGTGTCTGTGTGAGTGTCTGTGTGAGTGTGTGTGTATGTCTGTGTGAGTGACCGTGTATGTCTGTGTGAGTGAGTGTATCAGTGAGTGAGAGTGTGTCTTTGTGAGTGTCTGTGTGGGTGTGCGTGTGTGAGTGTCCAAATGTGTGTCTGTGTGTGTCTGTGTGAGTGTGTCTGTGTGAGTGAATGTGTATGTGTGAGTGAGTGAGTGTGTATGTGAGTGAGAGTGAGTCTGTTAGTGAGACTGTGTCTGTGTGTGTGGGTGAGTGTCTGAGTGTCTGAGTGTGAGTCTTTGTGAGAGTGCGTCACGGGACAATTTGCTGGGGTGGGTGATGGGCAATTCACTGGGGCTGGGGGAGGTCACGGGGCAATTCACTGGGGTTGGAGAGCAATTCATTGGGGCTGTGGGGGTTACAGGGGCAATTCACTAGGGCTGGGGGAGATCATGGCGTCAATTCACTGGGGCTGGAGGGCAATTCACTGGGGCAGGTGATGGGACAATTCACTGAGGCTGGGGCAGGTGATGGGGAAATTCACTTCGGCTGGGGGGAGGTAACAGGGCAATTCATTGGGGCTGGGGCAGGTGATGTGGCAATTCACTGGGGCTGGGGGAAGTGATGCAGGCAATTCACTGTGGCTGGGGGAGGTGATGGGGCAATTCACTTGCGATGGGGAGGTCATGGGGCAATTCACTGGGGCTGGGAGAGCTCATGGGGCAATTCACTGGGGCTGGAGGGCAATTAACTAGCTCTGGGGGAAGTGATGGGGCGATTCACTGGGGCTGGGGAAGGTCATGGGGCAATTCACTGAGGCTGGGGTAGGTGATGGGACAATTCACTGGGGCTGGGGGAGGTGATGGGGTAATTTACTGGGGCTAGGGGAGGTCACAGGGGCAATTCACTGGGGCTGGGGGAGCTGAAGGGGGAATTCCCTGGGGCTGGGGGAGCTCATGGGGCAATTCACTGGGGCTGGAGGGCAATTCACTGGCTCTGGTAACAGGGCAATTTATTGGGGCTGGGGCAGGTGATGGGGCAATTCACTGGAGCTGGGGGAGGTGATGCAGGCAATTCACTGGGGCTGGGGTAGGTAATGAGACAATTCACTGGGGCTGGGGTAGGTGATGGGGCAATTTACTGGGGCTGGTGGAGGTCACAGGGGCAATTCACTGGGGCTGGGGGAGCTGAAGGGGGAATTCACTGGGGCTGGGGGTGGTCACAGGGCAATTCACTGGGGCTGGAGGACAATTCACTGGGGCTGGGGGAGGTGATGGAGCAATTCACTGGGGCTGAGGCAGATCACAGGGAAATTCCCTGGAGCTGGAGAGCAATTCACTTGGGCTGGGGGGTTATAGGGGAAGTTCCGTGGGGCTGGGGGAGATCAAGGGGCAATTCAATGGGGCTGGAGGGCCATTCACTGGGACTGGGGGAGATGATGGGACAGTTCACTGGGGCCGAGGGAGTTTACGGGGGAATTCACTGGAGCTGGAGGGCAATTCACTGGGGCTGGGGGGTTACAGCGGAAGTTCCCTGGGGCTGGGGGAGATCATGGGGCAATTCAATTGGGCTGGAGGGCCATTCACTGGGGTTGGGGCAGGTGATGGGACAATTCACTGGGGCTAAGGGTGGTCATGGTGCTATTCACTGGGGCTGGGGCAGGTGATGGGGTAATTCACTGGGGCTGGTGGAGGTGATGGGGCAATTCACTGGGGCTGGAGGGCAATTCACTGGGGCTGGGGCAGATGATAAGGGCAATTCGCTGGGGCTGCAGGGGAATTCACTAGGGCTGGGGAGATCACAGGGGCAATTCACTGGGGCTGAGAGACATCACAGGGGCAATTCACTGGGGCTGGGGGAAGTTTCACCTGTGATGTAGATATAACAATCGGTGAATGAAGGGACACAGACCTTGTTCTGGCTGTTACAGAAATCTAAAGGAAAGATGCAGCTCTATTCACAGACCAAAAAGATACAATGTATTATGTATGCTAATTTTCCATGGGATTTTGAGGGGGTGTCAACATTGATGGAAAACAAATGCAAGAAATTCAGCAAACTTCAGGGTAATGGTTTAAATGTTTTTTTTTTATATTTTTTCCTGCAAACAATTTTTGTCATACACTACTAATTCTCCTCTTTTTGATGCGTTAATAACCCAGCTCACTTGCATATGCCTTTAAATATCCATATGGGGCTGGGCGGAGGATTACTGTTATAGACAGATATACAGCCCTATTAAATTCCCATAATGTGTAAAACCATCCCTTAACTTATGCCCACAAGACTTTCGGGTATTAAATTGGCCCTGTAAAGCAACCCGCTAACGATCTGCGAATTACAGGTGAAAAAACCCTACGGATGTCGAAATTTTAACTCTACGGCCGCAAATCCTTTGATCTGTCAAGCCCGTAACTGTTATGTTTGAAAATTGCTATTAAATTGCTACAAATCCACTGGCTTTCAAACCCGTAACCTGCAAATGGAGCCAAAAAGCCAACGGGTACTAGAGAAGACCCGCAAGGGGGTAAAGTCCTATCCATAGCTCTGTAAATGCAAATATTCACACACTACTGTACTTATAATTAAAGGAAAAGTGTTTTTAGGTATTAAAATTAATAGCACAACATTCTCAAGCTTGCAAATCTGCAATATAAAATACTTTTATTTCTGTTTAATTTACGTGTTATAACGATTCCGTCAATCCATGTGTTAATACATATAATGGACCTCGCATGGACTAGAATATAATATTTACTGATTTATTAATATTGCATTATTTCTGGAATGTGGGTCCAATCGAAAATCGTAATTGAAACCCATAAGGCTTTGAAATCCACTGTCCATTTTTCAGTGACGTAATGATGACGATCTCATTTGCCATTGGCTCCGTCTAAACCCGTAACTATTAATCATGTTCACGGCCGCACATCCAACGTGTGCACGAATGGTTTACGGGTTTGCATCTACGGCCCGTAACTCACGGCATGGTTCAATTAAACAGCTCTGTTATGCAGCCGAATTTCAAGTCCGCAGCCTTTGTGGGTGTGCCGATGCGGCTACGGGCTTCAAATTTTCCCAGAGTGATCCAGACACACCAGTCTCTTCTACCTGGTCTTGTAGATCAAAAATGATCAAAATTGTTTTGTAATTTTAGGCTTTTTCATGCCTTCTTGCAGCAGCTCTGATGTTTTGCTTCCTTTCTGCTTTGCTGCTATCTCCGCCTCCATACTACCAGCAATAATTGTTAGGTTTTTTTTATGTATTCCACACCAGCATGTTCACACTGTTCTGAGGCTCTCTGCCTGCTACATTCACTTTTTCTCAGCTGCTAAAAATGAATCACGTTTTTAATTATTTAGTGAAATATATTATTTGTTTTATTTTGCCTTTCATATAGCTCAGTATAAGGGATGCCATTTTCCCCTTCACATTCTCCCCCCACATACCATATATCCTCCTCATTTTTATGTAGCTGAAGCTTCTGGCAAAATATGGAAAGATCATGTCTTTTTTGGGGTTAGGGCTATCCACATAGTTGGGCAAGGTCCAATTACAACCTCAGATAGGGAAACATCAGACAGCTGTTAGTGTGTTTCACCCCTTAACAGGAAAGGAGCAATTTATTAAACAAATAAAGAGTGATATATATTTTATTGCACAGCACACGAAACGTTTCCATTAATAAAAACGAATTATACTTACATAGTGTATATATATATATATATATATATATATATATATATATATATATATACAGGTTTGATTGAAACCAGCCATTTATATTTATTTTGATTATTTAACTAAAATTGCTTTTTATTGTACAGTACAATATATGTCTAACACTTCATATGTTTATTAAAGTACCGCCTTCCTGCTGAGAGATGGATCACACTAACAGCTTTCCTAAGATTCCCAGTCAAATTGTAGGTGGACCCTGACCAGCTGTGTGAATGGACCTACCCCCAACATTGATATTATATATGCATATCCTATTGCAATTTTACAGCTAAACAAGGTGGTGGAGAATTTATGTAAGGGAGACTGTGAGTGAGGAAATGGCAATCCCTAAACTGAGCAATATGAGTGGCAAAATAATGCAAGTATGCCAAAAACATTTAATACATTTCATTAAAATGTTTATAAAATTATCAAAAAAATGTATATTGATTCAATGTTTCAAAATGTTTTCAGGAGTTCAGTGGTCTTTTAAGAATACTAGTAATAATAATACTACAAATAATACTAGTGATAATACTATTACTACCAGTACTAATGCTACAATTATTATTTGGCTGTATTATGCTATATATTTTATTGAACAGTACAGATGCTCATTAAGATTATATATGCTATCTGTTAAGTTACAGTATAGAATGTAATAAGGATTACAACATTAGTTATATTTCTAACTCCCTCATTGATTCACATATTAGCCAACTTTGCTGTAACAGGAACAGACTTATTCACTGAAGCCTGATTGTTTATCCTATTCCATGGAATCCTTAGAGCATAGATCTGACGAAATCAACAAAGGGACATATTTATTCACTGATACCAGGTTATATTCTCTGGAACCCTGAAGAAATCAAGAAAGGAACATACTTATTCACCGTTGCCAACGCCTTCTCTGCAACTCTTTCTAACAGGTTTCTTAATCTTTCACCTTCCTCCCATGTACATGCAGAATAACCTTCATCCCTTGTTTCCCTATGTCCTCCTTGCTATGGCATGGCACCAGGCACACCCATGACCATGATTCAGCCTCTGGCCCTTCTTGTTAATCCCCTTACTTTCTGTCTCAATGATTCCCTTGGTTTAAGATTTAAGGTTGGATAAAAATGTTATAGATAAAATAAATAAATACTCCACATACAATTTAATCAGTTGGTTTTGAAAATAACCAGAGCATCTGGCCAAAGAAATTAAGGTATTTAATAAAGCTAATTATTATTAGAGTTATAATCTATTGGTTTCTGCTAAGAACTGCATATGAACATGTAATAATATCATGTGTTATCCTAAAGAGGCTAAAATATTTTTTACTCCCTAAAGTTAAAAGTGAGCCATTATAATGCATATAATAAAGCCTATTTTTGCTACAAAACCAACTTCTTGGATGTTTGCACATTAGAGGTATATTATCTGTGTTTCGGTTGAATGGATTTGACCTCATGGTACAAAGTGAATTTAAGGTCAATTTCAATAAAATAACAAACAACATGATATAAAAAAAAAAATTGATGCCAGTGCTTATAGTATAAAATGTCAGAGTGACAATTTCCAATAATCAGGATGATTATCTAGAACTTGTTGGGAAAAACACTGAGGTTATTTAGACCTTTCTGTTCAGATGCCATCAAGACGTTGAAGAAGCTATGTTATCTTAGAGGCAAGATGGCATACTGTATTTTCTATCTGTCAGCAAAGCAAAATGTAATATTCATTACAACTGTGCATGAACCTAAACTAATAAACATATAAGTGCTGCCTACTTAACATGAGGCTACAGGCAAACAATATTTTGTGGCATTAAAACTTTATAGATCCTCAAGATAAATTAATTATAAGATACGTGCCATATTGGATCTAGACAGTAGTGTTAAGGCAGGTACACAGCTTTTAAAGTTTTTATAATTGTTCATCAACGCATAAGTCTACAAAATGTCACATTGTTAGATATTTTATTACTGATTTATAATGAATAATATAACTTTAAACTCAGATTGTAAACAAACAAGAAACCTTCTCATTTACATGCTTTTATGCAATAATGAAGTTGTATTAACAATAATGTAGAAAGTGTTTAGTATGCGGATTACTTATCGGATAGAAAAACACTTAGCGTTCTTTCCGCTTTCCGTGTGCTTTGTTACAAAATTATATTTTAGTGCTAATAGATGTAAATATGATTTCATGACATCCTGTGTATGAACACAAAATATTTCTTAAATGAACTACTGGAGCAATAACTATAGAAAATCTATCACAGAGAGCAAGCATAGTTAGTATACATAAAAAAACCTCTACAAAATATATTGTGACTTCTCTTTATATGTACAGAATATTTATTTATCTCATGATATATTGAATAATGAAATTGCAAATATAAATAACAGAATATATATTGCAGTTTGTACTGCAAAGTTTATATCTGCTCAAAAAGATATGAATGTTTTCAATTTTTTTAACTTTTCTTTCTACTTCTGTTTTCTATAGAATTTATGAAAAAAATTAAAATAAGAATTCTTTCCCAAACATTTATGTAAGTTTCCACTATAAGTTAGTGAAAGAAGAAAGTTCGACTTACATAATTGCCACAAAACATTGTAAGGTCGTTTTTTCTCGTCTCGCACAGCAAGTAATGGATACTGGTAAGAAATGGGTCTCTAGCAGGCTCGGTGGCAGCTATCAAACTGAGTGCACCACCCAATCTGATAATGAAACCCAAGCACTAATCATATTCAGTTTGTTTAAAACAAAGCACTTCTTGGTACCAGGTATGTATGCTAAACCATCAATCACGTAACAAGAAGCAAATTCATTTTGTAAAACAAATAGAACATAATCTACCTGTTGTAGATATGAAAGCTACCAATCACTATAGAAGCTAAGTAAAAAGGCCTTAGTTAATAATTAACAGTGTGACACATTTTATCTTCAGTATGTGGGTTCTTTATAGCAATATATGTTTAACCCTTCTAAGTAATTGAACTTTATACAATATATTTTAGAAAATCTGAGCAGAGAAATGTTATGTATGAAAGTAGACATAAGACAGTTTTCAGACAAATAATATATATTCTTTATACAAAATCAACTGTTTGATATCTTTATCAAAACTGTGTACCTTTTGTGATTAAAAGGCTTGGTAAACATGTGAGTAAAGCATTGCAAGGTGTGGTAAATGGAGTTTGCTTGAGTCATCGTTAACCCTTTTGATTGAGTAGAGCTACTATTTTAAGAATAAAATAATTAGTAATTAAAAAGTATATATAATATATTTATAATCTCGGGGGTCAAAAGGCCCTAAACTATGATATAGAGCAGGGCCCCAATGTACTGCACCACCTGCACTGGTGATATATCCGCCCCTGTTTTGATAAATATTTGAGATGGGGGGATTATTACTATAACGACATAGTAAGTCTAGTAATGCTGTTTGCCACACAATGGGAGTCTATGGCCCTTTGAACACCTTCTGCGCTCATTGCAGCCTAGGTCCCGCGTGCCTCAACTGCTCGCCTCGCTTTGCGAGGCAAGGACTGCAATGAGCACCTTTGACATTCATTGCAGTCTGTCCTGCGCGGTTGTCGACGGCTCGGCCGCAAAACGGGCCGCAAACGGCTCGCCTTGCTTTGCGAGGCTCGCAAGCGTGACGACAACTCGCAGTTTGACAACTATTATAAAAAATATGCTATGTGCTTATATAGAGCCCTATTCAATTGGGCAAACCGCAACTGAATGAGGCCGTATGTAACATACTTAGGGCCTCATTCAATTTATGGCCGTAAAATCGCTGCAAAGCTGTGATTCCTTGCAAGGGTACTGCGGCCCCTCGTAGCCCTACTTCTACGTTGATATTCAAATGAAAGGGGCCGCAGCACACTCCTTCCTACAGCTGATCGCAAGACAGGCAATCGTCCGTTAGCTTTAGCAGGCTTGTACCTGATCGCGGTCGTTAGCCTGCAGATTAGAGTTCCAGCCCGCCAAACTAAAAAGTTAAAAATAAATTCAAGGAAGCACTGTACAGCACTATAAATTATGGGGGACATGGGGATGACATTTAGTACATTGGCTAGCTGGCACATCACCGCTAGCCAATTTGTGGCGCAGTACGTCAGGCTTGAAGATCAAGTTGCTGCCTTGGAGGTCATCTTGGTCATCCGCATCTTGGGGGTAACCATTAGTGTGCGGCAGGCCCTTGAAGGACCCACAGCGGGATATTCAAACCCCTGAATTCCCCGGGGGTTGAATTTTGAATTTGAGCCCGTGGCAGGAAATTTAAACCTTGTAGATGCTGCGGGGGTCCAGATCGGTGAGGATTGGGACCATCTGCAGCAAAGCAAGGGGTTAATGTGGAGAGCCTGCAGGGGTCCCAATCGGACCCCTGTAGCAAGGGTTAATGTGCGCACATTGCAGTGGTCACAATGGGGACTCCTGCATTATAGGGTTAACGTGTGCACCCTGTAGGGGTCCCGTTCAGACCCCTGCATTATAGTGTTAATGTTAGGCACTGCAGGGGTCCCGTTCAGACCCCTGCATTATAGGGTTAATGTGTGCAACATGCAGGGGTCCCATTCAGACCCCTGCATTATAGGGTTAATGTTAGGACACTGCAGGGGTCCCGTCGGACCCCTGAAGCCAGCGGGGGGCTTAATTGAAGCAGTCGCAAGGGCTTCACAGCCCTTGCGACGGCTCCAGGGTGAATGAAAGCTGCAGCCATTTTTGGACGTTTTACGGGGTTGATGGGAGGGTGATCAGAGCATTTGAAAAGGGATTGGTGGTTTCTTGTGGCCGAATCTCTGGCGGCCACTTAGGATCAAAGGCTTTCCCTGCAGTAAGCTGCGGCGGGGGTTGCCGAGAGGGAACGCAGGGCGCCGGCCGCACGGGAATAGAATAGATAAGTTGCTTGCGGCCATCCCTTGCGGCCACGCAGCTCCTACGGCCATCAATTGAACGAGGACCTTAGACAGATTTAAATTAGAATCTCCTTAAGGCTAGCTGTAATAAGTGTGTCTCAGTAAAAAGCTCCGCCAAACTATTGATTTCTATGGAAAAAATCAGCTACCCCTCTACTGGCTGACCCTAATACAGCTAACAAAAAAGTTTGTAAATTAATTAAAAGAGCATTTTAAACCATTTACGTTAAATCAAACACTTTTACAATATTTAAAAACTGTTTTTTTTAAAACTCATGGTGGATTATTTTTTACTTTTGTGTCTCTTTAAGATGAAAAAAATAAAAAGATAAAGAAATGTCCCAACATCTGATAAATATGCAAGTTGTGAGAACAATCAAATATCCAGTTTCGTGAAAAAATAATAATATTATGATCCTAAATATCTATTTTGGTGAAAATAAAACCGTAATCTAGTAGAGCATGTTAAATAGCATGCTCAGATAACATTGTAAAGCTCCAACAATATTTCATGTTTTTATTAAAAACAACAAACTATGTATATATGCAAGCTATAACATTATGCACATTGACAGGGTAACATTTGTACATAGCGTGTTCTGGATAGCATCTGCTAGCATTTTCTGCTAGCAGTATATATTGCTGTCAACTTTTGTTAGATTATTTCTGAATAGCCTAAAAAATGTATTATAACATAAATGTACAGTGGCTATCATATTTTCACATTTATTAAACATAACAAGCTGGCAAAACTGTTTTCTGATCAATTATACTGCAGGCTCTAAAGTTCTAATGAAATCAACAATAACAGTGAAAATATAAATTTGGAAAATTGTTCAATATAATGCATAAACTTTTAAAAAGGTGTTGTAGCCAGTGTAGGTGTTATAGTATGAGGTATGTTAGTGAAAACAGATTTACAAGGGACAGCACTAACTTATTTTTTCATCTAGCAGAATATGTTTAAAATAATCCTAATTAATGATATTAAATATAACAAAATCAAGCAAGCCCTATTAAATTCCCTCAACGTGTAAAACTGTACCCCGTAACAGAGCCTGCAAGACTTAAAGCTATTTAATTGGCCCCGTAAAGCAACCCACTATTGATCTGCGGGTTACAGGTGGAAAAACCCTACACTGAAATTTGAACTCTCAGGCCGCAAAGCCTTTGATCTGTCAAGCCCGTAACTGTTACGTTCGAAAATCACTATTAAATTGCTATGAATCCACTGGCGTTCAAACCTGTAACCTGCAAATGGAGCCAAAAAGCCAACGAGTACTAGAGAGGACCTGCAATTGAGTTAAAGTCCGTAGGACTGTAAATGCAAATATACACACACTACTGTATTTTCAATTAAAGGGAAAGTGATGTTAAGTATTAAAATGAATAGCACAACATTCTCAAGCTCGCAAATCTGCAATATAAAATACTTTTATTTCTGTTTAATTTCCGGGTTATATCGATTCCGGCAATCAATGTGTTAATACATATAATGAAACTCGCATGGACTACAATATAATATTAACTGATTTATTAATATTGCATTATTTCTGGAATGCGGGTCCGATCGAAACTCGCAGTTGAAACCCGTAAGGCTTTGAAATCTACCGTCCATTTTTCAGTGATGCAATGGTGACGATCTCATTTGCCATCGGCTCCGTCTAAACCTGCAACTACGGGTTTAACTATTTGATCATGTTCACGGCCGCACATCCAACGTGCGCAAGAAGGGTTTCCGGGTTTCCGCAGCATGGTTAAATTTAATGGCTCTGTAACCTAGCCAAATTTCTAGTCCGCAGCCTTTGCAGATGTCCTGATGCAGGCTTCAAATTTAATGTGGCTTTTAGTGAACTAATACTTCCACTAAAATGTTTATGAGCATAGGTTACAAAGCTGCTAATATTTTTTTAGATACTTTACAAATGTGAAGTTTTTCCTAAACTACAGCAGCCCTTTAAATATGTTTTCTTTATTTTTTTCATGCAGAAAATAAAAAATAAACATTTTTAATGTTTAAAACATGTTCATTTAATGCCTGCTGGAAATGCATGGGTTCCATGTGCCTTTAGTTTTATGGCAAGCTATAACCACTGCAAGACAAATAGAGCTAACTATAACACAGGCAAAAAGAATTAGTCATGACACAGATAACATTGTACATGCTGTGCTGCTACTATCCAAGGCTGAAGGGAGACGTATGGAAATGTGCACATGTAATATATATAAGCTCAGCCCCAAGATTCACAATTCTTCAAAGAGATTTATATTGTTCTTTAGATTTCAAGTTTGCGAGTTTTCAACCTTGTGTCGGTGCTTTGAAAACAAGCACTATGTACATATGATTTTAAGATCAAAAAAGGGTCCGCTACAGAATACGTTGGAGCATTACAAATAAAGATAATAACAATACAAATAAGTGATAATAATAAAAGACCGCAAACCCGATTGCTGAACACTGCAATATCTGGAATAAAGAAGGCTATCCGAAGGATTTATTGAGCCATACTTTTTTTAGGTAGATAAATCTAGCATATTAGATATTCTTTTGGTACTTAATCAGATCTGTTTTCCTTTGACTATTTCCAATATAGAAAATTGCCACTATAGTTACGACAAAACTCTTCACAGCAAACACAACACAGCAAGGAGCAGAATGTAGTTTGATGTGTGAGGAGGACTATAGGACGGAGATTTTAGGCAATATAGTGAAATAGGTGTTGAATGATGCAACAGAGCAATTCAAAGCTAGACTGATTACAATTTTTGTTGACCGCCCTGGGTGCCACCTCTTTGGGGGCAGTAGAAATGCCCCCACCTGTCCCTTTCCCCCCTCCTCCCCAGCAACTGCAGAGGAGGAGCTGCAAAGGGGAGGAGCCACAGAGGGGAGGACCAGCCAGACTCAGCAGTATGTAGGTAAGGAGATTGTGATGGGGGGGGGGGGGAGAAAAAGAGGGAGTGAGATGGGAGAGAGGAGAGCAACAGGGAGAGAAAGAGAGGGAAGAGAGAGTGGGATTGAGAGAAAGAGAGAAGGGAGAGAGAGATAGCAAGTGTGAGAGAGAAGAGGGGGAGAGATAGAGGGGGTGAGAGAGAACAAGGGGAAGAGAAAAACTGAGAGAAGGGAGGGGAAGAGAGAGTGACAGAGAGAGATGGAGATAGAGAACAGGGGATAGTGAGAGAGGGAGAGAGATTAAGAGAAGTGGAGAGGAGATGGAGGGAAAGAGAGGGGAGAGTTTGCTAGAGAAAGAGAGAGAGATAGATAGAGAGAGAGAGAGAGGAGAGAGGGATATAAAGGGTGAAAGAGAAAGGGAGAGAAAGAGGGAGAGAGAGAGGGGGAGAGAAATAGAGAGAGAGGCGGGAATAGGGAGGGAGAGAGATAGGGGAAGAGAAAGAGAGAGAAAGATAGAGGGAGAGAAAGAGCGGCAGAGAGGGAGAAGTAGGGAAAGAGAGATTCGGATAGGGAGAGAAAGAGAGGAAGAGAGAGTGGGGGGAGGGAGGGAGAGAGAGGGAAAAAAAGAGCGGGTGAAAGAGAGAGGAAGAGAACTAGATGGGAGAGATAGAGGAAGAGAAAGAGGGAAAGAGAGAGGGGGAGAGGGAAAGAGAGGGAGAGAAAGAGAGAGGGGAGAAAGGGACAGAGAGAGTTAGGAAGAGAAAGAGAGAGGGAGAGAAAAAGAGGGAGAGAGAGTGGAGAGAGGGAGAGAAAGAGAGGGGCAGAGAGAGAAAGAGGGAGAGAGAGAAAGAGAAAGGGAGGGGAAGAGAGGGATAGAGGGAGAACTAGGAAAATAGAGGGAGAGTGAAGAGAGAGAGAGAAAGTGGTAGGGAGGGAGGGAGAGAGGAAGAGAAAGAGAGAGGGAGAGAAAGAGAGGGAGAGAGTGACAAGTAGGGAAAGAAAGATTGGGATAGGGAGAGAAAGAGAAGAAGAGAGAGTGGGGGGAGGGAGGGAGAGAGAGGGAGAACAAGAGCGGGTGAAAGAGAGAGGAAGAGAAGTAGATGGGAGAGATAGAGGAAGAGAAAGAGGGAAAGAGAAAGGGGGAGAGGGAAAGAGAGGGAGAGAAAGAGAGAGGGGAGAAAGGGACGGAGAGAGTTAGGAAAAGAAAGAGAGAGAGAGAGAAAAAGAGGGAGAGAGGGAGAGAAAGAGAGGGGCAGATAGAGAAAGAGGGAGAGAGAGAAAGAGAAAGGGAGGGGAAGAGAGGGATAGAGTGAGAACTAGGAAAAGAGAGGGAAAGTGAAAAGAGAGGGAGAAAGTGGGAGGGAGGGAGGGAGAGAGAGAGAGAGGAAGAGAAAGAGAGAGGGGGAGAAAGAGAGGGGGCGAGTGAGGGAGAGAGCAGGGTACAATGAGAGAGAGGGGAAAGAGAGAGATAAAAAGCAGAAGAAAAAGAGGGAGAGAGAGAGGGGTAGATGGGGAAGAAATGGATAGAGGGAGAGAGGGGGGAGAGAAAGAGGGAGAGAGAGAGAGAGAGGGAGACTGAGAGAGGGAGTGAAAGAGTGAGAGAGGGAGAGAGACAGTAGAGGGAGAGTGGGAGAGGGAGAGAAAAAGAGAAAGAGAGCGAAGGGAGGGTAATGCTAAATTATTTTTTTATGGGAGATACAATTTAAAAAAATGAGAGAAAATGCCCCATATGCCCCAACTTTTACAGGACTGGTGGGAGCACCATGTTGTTTTTGGGGTTTTGCATGTGAAATTTGGGACACACGTGGGTTCATTTAATTGATGTAATAATCATTTAGGATAACTCTGAAGCTTTGTTAAAGCATTTTTTTGGAAGATTTAAATCAAAATGCTCTAAATGTTACTGTTACAGCCAAATGGGATCTGAAATAGATTGCATTTTTACATCTAATGACAAAAAGAGGATCAGTTGTTAATCAAGTACAACCAGTTTATTAAGTTGTGTTATGGCTGAATAGAACAACTTTCAAGGAAACATCAAGATGTTAACATTGCAGTGCTTGTACTAGCATGATCAGTTAAACATGTAAGAAAAAAATATTTTTTAATTGAAAAAAACATGCAGTGTATAGTTTGCTTTGTCCATGTACCAAATTTTATGTGGGCAAAACAAGAGAGTCGAGGACAAGGGAAATATAATACAAAAATTTAAGAAAAAAGTTGTGGTGCCGAACACTTTGAATTTTATCATCAATCATAATCTAATCTATCAATCAATATCACCTGAAGGTCCCAAGAAATATTGAATAGACAAGCTATTCAAATTAGGCAGACAACCAGATCTGGATAAAGCTTTGCTACAATTAGAAACCAAAATGTTTTTTTTCTTTAAATAGTGTTACACCTGGTGGTTTGAATGAAGAATTACTACTGCTCATGTTCTTGTAACTTGCCTTTGTTGTGTGGAGGTTATAACACATATTTTTGGTCAGTGACACATAGGCTTTGGTTCAGTTGAGCTATTGTTGTTTACGGGAGCCCGTAACGGAGCCCGTAAACTAATTTGCTATTCAATTAACGTCTTTTCACAAGCCGCAAATGGTCTACGGGTTACTGGCTGAAAATCCCTGCGGTTGTGAAGATCGTAATTTAATACCCATCTAAGCCTTTGATCTATCAAGCTACAATCGCGAATCGCTATTCAATTGCTACAATATCTTAAGACCGCAAATATTTTCACACTTATGAATTTAAAATGTAGAAGAAAATCTTACGGGTACCAGATAGGAATCTCAAGGGGGTTTAGCCCCTGTTCATAGCACTGCAAATGCTAATACAAAATCAATACTGGGGGAAACGATGAAAGACATTAGAATTAATTTCACAACAGTCTCAAACTTGTTAATCTGCAATCAAAATGTTTTTTTTACTGTGTCATTTTGGTGTTATATTCATTTTGGGAATCAATGAGTTAATACATATCAGGCCACCCATATAGACTAGAACAGTATCATCTTTAATTTTTATTATTTTGTACATTGCAGGATTGCGAGTCTCATTTGTGTCTCATTTTCTATTGGCTGTTTCTAAATTGGTAGTTATAGCCTTGCTTAATTGATCATGATCACGCTCTGAAATGCTATATATAATTGCATGGTTTACAGTTTAGGCTTTCGGGATGTAAGTTGCGGGCTTGTTCAATTGAATCACTCTGTATTTGTAGCAAATGTCAAGCCTGCAGACATACAGCCTGTAGGCTTGCAATTGAATGAGGCTCATAGGGCCCTATTCAGTTTGCAACAGTTACAGAACGATTCAATTGAACAAGCCCGCAGCTACCTGTCTGAAAGCCTAAATCGAAAACCATGCATCTGTAAGTAGCATTTCAGAGGGTGATCATGATCAATTAAGCAAGGCCGTAACTACCGATTTAGAATCAGCCAATAGTAAATGAGAATATCATAATAACATCATTAAAACATGCAGGTTAAACGTCAATCAATTATTATTTAGAAGTCCGATATGCGATCGGACTCGCAGTCTGGCAATGTGCAAAATAATACAAATTAATGTAGGAAATGTTCTAGTCTAAAAAAAATATATTTTTTTTTATTGCAGATTTGTGAGCTTGGGACTGTTGTGCAATTAATTCTAATGTCTTTCATAGCAATCCCTGTCATTTACAGTGCAGTATTGATATTTTATTTGCATTTACAGTGCTACAATCAGGTGTTTAACCCCTCTACCTATTTGGTACTCGTAGGATATTTTCTACGTATGCCATTTACAGGTGTGAAAACAATGCTTGAGGAATTGTAGCAAATGAATAGTGATTTGAGATTGTAACATTTACGGGCTTGACAGATCAAAGGCTTAGCTGGGTTGGGAGTTACAATTTTGACAACCGCAGGGATTTTCAGCCTGTAACCCGTAGATCGTTTACGGGATGCTAAAAGACATCAGTTGAATAGCAAATTAGTGTACGGGCTACATTACAGGCTCCAGTAACTTACAATTGCTCAATTGAATAGGGGCCATAAAGAGTTTGATTAGCAATGTCCCTATATGGCAGTGGAGCTATACTGTTAAGATTAATACAATTTTAGGTTGTTATGTAACTTTAAGAAAAAGACAAATTAACAACTTTTTTCAGGAGAATAAAGTAGTTCTCTAGAACATTGGAAAAAGGTATTGTTTTGCATCAAGGTTGTTGCACGAAGATATCAGTTTTATAATATATATGCTGCTATTTTGCTTTTAACTGCAAAATGGCAATTTTATTAGGGATTTGTGTATCTTGACCAAGATCAGCATACTTGCAGGAATAAGGGGCTTATCATTTCTTTTTTGCTTTGATATTTTAAAAAAATAAATAAAATTGTAATATTTTTTCATACAGTGTGCTTTTTTTTCCCTGCTGTCGCCTAACCTTGTTTTGAACACAAAATAGCATCACTGGACATACATTTACATAATATTCACAAATAAAAGCTCAGTGCAAAGTCTGCTTGGATATTGTATGTACTGAATGCATACATTCAGTATGCATTGTAATAAAAATGTATGTAAAAATTAAAGTTAATTTCTGTATAAATTAACTGAAAAGGCCACCCTCTGAGCTAATGTCTTTATTAGCAGAAATTAATTAAGATTAACAACTGCGGTGATAAAGAAGATCGGGCCAAGTTGAAAAATGGTATAGTCACAGAGGTTTTGAACAATGAAATGTAATGGTTTAATTGTTAAGGATAATATTATTAACTATTTGTATCCACACCTACAAGGAGGTATTGTCATTGACAACACATCTAAGTCACATTACTTCATTTCAGATATGTTTTTTCAATTTTAAACAGTAGAGAATTTTATGTATATTTATATTATCTTTCATACTATTCATATTTCAGATCCAGGGAGCATGCCTAGTTTTTTATTGTGCACGTGACTTGCACTTAAGAAAATGGATCCAATGCCTCAGGGACCAATCAGTATTTAATGTCAATGATCTCTCTTTAACAACATTTTTGATTATTTAGTGTTTGTATGTACAGTTTTCAATTATGGTGATTAGGAGACTTCTTGATAATATCACTGTTAGTGAATTATGATGCTACTAGCGACTTGCCCGTCAAAAAATAACGGCATGATGGATTTTTTTCTAATACATTTCTCCCCCCCTATCCCTCCCCTGTGTCTCTCCCCCCTCCCCCTCCCGGTCTCTCTTTGCCCCCTCTCTCCCTCACCTGTCTCTCTTTGCCCCCTCTCTCCCTCCCCTTTCTCTCTTTGCCCACTCTCTCCCTCCCCTGTCTCTCTTTCCCCCCTCTCTCCCTCCCCTGTCAGTCTTAAACCTCATTCCTCCCCTATCTGTCTCTTCTCCCACTCCCTCCCCTGTATCTCTTGCCCCTCTCCCTCCTCTGTGTCTCTTCCCCCTCCTCTCCCTGTGTCTTCCCCTCCTGTGTTTTTTCTGTCTCCTCCCTCCCCTGTGTCTTCCCCCTCCTACCTCTCCTGCACCTCTCCTGTACCTCCTTTCCCCCTCTCCCTCCCCTGTGTCTACTCTCCCTCCCCTTTCTCTCTTTGCCCACTCTCTCCCTCCCCTGTCTCTCTTTCCCCCCTCTCTCCCTCCCCTGTCTGTCTTAAACCCCCTCCCTCCCCTATCTGTCTCTTCTCCTGTGTCTACTTTCTCCCCTTTCTCCCTCTCCTGTCCCTCCTTTCCCCCTCTCCATTTCCCTTCCCCCCCTGTGTCTCCTTCCCCCCTCTCCCTCCCTTGTGTCTCTGTTTCCCCTCTTCTCCTTCCGTTGTCTCCTTCCCCCCCTCTCCTGTTTTTGTACCTGGATGCAACCCTGCCAGCAGCACCGCACTCACCTCCTCTGCGGCTCCCGTTCTCCGGCTGTAACTACTTTCTGGATCAACCCGCGCATTGCGCATGCGCATCCCGCCTGCGCGATATCCCACTTGATTCAGAAAGTAGTTCCTGCCGGAGGACGGGAGCCGCAGAGGAGAAGACGTGAGGACACAACTCACTTTGCGAGGGCCACAGTTGCAGGACTCGCTCTGCGAGCCCTGCAACAGGATGACAACTCGCAGTATGACGACTATATTAGTGACTAGCAACTTGCCCGTCAAAAAATGGCGGCAATGAGATGTGTATGTTTGGAAAGTTGTTTAGTTATTAATATACATATTTGACACTTGTAAGTATTGTGATATTAAACATGTTTAGTTTTGTAAAATGTTCTCTTGGTGAACAATAAGTCTTAAAGCATTTTGTATTAAAAGTATTAACATTTGAATGTAAGAACAGTTGAACTTTAAATTAATCAGTATTGTAAACTTGAGGTAATGGTTTTTTAACATGCAATTTGTATCTGAAGAATTGTTAACTTCAATATCCAGAGGAAGGCAAACAGTAAAAACCCTTGTTGAAACGTACCCAATTTTAACATGAACTTTGTAAAATATCTAAGTAAGAAACTTGAAAGTATATTTTTTTAAACTTGAACTTTATTATCTGTGTAACTAAGGAACTTGAAAAAACATTTTTTGAACTTGGAACATTATAAACAGTAACATAGTGAATTATTTTTTTAACATAATTTTGTATTAAAAGTATTAACAGTTGAATGTAAAAACAGTTGAACTTTAAACTAATCAGTATTGTAAACTTGAGGTAATGGTTTTTTAACATGCAATTTCTATGTGAAGAATTGTTAACTTCAATATACATTTAATCCAGAGGAAGACAAACAGTAAAAACCCTCCTTGAAACGTACCCAATTTTAACATGAACTTTGTAATATATTTAAGTAAGAAACTTGACATTATATTTTTTGAAACTTGAACTTTCTTATCTGTGTAACTAAGAACTTGAAAAAACATTTTTCCAACTTGGAACATTATAAACAGTAACATAGTGAATTAATATTTTAACATAATTTTGTATTAAAAGTATTAACATTTGAATGTAAAAACAGTTGAACTTTAAACTAATCAGTATTGTAAACTTGAGGTAATGGTTTTTTAACATGCAATTTCTATCTGAAGAATTGTATATACATTGAATCCAGAGGAAAGCAAACAGTAAAAACCCTCCTTGAAACGTACCCAATTAAATTAATTCCTTCCTGACCCCATGAACTGGCAATAAACATTAATCCAGGGAGTAATCTTAACATAACAGACAATATTTACATTGTGACTTAAAACGTGGTTGAGCTCTTAACATGAACTTTGTAATATGTTGAAGTAAAGAACTTGAAAGTATATGTTTTTAAACTTGAACTTTCTTATCAGTCTAAGTAATGACCTTGAAAATATTGTTTTCAAACTTGTAACATTAGAAACAGTAACATAGTTAATTAACATATTAACATAATTTGTAAAAATAATGCAAGGCAAGTGTTTTGTGAGGCGAATCATCCATTAACAGTACTTCCATTAATTATGACTGAATTGTTTATTGTTTTGTATTTTTCAATGCTTCTAAATTTGTTTTGCATGGATTTTATTTCTTTAATGAAAAGTTCTAGTACTTCATAGTAGACAATGTTTTTAGTAAAAATACGTCCATCTTCTAATAAATCACATTGACTTTCATTCTTTTCAATGTAAACTTTAATAGCCTGTGGATTTTTGCACCGTGATAACGCAACGTACAATTGACCATGTGCAAATACTGGTTCTTCCAAGAAAATACCCACAGATTTGAACGTTTGTCCTTGTGATTTATTAATGGTCATGGCAAATGCCATAATAATGGGAATTTGTCTTCTTTGAAGTATAAAAGGGAGACTACTTTCACTTGGTGCTATATCTATTCTTGGTATGAAAACTCTCTCTCCTTTATGGGTACCAGTTAAAATTTCAGCATCTATAAAATGGTCCTTTAATTGTTGAACAATTAATCTTGTCCCATTGCATAGGCCTTTTTTGGTTGATATTTCACAGTAACATAACAATTGCACCTTTTTTTAGCTGTAAAATTTGTGGTGGCATTCCAGAAGGAGTTAGCGAGTTTATGAATTCAGTAGAAAAGTTAGCCTGACTTTTATTGTCATCAGCAAGTACAGAATCAGCACTGTGATCATTTCTTTGTGGTGCATTAATTTTTTTTTAAGATTTCATTATTGAGGATTAATGCATCCTTATTTTTACATGTTAGTATGACTTGGTTGGCAAGCTCTGATTATTTCTGGTTATTTTTTGCTACCCTAAAATATAGCCGATATAATATCTTGGGACAAATCATATGAGGTGGAATCTCTACAGTGTCGTCAGGTAAATGTGGTATTTTTTCTGTTCTGCCTTCTCCAATTTTAATAAGCCAATCATTGAAATCAGTTTGGCCTTCTGATCTCATATTTTGTTGCAGTTGAAGATGGGTAAAATGTTTCCATAGTGTGCTTGACTTTATACAGGTTTCGATAATGTCAGTTCTATTTCCACTTACAACGACAGGTAATGTTTGTCTAAACATTAGCTTTCCACCAAATGGATCCAAAATTATCCATGACTTCACGAAGCAAACGGTTAATACATTGGAGGGCATAGCATGACATCATTGTGGCCTCATCTATTATAATTAATTTACATTTTTTCAATTTCTTTGCTTGTAATGATGTCATGCGAATATCTGACACAGAAGTTTCTAAAATAGGCACTGGCAGTTTAAAGCCACTATGTACAGTTCTTCCACCTTCTAACAAAAGTGCAGCAATTCCAATAGAGGCAAACGCCATTGCTATTTGACCTTGTGCTCATACCGAACTCATTAATAAATTATATAGATAGGTTTTTCCTGATCCGCCAGGTCCATCAAGATAGAAATAACGCTCTGTCACCATGTCATCATCTATTGCATTTTTAATGGCATGAAATGCTTGCAATTGTAACATATTTAAAGTTGCAAGTCTTTCTTTGTTCTTTCTACTTGTAGTTGAATGTCATAGTCTTCAAAGTTTATGTCATCTATAAGACCTGCATCGGTCAAATTAAAACTTGCACAACTTAATCCATGAGTTAAAAATACTTCTTGGATTTCCATTAACGCTTTTAAGTGTGCAATCGGTTCATTGTATCGTCACATAAAGTCTTCAGCCATATTACTTTTAAATGTCTCCCACAAAGCTAATGCATTTGGAGCATTTGAGAAGATACAAATAAATGCAAATTGTTCTCTCATCTGCCGTGGCATTTGACATTGTGTTGCTTCTTCTAAACATTTTTCCCATTCTGTATCATCAGCTAGTAAGTTTCTATGTCTTGCAGCTAAATGGAAGGATTCATCTACTATGTCATTAACAGTTCTTAAGTGTTCAAAACTTTGTACTCCAGGAACATTTAAAAGTAACATCCGTAAGCAAAAACATTCAACATCTCTTGGACTGACTGTGTAAATTCTTGGGATTATTTTATTGCCTCTGCTTTTTCTCGGTCTCCATAATCCGCTCACAAAAACATAGTGATATGGAATTTAAATATATAAGAATTGTCTTGCTTGTGAATCTGTGGAATTTAATTCAAACCATGCAGTTAGTGTAGTGTGACGATCTTCACTTTGGGCCAATGCATTACTTTCATTTCCAGCATGGAAATACACTAAATGTCTTTGTGGCAAATGTACCGCTAATCTATATACTGCATGTGATCTATCATGCATTTCAAATTTTAAAAGCCGCCACATAGCTTCTGGCGCACTGACATAGCGAGCATCTACATGAGATGAAAGTTCATCATGTACTAACTCACTACTTTCAGGGTTGTCTGCACTTTGTAAATATATTTGTAGACATATTTAATGGATTTGATGGAAGTGCAGGCTTCTACATTGATGTGGGCGTTATACTTCATCCCTAAATGTGGATTGTAGGGTACTACATATCTATTGTCAAGTTTTTTTCCACGAATAATGGCACTTTCTCCTTCTCTTTGTTTATAAAGTGGTTAGCCATCACAATTGGCATAGGTTTTGTCTCTATAATCTTTTTGAAAATCTTTGGAACTTTTATTATTTTCCATACATGGTGATTGTGGATTAAGATCACCACAGGGTCCATGAATCATGCGATGAGTAACAATCTCATATAGTCTACCATATAGTTCTGGATCTGGTAGTTCAGCAACAATGACTGCATCCACTTTGTCAGAAGTATCTAATTTATCTTTTTTTTAAGTATTATCAGAAGATGTGCATGTGGAAGGCCTCTTTTTTTAAATTCAATGGTATATACATAAGCAAGACATTTGCCAAATAAGTGACTTATAGTGATGTCACGTATAAATTCATTTAATTTAATCTTAAAAACTCTGGCTACTAAATCTGGTCTATCGGAAGCACTTTGTCCAAGAAGTAAATTTTGTGTAATTTCTGGCCTTTGTGGATCACATGTAAATGTAAGAAATAAATCGGGTTTGCCAAATTTGGTGACAATAGCCATAGTATCATTGTATCTTTCTCTCATATTTCGAGGAGATCCTTGAAAGGAAGATGGTAAAATGATAGCTTTGCCAGCTGTCATGTCTCTGCTTGTAGCCACCTCAGCAACATAGTCCATTAGTCCAGAATATTGTTCTACACGTAGTTTATCTTGTTGATATTTTATAAAGTTTAAATTATTGGCCTCAACTTGCAAATAGGAATCCATAATCCATTGTTGTGTTAGTTTTCCACCACATAAAATTGGATTAAATGTATTTCGAATGGCAATTTGAGCTACTTTAAATTCAAGCATATAAACATTATTTCGGATTCTGGCTTTAGCATTTGGGTAACTGGGAAGTGTTAATTTTGGTTGCCAACCTGCTTCTCCGTGTGGGAAAAAAATGGGATATGTCATTGGATCTAAATTTGGACTTAAGATACTCATATTAATGAATGGTTGCTCCTCATTTCCGGGATATATTCTAATGTCTCTTTGAAATGGTGGTTCTCCTTCTTCATTTTGAAACACCATTGCAACCTCATTTGATGTTGGCAAGTTATAACGACATGTATCAGTATGTCTATCTCTTTTAAGCACCATATTAACCTTTGGCATTGGTAATTGATGTCTTTGTGCATGAAGTAGTTGTTCATTTTCTACTTCTGCCAATTTTCTATAAGCTTTACTGTAGGGGTTATTGTCCATAATGTTATTTAGCTCTATAAAAACACTGGGTAAGCATTTTTTTTTTCTTCCAGCTGCATACGTTGGTCAACAGCTTCCATTGTATCTAGGACATATAGTTGAGCAGATTTTCTACTCTATACCTCTACCTCTACTGAATACCTCTAGTGCTAAAGACTTGAGTAAAGGACAATTTGCAAAGCATATAGCAGTTTGACTTTCATATTCATCAGGTGAAATGTCATGTAATGTTTCAACAACAGGTTCTAAATGCTTTGTTTTTTTCGTGGCTTTTCTTGGTATATCTTGTATTGGTTTAGATAAAATGTCATGTAATGTTTCAGGAACAGGTTCTAAATGCTTTTTTTTTTCGTGGCTTTTTTGGTATCTCTTTTATTTTTTCAGGTAAAATGTCATCTGGTGTTTGAGGAACAGGTTCTAAATGCTTTATTTGTTTGGTAGCTTTTTTTTGGCGTATCTTTAATTTTTGCAGCTGATAGTCTTTTGCTTGCAAGTCTTTTGCGTTCTTTTTCTCGTCGAATTTCTTTCTCCTCTGGCCCATCTCTCTTGTCTTTTTCTAGTTTGACGTCTTTTCTTTTCTTGTTTGCTCTCGTTAGTAGCCATGTTAATCTGTAAAAGAAAATAATGTATAATTAGTTTAGTTTGAGATGTTAAGTTTGTTTTTTACATTTTTTATTATCAACAGTTTGTTTATATGTGCTTGTAGTTTATTGTAGTGGTAGTTTCTTTGTATTGTTAAATAAGTGTATTTTATTTTTTTGGTCTTACTTTCTGTGGTAGGTTGTAATTTTTGCCTTAGATGAATAGCACAGGGAAGAAACTGACACTATACCTTCTTCTACATCTAATAGGTAAGTAAAATTTATATTTTAGTTGTTTTGTCAATTTATTTTTTTGTTGTACTTTTAACTTACAGACATAGTAGAGGGCAAAAATTCTTGGTAATTTTTAGTACAGGGGATTGTCATAATAGTATTTTGATATTTTATTCAAAAGCTTATATGTTCGGTCAATTAATATTCTTTATTTCTTGGGGTGTTACTACTATTTGTTGTACTATTCTATTTTATGTGTGTGTTTAGGTTCTATGCTTAATATTGTACATTACGACTGACAAATTTTATTTAGTCTATGTTTTGAGACTTTTGTGGACTATGCTGTTTTCTTTTTTTTTGTGGCTAGATTGAAGTTTGGATTTACTGTTAAACATTATTGTCCATAACAGACAAATAAGAGGTAAATAAGAAATGTGTCAGTTATATTTTGGAAAAAGTTATAGTTAGTGATTGTTCTTTTTTATTTTCTGTTGACATGGATGCAGAGCAAACATGTTTATTCAGTTTTCTCATTTTTTACTTGTTATACTATACCTTGGTTGAAGTGTGATTTCAATCAGAATCTTTGTTGGTCCTCTGTTGAAAGACTTCATCCGATCGTCTGGTCCTCTGTTGAAAGTCCTCGTCCGATAATCTGGTCCTCTGTTGAAAGTCTTTGTCCGATGGTCTTCACGCAGTGTTTGTTGTAAAAGAAAAATGAAAATGTTATTTGATTTTAATGTATTTGTAATGAACAAATTTCATTATTTTGGTGTATTGTATCTGTTATGGTGAATTTTTCTGCTATGCTGTTTTTTGTGCAACCTTTTAAAAATACTTTAAATGTATTTGTATATTCCAGTTATCCTTTTTTTATACTGTAATTATTAATGTTTTTCTTATTTTGGATATGATTGCAATGTTTTTAGCATTATCCTGTTTTGTGTCCACCACTTTTGCTATACTAATTTAGACTTCTTTGTAAGGCTTCTAGCTTCGTAAACAGTATATACAAATATTAATTTACTTTGCTAGGTGTTTGTGTAATTTTTGGTACAATTCTATTTTGTGTCTACAATATGTTGCATACTTTATTTGCTTAATTAATTTTTTTTATGAAGGTTAAATGTTTTTCCTATTTTGGATATGATGGCTATGTTTTTAGCGTTATCTTATTTTGTGTACACCACTTTTGGTATGCTTATTTAGGCTTCTTTGTAAGGCTTATAGGTTCTTAAACATTAAAGAAGAATATTAATTTACTTTGCTATTTGTTTGTGTGATTTTTGGTACAATCCTGTTTTGTGTCTACCACTTTTGCTATGCTTCTTTAGGCTTCTGTGTAAGGCTTATAGGTTCTTAAACATTAAAGAAGAATATTAATTTACTTTGCTATTTGTTTGTGTGATTTTTTGTACAATCCTATTTGGGTCCACGACTTTTGGTATCCTTATTTAGGCTTCTTTGTAAGGCTTATATGTTCTTAAACATTAAAGAAGAATATTAATTTACTTTGCTATTTGTTTGTGTGATATTTGGTACAATCCTGTTTTTTGTCTACCACTTTTGCTATGCTTATTTAGGCTTCTTTGTAAAGCTTATATGTTCTTAAACATTAAAGAAGAATTTTAATTTAGTTAGCTATTTGTTTGTGTGATTTTTGGTACAATCCTATTTGTGTCTACCATATGTTGCATACTTGATTTGCTTAATTAGTATTATTTATGAAGGTTAAATGTTTTTCTACAGTGAAAATGAATGTTTTTTCTATTTTGGATATTATGGCTATGTTTTTAGCATTATCCTATTTTGTGTTCACCACTTTTTGGTTGCTGCATTTGTTATATTAGCGGCCATTAAACATATATAGTTCCTTTATTTTTTCTACTTGTTATACCTTGATTGAAGTGTCGAATGACAGAGGGTCCCCTCCTGCCAATCTTAATCCGCCGGTCTTCTTGTAGTGTCTGTTTGAAAAAGAAAGTGAAATGGTTAATTGTATATTTCTTCTTTTTGATTTAGCAAAGCATGGTCTTTTTCAGCATGTAATGTATTTTTCTATCTTACCTCTTCTTCTTTGTTTGTGTTCTTTAAAAGGGATTGTGGTTCATAATGCACGGTGCAAATTCTTGAGTGACACTGTTGATGCAGAGTCTGTTTCAATAGTAAAAAAAAGGAGAAAGATTGAGCTTTAGGTTATATATTGAATCACAATAAATAATGTCATTTAAATATACTTCTTTAATTAGTTTTAATTAACATTAGTTTGTTTTCGGGCCTACACACATAAATGTGCGTGTCACATGTCACTATACATGAATCACATTTTAATAGTTAAAGTTTTTTTTTTTTTTAATGTCATTTAAATATACTTGTTTAATTAGTTTGGGTTAAGATTAGTTTGTTGTAGGGGCTATACACATAAATGTGCGTGTCACATGTCACTTACATGAATCACATTTTTTGTTTTTTGTCCTGTCTTGATAATAAAATTTAATATATTATAGCTTACCTCTCAGTTGTAATTTGCACAATGTAAAGTAGGAAATTAGGAAACGCAGTTGATTTTTTTCTAAGTCGTGCGTATGTGTGTTAACAGCATGTGAGGCGCTTTTGAGTTGTTTTTTTTTAAAAGTTGTGTGTGTGTTAACACAGCCGACGTTGGACCTTCCACCACCGCAAATTCGGCCCCTCGCTTCGCATTTGCGGACAAACACAGCCGACGTTGGATCGTCCACCACCGCAAATGCTACGCGAGCCCGCAAGCGTTAGCAACAACAATATATGTGATAGCTCTGGAGGACATAATCTAGGTTGTGATCTTGCTGATGTATCCATGGTTTAGCCTCAGAGTTATTAAATCACGGCTTTGTTGCATTATAAGGAAATAACATCTTTGTTCTACAGTATATTATTAGTATCAATATCACATCACGCACTCTTGTGTGAGTTTCAGGGCAAAGTGATTAGTCATTGATGGTAATCAGCTGTATTGTATTTCTGATAGGTGTATGGGAGCTGAGTTACAGAGCCATTGCTATGTCATGTAGACCATATCATCGAGTAGGAGTGTATGTTTGTTAAGCGGTATTGACTGTATGATTGGTGGTGCATGTACTCACCTTGTATGGTCTCAGGCCAGTCCATGCCCAGTAAACCAGGTATTCCCATCACTGTGGTTTGCCCTCTGATCAGTTCAGACCTCACGGTCTCCACTCAGAATATATGACTGGTAGTGGATGGTATTTAGGAGTATAATACATTCTGCTGGGAGTAATTGGGAGCATTGTGTGTTTTGCCATTACTCTTCCTGTGGACCAGAACATCCCTGGACAAATTCTGAGGCCTCTCATCCCCTCTCACATAAGAACAATTGCACATGCTCCCTCGCTGACCCTACCTCTTGTGTGTCTACTCTAGGGGCAACTATCACTCCCTCCCCTCTCCTCCTCTTCTTCCCCTCACCAAAGTTCCCCCTTCACCTTACCACTCTCTCTCTTGTTTCATCTCCCCTAACCACGCTTCCTTCCCTTAGTTTGCCTCTCTACCTCACTACATCTCTCTTGGTTTCCACACCTTTTCCCCTTTCTCATCCTCTTACACTGTTTTGTCCTCTATCTCTCTCTCCTCCTCTCGCCTGGCACTCTCTAGTACTCTCCCCACAAACAGATCACTCACTTGAAGATAAATGCACAAACACTGATTAAAAAACCTAAGTGGATGTGCTTTTTTTTTTTACTTATATACTGGTTTAAGGTGCAAGGTTAATGGGTACTGGGATGGGTATGTAGCAAGTCAAGTGGGTTATATGTTAAGGTAAGGTTGTTATGGAGTATAGGGTAGGTTGGAGCAGGTTATAAATGTTAATAATATAAAGGTGTGTAGACTATGTTTACAAAATACTGATAAAATCATGGAAAACAAATGGTAGAAACAATGCACAATCCTCCTACTCTAAAGTGAACTTCTTCTCTTACACTGACAATTATCATAAACTTCTGCTCCTAGGACCTGTGGTTTAGGTTACACAGCAAGACACAGTCAACATTTGAGTGTGAAACACATAGCTTTACAGATGCTATGTTGTAATATTCACTGACTTTCTTTAAATTGACTGGGTAGCTACAGGGACTACTGCGATTATGGGCTTTTAATGCCAGTTCAAAGTCTTAGCTGCTTATGTAACACTTTAGGACCATTGCTCATGCTTGTAAGCTAATCTCCCAAATGTGGGAGACCCCTGGATATGTAAACATGTATTCCTATGTGAGTTAGTGTCACAACCCAGAGGAGAGGGGACCACGTTCACCCCAAAATGTTCTGCCTTCAGCTACAGGAAAACCCCATGATTGTAGGATCAGTACCCAGCATGAAATCAGGAACACCACCACCAGTTAGGGAAATCAGGGTCACAGGATTACAGTATCAGCCCAGCTAATCCCAGAGTTTAGTAAACAAAAAAATAATAAAGAGCCTTTTCATTTGGAGAGCAGAATGAATTACACACATTGGTTATGTAAATTCAAACAGAGCACACTTTATTGGTAAAAACACAACATATTTATGCATGACAGTAACCAATCATGTTTGGACACTGCCTCGAGTAAGAAGCATATTGGCCAATCTTTGTTTTTCTTGCCCCCGTGGTATTACAGTAATAGGATGACATCAGTGTTATTAATTAAACCCTTCTCCCCCTGTGAGCTGAGAGCCTGAATGACTAATCATCCTTCCTTCATCAAAATTGACAGAGTCGATAAATCTGAGGGCTGTGTTGACATCTGAGTCCATGTAGAGACTTGGGTTAACCCTTTGTTGTCAGGACAGACACAGTGGCCCCTTTTATGAAGCTAAATAGTAGTTCCTAGACCTCAATGCATTATACTAAAAAGTTTGTACAAACCATTTCTGCCACCTAGGCAAAAATGGTAAATATCACATCACATAGTTAACCACAACACATTCCTTACAGTTATAGGTCGATTCATTATTATAGCAAACAGTACACTATGCCAGTGGTACAGTAGACACAAAATACAATGAATACTGGGGAACCAAGAGTTCAGTCTCTTCGTGATATGCGCTTGGCTGTGATACCAGCCCTTAGGATTTGAGGGCAGCCCCTTGTTCCATTGCTAAGCCATCTAGGTGAGGGTACTGGGTGATTCCAGTGTAATCCTGAAAGGCCACATACAAATCCAAACAGCATATTAACAGTCAGTACATTAGATGGTTCATACAGATAGAAATACATTGCATTAAAGCCTGTTTCAGCAACTTGCTGATACACCAATAAAATGCAGTGACATCCTAGTGAATATTTTGTCAAGATCCATAACTATATTGCTGGATAAAATAGAGGTTATGAACTATGCTGCATATCAAGTGATACTGAACATAGGGTTAATGAGACTAATTAATCTCCCCCATTTTCTATTTACATACTCTCATTTTCTTGTTAATCTCTAGGGTTTTTGTTCCTTAACAGGTTTTGGCCCTGAAAAGAAAAGGGACTCCGGGGGTTTCACACTAGCCCCATAAGTGGGTCAGTTCTATTTTAAAATCTGATGCAACCATATAATCAAGCCATTGTCTGGTGGAGAGTAAAGCATCTTGTTAACACCATGTATTACTGTTTATGAATGAGGCACCATTTTGAATTGTGACAGCATTGCTTATGGTTCATCCTATTAAATGTTTTATTGTTGTATATTTCAGGAATTGGTGAAGGAGATACATTTAGTGATTTATAAACACTTCTTGCTTAGCAGTGGAATGCATAACAAATAGTTAAGTTATTGCCAGTTACTTTTCGGTGATCAGATATCTTTGTTTTCAGGGGAAAGATCACTGATTGAAACTACTGAGACAAGATAACAGTTAGACAGAGAAATCTCCACATATATCGGGAAAGGCATCAAGAGTGTCGTTAGATATATGGTTAGAAAGCTGTGCCTCCTTCATTCCTTCCCCTACAAGTGACCAGTATACATAAACTACCCAGTCCGCTGTGTTTCCTGTTTTTATAATAACACCAGACTACTGTGTCCACAATTCAGTCCACTATGTAAGTTTATTTGTTAGTGTATGTACCCTCTAAACAATGTTCATGCCCTAAGCATTCAGGTGTCTGTTATTGGAAATTAAAGGCAGGGAAGGGCCAATTTCGCAAACTTGGCACTGTATATGTATTGGTACAGTGTGAAAATATGCCTTATTTCATGTTCATTACCAACAGCAAAGAACACAACATCACAGGAATACTGTACCGCACCCCTCTCCCACCAAATTCAGATGAAGACAGTTTATTCTCCACAAACCGTAGATATTTTGTGATTTTTTGCAGTTTTTACATTAACCTATCAAAAAGTATGTGGGATTCATTCTGTAGGATTAGTACTTGCACTGTCCTATTACTCAATTACATTTTTGTTTTTGATTTGTATTTGTTTGAGAAACCCTAAATAATATATTGAGACATTTTGATGGATTCAAGCCCTTCCCTCCAGTTTGATCAATGATCAATGTTGTATGACAAAATTCAGCTTAATTTATTCATCGCCCTATAGATCATGGATATTTTTATGTCAGAGATGGAATTCTCAAAGATATTCAACTGTGGTGTAACGGTAAAGTAAGCTACACTATATTGAACTTGAGTAACTTGTACGATACTAAACTGCCTGCAAGCAGTATTTTACGCATTCACACATAATATGAAAACATTTGTCTTCCTATTATTTAGTAGGAGATAACCTTCAGCTCATTTGCAAGTTCAGGAAATTAAAAAGTCTCTCCTGAAGGTGAACTTTTAGATCACATTGGATATGCCAAACTGTGGCAAAAAAATACATTTTGGTAAACATGAATGGCCACTTAATGTAAATATTGATAACATTTCATTATTTTCTAACAACTGTAATTATTTTTTTGTATTTTTTTATCATTGAAATACAAATGATTCATAACATATAATAAATTCATCATAAATTAACGATGATTATATACTGCAAAAATTGTAAATACTTAATGTTATAAGTAGCGCAATGTGTTCTTTTAACTCTGAACTGGGGAGTGTGAATTATTATTATTGATTGTATTCAGTAACTATGGCCCCTATTCATTTGAGCAATCGTTGATTACTGGAGCCCGTAAACTAATTTGCTATTCAATTGGAGTTTTTTAGCTACCCGCAAACAATTTGAGGGTTACAGGCTGAAAATCCCTGTGGTTGTCAAAATCATAACTCCAACCCAGCTAAGCCTTTGATCTTTCAAGCCCCTAAATGTTACAATCGCTAGTCAATTGCTACAATTCCTCAAGACCGCAAATGTTTTCACACCTGTTAATGGTAAATGTGGAAGAAAACCCTACGAGTACCAGATAGGACTTGCAAGGGGATTAAACACCTGATCGTAGCACTGTAAATGCCCCCCAAAAAATCAATACTGCACTTTAAAAGATGGTGAAAGTGATGGGAGACATTATAATCAATTGCACAACATTCTAAGCTCGCAAATCTGCAATAAATTTTTTTTTTTTACGTTTTATGTTCGTGTTATAACAATCTTGGGAATCAAGGTGTTGATATATATAAGGCCACCCACATGGACTAGAACATTTCCTTCATTGATTTTTATTATTGTGTATATTGCTGGATTGCAAGTCCTATCGCATATCAGACTTCTAAATGCTAATTGATTGACGTTTAACCTCCATGTTTTTTCATGATAACGGTCTCATTTACTATTGTTAGTTATGGACTTGCTTAATTTATCAAGATATGAAATGCTACTTACGATTGAATTGTTTACGGTTTCGACTTTCGGCCCTTAAATTAAGGGCTTGTTCAGTTGAATCGCTCTGTAATTGTAGCAAATTTCAAGGCTGCAGACTTACGGCCTGTATAACATAAGTTGCGGGCTTGCAATTGAATAGGGGCCAATGTATAGGTAACTTGTTGCTGCCTGTCATTCTGCATTGCTGCCATGATGTGTGAGTAGATGATCAGTGTTACATAAATGAAAATCATCACTTTACTGATAACCCTCTGTTTATGAACTTTTTCTCTTTTTAAAACAACAAATCATTGATACCCTCAAACAGTAGAAAGTACCTTGTTTATTACTTTATTTGTAGTATAGGTACAAGCATATATATAACTATATTGTCCGACTCCTAGTAAAAGTAAGTTTGTGCAAAAAGAATAAAGATTAAACAAAGATGGTAGATTCTCAAACCGTATGCAGTTATTGCCAGTATAACTAATATAACTTAACATTTATTCCATCCATCCAAAATAAGATAAACAAAGAAAAATTACTGGCTCTGAAACAGACGTTTAGGGTCATAGGTAATGACTAAATAATATTAATTTCATCAACAAAGCACAATTGTGGGAAATGAAAATAGAGTGTATCACTAAGCATGTATATTTGCTTTATTCACCATCTGTTACTTAAGTAAAGTGACTGACACAGAGGTGCTGCAGACACTGAGCATTGAGTTTGATAGATGAGTCTAGCAGAAGAATTCATGATTGATTGGAGTGGAGAGAGATGGTTGATGTAGGCCTGTAGTAGAGATCATTTCCATTCACTACACCTGTCAATATTAATCTTATAATAATAATGTAGTATCAACTAATGTGTGTCATGATTAATTTAATTATTTGCTAATACACAGTAAACCAAATATGTATTCCCTATAATAAAGCAGGTGTTCTAAAAGACAAGAATTGACGTTTGGAACACCAGATTAATTATGTGATATCAATTTTCCTTTAAGTTACTGTGGTGTAACAATTCACTTAATTCATCACATTAGTCATCTGTTACTTACTACTACATGATCTAAAAATGACATGTGACCCTTTAAATACAGGTCCGGCATCGCTTATCTGGCATTGTCCGTTCTGGGGGCTTGCTAGAAAATCAATTTTACAAGACCAAGAATTCTGCAGAAATTACAAGCAATACTTCATAATGAATAAGACCTAGTACAAAATGAGTGCAGAGAAACCAATTTACTGACTCAAAAAGATCAATGCAGCTTTACAGAATGTAAAGGACCAGAGGAGCATTACTGAATGAAAAGGACCAGTGGAGCTTTACTTATTTAATAGGAGCAGTGGAGCTTTTAACCATCTCTGTTTTACCCTAATAGCTGCTTGCTTACTCTCTATAAAGTGAATGCCTGTACTTCTCTCTCTACCAATTTGCTGAGAATGTTGTCCAGTTTAAAAAAGTTTCCGGATTAACCGATGCCAGATAGTCCGTGGCAGACCTGTACTAATTAACAGAAAGTGGAACTTTAGATAGCAATATATGCACCTATGTTAATTTCACACAATTTTGTTTTATGAGGCGTCTGATTTGAGATGACTGTTGAAAGTTATCCCTGATTTCCCTACAAACCTAACATGTCATTTATTTTTTTCAGATTTTTTTTTGTAAAATATGTATGAATTAAATTCAAATTTTTGTATGTGTATTTTTCAATAGCATCTACTATTTATTTTTTAATAACATCTAGATTTCAAATTAGGGCTCAATTACTTGGCTTCTATGAAAAATCTTACAAAAGTTCATGTAAGTCCTAACGTAGCTATTATATGCTGCCCATAACAAACACTTACATATAAACCATAATAATTATAATAATAAACTTTATTTGTAATGCACCAACATATTCCATAGTGCTATATAGGGGTTAGTACAAGTCAAAAACAGTTTTGATACATTGCACATTTTTTGGGCACATTGCCCTTTTTTTGTGCTTAGAATCTAATGTTGATAGTGTTTTCCCTAAAGCAACTAACAAGACTGCAAGCCCGCAAACGTATAACCTGAGTGTGGTACAGTAGGGTAATAGATCAATTGTGCAAATTAAGGCTGAAGGTGATAAGCTTCTTTAAAAACATAAGTTTTTAGTGAGGTTTTAAAGCTTTTGAGGCAGGAAGTTAGTCTACTGGAGCGAGGCAAGAAGTTCCAAAGAATAGCACGAGAAAAGTCCTGAAGGTGGGAGAGAGAGGAGGTGATAAGAGAGGAGGACAGAAGTAAGTTATTAGCAAATTGAAGAAGGTGGGTGGGGGAGTATTTCGACATGAGAGCAGAGATATAAAAGGGTGCACTATTGACTATTGTTGAGGGCTTTATACATTAGACTAAAGATTTGACATGTTATTCTAGTGTTTATTGGAAGCCAGTGGGGTAACTGACACAGAGGTGCAGACACTGACCGTTGAGTTTGGTAGATGAGTCTAGCAGAGTCGTTCATTGGAGAAAGACAGGTGATGGGTAGGCCAGAAAGGAGAGAGATCAAAGGTAGAGACAAGATGTGATGAGAGCGTGGATTAGAATTTTAGTTGCGTCTTGATAGTGACATATTTAGAAAATGTTTTTTAAGTGAAAATGAAACAATATTGTGATTAATTTTATGTGAGGAATGAAAGAGAGGGCAGGATATTTCAGATATTTCAGGAGTGGAAGCTGTGGTAGAGGGTGGAATGATGAGGAGCTCAGTCTTTTTCATGTTGAGTTTGACTTGATGGGCGGACATCCAGGAGGATATGCTAGAGTGGCAACTCGTGCTAGAAGAGAGAGGGATAGATCTGGTGCTGAGAGGTAGCTTTAAGGGTCATTTGTATATATATATGATCCTGAAATACAAAAAAAATATTAGGGAGGATGTTTAGATGGAGAAAAGGAGGGGACCTAGGATTGAACCTTGGTGTACACCAACAGTCAGAGTGCAAGGTAAAGAAAAGGTGCCAGAGAAAGAGACACTAAATGTTCATCTTCTGAATATGATATAAATCAAAAACAGTGATTGCTATGTGTGATATATTCTTGTTCTATATATGTTTCTACCTAAAGTGTGATTGCATGGCTCCTTTAAGAAGAAATCTAATCTAATCCTACATGATCTGGTAAAGCCTATGCCCAGCTACCCCTTATGAGCCTGTGTATGGACCGTAAAGACGGTGCCATAGAATCGATGCCTTTGAATTATCATTTTTGCGAAAATTGCTTAGAGTCCCTTGGAATTCAAGAACATTCAATAAATCAGTAGTTTAGGAAATCAAGACAAACTGTTAACTGGAAAGTATGATCATAAGACTGAAGCTCAAATATTTGGACCATATCATAAGAAGACAGGATACCCTAGAGAAGGCTCTAGGAAAGATTTAAGGCACACGGAGAAAGGAGTGACAGAGGCGGGGATGGATAGATACAGTTATTAAAGCAATGAACATGACCTTGATAGAGCTCAAAGAGATTGTGGCTGACAGATGTGCCTGGCATGCTGTGGTCCATACAGTCAAGGAGAGTGGACACAACTGAATGACTAAAAAACAACAACAATACCCCTGGACTCCCTCAACACACAAGGTGACTCCTTCCTTCCCCCCATCCCATTGTGTGTTAGTATGCTGGGTCCATCAAACTCACATTAATCCCTTACCCCCCCCCAAAAAAAAACAATTATTAAGTGCCACATGGGGTTCCCAATGTACACTCATAGTTCCTATTCATTATGGGTGTCCCTTTGGACCCAAAAGGGCCTTGTTGTTATCTATCACTATATGCCCCCATATAATCGACCCGATGGTGTCCCTATTTTCCAATTTTTACTATTAAAGTATTAAACAATTGGAATAGCCTTAAAATAGTGTTTCCCTTTTCTAACTAACTGTTTATATAGTCAATCAGAGAAGAGAATGTAATCATAAGAACAAGGACATTGCTAATCATTGTTGGAAAATCATCCAAGCAGGGCAATGTATAATGTAACCCATTTTCCCCTACAGACTCTTTATCTGTTTTTTATTTTCTGGAAAAAAAAATTATCATCTGTAATTTATTGTAATATTTTATTATAATTATTCTTAATGTAATTTTTTTGTCTGCAATTCTTTTATTTTTTTACACTGTAAATATTTTATATTTTATTTACTTAGTTTAAGGTAACTAGTTTAGGGGTAAGTGTTAGGGACTAATGGAGTTCTTGTGTACTTCAAGCGAGTGGGTCCAAGGGGTGGTATATTAGTATACCATCATACTTCATAGATATCATGAAGTCTATCCTTATTAATTTTGTTTTTTAGACCATCCATTGTTTAGGTTGCCCTTCTTTTCTTTATTGTATTGCTTTAAATAATTTCAGTTGTTTGAGGATTCGTCTGAACTATTACTATTACAAATACCATCTTACAGAAATGCTGTATATTCATTTCTGAGCTAGCCAGGAGACACCCAATCATGTCAGAAAGCAAGTAATACTGTCAAGGTTAATCAAAAGTGTAATCAAATGACCAAAACATTAATTGATAGAAAACAATAAATTCTCAGCCAGTGTTTCACATAAACATTCTGCTTGACAATTAACCAAATCATGTTGAAGTTGCACCCAAATAGGGAGAATGTAGCCTCTGGTGCATTTTTCATCCTTTTAGTATTATTATTATTATTATTATTATTAACTTTTATTTACAATCCGCCAACATATTCCAAAGCGCTGTACAGGAAAAATACAATGTTAACAAACTGCAGAAAATGGAGGGTTCTGTTTTGAGCCTAGAAACTTTGTAGAAAGCACCCTACAAGATTGGAAACTCGCTACTTACAATCTTAAGGGAATGGAAGAGGCAGAAACCTGGACAAGAATAACAGATAGGGAATAGCAAGGGTCAGGAAGAAAGTGAAACTTTACTTAGGTAGGAAGGTATGCAAAGTTAGAAAGGTTTTTCATTTAGTAGGAGGGGAAAGGGATCTGATAGAAGGTGATTTGAGGTGAATGACTCTAGTATTTAATATGTTATATGCCCCTAGTGGTCAGATAATATAACCTGCAATGGAAATTGGGTTAGGAGATATTTCTCCAGAAGCCAGCAGAAGAAGGAGAGAGTGAGAGAGAGGAGATGGGGATGGGACTTGTAGAAGTGTTTCTGCTTATGTGCTTTAGAAGATGTAGGATATAGTGACCGGAGCAAGGTGGATGAGGGTCAGGGAGGGAGGGAATGTTTTCCAGTTGCAGACACAGCAGGGCCAGAGTAATGGATACAGAGAGAAAAGATCTGTGAGTAAACAGAAAATTATTCATAGATAAATAGGATGTTATTAATGTTATTAGAATGTGATAGGGAGGGGTTAAGGGTAGACAGGAAAAATTATAACAGATAAAAATAATAACAGATAGATGCAAACTAATATTAATAAAAGTACAGATGGCTTGAGTAAATTTAGCCTCCTCAAGTGTCTTCAATACAACTTTAGAAATAGGGAAGAGTTAGAGAGGTTTCCAGTTGCAGACACAGCAGGGCCAGAGTAATGGCTTCTTTAAAAATGGGGAAGAGTCAGAGTGGCTTCAAGTTGTGGACAGAGCAGGGCCAGAGTAATGGCTGCTGAGAGAGAAAAGCTTTGGCAATTGGTTCCAAAACTGCTACATAGACATGTAAAAAGTCATGTTTGACCTCTAAGAAACTGGGTACCGCTACATCAGGTTGCCTTGTCAAAACAAAAAATCAACAGACAGTAAGTTGCAATACAAATTGAAATTCCCCTGGAAATCAAATAAATCACTGATGGTTGTGGAGATCATGAAATCATCATCTTTATTCTCATCTTGTTATTCATCAGCAATTATGTCATTCTTGTTTTAATACACATAGATTTGAAGCATTATCAGTAATTGTAGCAACTACATAGTTTAGAATTCTATTCTTAACATGGACACCATACAGTTCATAGGCTAATTTTTCGTAAGTATATGAGCATTGTATGTGTCTGCAACTTATAACGGCTAATTTTTGGTTCAGGTCATTATCAAACCAGTGTGCAGTGACCACATATATGATTTGTTGACTGCTGACCAACAGTCTGCTGTACTGCAAATGTACTCAGCATTGCCCACTGCCCTTGTAATTTTGTCAACAATGTTAGGACCGATCAATGCTTGTAATATATAATAATGGTGTGAATTTGAACTGATTTGAACTGATCGAAAGTAGCTGCAGTGATGATATGATGAAATTGAAAAACAATTTGTCAAATTCTTTATTAGAAATTTGCTTTGATGTTGATTTACTACCAGCACCACTGTATTCTTTATTTGACATGTTTTCCTCTTTCACTTGAAAACAACATCTGTTTTGACTGCATTAATATATCCTAGAAATGTAGAATAAGCACCTGAATGCACTTTCTGTGCATGCCTTTTCAGATTCAAGGCACCACTAATGGATGAATTTAATGTCTTTGCCTTTCCTGTTGCAAAGAAAAGTAACATTTTGTTCTGTGTATGAGGTTATTGAAAAATAATCCTCAGAAATTGCAAAGTTAATCCAATTTTCACCTTGTAAATCAGAATGGACCACAGATAGACCTGGGTTTGTGTTTGTTGCATTGTTATTTCCTCATGTGGCTGCTGGCCCTCAACTAACTCTCAGAGTTTGGCTTTGGTATAACCAGATTTGGTTGGGATTGCAAATAGCTGCTGACTGTTTTTTTTTATTCTGACTTTTGGATTGTCATTATCATAAATCTATCACTCTATTTGTAATGTTTACTTTATAGGAGTATGTAATCAAATTACTATCATCCATCACCATTTGCCAATATGGATGCATAGAGTTATTTAACAGATTACATAGTTTTCAGTTTGGAGTTAACAAAATAAACATCTGTCAGCTTAAAAACAAGTAAACAGTAAGTAACAATAAATAACAATAAATATAATTTAGTATGTATATTTATTTACCTGAGACTGTTGTGATCTTTCTTGATCATCATCATTAGTAATAGTGATATTAGTAATAGTACTAATACTAACTAGGACGTAGTTCCTCACTGCCTCTGCAGCTTTTCTGATCATGCCCTGTTAACGCAGTGGAGGAAAAACATTTGAAAATGCAACAATTGTCCATTTAGCTGAGTTCATATCTACAACTGGAAAAAGCATGCTAGTTTTCTTGTGTGAATGTGAACTTCTTTCACAAAGTTTATTCATTCAACATTGTTCACACAAAACACTTCCTACAAGCACTTTTGCGCTATACTGATATCAATGGATGTTGGATTAAATGGATCAGGCTGGCTACCAAACAATATGATTGCTTTGATAAATACATTGTCTTAGGGTAACATAAGCAATATTTCACATATAAGTAATTAGCAATGTATGCAAACATTCACAAATGTGTTTGCATATCTAAAAAAATCAACTGAACTTTTGTTTAAATTAATTGCAATTTAGTTTATTGTCCTGTGAACACTTTCATTTAAAACTAATTGCTAAGTTTCCTTCATATTCTCCCTACAAGAATACTATCTTTCTCCCTGAATGCTGCCACATTTCCCCTCTGTCACATCTCCATCTGTCACATCTTCCCTCTGTCACATCTCCATCTGTCACATCCCCTCTGCTCTATTATGTTACTCTTATAAAGTTTGTATGTGTCCCTGTATTAGTATTAGCAACACACAAAAGGAAACCTTCATTTGCACTGAACCAAGAAATTTCTCCTTATTTTCTTCATAACTCATATTAATTCCAGGACAATGAAGGCATGGCAGCAGCAGAATCATCCTCTATTTTATTTGACATGAGCAGATTTCGGGAGACAGGAACAAATAAAATAAAAAAATCTTAATTTAAAATCCATTTTAGTGACACATATTTGTTGAAAATTGTACACAAATTTAATACATGAGCTACTTTACATACCTTTCAAAATTCTTTCATCGCATACTGTACATACAATCACGCAAAACTAAATCCAAGGGGTATATGAAGTATCGAAATCCAAAATGTTATGACACAATCTCTGTAGAAACTGAGATAGCTCTCACCTTATTTTATATGACACAGTTTTGTTTTTGTGATGTCTTCTGTAAATACAGCATATCGCTTAACAAATTATGAATACAGTATTTATTTTACTTTATCAGATTATATCATTTATTATTGTGAGCAAATTGCAAACCTCCATTATCATCTGCCAATGTGGATTCACATTTTCACATAATATGCTGCTTTTTTCAGTCTTGAGGTAACTAAATAGACAGATTTCAACATGCTGAAAAAATAAATAGAATTAAAACTATGCTATATTCAACTTAACAGAGCTCTTGGGTGCAACCCAGGTGCAGCAATTGTTATGCAGTTGGTGCTGAATGGCTTTGTCAGGAGGTGGCTGTATAGCTAGCAGTTCAGCAACAATTTCTATATCTGGAATTTTTATTAAATTGCAGGTGGCTGCTAAGAGACTAATCAAGGAGAAACAATACCTTCGTGTAATCACCACAAAGAAAATTCAGTTTTCAAAATGAATTGTATGGGATTAGATTTTCTTTTGACTAATAACTATAAATTGCAAACATACATATTTAGACATGTGGGTTACAGTAGTGCAAAAACAAATCCATTTCACTGTCCTTTTAAGTATATTCTGGTGTTTGTTTAAAGTATAGAAAATTAAAGTGTAACATGACACCAGGGCAAATTCAGTATCACACTATTTAATATACGGTATTGGTCCGAATATAAGCAGCACCTTTTTTCAGATTTTTGAGCTCGCGAGTTAAGGGTGCGGCTTCTATTCGCGACCGTAAAAAAATCATTGCCGATTTGTGAACTTTGCTTAAAACGCGTGCGGCTTCTATTCACAAATGCAAAATTACTGCCGATATGCACGATTGCGAGTTAAAGGTGCGTGATTGCCAGTTAAGGGTGCCGATTTTAGTGCTTTAGACTGCGGTATTGAAAAGCGATTTACGGTTTTAGTGATTCTAACGTCCTGTAAAGCCTGTAACCTGCAAAAAAAGCTACAGTGCTTATTAGAAACCCTGTTTCTTGCAATGGCTGATCACTTTGAGAGTCTTTTTTCTCTCCAATTTTACGGGTGCGGCTTATATGTGATTACTATCTTTTTTCTATTTTTTCCCCTTGAACTTTACGGGTGCGGCTTATATGCGGGTGCGGCTTATGTTCGGACCAATACGGTAGGTGTTCTTACATATAGTAAGTAGCATACACATATACAGGATACATATAGTTACATGTTTATACAAAAGGACATTGTATAATGTTTGGAAGTTATTCTGAGCAAACAGTTAATGATGACATTTGAAGGCAAAGATTTAATTGAAAGGTTTAAAGTAACTCAAAGATCTAAGTTCTTTTCAAATTATATGCTTTGCAAATGTTTGAAAGATGTGTCTAGGATTTCTAAGGTGGTAGTGAGAGATGTTTTTCAAGATATAGTGGACCATAATTTCTGAATGATGAATCATATGAGGCATATGTACCGAAGATTGATGTTTCCAACATTTCACCCATTAATATACAGTATATGACAATGTGTCTTAAAGGACCATTGTGATAAAAAAATTAAAATGTCCAATTTTGAAAAATTAAGCTTAAAAATATGACATATGTAAAAAGTTATACAGCCTATCATTTAATACCTTTTATATTGAACTAGCGACTTGCCCGTTAAAAAATGACGGTCAATAAAATTGTATGGCTGGGAATGCTGTTTGATACACAATGGAAACTGTTTTATACTGTGAGGTCCTTCAGCGCTCATTGTGAGCCTCTCCTGTCGTGTACTTTTGGTCCTCTGAGCACCTTCATGAGTCATGATAAAGAGAGATATATATATTTCTATGTATATGTAGTTAAGTAATAATGAATGATTTATTCAATAAATTAATATACTTTAATTACTTATAATTGATATATGCAGCGAGCCATAGGCTGAGGAGCTACCAATCTGTTTGTATTTTCCATCTTTATAGACTATACATTGTGAGTGTTAGGGCCCTGCTTATAAAGTGTAATGAATGTTCCAAGTGTGAATTCTAAATAGGCTGCGTGCGCGAGGTAAAGCCGTTGGTTTATTGTGTAAAGCAGCATTGTATATTCGTAATGTTATTAATGTCATGCTCATGAGCATTTCCCGGCTTCTGGTAGTTAGATGTGTAAAGTGCTACGCGTTTGGCAGTGTTTTGCGAGGTCCATGGTCGTGTAGCCTCATTTTAATTTTTTTGGGCGGCCATTTTTTCCCTTGCTTAGACGATTTGTGAGTGCCGAAAATCGTCTAAATCGAGGTAAATCCGCGTTCCACCTCACTCCCAGACGTTCTGGCTGTTACCCCGTGCTGTCTGTGATGTTTTTGTAACTTTTTGGGGTGTATTTAGTGTGTTTTTATTGTTTTTTCATTTTCGTCGTTTGGCCGTTAATCTCGCCGTTAATCCTGTGTCTCGTATTTTTTTTCTAAGTTTGTCAAGTGCTTGCACACCAAGGCAATCCCTCGTTTAGGAAGTGTTTTTCGGCTAAGTCCTGCGTGTTTGTGCTGTTGTAGTGGCTCAGTCCTTCGCCCCAAGCAGGACCCCCCCAAAAAAATCTGGACGTTCTAAAAGATAAAATAACGAATAAAGCTCCTCCCTTGAGGAGCTCCCAGCCACAAATGAGGGTTCCCGCTCATGCTCCGCTCATGCTCCGCTCAAAAAATAGAATGGCTCCTTCTTATTGGCTCAAATCGCTGTCAATCAGATTTCAGCCAATCAGAAGGTGTAAATGTGTGAGCCAATCAAAATGGGATATACCACTAAATCCCATTCTGATTGGCTCCAAGCATCTGCCCCTTCTGATTGTCAAACAGATTGCAGCCAGTTACATCAGCCAATCAGAAGGTGCAGAAGCTTGTAGTCAATTAGAATGGGATACACCTCACAGGGATGTATCCCTTTCTGTTTGGCTGAAAGCAATAGCACCTTCTGATTGGATTAAATATGATTGACAGTTACATCAGCCAATCAGAATGGGATATAGGGGTGTATCAGAATGGGATATAGAGGTGTGAAATCTGCTTGACAGTGATTTCAGCCAATCAGAAGGCTGCATTTCAATTTTTTTAGTGGAGCATGCACAGCAACCTCCATTTGCGGAGGGGAGCTCCGCAAGGGAGGAGCACTGTTAGTTTTTTTATTGTTTAGAATGTCTGGATTTTTTTTTAAGGGCACTGTCTGCGATGATAGAATGAAGACAGGGGCATTACTGGAGGGGTATTTTGGCCAGTTAAGTGGACTATTAAGAGTTTATTTTATTATATGTTGTCAATATTTGTGTATTAACTGTAATGTTTATTTTTTTTAGGTGTGTCAGGATGTGTGGACATTTTTGGATGGCCCTGTCTGGGATAAAGGGCTTAAGACCAGGGCATCGCTGGAAAGTACTGGAGGGGCATTTTGGCCAGGTAATTAGTGGGGTGTTGGGAGGTTTAATAGGGGGTTAGCTAGGTAGTGTAGGGGTTAATGGGATAGGATAGAGGGGGGTTAATTGGATAGGGTAGAGGGGGGGGTAATAGGATAGGGTAGAGGAGGGTTAATTAGTTAGAGGGGGTTCATTTAGAATTATTATTTTATTGGGGTGGCTAATAGTGTAGTGTAGGGTAGTGCTTAGACTTAGTGTCATGTTAAATGTGAGGGTTAATTATTGTCCTATAAGGGTCTGTATAGACCCTTATGGGACTGATGAGGTTAATTAGAGGCTCATAGAAGTCTGTAAAGACCCCCATGAGTGATGGGGTTAATTTTAGGTTCCGGGGGTTACTTATAGTATTTATAGTACTCCTGTGGCAGGGGTTCATTTTTTGTTTAACGCAGGTCCTTTAAGGACATTCAAGGTCCTTTCAGGACCTGCAACAGGAAGTTTGAAATTTAAATGCAGCAGGGATTCCGATGCAAGGAGAGATGTAGGGACACTGCAGGGGTCCCGATGGTGATTAACTTTAGGTGCCAGGGGTACTACCCACAGGTTTTCATCAGCCATGCTGGCAATCTCGATTGCCATTGCCTACTAACCCGATCCTGTTCACGGCCACATATCCAACGTGCAACAGACTGGGTTACGCTTTTGCGTCTCCTGCCCATAGCTTTGCAAGTCTGCAGCCGCTGCGAGGCTCACATTGAAGATACAGGGCTGCAATTTTATGAGGTTATAAATTCTTATATCTGTAGCTAATGTTGTTAAATAAAGAATTAATTTAGCATATAACTATATTTATCGAAGTAAGAGCACAGGTGTTTATAGAAAATTTTATCTGAGAATTTGCAATTTATTCACTCTATTATACGGTGCAACTGTGTAGCCTTCCCTTTCCTTTATTGCAGGGGCACAACTGGACGAGGGTATTGTTAGCTATAGCCCCAAGTGGGGTGGAAAAGATGAATGACCACAAAGTTATTTAATGTTGTAAAGCTCTGGGGTTACTTTAAATGCCAGGGTTGCAGTACTATTAAATACCCCCTTCCTCTTTAAGGAAGCAATGTGCTCCTCATTGCCGCCAATTAGAATAAGGATTGAAGGACCACAACAAATGCCATCAGTTAGAGGGTACAAAATCATGTGGGAAAGTTGTTTATATTTATAAAATTGATTAAGAATTGACTTTCCACAAGAATCTGCATAGAACCAAAGATAAGATTTTATAAAACAGAACACTTACAACAACAAAAATGCACTTTGCATTATAGATATAACTAGAAAAGAATGTATAATAGTTAAATACTCCAACTTTATTATTGACATGTTCTATATAGGTATATGTATATCTTATATCCAAGTATTAGTATTACTTATTTAAATAGCACCAGTTAAGCTACATACTTTAATGCTAAAGGTCCCTGGTTCAAGTTACAATAAAATCAATTTTTAGTTTAAAAATGGTTACATAATAAATTAAGCTAATTTCATTATTTCAACTAAATTTGAACTACCGTATATACTCGAATATAAGCCGACCCGAGTATAAGCCGAGGCACATATTTTACCACAAAATACTGGTAAAATAAGTGACTCGAGTATAAGCTGAGGGTGAGAAATGTGCTGTCCCCTGTGTCCCTCTTGTGCCCCCTGTGTCCCTCTTGTGCCCCCCACTTGATCTTTTAATTTCAGACCAAAATCTAGAACAGCACCTTGATTATACACTTGTTAAGATTTTAACAGCTGTACGTCCCCAAGCTGAAGGTCCATTTTGGCCCAAGGAAGCTGCTGTCATTTGACGTCGACCACCGGAAGAACCTCTGTCTATTAGCATTAGTCCTGGACAGTTTCTAGGATGTAAAGTACCAAGCCATTGCTATTCAGAATATGAAACACATTGAGTTAAAGACATGGACTTTTTTAGGGTTTATGTTGCTTTAGGCCATTTAATCATGCCACACTTGTAACTCCAACATTCTGCCTTTATATGCCTTTAGTTTATATTTGTTTTTGCATATTTATGGTATGTCAGAAAATGCTAAGTATACTTACAGACAGAAAAAAATCCTGCATATAGGCATATGCAGACATATAACAATGTAGTGCACTGCATCTTCATGTATCCTGCTGCCCTCTAAAAATATGCTGCCCTAGGCCTAGCCCTTATAGGCCTAGGCAGATACACACTTAAATGATTGCTATGTATGTGCCCTATCTGCAAAGGAAGTACTAAATATATTTTCAATCTATTCTATTTTTAAAGAAACTCCAGTCTATAAAGGATTGCAGCATTGCAGTTATTAATGTACAGATTCATATATTTCATCTGAGATTTCATCAGTAATGTCAAGCATGATGTAGTTTGTGATGCTTTATGTAATATAGTATGAGATTTGCAAATAGTCCTAATTTCCAAATATTTTCTATGATTACGATTTTAAATGAAAGCTTAATTGTACTTACACACACTTTTCTTTTTAACAAATTCCATACTTATTTGCATACGTTGTATTTTCAATGTACGACTTTGAGTTAATATCCAAATGCAAAATTAGAAACACATCAAGATACATCAAGATAAAATAAAGAAAAATCCCTTGTTCTGACTTACCCTTTGGCATAATCATTTTTCTTTATCAGTCAGCTCTCAGACTCAATATTATTTTTGTTATTATTATTATCATTTATTTGTAATGTGCTCACATATTCTGTAGCACTATACAGGGGTAGAGAACACAATATTACATACAGGGGTAGAGTACATAACAAAAACCACAAAGTTAACACATGGCATGTGAAGGGCCCTGTCTTTGAGCTTAAATCTTATGTAATCTTTATTACAAAGCACCTTACAAGATTGGAAACTCGCAGACTTACAATCTAAAGGGAGCAGGAGAGACCTGGACAAGGAACAGGGATTTGAATTGAGCAGAAAGAGAGTGACAGATGAAAGTGTGAGATTAGGAGAGAAAACAATTCTGCAGCAGTCCGACAGGTGTAAAATTTGCCTGGGTAGAAATTTGCATAGTTAGGTCGATATTTCATGTAGTAGGAGAGAGTAGGAAGGAATCCATGTTGTAGTGCTACAATGATGTGTTAGACTGCTTCCTGGAAGGAGTGTGAGAGTGAGGTTACCAAGAGTAAGGGAGGTTGAGGTGTGTCTGGAGTTATATAAAAATTATGTGTCTGCAGCAGCTTTGGGAAGTGGGTTCCGGTAGAAGCAGAGGGCATTTTAAAGATGGGCATGTGTCCAGAGTCTGAGGGAGAAAGGAAGGGTTATACAGAGGAAGTCCATTGTTAGAAGAAGATGCAGGGGGTGAGTAGCTGCTGGAGGGTGGGGGAGTAGCGAGGCTAAAAAAACAGAGGACATGTGACTTTCGGTAAGACAAATAGGGGAGACTAGATTTACTAGATTTAAGAAACACATATAAAATGTGTACATTGCGCTAATGAAATTGTCTAAATGTTGCAATAAAGCAATTGTAACAGTATATCACTATAATAGTTGTGGACCAAGAACGTTGGTCATTTTTGCGGCTTTGTCATGCTTTGCAAGCCTCGCAAAGCGAGGTAAGCTGTTGACACCGAGCATTGCGAACTGAGGCGAGCCGTGACTTAGCCGAAACTGCGAGCCTCACAATGGAGGCTAGCAGTTGAGACGCGGGACTTAGGCTGCAATGAGCCCAATAAGCTCATCCTAAGGCCAGTGGGACTTAGCTGAAACTGCGAGCCTCGCAAAGCGAGGCGAGCAGTTGGCATGCAGGACTTCAGTTGCAATGAGCGCTGAAGGTGCTCATTGCAGGGCTCGTGATGAGCGCCTGCAGCCGTGGTACTTAGCTGCAACGGCAAGCCTCATGAAGTTGAGGCACGCAGGACCTACGACCAGTACGACTTACATGAACTGTGAGCATCGCAAAATTACGACTTTAAAGCCGAACCACAAAACTGGAAACACCTAAAAAAAAGAACAAATAACTTACACACACAGCACAGTGGGAGAGTCAGGGAGCCTGTGAGTGTGGTTGCAAGTTACATTGAGGCCTATTTGGCTTTTTTCCATGAGCGCATAAATGAGGCTGAAGGACATAAAACGAGCCAGAAGGACGCTAAACTAGCCCCAAGGACGTAAAAAGTGCTCAGAGGGCCCATAGCCTTGCATTGTGTGGCAAACACCATTGCCAGGCCTACTATTTTACTCCTGTCATTGTTGATGGGGCAATTTCCTAGTTATAAATATATTGATCTTCACCTTAGCTGATGTGGAGTGTGGATTCCAGTAGGAGCAGAGGGCAGTTTAAAGACGGGCCTGTGTCACTAGTCTGAGCTGGTATGCAGAGTGGGTTCCAGTAGGAGCAGAGGGCAGCTTAAAGATGGGCCTGTGTCTAGAGTGGAGAGTGGGTTCCAGTAGAAGCAGAGGGCAGTTTAAAGATGGGCCTGTGTCTAGAATGGAGAGTGGATTCCAGTAGAAGCAGAGGGCAGTTTAAAGATGGGCCTGTGTTCAGCGTCTTAGCGGCTGTGGGGTTCCAGTAGAAGCAGAGGGCAGTTTAAAGATGGGAATCTTAGCTGCTGTGGAATGTCGGTTCCAGTAGAAGCAGAGGTCAATTAAAAAGGTAAAAGTTCTACTTCCTCCAGCTATCCAACAGAACAAAACATAAGGTTGACAGTGGGCAGTATGGAATTGAAAAGTAAAAACATGAGATGGAGGCACAAACATAGAAAGTAAAATGTAATAGTAAATTGAGAGATTCATAGGTCTTAAATGAAATATGTCTGTTTCTGAAATTATAGAGAAAGGACATCGTGTGCAGAAATAGTAAGAAAAATATGGTATGTTTAGGGATGATAACAGATTACTGAAAGTAGATCCAATGATAAGACCCCTTTTTCTGGTGCCTGTATCTTCAGAATAGTTTTTGATAATATTAGGTAAGATTGGAAAGTTGATTTGTTGGAAAGTTTGTGAAAAAACTATTCTGCTGATATTTACAGTGGATATAAAAAGTCTACACACCCCTGTTAAAATGTCAGGTTTCTGTGCTGTAAAAAAATGAGACAAAGATAAATTATTTTAGAACTTTTTCCACCTTTAATGTGACCTATAAACTGTACAACTCAATTGAAAAACAAACTGAAATCTTTTAGGTGGAGGGAAGAAAAATAAAAAAGAAAAATAATGTGGTTGCATAAGTCTGCACACCCTCTTATAACTGGGGATGTAGCTGTGTTCAGAATAAAGCAATCACATTCCAAATCATGTTAAATAGGAGTCAGCATACACCTGCCATCATCTAAAGTGCCTCTGATTAACCCAAAATAAAGTTCAGCTGCTCTAGTTGGTCTTTCCTGAAATTTTATTAGTCGCATCCCACAGCAAAAGCCATGGTCCACAGAGAGCTTCCAAAACATCAGAGGGATCTCATTGTTAAAAGGTATCAGTCAGGAGAAGGGTACAAAAGAATTTCCAAGGCATTAGATACACCATGGAACACAGTGAAGACAGTCATCATCAAGTGGAGAAAATATGGCACAACAGTGACATTACCAGCCTTTTCTTATGAAGAAAAACATCCAAGCCAGGCTACATTTTGCAAAAACACATCTGAAGTCTCCCAAAAGCATGTGGGAAAAGGTATTATGGTCTGATGAAACCAAGGTTTAACTTTTTGGCCATAATTCCAAAAGATATGTTTGGCGTAAAAACAACACTGCACATCACCAAAAGAACACCATACTCCCCCCCCCCCCCAAAGCATCTTGCTTTGGGGCTGTTTTTCTTCAGCTGGAACTGGGGCCTTAGTTAAGATAGAGGGACTTATGAACAGTTCCAAATACCAGTCAATATTGGCACAAAACCTTTAGGCTTCTGCTAGAAAGCTGAACATGAAGAGGAACTTCATCTTTCAGCATGACAACGACCCAAAGCATACATCCAAATCAACAAAAGAATGGCTTCACCAGAAGAAGATTAAAGTTTTGGAATGGCCCAGCTAGAGCCCAGACCTGAATCCGATTGAAAATCTGTGGGGTGATCTGAAGAGGGCTGTGCACAGGAGATGCCCTCGCAATCTGACAGATTTGGAGTGTTTTTGCAAAGAAGAGTGGGCAAATCTTGCCAAGTCAAAATGTGCCATGCTGATAGACTCCTACCCAAAAAGACTGAGTGCTGTAATAAAATCAAAAGGTGCTTCAACAAAGTATTAGTTTAAGGGTGTGCATACTTATGCAACCATATTATTTTATTTTTATATTTTTTCTGCCCTCTACTAAAAGATTTCAGTTTGTTTTTCAATTGAGTTGTACAGTTTATAGGTCACATTAAAGGTGGAAAAAGTTATGAAATTATTAATCTTTGTCTAATTTTTTTACAGCACAGAAACCTGACATTTTAACAGGGGTGTGTAGACTTTTTATATCCACTGTAGTTAGAGGAAGTTAAAAAACTGTAATTTTTGTGTTTTTACTCCACTTATATTTCCTGGGAATTGGTTGTATGGGGAGAATTAAACACTGGCTAAAAAACTATAGTAAAACATTTTCAAAAGAACAGCAACTTCCTTACTATAAAAACTGACTATAAAAACTGACCTTCAACTCTAAAGAATGTTTTATACATCTAATTTGGAATGAACGAAATATCAGTTTTCTGACTGATGACAAGGATTGCTGAGCAGGTCTCTGAAACATTGGTTATAGTGAAATACTACAGATGCTGTACAATCAAACCTAGATGAAAATGATTTAATAATTAGATTAAAAATAGAATGCATTATAGGCCAGCTTGTAAAATATGTGTAAGCAGAGTGCCACATATCCTGATTAGAATGTAGCCAAAGAATATATATATATATATATATATATATATATATATATATATATATATGCAGGTTTATGCATATCTTTGTGTGACTAAAAGTGTTTGGATGCAGAAAAATAATAATGAAAATATACCAGGGAAGGTGATACATAGTCTGATACATGGCTTGATATTGCGCTTAGTTTTTTTTAACTTTAGCATATTTTTGGATCATTGACACACATTGTAACATAAGTTGACAGATATATTTACATGGACTTATGTACATTTTAAACCTATACTGATTTTTTATTTTTTTTTATTCTCCATTTTATTCCAGTATAAATAAATAATACCTATAATAAATAATACAATTCTGTTATGCTTTTTGTGATGTGAGACTGGAAAAGGCAAACAAAATATATCTTTCAAATTATTACTAGCCTCATTTTTGTTCTTAAAGGTTTGAAAGATGGGACATGGTAGAAATCCTAATGGTTGTACAGCCTTCTCTTTTCTTTTCAGTTACTTCAGTTACTTTTCTTAGTGCAGATACTTTTGAATTTCCCCTTAGGGAAGATTTACTAAGAATGAGTACAGTGTGCCATCACCGCACCCACTTATTTTACCTTAGCATTTCCTCACTGAACACGCGTTATGACTAGTGATGTCGCAAACATCAAATTTTCGGTTCGCGAACCGCGGACGCGAATTCCATCAAATGTTCGCGAACGGACGAACATCGGCGAACCGCCATAGACTTCAATAGGCAGGCGAATTTCAAGACCCACAGGGACTTTTTCTGGCCACAATAGTGATGGGAAAGTTGTTTCAAGGGGACTAACAACTGGACTGTGGCATGCCGGAGGGGGTTCCATGGCAAAACTCCCACGGAAAATTACATAGTTGATGCAGAGTCTGGTTTTAAGCCATAAAGGGCATAAATCACGTTACATTCCTAAATTGTTTGGAACAACATGCTTTAAAACATCAGGTATGATGTTGTATCGATCAGGTAGTGTACGGGTTACACCCGCTTCACAGTAACAGACCAATCTCCCCGTTTAATGCACTGCAAACAACCGCAAACAGTCCCTTTGCACAACCGCAAACTCCCCATTTGAACAAGGTTGGATACCAAGCTGGCCATGTCCCGTTCCTTGTCCTCACTGATGTCATTGAAGGTCTCTTCCTCCACCCAGCCACCAAGGGTCCCCAAAAGGGGAGAACAAGCCCCGTGGGATGCCTGCTGTGTTTGGTCTTCCACCTCCTCAAAGCCACCTTCCTCCTCTGACTCCTCTTCTTCAGACTCCCAGAGTCTGGGGGCTTCCACTGCCCAGCATGGAATATTATACACAGGTCAGAGTCTGGGGGCTTCCACTGCCCAGCATGGAATATTATACACAGGTCAGAGTCTGGGGGCTTCCACTGCACAGCATGGAAGATTATACGCGTTGCCTCTGTCTGCGTTATTATAAGGTGTGTACTGTTAAGTAGTACTATTCTTATCGGTTTAATCCCTGTTACGTCCACTATCCTAATTCGAATTTGGGGCACTGCATGTGCAATCTAAGGTGCCACCAGATAGGAGTAGTGTATTAAGTTGTACTACTCATTCCTATCAGTTTAATACCTGTTACGTCACCTATCAGGGGACGTGCATATGGCATGGATTTTTGAAACAGGGAGATGGAAAAAGATGCTTGGTCGGAACTCCCACTTCGAATTTGGGGCACTGCACGTGCAATCTAAGGTGCCACCAGAGAGGAGTGGTGTATTAAGTTGTACTTTTCATTCCTATCAGTTTAATACCTGTTATGTCACCTATCAGGTTACGTGTATATGGAATGGATTTTTGGAACAGGGTGATGGAAAAAGATGCTTGGTCGGACCTCCTACTTCGAATTTGGGGCACTGCATGTGCAATCTAAGGTGCCACCAGATAGGAGTGGTGTATTAAGTTGTACTACTCATTCCTATCAGTTTAATACCTGTTACATCACCTATCAGGGGACGTGTATATGGCATGGATTTTTGGAACAGGGAGATGCTTGGTCGGACCCGCCACTTCGAATTTTAGGCGGCGCACGTGCAATCTAAGGTGCCACCAGATATGAGTGGTGTATTAAGTTGTACTACTCATTCCTATCAGTTTAATACCTGTTACGTCACCTATCAGGGGACGTGTATATGGCATGGATTTTTGGAACAGGGAGATGGAAAAAGATGCTTGGTCGGACCTCCTACTTCGAATTTGGGGCACTGCACGTGCAATCTAAGGTGCCACCAGATAGGAGTGGTGTATTAAGTTGTACTATTTATTCCTATCAGTTTAATACCTGTTCTTTCCTCACAATAGCACATTCTATATGTCATCAACCGGCCTGTGTGTATTTAGAGAACCACACTTTAAGGCCCTTAACCTGGGACAAGGTGGCTTGGCTATCAGAATTGCCTCAGAACATTAAAAACTCGACAAACCCCCTAATCAGACACTCACTATCATACTGGAAATGGGCCAAGAAACACACAGGTTTGTTCCCTGGATCCACCCAAATGACCCCAATTCTTGACCACCTTCAGGCCCCGAAACACATGAGCACAACATCACAACACTGGTGGAGGTCAAGGAAACTAGATAGACTGGGAGATTGGTTAGTAAAGTGCCAGATGCTCACCTATGTGGAACTGAGGGACAAGCATGAGCTACCGCTGTCAGAACATTACAATTACTGTAGGCTGAGGCATTTCACACACATTTCCTGACCCAGAAACAGGGGACACCGGTCTTAAATTGGTTCTCCAAAATTTGTAAAGATAAACCTCTATGAAGGGGGATCATTGGGTCGCTTTACAAATATAAAACCTTTGTTACTGGTTGAAGCGACACTGGGGGAAGGACCGGAGTGGGGGAGCCCTGGAGACCGTTCAGAAGCAACCAGAGGCAAAATCATCCCAGGAAAGGAGAGGTCGCTCACTGAAGCCTGCCCTAGTGTAACCCAAGGATGATTGCCCAGGTTAGATATTGTAAATAATAAGCTAATACTGCTGGAGGGATGATAGCTAATAGGACTTTGGTGTACCCTGCAGATATACTCTTTACTATTGTCTGTTTTACCATGTTTTCGGTATCTCTTAAATTGCAATCACAGTAAAAAATACGAAAAATGATTATCTTAAAAAGTAAAAATAAGAAGGAATAACCAGCTAACTTTCACAAAATGTCTTTATTGTAAATATGTATTTTTGCACAACTGTTATGCAAGACTGTTCAAAAATGCTTTATTTTTCATTATATGCTGTACGCCTTCTGACAATAAAATAATTTAAATGCAAAAATTAGGTATTGTTGCAACAACCAGAAAAATTTATGTTAGTTTGTGGACCATTATCAGCTCAAGGCAGCTAATCTATCAGGCCTTTTTTAATCGAATGTATCGCCCACTGTCAGTCCCTTTGAGATCCATCCCTCATTCATCTTAATAAAGGTGAGGTAATCTAGACTTTTTTGACCTAGGCGACTTCTCTTATCAGTGACAAAACCTCCTGCTGCACTGAAGGTCCTTTCTGACAGGACACTTGATGCGGGGTAGGACAGAAGTTCTATGGCAAATTGGGATAGCTCGGGCCACAGGGCAAGCGTGCACACCCAGTGATCAATGGGTTCATCGCTCCTCATAGTGTCGATATCTGTAGTTATGGCGAGGTAGTCTGTTACCTGACGTTCGAGTCGTTCTCTGAGGGTGGACCCCGAAGGGCTGTGGCAATGCTTAGGACCTTTAAAAGCTCTGCATGTCCTCCATCGACAACACGTCTGTAAAGCGTCCTCTCCTTGCCGGTGTGGTTGTGGGAGGAGAAGGATTATGTTCACCTCTTCCGCTGTTAGATTGCCTTTGTGCTGTGACATCACCCTTAAATGCTGTGTAAAGCATACTTTTTAATTTATTTTGGTAGTGCTGCATCCTTTCCGACTTGTGGTAATTCGGTAACATTTCAGGCACTTTCTGCTTATACCGGGGGTCTAGTAGTGTGGACACCCAGTACAGGTCGTTCTCCTTCATCCTTTTTATACGAGGGTCCCTTACAGTCACAACAGCATGAAAGACCCCATTTGCACAAGGTTGGATGTCGAGCTAGTCATGTCCCGTTCCTCGTCCTCAGTGATCTCACTGAAGGTATGTTCTTCCCCCCAGCCACGTACAACACCACTGGTACCAGATAGGTGACAAAGAGCACCCTGGGATGCCTGTTGTGGTTGGTCTACCTCCTCCTCCTCAAAGCCACATTCCTCCTCTGACTCCTCTTCCTCACAATCCTCTTCCAGCGTTGCCGCAGGTCCAGCAAGCGATGCTGATAAGACTGTTTCTGGCGGTGATGGTGACCACAACTCTTCCTCTTCCTCTTCACGATCATCTACGGCCTGATCCAGCACTCTTCACAGGGCACGCTCCAGGAAGAAAACAAATGGTATGATGTCGCTGATGGTGCCCTGGGTGCGACTGACCAGGTTTGTCACCTCCTCAAAAGAACGCATAAGCCTACAGGCATTGCACATGAGCGTCCAGTAACGTGGCAAAAAAATCCCCAGCTCCGCAGAGGCTGTCCTCGCACCCCGGTCATACAAATACTCATTAATGGCCTTTTCTTGTTGGAGCAGGCGGTCGAACATTAGGAGTGTTGAATTCAAACGTGTCGGGCTGTCTAAAATCAAGCGCCTCGCTGGCATGTTGTTTCGCCGCTGGATATCTGTAAAGTGCGCCATGGCCGCGTAGGAACGCCTGAAATGAGCACACACATTCCTGGCCTGCTTCAGGACGTCCTGTAAGCCTGGGTTCTTATGCACAAAGCATTGTACAATCAGATTACACACATGTGCCATGCACGGCACATGTGTCAACTTGCCCAAATTCAATGCCGCCAACAAATTTCTTCCGTTGTCACAAACCACTTTGCCGATCTCCAGTTGGTGCGGAGTCAGCCACAGATCCACCTGTGCGTTCAGGGCGGACAGGAGTGCTGGTCCGGTGTGACTCTCTGCTTTCAGGAAAGTCAACCACAAGACGGCGTGACACTGCCGTATCTGGGATGTGGAATAGTACCTGTGGAGCTGGGGGGTGCCGTTGATGTGGAGCAAGACATAGCAGCAGCAGAAGAGGACTCAGCATAGGAGGTTATGGAAGAGGATGGAGTAGGAGGAGTAGAGGAGGTGGCAGCAGGCCTGCCTGCAAGTCGTGGCGGTGTCACCAACTCCTCTGCAGGGTCACGTATTCCATGCTTGGCAGCCGTCACCAGGTTTACCAAATGCGCAGTGTAGGTGATATACCTGCCCTGACCATGCTTTGCAGACCAGGTATCCATGGTCAGATGGACCCTTGCCCAACACTGTGTGCCGGAGATGCCATTACTTCCTTTTGCACAATCGAGTACAGGTTGGGGATTGCCTTTTGTGCAAAGAAATTTCGGCCGGGTACCTTCCACTGCGGTGTCCCAATAGCTAAAAAAAATTTGAACGCCTCAAACTCCACCAGCTTGTATGGTAAAAGCTGGTGGGCTAAGAGTTCAGACAAGCCAGCTGTCAGTTGCCGGGCAAGGGGGTGACTTTGTGACATTGGCTTCTTACGCTCAAACATGTCTTTGACAGACACCTGACTGTGGGCAGATGAGCAGAGACTGCTCAGGGCGAGACACGGAGTGGCGGATGGTTGAGAGGGGGCAAGCAGGGCAGCAGTGGTTGACGTGGCTGAAGATGCTGGACCAATAGGAGGATGGCGGCTTTGACTTTGTGTGCTGCTTGTACTCATGTGTTTATCCCATAGGCATTTGTGGTGTGACATCAAGTGCCTTCACAAAGAAGTTGTACCTAGGTGGGTGTTGGACTTCCCACGACTCAGTTTCTTTTTGCACAGGTTGCAAATGGCATCACTGTTGTCACAGGCAGACACACGAAAAAATTGCCACACTGCTGAGCTCTGAAATGACGGCATTTTGGTGGTTCTTCTTCTCTTATAGCGGGCACCCACGTGACATCCACGGACGCATCGCCATCATCAACCGCTTCACTTGTATCTGAAAACTCAACAAAGGAAGCAGCACCGGGTACAACATCATCATCATCATCAGACCGTACATCCATGTTTGTAATGCTGCCTAAATGGGACATAACCCTGTTATCTATATCCTCTGGCACTAATGTTTGTGCATCACTCATTTCTTCCAACCGATGTGTAAATAACTCTGCTGACGTATCAAGTGAAGCAGCTGTGTTGCTAGTGTTGGTGGTGGCGGCAGGCGGGCGAGTGGTAACTGGAGAGGTGCACGAAGCTAAGCTGGAGGAGGATGGTGCGTCTAGGTTCCGAGCAGAAGCTGGAGAAGATTGGGTGTCCTGTGTTAGCCAGTCAACCATGTCTTCAGAACTGTTCAAGTTCAGGGTACGTTTCCTCTGAAAACTGGGCATTATTCTAGGGCCAAAGGGAATCACAGCACCACGACCACGACGGCCCCTGCGGGGTGGCCTGTCTCTGCCTGTCATTTTTTTTACGATTAGTGGTACTATGCGTGCAAGCTACTGTGACACCAGATATGAGTGTCACTGTGCACTGGCAAAAGTTGGCAGACTAGATGCAATAGGCCTCACACACACGCCTGTAGGCAGGCAACTAATATTCAATCAATTACAGTAAAAAAAGGGTTGTTTTATTTCACTGCACACTACTGTGACACCAGATATGAGTGTCACTGTGCACTGGCAAAAGTTGGCAGACTAGATGCAATAGGCCTCACACACACGCCTGTAGGCAGGCAACTGATATTCAATCTATTACAGTAAAAAAAGGGTTGTTTTATTTCACTGCACACTACGGTTGCACTAGATATGAGTGTCACTGAGCACTGGCAAAAGTTGGCAGACTAGATGCAATAGGCCTCACACACACGCCTGTAGGCAGGCAACTGATATTCAATCTAATACAGTAAAAAAAGGGTTGTTTTATTTCACTGCACACTACGGTTGCACTAGATATGAGTGTCACTGTGCACTGGCAAAAGTTGGCAGACTAGATGCAATAGGCCTCACACACACGCCTGTAGGCAGGCAACTGATATTCAATTGATTACAGTAAAAAAAGGGTTGTTTTATTGTTTTATTTCACTGCACACTACTGTGACACCAGATATGAGTTTCACTGTGCATTGGCAAAAGTTAGCAGACTAGATGTAATAGGCCTCACACACACGCCTGTAGGCAGGCAACTGATATTCAATCGATTACAGTAAAAAAATGGTTGTTTTATTTCACTGCACACTACTGTGACACCAGATATGAGTGTCACTGTGCACTGGCAAAAGTTGGCAGACTAGATGCAATAGGCCTCACACACACGCCTTTAGGCAGGCAACTGATATTCAATCGATTACAGTAAAAAAAGGGTTGTTTTATTTCACTGCACACTACCGTTGCACTAGATATGAGTGTCACTGTGCACTGGCAAAAGTTGGCAGACTAGATGCAATAGGCCTCACACACACGCTGTAGGCAGGCAACTGATATTCAATCGATTACAGTAAAAAAAGGGTTGTTTTATTTCACTGCACACCACTGTGACACCAGATATGAGTGTCACTGTGCACTGGCAAAAGTTGGCAGACTAGATGCAATAGGCCTCACACACACGCCTGTAGGCAGGCAACAGATATTCAATCTATTACAGTAAAAAAAGGGTTGTTTTATTTCACTGCACACTACGGTTGCACTAGATATGAGTGTCACTGAGCACTGGCAAAAGTTGGCAGAATAGATGCAATAGGCCTCACACACAAGCCTGTAGGCAGGCAACTGATATTCAATCGATTACAGTAAAAAAAGGGTTGTTTTATTTCACTGCACACTACCGTTGCACTAGATATGAGTGTCACTGTGCACTGGCAAAAGTTGGCAGACTAGATGCAATAGGCCTCACACACACGCCTGTAGGCAGGCAACTGTTATTCAATCGATTACAGTAAAAAAAGGGTTGTTTTATTTCACTGCACACCACTGTGACACCAGATATGAGTGTCACTGTGCACTGGCAAAAGTTGGCAGACTAGATGCAATAGGCCTCACACACACGCCTGTAGGCAGGCAACTGATATTCAATCTATTACAGTAAAAAAAGGGTTGTTTTATTTCACTGCACACTACGGTTGCACTAGATATGAGTGTCACTGAGCACTGGCAAAAGTTGGCAGAATAGATGCAATAGGCCTCACACACACGCCTGTAGGCAGGCAACTGATATTCAATGTATTACAGTAAAAAAAGGGTTGTTTTATTTCACTGCACACTACGGTTGCACTAGATATGAGTGTCACTGTGCACTGGCAAAAGTTGGCAGACTAGATGCAATAGGCCTCACACACACGCCTGTAGGCAGGCAACTGTTATTCAATCGATTACAGTAAAAAAAGGGTTGTTTTATTTCACTGCACACTACGGTGACACCAGATATGAGTGTCACTGTGCACTGGCAAAAGTTGGCAGACTAGATGCAATAGGCCTCACACACACGCCTGTAGGCAGGCAACTGATATTCAATTGATTACAGTAAAAAATGGGATGTTTTATTTCACTGCACACTACTGTGACACCAGATATGAGTGTCACTGTGCACTGGCAAAAGTTGGCAGACTAGATGCAATAGGCCTCACACACACGCCTGTAGGCAGACAACTGATATTCAATCAATTACAGTAAAAAAAGGCTTATTTTATTTCACTGCACAATACGGTTGCACCAGATATCAGTGTCACTGTGCCCTGGCAAAAGTTGGCAGACTAGATGCAATAGGCCTCACACACACGCCTGTAGGCAGGCAACTGATATTCAATCGATTACAGTAAAAAAAGGGTTGTTTTATTTCACTGCACACTACGGTTGCACTAGATATGAGTGTCACTGAGCACTGGCAAAAGTTGGCAGACTAGATGCAATAGGCCTCACACACACGCCTTTAGGCAGGCAACTGATATTCAATCGATTACAGTAAACAAAGGGTTGTTTTATTTCACTGCACACTATGGTTGCACTAGATATGAGTGTCACTGTGCACTGGCAAAAGTTGGCAGACTAGATGCATAAGGCCTCACACACACGCCTTTAGGCACACAACTGATATTCAATCGATTACAGTAAAAAAAGGGTTGTTTTATTTCACTGCACACTACTGTGACACCAGATATGAGTGTCACTGTGCACTGGCAAAAGTTGGCAGACTAGATGCAATAGGACTCACACACACGCCTGTAGGCAGGCAACTGATATTCAATCGATTACAGTAAAAAAAGGGTTGTTTTATTTCACTGCACACTACTGTGACACCAGATATGAGTGTCACTGTGCACTGGCAAAAGTTGGCAGACTAGATGCAATAGGCCTCACACACACGCCTGTAGGCAGGCAACTGATATTCAATCTATTACAGTAAAAAAAGGGTTGTTTTATTTCACTGCACACTACGGTTGCACTAGATATGAGTGTCACTGAGCACTGGCAAAAGTTGGCAGACTAGATGCAATAGGCCTCACACACACCCCTGTAGGCAGGCAACTGATATTCAATCGATTACAGTAAAAAAAGGGTTGTTTTATTTCACTGCACACTACGGTTGCACTAGATATGAGTGTCACTGTGCACTGGCAAAAGTTGGCAGACTAGATGCAATAGGCCTCACACACGCCTGTAGGCAGGCAACTGATATTCAATTGATTACAGTAAAAAAAGGGTTGTTTTATTTCACTGCACACTACTGTGACACCTGATATGAATGTCACTGTGCACTGGCAAAGTTAGCAGACTAGATGTAATAGGCCTCACACACACGCCTGTAGGCAGGCAACTGATATTCAATCGATTACAGTAAAAAAATGGTTGTTTTATTTCACTGCACACTACGGTGACACCAGATATGAGTGTCACTGTGCACTGGCAAAAGTTGGCAGACTAGATGCAATAGGCCTCACACACGCCTGTAGGCAGGCAACTGATATTCAATTGATTACAGTAAAAAAAGGGTTGTTTTATTTCACTGCACACTACTGTGACACCTGATATGAATGTCACTGTGCACTGGCAAAGTTAGCAGACTAGATGTAATAGGCCTCACACACACGCCTGTAGGCAGGCAACTGATATTCAATCGATTACAGTAAAAAAATGGTTGTTTTATTTCACTGCACACTACGGTGACACCAGATATGAGTGTCACTGTGCACTGGCAAAAGTTGGCAGACTAGATGCAATAGGCCTCACACACACGCCTTTAGGCAGGCAACTGATATTCAATCGATTACAGTAAAAAAAGGGTTGTTTTATTTCACTGCACACTACCGTTGCACTAGATATGAGTGTCACTGTGCACTGGCAAAAGTTGGCAGACTAGATGCATTAGGCCTCACACACACGCTGTAGGCAGGCAACTGTTATTCAATCGATTACAGTAAAAAAAGGGTTGTTTTATTTCACTGCACACTACTGTGACACCAGATATGAGTGTCACTGTGCACTGGCAAAGTTAGCAGACTAGATGCAATAGGCCTCACACACACGCTGTAGGCAGGCAACTGATATTCAATCTATTACAGTAAAAAAAGGGTTGTTTTATTTCACTGCACACCACTGTGACACCAGATATGAGTGTCACTGTGCACTGGCAAAAGTTGGCAGACTAGATGCAATAGGCCTCACACACACGCCTGTAGGCAGGCAACTGATATTCAATCTATTACAGTAAAAAAAGGGTTGTTTTATTTCACTGCACACTACGGTTGCACTAGATATGAGTGTCACTGAGCACTGGCAAAAGTTGGCAGAATAGATGCAATAGGCCTCACACACACGCCTGTAGGCAGGCAACTGATATTCAATCGATTACAGTAAAAAAATGGTTGTTTTATTTCACTGCACACTACGGTTGCACTAGATATGAGTGTCACTGTGCACTGGCAAAAGTTGGCAGACTAGATGCAATAGGCCTCACACACACGCCTGTAGGCAGGCAACTGTTATTCAATCGATTACAGTAAAAAAAGGGTTGTTTTATTTCACTGCACACTACTGTGACACCAGATATGAGTGTCACTGTGCACTGGCAAAAGTTGGCAGACTAGATGCAATAGGCCTCACACACACGCCTGTAGGCAGGCAACTGATATTCAATCGATTACAGTAAAAAAAGGGTTGTTTTATTTCACTGCACACTACTGTGACACCAGATATGAGTGTCACTGTGCACTGGCAAAAGTTGGCAGACTAGATGCAATAGGCCTCACACACACGCCTGTAGGCAGGCAACTGATATTCAATCGATTACAGTAAAAAAAGGGTTGTTTTATTTCACTGCACACTACGGTTGCACTAGATATGAGTGTCACTGAGCAATGGCAAAAGTTGGCAGACTAGATGCAATAGGCCTCACACACGCCTGTAGGCAGGCAACTGATATTCAATTGATTACAGTAAAAAAATGGTTGTTTTATTTCACTGCACACTACGGTTGCACTAGATATGAGTGTCACTGTGCACTGGCAAAAGTTGGCAGACTAGATGCAATAGGCCTCACACACACGCCTGTAGGCAGGCAACTGTTATTCAATCGATTACAGTAAAAAAAGGGTTGTTTTATTTCACTGCACACTACGGTGACACCAGATATGAGTGTCACTGTGCACTGGCAAAAGTTGGCAGACTAGATGCAATAGGCCTCACACACACGCCTGTAGGCAGGCAACTGATATTCAATCGATTACAGTAAAAAAAGGATTGTTTTATTTCACTGCACACTACGGTTGCACTAGATATAAGTGTCACTGTGCACTGGCAAAAGTTGGCAGACTAGATGCAATAGGCCTCACACACACGCCTTTAGGCAGGCAACTGATATTCAATCGATTACAGTAAAAAAAGGGTTGTTTTATTTCACTGCACACTACGGTTGCACTAGATATGAGTGTCACTGTGCACTGGCAAAAGTTGGCAGACTAGATGCAATAGGCCTCACACATACGCCTGTAGGCAGGCAACTGTTATTCAATCGATTACAGTAAAAAAAGGGTTGTTTTATTTCAATGCACACTACGGTGACACCAGATATGAGTGTCACTGTGCACTGGCAAAAGTTGGCAGACTAGATGCAATAGGCCTCACACACACGCCTGTAGGCAGGCAACTGATATTCAATTGATTACAGTAAAAAAAGGGTTGTTTTATTTCACTGCACACTACTGTGACACCAGATATGAGTGTCACTGTGCACTGGCAAAAGTTAGCAGACTAGACGCAATAGGCCTCACACACACGCCTGTAGGCAGGCAACTGATATTCAATCGATTACAGTAAAAAAAGGGTTGTTTTATTTCACTGCACACTACGGTGACACCAGATATGAGTGTCACTGTGCACTGGCAAAAGTTGGCAGACTAGATGCAATAGGCGTCACACACACGCCTTTAGGCAGGCGACTGATATTCAATCGATTACAGTAAAAAAAGGGTTGTTTTATTTCACTGCACACTACGGTTGCACTAGATATGAGTGTCACTGTGCACTGGCAAAAGTTGGCAGACTAGATGCAATAGGCCTCACACACACGCCTGTAGGCAGGCAACTGTTATTCAATCGATTACAGTAAAAAAAGATTTGTTTTATTTCACTGCACACTACTGTGACACCAAATATGAGTGTCACTGTGCACTGGCAAAAGTTGGCAGACTAGATGCAATAGGCCTCACACACACGCTAGCAGGCAGGCATATGCAATTAGATTACACAGAAACAAATAATAAAATTAAATAAAATAAAAAGGGCTTTTTGGGTAGCTGTCCTTGCAGCAGATATCAAAGGAGTCCTTCAGGTGTGTAGGTAAAGCTAAATACACAGCCTGGCTATCTATTTCCCTATTAAATCAGCAGAAAAAAATAATATAATAAAATAAATGATGTTCTAGTCCTAAAAATAGCTTTTTGGGTTGCTGTCCTTGCAGCAGATATCAAAGGAGTCCTTCAGGTGTGTAGTTAAAGCTAAATACACAGCCTGGCTATCTATTTCCCTATTAAATCAACAGCAGGTAGAATATATCTCCTCTCTCAACGAATGCAGCTACAGAATGATTCTAAAATGTAGGCTGTCATACAGATGGAAGGCTCTGGAAGGGAGTGTATGCTGCTGATTGGCTGGAATGTGTCTGCTGACTGTAAGGTGCAGGGTCAAAGTTTCCTCAATGATAAAGAATAGGGGGCGGACCGAAAAGCGCACATGTTCGCTGTTCGTTGCGAACGCGAACATGCGAAAATCGCCGCGAATAGTTCTCCGGCGAACTGTTTGGGACATCACTAGTTATGACCATGAGATTGCTGTGCTATCATAAATATAGAGGGGAATTCCCCAGGGAACTCATTGGCTGCTATGGTTAGAAAAGTAAAAAATCAGTGTGTCTCATGAAACCTGTGTAATTATCCAATAAAATAAACTGGCATAACCTTAGTAAAATAAAGTGAATAAGGAGTATCCCTTGGATACTGCAAGGACCACTCACCATATAAAATAGCAATTGCTTTAAGTTTGTTTATGTGCAAAGTAATTGTGAATGCTCACACACAAATACAATCCATTTCATTAGTTCAGGCAAATGATCTCATTGTCGTGAGTTATGATTAAAAAGTTAAGAATATAAATAATACTGTATTATCTTCTGTATTTTCCAGTTGGTTAATATTTTAATAGAAACAGAAAGTTAAACACATGTAGACTATGTATATATTTACCAGGTTAATACCTCTTCCTGTGGGAAGGGGACTTATTCAGTCTTTATAAGCACTTCCTGTCCACATTTCTCTTGCACAGCTCGGTTCATTTCTGAGCCTGTGCCTGCAGGTTGTTTCTCTGCGCTCTCTTGTTTTTTAGCTTTCCATGCCTCATGTCTGCAAGCTCATAGTTGCTTTTTGGCCCTTTTTTATATCTGCTAAGGCATTCCCATCTCCCGTGAGTAATGGTTGAACTTCCAGCCTTTCTCCTCACACTACCATTATCCAAGGTAAGCTGTCTACTCCTTCTAAGCTATCCTAGGTGGACCTTGCCCAAGACTACCTAGCTGCTTCCTTGTCCACATCCAAGGTTCATCTTTCTTTTTCTTAAGCTTAGTTTTGGCCCAAGTCTACCAAGTTTCTCAACTTTCCTATACCTTCTTGGGTGGGTTTGGACCTGAATCTGCTAATTTGCGTCCCTTCTCCATGTCCAACGCTACACCTTTTAGTCTTCTGTAAGTCTGCTTTGCGAATTTTGGCCCATATCTACTAAGTTTCTTGACTTTCCTATACCTTCTGGCAAATACATAATTAGTTTGTGAGTTCACTTTAAGCCAAGACAAATTAAAACTTATTGCTATAATAGAAATTAAATGGAACCGACTGCCAGTATAGGCAAGTGCAGCATTGGTAATATGTATTTACTTTTGAGGGTTTGGCCTGGTCAGTATTTGGATGGGAAACCCCCTAGGAATACAAGGAGCTGTATTCTGTGGCTCACTGGAGAAGGAACTGGCAACCCACGCCAGTATCTCTGTCATGAATACCAAGTGGATCAGCATGGTGTGTTGCAGTCCATGAGGTCACGGAGAGTCAGACACGACTGAGCAATGCAAGCATTTGCTTTTGAAGCTTACCCACAAGTTCAATAAGGAACAGATAATCGTAACATTACCATTGAAATGAGAAATTGCTGCTTTGTGGTTAGTGGGGTATAAGAACCTCTAACTTCCTTTGCTTAGTTAGAAGCTCAAAGACCTGTTTAATTGAAGCTCAAAGAACTGTTACGCTAAAGATTACCAGAAACAGATAATGAGAATGGGTTGCCTTCATCTTGCAAAAGAGTCCTGACAGACTTAGAGCTTCCCATCATAGAAACACATGATGCTGTTCTACATTGTGGTGCTGAACACTGCTGTAAGCTGTAGATCTAACATATACTCGTAGTTAAGTAAATTGCATTGAATATAATTTTTGTGAGTCAGAGTTTTCTGTCTTTCATTATTGCATATGGGGACCAAAGAACTTAATGAATAATTGAAGAGATAATTGATTGTCATTAGTGATAATCAGTTATCCCCTCCTAATACAGCTCTGTAAACGCATAGTGAATGTAGGGACCAATTGGTGTATTTGTAGGAGAAAAAATGATAACTATTATGCTGCTCTTACACTGCTCATACATATTCTTATACTCAACAGTTAACATTATTTCTATATATTACTATTTTTAAATTTATAAAACGTTTGTTCCTGTCCTAAATAAGTAATGAACAATTTGTCTAAATCAGTATAGCTAACTTTTATGTCTTGTAGAATCAAATCATTATCATTTGTTCTTATTGCTTTGCCACAACACACTGCATTTTATTATTAAAATTGATTAACTTGCTATGGTCATGTGCAGTAGACTACAATATGGAAATGTTTGAATTTAACATTGAGGCTTTAATAGAACAATGTACCTTGTATCCAATAGCACACAGAGTGAATCATCTTCAGTAAACCTTTCATTGCATGCTACTATGAATTCCTAATGGACAAAAGTTATTTTTATTTTTTCCTTAGTATGGATCTGGCACAGCTTTAGAAGTTTTGCTATGTTCTTTGTTTATCTAATGATATTTTCCACTAAATGTATAAAAGAGCAGCACTTGCACTTTTTTTCTGAAATATATACTATTATACTATTTGAGGAAAATTGCATGTTATGAATATTAAAGTAGTTTTCCCTCTGCAGTTCTAAGTAACAAAAACTTTTCTTAAACTAATTCTTCAGACTTTACCTGAGATGAGATGAGAAGGACAGAAATAAGGTGAGGGGAAATTGTACATAAGAAATAGTGCATAGTAAATCAAGAGATGACGTGATATGCATTTGAGATCCTTAATAAATCCCCCTCCCAAGAGTGCTTTTGCAAGCTTATATATAAACAGAAAATGACTTAAGCGGAGGTAGCATTTCCCATAAGAATCAATGTAAGAAACCATTCCAGACCCCAGATTTTTCAAAATTTCTCCCATTTTAATTTCAACAAAACCTTGAAACAGTGGTGTCCAAGTTCGGTCCTGCTGGGCCCCACACAGGCCTGGATTTGATTATTTCCGTTCTATGCACAGGTAGGTGTGTCAATCAGGATGACTGAAAAAGCGAAAAGACTCACATGAGCGAGGCAGGGAAATCCTCAAATCCAGGCCTGTGTGCAAGCAGGACCGAACTTGGACACCCCTGTCATAAAACTAAACATGCATTACTAAACAACAATAATTACATCAAATGACTTAGAATTTAACTTCACTTTAACTGTACTGAGAACAAATAACAAAGAATGTAACTTTTACTTGACCTCTACACTTTAACTCTGCAGTTCTGAGAGGACTTGAGGGCCCAATGGGATGGTGGCAATGTAGAGGAAGAGAAGGAGGAGACAGGTTATTGCTTGGAAGAGGAGTCATCTTTCATTGCACAGGGGATGTTTGTCTTTTATGTCTCTTAACTCCACTGCACCCTGCTGGAGATTCTGCAGGAAAACTGTGATGTAGGCAGTTTCACAAGAACCCTATGAAGATAAACTTGCTTCAGCCTTCATTGCAAAATGTTTCTGAAGTGAGACATTGCTTTATCATTAAACAAGTCCACAATGTGGCTTGCTTGAGCTTTGTTATTGTGATAGTGTTCAACAAAATGTTGTAATTAAGCCCATTTAGCACACATTTCTTTGATGAATGCAGGAAGTGCTTCCTCCCTTACCTCCTCTTCACCTGAAAAAGAAAGTTCATCTGCCACTCGCTCTTGCTGCTCTCTCTGAACTTCCTGCAGCTCCTCAGTGCTGAGCACTGTTCTGTGCTCCTCCATTAGCACTTCAATGTCTTCATTAGTCACCTCCAGGCCTAAGGACTTGCCCAGACACACAATGCCATCCACTATTCTGCTAGGTTCAGCCTCCAAGTTTACCAGAGCTACAGTTTCTGGCAACAATTTTCTCCAGCCACAGTTCATGGACTTGTGAGAGACCTCACACCAGGCCTTATCTATCAGAGTGTCACAGTGGAGAATATTGAAATGGTCCTTCCTGAACTCTGAGTGTCAACTAAGTATCCAAGGTCACCTCAAAGCACATCCAGAAGAGGGCCTTGGTATACAGCTTCGTAGGAGATGACCTGCTGGTCCAAGAGCTGGATCAGAGGAGTTGTGTTAGGGTGCAAGAACTTCACAGTTATGAACTTAAAAACCTACAGCACGTTTTCCTCCATGCCTGGAGAGTGATCAGGAGCCTTGTCCTTGATTAACAGAGTCCTCAGAAGTACTTCTTTCTCCTCCAATTATTTCTTCACATTGGGCCAAACACGTAGTTCATCCATTCAGTAAAGAACATTCTGGTTACCCAGGCTTTTTGTTGGGCCTCCATATGAAACTAAAGTTGCTTCTCTGCACATTTTCCCTCGTACAAACTCTGGGGTACACTAGTAGAGGCTTGATTTTTAAACCCTATTAGCATTCCAACAAACCAACAGAGTTAGCTTGTCAATCGGCTTGTGCCCTGGCAATGACTTCTATTCTTGGGTGATGTAGGTTCTGTTAGGCAACTTCTTCCAAAATAACAAAGTCTTGTCACAGATGAACACATGTTCTACATACTCTCTGAACTCCCTAAAAGTTTCAGCAGCGTCTTTATTGACACTGGCTGTCTCTCCATGCCTCACCACAATGTGAATGCCAGTTCTCTTTCTGAATTTCTCAATCAAACCGTGACTGGCTCTAAATTTTTCACAGCTCTCAACACTTGCTGTATGCTTGTCTTTTGTCAGATCAGCATGCAGTTGGCTTTCTCACATATCAGTGCCTGTGAAATGCTATTACATGCTAATTGTTTTTCTTTTACCCAAATGTACAATAATTTCTCAACAATCAATGTCTTTGACCATTGCTTGGTGATGATACTCACATCTCTAGCCACATCAGCTCCCTTAATGGATGTGGGCTCAATTTGAGCTCCTCCAGGAACAGGCTGGCCTTGGGCTCAGTTAGGGCTCTTGCAGATAGACCGGCTGGATTTGGGTTCTGACAGGCACAGGCTGGACTTGAGCTCTTGCAGGCACGGACTTGGGCTAAATTTTGGCTCTTGAATTATTGCAGGCACAGGCCCCATTCCTGCCAACGTGAGGAGATGCAACTTAACCCAAATACAACTTAAACCGAGGGTGTCTTAAACCAAGGTACCACTGTACTTAATTCTGCAATAATCTTAACTTCTTTGTTCTTCTCTTTTTTGTAATACATTTGATTTCCTTTTTATGATTGTATAGAATTAGTGGAAAGGTTTTTGGTAAGTCCTACTGTAACCTTGGAGTACAAATGTAAGCAGGTCATAGATTAGTAGAATTATGTCAAGATTATTCTCTGGTCATAGCAATCAACCTTTTCCACCAGTCTCAGAGATAACGATATATATTGTAGCCAAAGATCAAAGAACTCTGTACACACATACACATATATGTATATGTATCCCTCCGTGGCCCTCCTCAACCTCCTGTGGCCCCCAAAACCTTCCTTGGCCCCCATGGCCCTCTTCAGCCTTTGCAGCAGGTAAGGGATTTATTTATTTTTGATCATGCAAAAAAAATATTTTATTGAAGGATAGTGATCATATGAAGCAATTATTATTACATGTTGTTTGGCTCCTTTTTAAATCATAATGATAACAGAAATCATCCAAATGGCCCTGATCAAAAGTTTACATACCCTTGAATGTTTGACTTTGTTATAGACACACAAAGTGGCACACTGGTTAAAATGTCAATTAAAGGTTAATTTCCTCACACCTGTGGCTTTTTAAATTGCAATTAGTATATGTGTATAAATAGTCAATGAGCTTGTTAGCTCTCACATGGATGCACTCCACAGGCTAGATACAGAGCCATGGGGAGCAGAAAAGAACTGTCAAAAGACCTGTGTAACAAGGTAATGGAACTTCAATAAGATGGAAAAAGGATAAAAAAATATATAAAGCCTTGAAAATGCCAGTCAGTACTATTCAATCACTTAATAAAAAGTGGAAAATCCTGGATCTCTTGATACCAAGCTAAGGTTAGGTAGACCAGAAAGATTTCAGCCACAACTGCTAGAAGAATTGTTTGGAATACAAGGAAAAACCCACAGGTTTCCTCAAGAGAAATACAGGCTGCTCTGGAAAAAGACGGTGCGGTTGTTTCAAGGAGCACAATACTTGAACAAAAATGAGCTGCATGGTCGAGATGCCAGAAAGAAGCCTTTACTGTACCAATGTCACAAAAAAGATGGGTTACAATATGGCCGACAACACCTTGACACGCCTCACAGCTTCTGGTACACTGAAATTTGAAGTGACGAGACCAAAATAGAGCTTTATCAACCATAAATGCTATGTTTGGAGAGGGGTCAACAAGGCCTTTAGTGAAAAAAATACCATCCCCACTGTGAAGCATGATGATGGCTCACTGATGTTTTTTTTGGGGGGGGGGGGGGGGTGAGCTCTAAAAGCATGGGGAATCTTGTGAAAATTGATGGTAAGATGAATGTAACATGTTATCAGAAAATACTGGCAGACAATTTGCATTCTTCTGCATGAAGGCTGCTCATGTGATGCTATTGGACTTTCCAGCATGACAATGACCCTAAGCACAAGGCCAAGTTTACTGTCCAGTGCTTACAGCAGAACAAGGTGAAGGTTGTGGATTGGCCATTACAGTCTCCTGAACTTGATATCATGGAGCCACTCTGGGGAGATCTCAAACGTGTGGTTCATGCAAGACAGTCAAATACTTTGCATGACCTGGAGGCATTTTGCCAAGATGAATGGGCAGCTATACCACCTGCAAGAATTAGGGGCCTCATAGACAACTATTACAAAGGACTGCACGCTGTCATTGATGCTGAAAGGGAAATACACAGTATTAAGATCTAAGGGTATGCAAACTTTTGATCAGGGCCACTTGGGTGATTTCTGTTATCATTATGATTTAAAAAGGAGCCAAACAACTATGTGATAATAAATGGCTTCATATGATCTGTATCCTTCAATAAAAGACATTTGCTCTGCATGATCAGTCATATTTTCAAAATAAATGCCAACATTTTACATTTTCTGCCAGGGTATGCAAACTTTTGAGCACAACTTTACACACATATCTCACACATATCTGTACATATGCATAGATATGTTTATATCAAAGCGAGGGCCGCATTTGCTGGCAAGGGGCGCAAAAGGCGAGGGGCCGCATTTGCGGTGGTGGAGGCTCCCACGTCATCTGCAATGAGCCGAAGGCTCATTGTAACCCACAAATACGGACCCTCACAAGCGAGGGGCCGCATTTGAGGAGGTGGAGGCTCTACGGCGCCTCACAAGTGGTTACAAACGCCCACAGAAGCGGGACTTTGACAAAAAACACAAAATAGGCAATGACTTAATACGGACTTATACAAAAAAATACGAGCAGCTAGACTTAGAAAAAAAAACATTGCAGACTTACACAAAAAAAATACGAGAGGACTTTAAAAAAAAATCCATTACGGACTTGTAAAAATAAGACCTTAACGGACAACCCGCGCACAGTGGAAAACATTAAAAAAACACAAAATACCCACTAAAAATAAAATAAGAAACCTTACCCACAGCAAAGGGGGACACCCAGGACATCTGGAAGACAGGTTACACCTCGATTTCAGTCCAATTTACAAAGTTTATACATTCGAAAATCCCCTAAGTGAGAGAAAAAATGGGCCCCGAAAAAATTAAAAATGAGGCTACACGACCTCTAAAGCCGCAAAACACTGCCAAGCACATACGACTATTACAAAAAACCTGTACGACCTACAACATACACCATTAGCAAGGACACTAAATCAGCCACACCCGGGTACCACATACACATTCGTTGCCATTTTACAACACTAACTTACACAATGCGGAAGTACCCAGCTACACAAACGGCTTCCCCTCGTGCACGCAGCCTATTTCCACTACACACTGCACACATTGCTGACACTTACACCTCAGCTCAACAACACTGCAAATCTACATTGTATGCTGCAGGAACATCAAAACAGATCTTCAGCACATTACTTGCTGCATATATTAATTACAAATAGGTAAAGTATATTAATTTATGATTTCATTAATTAATAAGCATAAAAAAAAATATCCACAAAATAAAAACAAAAAAACACCACAGTATCGCAAAAAAACACACAAACCTTCACCGCGCACCTCACAACGAGCGCCAACGGTGCTCATAGGACACAAAGTACACCAGGGTGAGCCTTGCAATAAGCGCCAAATGGAGATCAGCGCGGACCTTACAATAAGCGCAAAAGCGCCTATAATAACAAAAAAATACACCAACTCAGCAGCTCGCAATGAGCGCAGAAGGATCTCAGACCACCAAAACACTTACTCTCTGTGGCAAACAGCATAACCTGCCTTACAATTTTGTTGCCATCATTTTTTGATGGGCAAGTCGTGTGTATGTGTAGATGTATATGCAAATATATAGATAGATGGAAAAAGGAGAATGCCAAGTGAACATTGGAGCGGATTTAAAGTTGCCAACCTCCACAATCCGCACCATCTTTAAAAATAAGGAGAAAATCAAGCAACCACCAGCACTACATCTACTGTCAAGAAGGTTACCTGATCCAGATGCTATGCCCTGGAGGAAAGCTTTAAATCTGGATCAATGACGAAACGGAGAGCAGCACGACACTCAGCCAAGCATAGAGAAGACCACGAGCATTTATGGTCATATTTAAAGCCAAATACCAGATATGACCAAAAACTAGCCAGCAGAGGTTGGTTCAACCGCTTCAAGAAAGTAAACAACCTGTATAACATCAAAATCACAGGAGAAACAGTGAGCACTGACACTGAAGCTTCTGTGGCCTTTCCAGCCACGTTAAAAGAGATTGTAGAAAGAGGCAATAATCCTCCAGGACTAGACTGAACTGTTTGTTCTTTCAGCAAATGCCATGGTTCACCTTCATATCACGCGAGCAGAAGTGAGCACTGGGATTCAAAGCAGGCAAAGAGTATATAAGCCTTCTTATGGGTGGGGACGACAGTTGCAATTTCAAGACCAAACTATTGCTGGTGTAACATTCCAAAACACATAGAGCCATAACGGGTATTCCAAAATCCACTTTGGAGGTCATTTAGCAAATCAACCATAAAGGTTGGATTATCATGTACATCTTCAGAAACTGGTTCACTGAGCATTTCTGCCCATCCGTGCAATGCTACGGCAGGTGTAAACCAATTGAGGCCAAGGTACTCCTGTTGATTTACAATGCTCCAAGCCACCCTAGCAACTTGTCTGTGGTTGATTGCTGCATTCGAGTAGAAGTAGTTTTCCTGTCACCAGCACTACTTCACTAATCCAGCTAATGGATCAGGAGAAGGTCATTGTGACCTTCAAGGCCTTTTATCTTCACTGCACATTCTACCAGCTCATTGTGGAAACAGACAGCAAAGATAAAGAATACATGATGGATTTTTGTAAAAAGTATACCATCATGCAGGCAATAACTAGCATAGATTTGTCTTTGAAAGAAGTGACACAGAAATGTATGAAAGGATTTTAGAGGAAGATATGACCAGATCTGTGTGCAGATGTGGAACCAGAATAGCCCATCATTATGGAGATTGTAGACTTGGTCAATATGGCTGGACTGGAAGATTCCAACGCCCATGACATTTAAGAGTTGCTGAAAGCTTCAGGTGAGAGCCTTACAGACGAGCCCATCCAAAAACTGGCAGAACAGGGTATTCAGAAAGCCTAGGAAAGGACTCTGACATTGAGGAACCAAAAGACTGCGTTCCTCACCAAAAACTTGAGGTTCATCCATTACGTTTTGGATGAATTTGGGGTCAATGAGGCAGACAGTGGGAGGATCATAAATGTGAGACAAAGCATTCTTGGGCCAGTGTTTTGGTACCAGATGTCCTTAGACGAGTTTGTGTCCAAGAAACCCAGAAAGCAGGATGAGCCTGAAGCTTCCACATCTGCAATTTAAAGTTGACTGTTTTGTTAATGTTTGCTGTGTCTTTAAATTTTATTTTAAGCAAATGTTCAGTTTGTGTTGTTATGCTTGCTGTTTCTTAAAAGTTGATAAAAAGCCTAACATTTTGAAAGTTCAATTACTTTTGTTTATTTTTTTCCATTATTTCCCCTATCCCTATTTACCCTATTTACCATTTAGTTAAAATGACTCCATTTAAGATTGTTTCGCTAGCACCCTAAGTTACTTGGCTCTCGCAACTCCTAAAATATCTGACCAAAAAAAAAAGTTTTGCGAGTACTCCAGACTGCTCCTAAAGGCATAAAAATGCTTTTGCGACTGCTCTCCCCATCCCCGCTCACTTACTTATCTCTGGCTTCATTTATGTCTTCATTAATATTGGGCTCCTTACCTATACTGTATTGCAGTTATCTGCATCTGGGAATCCAACTGAACTTACACACATTCTACTATTCAAGTAATATCATGCTGAATTACATGGCAATGGACACACAGATAAATAACAATGTTTCCTCTTATTTCATGTCTCAGACCTTGTGTATACATCCACATAACTCACACACTTGGACGACCAAATAATTTATTTATCATGCCTGTCTTCTCTGGGTTTGATATTACATAGAATATCTGTTCTGTGTATCCCAATGCTCATGTTAAAGATTAAGTATGGCTTCTGACATGCTAAAGACAGGTGCAACTATCCAAAGTGTGTCACTCTAATTAAAATGCTTGGCCAATAAAAACAGTATCACTATATACTGCTATACTCTCATCATTCATCTAAATTACTTGACATTCATGGCTATCCCACTCTCTCTCTCTCTCTCTCTCTCTCTCTCTCTCTCTCTCTCTCTCTCTATATATATATATATATATATATATATATATATGTAATGTAATGTTATTACAAGACTTGTAAAGGGTACTTTACATTTGTATCATGCATTTCAAAGAACATGGTTTAGACCAATCTTATGTTTTGCATGAAAAAAAATAACACATCTGTTTAAATTTATTGAAACTAACAGGAATTGCACAGAGCACACATACTTCTGTAAATTTCATTGGCAGACAAGAATGACTCAATCATCTGTAGTACTGCTCACTGACTGATCCCAAATTAGTTAAACATTTGAATATTTGTTTTTGGTTTCTTTGAGAGCATCATTTGAAAGAAGAACATTTGCATTGCTACATTATCAAAGACCCTCTTACAAATGCAACAAAAAAAACAATGCTTTTAATGTCCATTTAAAGCACAAATATCTTTATTTAGGTAAAATATTTGTAATATAACAATAATAAAATTCCCTGATGTAGATGCAGATGTAACCAGTGTTAAAGTAACCGCTAATACAAAATATCTTGCTGTTGTTATGGTAATGTTAAAAGAGCACTGTTGTCTGCGGGAGTGCTATAGGCTCCAGCTTGTCTCCGAATCAGGAGATATTCAATTTGGCAAGGGTGCGAGTTACGGGCTGCAAACTGTTAAGGGTCTGTTAATCCAATGACGGTGTAACGTAGTGCGACACAGGCCTCTCAGCCAATAAAAAGCGGTCTAGCCGCAGATGATTGACAGAGGGAAAATATAAAGTTGAGTTCCACCCGCCCATGCATTGACTGTGTTGTATTTTCTAATGAAGTAGCATGCAGGTCCTGGAGTTGGAGGTTGGTTATAGACAGAGAGAGAGAGAGTAGGAGTATTTTGAGAGCAGTAATGTGTGCTTTTGTTTATTTCTATTATACTATTTATGATTTTACACTTAATCCTTGCTTACACAAATTTACAGATTACACATAATAGCAATACACATAATTTACATAACACACATAGAGACATATAGAGCTAGGTCACTCGATTTTCAACACTAACTCGCAAATAACAACATTACGATTCTATAATGGCGCTTTACCTGCCTAAACAAACAGATTGGCCTTGCGCATGCAGCCTATTTACACTGCACACTTGGCACATTGCTGACACTCAACAGTCCAACTGTACATTTTCTGATGCAGGAAAATCCAAAGAGATTGTTAGCTATTCAGGATATTGATTGCTGTATATTAAATATAAATAGGTAAAGTATATTCATTTATTAATTTTTAATAACTTATTAATTCACTGTACTAAATATATTTTATATTTTACACTGTACTTATATATCTGTCTTCGCGCCAAAGGTGATTGTTGCAAAGCAGGAAACTTGAAGTACCCAAGGGGAGAGGAGCAAAAGCCTTACATTGTGTGGCAAACAGCATTGCCATGGCTTCAAATTTTATTGCCGTCATTTTTGATGGGCAAGTCGATAGTCATACATATAAAGCCAAACTTTTTTTGATTTATTGTTATATTACTTTTGGGATTTAAATGGAGGCAAGAGAGAGGAGTGGAGAGGCGGGAGGAGGAGAAACGGAGAGAGAGGAGAGAGAGGTGGCCCTGGGGAGTAGTGGAGAGAAGGTGAGGAGTGGAGGAGAGGAGGTGTGTAGTGGAGGAGAGGAGGAGGTGGGGAATGGACGAGAGGAGGAGAGGAGTGGAGGAGAGGAGGTTGGGAGTGGCGGAGATGGATAGATGCATCATTAAATCCATGAAGCTGACAAATCTCTGTCATTCCTGGGCACAACCACAGTAATCAACCAATAGAGAGTCCATGTATTGGTGTGGCCACTACTGTTACAGACTGCAGCCGGAATCAAGATAGCGTTAGGAGCCAAGAACAATCAAGACCAAGACCCAAAGAAAAGATGATATCTAGCAAATGATAGCTAATCTGAGTTGCAATGAGGAGAATTATCCAGGTTCAAGCCAAGATGTCAGATAGTTAGGAATGAACACAAAACAATGTATTATTCATCATACTAATAACATATACCTTTCTTTTCTATCTTTCAGCATCAAGGAGGTCTGGGTCCAGTGGTGAGCCAGAGGCAGAGGTGTCGGCTCCATCGTAGCAGGAAGTGGAGGAGCATGTCCCCGCCCAGCAGGAACTGGCGCAGGGAGAGAAGGAAAGGAGAGGACCCACAGGCCCTGGTTTGGAGGAGGAGGATATTTTCTGGCTAGCGGGGTCACCAGCAGGACCACCAGCCACACCACCGGGATTTGACCCTACTATCCCCCTACTCCAGAGACTCAGTATATCACCAGGGCCCTCCCACTGGAGGGATCATCTGAACCTGCCACCACTTGCACCCCGCACAGCAGTGCGTCGGGCTGGCCGCCACCCCCACTACCAGGCCCACCAACACAGCTGCCCATATGTCATCAGGCTCTAGCCGGGTCCCAGAACCTCAACAATGGGCCAACACCACCGCCACCTCCTCACCAGGCCACGCCACAAGGACCTCCATCCCCAACACCAAGCCAGGCTATAGAGGAGGAGATGCTAGCCCTTATGTGGCAGCAGATGGTGTGTCTTTGGGGGATCCAGGCCAGCATCTCCGCCAATCATGTAAAGGTAATGCGCAGCTTGGCAAGGCGAAATAGGGAGGAGAGGAGGCACCACCTAATGACAGAATCCTACCTGGCTGGGCTGCTCAGGACTGTGGCAGACTAGAGCGCATTCCAGGAGGTGACAGCCCCGCCTCCTTCTCCTGGGGGTATCCCTCGGCCGCCCGAAGCCCGGCCCCTCCTCTCCTCTCCCCATGCCTCCACCATCGCCACTTCAGGTGCCACTGCCTCATGGGAGGTTGCCTCCCCCACCACGATAACCAGGGAGAAGGCGGCCAACCATAAGGGATTTTGGCCCTGTATCTAGCAGGAGGAGGACCTAGGGGCTGCGCAGATGTTTGTGCCTTCTCAACAGCACTCTTCAGTGAAAATCTATTGGTCAGAATGTTAACCTAATCTAGACTGGCTACAGAGTCTTGGATCTTGGCCTATGTAATGGTGATATTTTGTATGCAGATGGCTACCTCCAATGACATGGTCCATGATCCATATTATGTTTAACGTTTCACCAATTGATGGTCACGGAGGAATGCTGATGAGAAGAGATGCTGCAGCCCCTATGCTGCAGAACCCAGTCCCAGCTGGTAGTGGTAAGTCTAGGGAGTGCAGTAAGCGTCCATAGTCCTACCCCCCCACCCCCTTTTTGTGGCTCAATCCTGGGGTTGCACTGGGGCCGTGTCAGTTTAATCCACCTCTCCAACCCCCTAGTAAAAATCAATCAAGGTGATAAACTTGGTGGCTCTCTGGGCACCCTGTCTCCTCCTGTCCAGGGTGACTTATCCCTCCTTCCCAATGGTGTAGTGACCTTCCCATGCAACCGGGGAAACATATAAGACCACTGGCCTGGAGGACCCTCAAGGCAGTCCAGGGGAAACAGTACATCTAGTATGTCCAGCAAAACCCTCTCTTTCCAGGCAGGGGAGATCTCCTGACTGGCTGATTCTGGGATGGTACCAGATATTCTTGGTAAAATAGAAGACCCCCACTTCCTCCTTGCCAATTATCCCAGCCAGTGGCCCCTTCTTTCCACACAATGTCTTTGGCCTGCTGCAGGGGAGCCAATGCAGTGAGGCCAGATGCAGGGGAGCCAATGCAGGGAGGCCAGATGACAAACCACACCCTAGGGTATCCATTGTGGAATTCCAGGAAAACTGGCCCATTCAGTGGTGAACAAATCTGGGGTAATCCTGGGGCCTCACCAGCTGACTAGTGGTATTTACAACAGTCCATGGGCCTAAGGGACCACAAATTGCCAACATTCGTCCCCAACCCATGTCTGCTCCTTCCCTTGTCCAGTTTGATTCATGGGGAATTAAATGGGCTTTCTGGCTTACCCAATTCAAGTGGTCCCAGGGGCCTAGCCAGTTTCAGTAACTGCTCATCCATGGATTATCTCTATTTCACCCCCAAAAAGCCAGGGCCAATGCCCCTTCTTTCCCCCTCGATTAGGGAAAACATTATTCTGGGGCATCCACTAATAGTTCCACTAAGGACTGTAACTGCCGCATCTTCCAGTCTGTACTCCTCTTGATGGCCTTGTCTGGGATCTCCACTCCTTGGGGCTGCATTGTGCTCACTGTCTCCCAGCCCTTTGCCTGAACCTGGTCAAAGGGGCAGTGCTCTCACCTTCTTCTGGATCTTTAGTTCCTGGATCCTTGGGCAAAATCTCCTATCTCTTTCCAACTTAAACTGCCTGGCATATGGGTACAGGCAGTCCTTGAGTACCAGCTGTTACTGCTTCCTGCACAGTCTGAAGAGCAGGACTGCTTGCCGTTTCTGCTCCAGGGTCTGTGGTTGGCTCCTGGACAATGTGGACAATGTATATCCAAGGAACCTCCCCACTAAGCTAACAGTCCATTGATAGGGCCCCGTGCTTATTCAGTTCTTCCCTGATTTTAGGAGCAGGGTAGACTTTCCCCAGGTCTTCCTCTGGGCCCGGCACTGCTGTGGTTAGGCCCTGTCCCCATGCCTCTAACTGTGCGAGGCTCAGCCCCCTAAAGCTAGGGACTAATTCTTTCTCCTCCAGGTCAAGCCACAGCATCAAGGCAGCTTTGCTAATTTTAACGTCAATTAAAGGATGTCATGTCACCCTCCGACTCAGATTTTGATGAAACTTGGTTTACACCCTTCCCTTATGGTTGAAAGAAACCGTCTTCATTTTTTCCCCTCTATCTCAAACGGTTTTAAATTTAAATCTGCATTGTCTGCTCCTCTTGAGATCCTCGGCACTAGATATCCGTGCGTACATTTTATTTTTTGCCACATTACTAATGATCAGCTCTTTGAAATTTTACACAGAGTTCAATAAAATGATGAGGATTCAAAAATTTTCATAAATGCCTAAAAAAACTGTATAAATGTACTTGGAGCGTTTTTTTTTTTTTAAACTAGGTTTAGAAAACCTGAATTTTCAGCGTGTGGGCACAATGGAACCAAAATGTTTTGATGTTGAAAATTATTGCAAAGACATGCTCTTCCTTGACAAAGAATGACATTTTTGTTTTTTTTCTATTCCTTGTAACGAAAATTTTAAGTTTTTTGGACATTGTGGAAAAAAATGTCTACTGGGTATCCATTTTGTACAACTTTCCTACAATCTGTAGCTGTAATAGAAAAAATAAACGAAACAAAGTTGTCCATCTTAAAATGTAACATAATATTGGTTATTATAGTTTTTTTCAAAAGTGCAGACTTGTTTTTAGTTTTGGGTTATTTAAAATTATGAAAATTGACTATCAATAAAATCAATAAAAAAAGATTGTTCAGAAACTTTAAATGCTGACAAGTAAGGTAAAAAGTTCTAGCAAGAAAAATATTAAAATAATAAAAAATTATGCATTTTATTCAATTATGCAACATTACATGATCACATTTTGTTTTTCAGAATATTATTGCATACATAGACATGTCTATCTTACAAAATTTTTTTTTTTTTTACATTTATATTAAATATATTCATGCGTAATTCACAATGAGGCAGTTTTATGACAGCATATACATTAATAACAATAAGGACAACAATTAACAAAGTTAGAAATTACCACAGTTAATTACCTTACAAGTTTAATGGTCCTCAGTTTCTTTGCTGTAGCTTCAGTATCACCTGTAAGTGTTCCATTTTTGACTCCAAAAATGACATCCACTCGTTGGGAAAGAAGTATCTTCTGCCAGTTATTGTCTATGGGGGTTGTACAATACCAAGCATATGAGGAAATGGTATTGCGCAAGAATCGTCAGGGCTAAGCCAGCAGCATGAAGGTGAAGGTCCATTTGGGTGAAGAAGTTTTACAAAAGTATCTCCCACGTCTTGATTAATCTCCAATATCATTCCAAAGTACCACAAATGATCATACTTGAAAGCAACAAAACATCCAGGATACAGATCATCAGCATTCACAGGAAGTTTGGGGAGGTTGAAAGTGGGGGTGGGTTCTTTATCAATGCTCATTATTCTTGCTTCAATTATACTAGTTGTGGCACAGTTGTGGATCTTTGCACTGTTTGTAACGTTTGCAATGTTGGTAACACAGTTGCGTCCTTCATGAAGCGAGGGCGCAACCGCGAGCCTTGCAAAGCAAGGCGAGCCAGCGCCACCGCCACACATGCGAGCCTTGTGAAGCTGGGCCAAGCAGCCGCGCAGAACTTAGGCTGTAATGAGCGCCACAGGCGAACATTGCAGCCAGCGGTGCCGTCACACATGCGAGCCTCACGAAGCTGCGGTGCAGCACTGTTCAAACGCGTAACTCTAAAAAACCACCAAAACTAAAAAAAACATGTACAAAAAGTGATAACACACTCACACACCGCACAGGCGGACACACAGTAAGCCTTTGAGTGAGGTTGCAAGTGAATTATATCCATATTTGGCATTTTTCGTCACTCCCAAATCGCCTAAGCGAGGAAACAAATGCCGGGTTAAATAACGCAAATTTTCAGAAGCAGCATGAAAGCAAGGCTCAGCAACGACAGGCTCGCAAAACGTATAAAATACATGATGCTTAAGAATAACACTTACATGAATAATGACAGGCACGCAGAACTTAGAAAATACACCACACCAAACACACTAACACTTACACCAATGTTGCCAGGCACGCGGGACTTTGAAAATAAAACCAACGGCAGTCACTGTGTGCCATGCAAACATTCAGCACACGCACAGAGACACTTGGCATTCCCAAGCACTAAATTTGCATGTGAACAAACCCTGCAATGAACAGTCCGTACAGTAGGTGAGAGGAAAGGCTTGCAATGAGCGCCAAAGGTGATCACTGCAAAGCAGGAAACTTGAAGTACACGGGGGCTGGGGGAGCCTCACAATGAGTGCCGAAGGTGCTCAGAGGACCAAAAGCCTCACATTGTGTGGCAAACCACATTGCCAGCCTTACATTTTAATCCTGTCATTTTTGATGGGCAAGTTCCTAGTTTGTATATAATTCTCAATTATTATTTTTTTTGAATATTTTTTTTGCTAGGTCTTATTTCCTTACATGTCAGCATTTAATGTTCTATTGACTGTAAATTCTTTTTTTCTTTCTTTTTTTTTTTTTTTTTACTCCCAATAGCCAATTTTCATAACTTCAAATTCAAATATCCCAAAAATAAAACAAGTCTGCACTTTCTAAAAAACTATAATAATCAATATTGTGTTATATTTTAAGATGAACAACTTTGTTTCATAAATTCTTCCTATTACAGCTACGGATTGTAGGAAAGTTGTACAAAATGGCTACCCAGTAGCCATTCTTTTCCTACGATGTCCAAAAAACATAACATTTTCATTACAAGAAATAGAAAACCCACAAATTTCATTCTTTGTCAAGAAAGCATGTCTTTGCAATAATTTGCAACATCAAAACATTTTGGTTCCATCATGCCCACACGCTGAAAATTCAGGTTTTCTAAACCTTGTTTTTCCACAGAAATAACTACGCTACAAGTACATTTATACATTTTTTTTAGGCATTTATAAAAATGTTTGAGTGCTGGTATATTATTTTCTGAAATCCTCATTTTATTGAGCTCAGTGTAAAATTTCAAAACGATCTGATCATTGGTTATGGAGAAAAAAAAATGTTTGCAAGGGCATTTTGTGCCTAGAGTCTCAATAGGAACAGACAACGCAGATTTAATGAAACTTTGAAGTGCTATAAAATTAAAACTGTTTGAGAAAGAGGGAAAACATTAATGGGCTTTCTTTCGATCATAAGGGAAGAGTGTACACCAAGTTTCATCAAAATCCGAGTCGGATGGTGGCGAAACACGTGTTTTTTTGCGTTGATTTGATGTGGAATGACCCTGATGCCGAAATTCTCCCCACAGTCCATGCCACCCTCTCCCCGGATCCCTTGACAATTTGGATGGTCCTCTGAGGGCAAGTCCGCTCTCAAAGTCTAAACAGTTTCCCAGACGTGGAAAAAATTAGCTGAGTCCCCTTTGTCTCTGGAAGGTGACTCTCCCCCATGCCTAACTGGCAGGACCCCTCCCAAAACCCCTCTAGGGATGCTTCATCCAGTAGGGCCAGATAGCCTGCTTCCAGTTAAAATTCCTGCCGGATAAATGGCATCGATGAAAACGCCTTATCCGACCATTTGGCCCCCCCCAGAGTATTACAACGTGTTGAGCACATCCATTGTACGCTGTGCAGTGCCCACCCCACAATTCAGAGAGCCACATGTCAGCTCCCAGAGTCCCTCCTTCAGCCCTACTGACAAATGTAGCTCCACACTAGGGATTCCAGCCTCTCCCATGCAGGCTGCATACTGGTCCTCTAAGTCACTTTCCTGCACCACCAAGTCCTTCAGCCATTCAATTAGCTTGTGACCCAGCCATAGTCCCAGAAACATCATCCATTGGTTTAGAAGCGCTGTGTCTTGACAGTCCATTCCAAGGACAAAAACAATTTCTGTCTCCAATGGGGATAAGCATTTCCCATCCACAGGGGCTCAGAAAGGGCCATTGCATACCCCTCTCCTCTCCCCCTGTCCCAGGAAAGTCCTCTGCTGATCCATGCTTAAATATGAAAGCATTTCCTCTAGTCGCAGCTCCAGCATGTCCTTGTAAGTTGCCATCTTACTGTATTCCACAGAGGTCCCACGACTGCCAGACAATTGTTACAATCTGCTACTTCAATTGGACTTGGTAATAACCTAGTTCAAAGCTATCCAGCAGAATCGTGCGATCCTTGTACACCTCTAATAGCAGAAGATGGACCATACACAGGAACCACGCCCACACCATATACAGTAATCCCTTAGAATTAGGATTAATGCACAGAATTAATACAGATTAATACAAAAAAACAAGATTGTGACTCAATGAAAAGTGATGATACCACTCATAACTTTATTAATTGTCAAATGTTATACAATTTCCTGGCACACAGGTTGGCCAATCACAGTAAGCCCCATCCCTAAATAATAGGCTGCCCTCTGCTTACTAGGAAACCCTGTACCTCTAACAAACCTAGGCCTTTAATCTAATTCTAGTGATTATATTTAGGTGGGCTTAGTGAGTTATCACCAGATAACAACACTGTAACATAATAGACTGCCCCTGCTTGCTGGGAAGCCTTGTACCTCTGACAAACTCAGGTCTTTAATCTCATTCTGGTGATTGTATTACCTATCACCATTTGCTGTAAACACACAAACTTTTTGATCTACTCAAGACCCCCTGTGTTTGTTTATTTAGCTGGGGCTGAGTGAATCATCACCAGATAACAACACTGTAACATAATAGGCTGCTCCTGCTTACTGGGAAACCCTGTAAAAGGATTATCTATTAGACTATGGTCTTGGGTGTTGGCTGATGCAATAGCCTGCAGAATAGCTTATATGTTTTTTTTTACAACAAATAGTATAACATGAAACATAATACATGTGTTATGCAAAGCATAAACCAAGATGCATACAGTATAGCAGTGTAACCATATTTTAACCATAAGCACTAAGAAATGCATAACCATAATAAAAAAAAAATAGGGTAACTCTGGCCAGTCAGGCCAGGCCATAGTGTAAAACAGTCCAGTCAGGCCCTGGGCATGACATCTCTGATTTATTTAAGCTGCCAACTCTTAGAGAAAAGAGAAATCTCTGCAAAATCTACATCACATTTCACAGTAGCAGCAAGCAAAATGGCCGTAAGTCTATTTACACTTTCAGTTAACTCTCTGAATTAGCAATTTTTATTTACACTGGAATGTATTATATGGGCTGAGAAATATCATTTAAAGGACCACTATAATGCCCTAGCACAAGGAGTTAACTATTTTAATTATGCATTGATCATTTATAAACCTCCTATTTCATATCCTATAATAGCATTAGTCAATATTATGTTCATTTGTAAAGCTAAGTGTTTGTTTCCTCCCTGATACAATCATGTTTTAGTAGTATACTAAATTGGTATGGGCACTGTTGAATTGCTGCAGTTTACTCTTTCATCCACTAGGTATGCTAAAGAACTTCTGGTTTCTGCAGTGATAATGTAATATCTCATTCGGGTCAAAAAAGGTTGTTCTTATTTTGTGTATTCATATTCCAAAGGTGGAGTAACTGCTGTTTTCTTTCTTTGTCTAAAGTAAGCAATGATAAACAAACTTTCTATGCCATGTGTGTTGTATATGACAAAGTTTGAGCAACTTCCACCAAGAGATCTAGAATTTTTGAAAAATCCATTAGTAGATAAAATATCAAGTCTTCCAGCATCTAAGCCACGATGTGGGCAGATGTTGGTTTATAGCTATAATGGTCACTACATAAAAAAGGACTAGAATTGTGATCAGTTCAAATGGATTCAGAAATGAAGGCATTTGCTGCCAAAGAGGAGAGCTTTTATAGGAAATATTTATTTTTTAAGGACTAATTTATTCAGAGCAAGTCTTGTTTCATCGATATACTTATGAAGTGACCGGTGGAAGTGTAAGCAGAATAATTGTCCAATATCTGGGAAAGGCTTAGATACCTCAGCCATCTGTACCTCATGGCATTGGCTGTCGGTTTTCAGCTTATGGATCGGTTTCTGGTCAGTATCCCCTTCATATGGGGTTTCCTTGGGTGGTTAGTGAGGGGTCCCTAATTCCCCTTGGGTCTTTTCTTTTGTTTATGGGTTATAGCATACTTTGCTGTACTCGTTCTCCGTGGTATGGTCTTCTGACTGTTGTATGTCCGGCGGTGGTCAGTCATGTAGGTTCCGCGGTGGTTATTTATTTATGTCATCAGGGGTTAGTTTGAATATTCAATGTTCGGTGTATACTCCTCCCAATAGGATGGGAGGCTTTGTCACTGGAATGCTTTTAACAATGTTTTCAAATACAGTGGTGGTTACGGCTCGGATGGAGCCAGAGGAGGCCCCTGAGGATCAGGCTCAGTGGTATCCTCTCTTGGGTGCTATTCATCAGTGGTGGGCAATTTTCTCCTTCTTAGCACTCAGGTAATACAGGACTTGTAAGGTCGGTTTGGTGTGGTCCTATGTGGTATCTCTTTTTTACCCTCTTCAGTTGTATCACTCAGGTGTGTACCATGAGCGATGGTGATGGTGTCTAGTGTTGCAAAGTACTTGGCTTTGGAAATCCTTCTAGAATTAAGCACTGCTTGTCGGTGGAGGATCAAGGAAGCAGTAAATCGTTTGTTTAATACGGCTGTAGTGCAGACTATTTACTCTCGGTTATGTATTATCCCGCTCGGGACTACGATTTCAGAAACACTGGGCTCAGTACCGATAATGGAGCATATAGTGTAAAGAAATGCAGGTACCAGGCTTCATGATGGGATGGCTGATTGGCCACTTTTATGTGCGCACCTCAGACTGCTGGCCAGAGTGTAAGGACGGGCAGTCTTGTGCGCTGGGTACGCTTGTAGGTACATGATTGGTGAATTGGCAAGGTTGGGGGTTCTCAGTAACCCAAGACCCAGAGGAGGTGTCCCCTGAAGGTGGGGCATCAGGCAGCAGCTGTGGCCTCTTGGAAATGGGCCGGTTTAATAGGACCTGACAAAGGGAGGAATGAAAAAGCAAGTGGTAAAGGTGAACAGGAGATATGGTAAATGGATGGCAGGTGAATGGTAGCCTTTTCCCAAGGGCCGGAGATACCACTGTTCTGGAAGGAGGTCTGTTATAAGTGTGACAGCCTTGCGGTCTGTGCAGCCATCTCTCCTTCCCACGGGTTTGCCGGTAGCGAGAGGTTGGTTGGTATACAGACAAGGTATGGTGACCTCAAGGTGCCTGTTCTTGGTATCCAAAGGGTGATCATGTGACAATATGGCCAGTAAGGTGATCCAAAGGGTGATTGTGTGACCATATGCCCGGTCTTGGGATTCAAAGGGTGATCATGTGATCATGTGGCTGTATACCATGTTTATGGAAAGAGGTCTGTGACAAGTCCAAAGCCTTGAGGTTCTGTACAGCCATCTCTTTCCTGCTGGTCGGCTGGTAATGAAAGTTTGGTCGGTAAACAGACAGCGCATGTCAACCTCAGGTGATTGGTCCTGGGATCCAAGGTGATCATGTGACCATATGACGCGCCAGTCCAAGACTGACCCGGTGAGAAAAGGGGTAGTTTACGGTGCAACAAGCACACTGATTGCTCCCCTTTGTTGGTGTGATGGCTTTCTTGGACCAAACACGTAGCTTGTATACCACTGTTTCGGAAAAGGTCTGTAACAAGTGGGAAGCCATGCGGTTCTGTACAGCCATCTCTTTACCACGGGTCGGATGGTAGCAAGAGGTTGGTTGGTAAACAGACAAGGTATGTTGACCTCAGGTGCCCGGTCTGGCGATCCAAGATAATCATGCAACCATTTGGCAGCAATGGTCCAAGACTTGGAAGGTGGACAAAGGGAGGTATTTACAGTGTAACAGGCACACTGATTGCTCCCCCTTCACGGATTACGGCTCTCTTGGTCGAAATCGTGTAGGTTGTCTGGCGCCTTTCCTTACTTGAAATAGGATATGTTCGCTATGGTTATGATTCTACAACATAGGAAACTACAAGCAGCGTTTGGGTGTATTCGCATTGGAACTTGGTTCCCACTTGCTTGGTGCAAAAGCAGCCACAGTAAAAGCCCTACGGCTTTTTGGAGAATGTGGTTTGGAGAATTGGAAGGTCATGTGCTGCGATATCATTGCCTATTGGTAGATCTGACCACATAGGCTATTTGCCTCAAGTTGCCAATCAGCGTTTGTTCCTGGAATGGGTAATGACATCAGTCGGAGGAGAGGGTAGCAAGTGTAATCATTATATTTAATTTTTTTCAATTTGTAGTAAAGTGTATAATCCAGATCAACAATGATTGCTCATAGATAGAGAAGTAGAAATTTTGAATGCTACTGAGAAAGCAATTTCAGGTTCTACACATGTGCTTTGCTGGAATCATATTCGACAACTAAATCCTGATACTACTCAGTTTGCAGAAGACTGTGGATGAAACAATGTATTTTACAAAGCAGAAAGAGATGGAAACAATGTATTTTACAAATGTATTTTACCAAGGAGATAGAGATGGAAACAGACCATGAACCTGAACGTCAAAGAAAGACCATAAAGCAAAGACAATGGCTTGTCTAGCAGATTTAAAAATAAAACAAAACCACAGTCTGATTGTTTTGTTATGAGAGGATTACATCAGAAAGAACATGTGATGAAATTATTCCAAGAGAAACATGAGCATGGGTCATGGGTCTAAATCAGACAAAGGTGATGTATTCTTTAAAGAAAAAAAACTAAGGCTGAGTTGATGAAAAGAAAGATCTAAAGGAAAAAATCTAGGTAAAATGATGAGTTAACCATACTAGCTGCATCGGATTAACTTCTGATACATACTTATACAATTATTGAAGCCTCACAACAGGCAATAAGACAAATGAAAATAAAGATGTTGGCAAAGAAAGGGTACTATAATCATTTGCCTTAGAGCACAAAGAGTCTATATCAATGCAAATGACACAAAGTCTCTTTTGGATCAAATTGATTAGTTAATACTATCACTGAGGGTTTCCTAAATACTAAAGCTAGTCAGGAGACGAATAAAAGTACAGATGTTGATGTGTGTGTGTCTTCAGTCCAATAATTAGGCAGTCCATAGAATTACAAGGGTATACAACACGTGTTGCTAATTATTGTTCTGGTGCAAAGGGGCAACCGCCATCCCAATTTTTTTATCACTGACTTAATTGTGTAATTTTATATTTATAAAATAACATTTCATTATACCATGTTCTTTAATAAAAAAACTGCTGCTATGACTTTAAATTATTAATCCTTGTCCCCCGCCCCCCACCCCACTACTGATGGCTTCCCTATTGCTACAGATCAGATCACAGCTGGGCAAGACAACATTTTCGACTAACGTGTACTGTGCTCTCATCTGTAGCACTGAGCCTGTCTCTGTCAGCTGCAGCATCAGCCAGTCAGTAAGAATCTATGGGAGGATGCTGCAGCGGAAAAATACTGCAGGGATGTTCACCCTGAACATCCTCAGCCAGTACACACTGCTGTGGCAGCTGAGAGGGAGCTGTGCACTCATCAGACCCATGCAGGATCTGATAAGTACAGAGGTCTCTCTCTTCTTTCCGTCTTTCTGTCCCTCTATCTATTCCCTTTCTATCTATTCCCTCTCTATTCACTTGCCTCCTCCACCCACACCTCTAATCAGCCACCCAGGGCCCAATTACAGGCCACCTAAGACCTCCCATGGCCCCATTAGGGGGCCAGCTGTGGCCCTAGGGTCAAATCAGGGGCCTCCTCTGGCTCCAGGGCCTCCCCCACAGCTCTACACTGGGCCTCGCCCGGCCCTATTGCGTGACTCCTATGGGCCTCCTCCGACAGCCCCATTGCGGGTCTCCTGCGGGCCTCCTCCCACGGCCCTATTGCAGGCCTCCCCCAGGCCTCTAACAAGCCTCCCTCAGGTCTCCATCCATAGCCCTATCAAGGGCCTCCCGTGGGCCTATCTCATAAGTAGGAGAGGGGGAGAAGGGGAGATAGTGAAAGGTAGAGATAGGGAGAGGGGGGTATAGAAATAGGAGAGGGGGAGATAGAGAGAGGGCAAGGGAGAGATAGGGAGAGGGGGAGATGGGGGAGAGAGAGAGAGAAAGAGAGATGGAGAGGGTGAGAGGAATAGAGATAGATAGGGCAGAAGAGATGGATAGATGGTGAGGGATAGAGAGAGAGGGGGATGGAGAGAGAAAGGGATAAAGAGAGGGGCTGAGGAGAGAGAGATAGGGAGAGACAGGGCAATAGAGAGAGAGAGAGAGAGAGAGGCCGGTAGGTAGATTGATAGATAGATAGATAGATAGATAGATAGATAAAGAAAGAGAGAAAGATGGAAAGAAAGAGAGAGAGAGATGGGGAGAGAGAAAGAGATGGGGAGAGAGAAAGAGAGAGATGGAGAGAAAGAAAGAGATGGAGAGAGAAAGATGGAGAGGGAGAGATGGGGAGAGAGAAAGAGAAAGATGGTGAGAAAGAAAGAGAGATGGGGAGAAAGAGAGAGAAATGGAGAGAAAGAGAGAGATGGAGAGAAAGAGAGAGATGGAAAGGGGGAGAGGTATAGATAGAGAGATAGTGGGAGGGATAGATGGAGTGGGAGAGATGGATAGAGGGAGAGGGGGATGGAGAAAGACAGATAGGGAGAGAGATAGGGAGAGAGGGGTAGACTGAGGGGGTAATGGGATAGAGAGAGAGGCATGGATAGATGGATAGAGAGGGAAAGAGGGGTAGAGAGAGAGTGATAAATATATGGGGAGTGGACAGGGATAGATAGAGAGAGGAGAGCATAGATGGAGAGGGGGAGAGAGTGGTAGAGAGACAGATAGATAGAGAGACGTAAAGAGGGATAGATAGAGGGAGGGAAGAGGGATAGATGGAGAGGGAGATAGAGATAGAGAGAGAGAGGAAAGTAGGGAGGGAGGGATAGAGAAAGAGGATGAGAGAGGGTAGGGATGGATAGAGGGATAGAGAGAGAGGGATATATGGGGAGGGGAGAGGGATTGATGGGGAGAGGAATAGATAGAGAGGGAGAGAGAAAGAAAGGTATAGATAGAGGGATAGAGACAGAGGAAAGGAGGGAGGGATACATAGATAGAGTAAGAAAGGGACAGAGAGAGAAAGGGAAAAGGGGATAGAGAGAGCAAGGGAGAGAGGGATTGAGAGAGAGTTATAGATGGGGAGAGGAGAGGGATAGATGAGGAGGGGAGAGGGATAGACAGAGAGGGAGAGAGGGGTAGAGGTAGAGAGGGATAGATAGAGAGGGGGAGAGACTGGTAGAGTGAGGGATAGATAGAGAGAGGGAAAGAGGGGTCGATAAAGAGGTAGAAGGGAGGGGAGAGGGATAGATGGAGAGGGAGAGAAGTAGGAAGAGAGAAAAGGAGGGATGGATAAATAGATAAGAAAGAGAGAGACAGAGAGAGGGAGGGAAGAGGGATAGAGAGAAAGGGAGAGAGTGATAGAGAGAGTGAGAGAAAGAGAGAGGAATAGATGGGGAGAGCGATAGATGGGAAGGGGAGAGGGATAGATGGAGAGGGAGAGAGAGGTAGAGGGAGAGAGGGATAGACAGAGGGAATGAGGGATAGAGAGGGAGAGAGGGATAGATAGAGGGAGAGAGGGATAGATAGAAGGATAGAGGGATAGAGCGAGAGAGAGCAATAGATAGGGAAGGGAGAGAGATGGCTAGAGGGATAGAGAGAAAAGGAAGGGGGAGGAATAAGTAGATAGAGAAAGAGGCGGATAGAGGGATAGAGAGAGAGGGATGGATAGAGGGATAGAGAGAGAGAGGGATTGATAGAGAGAGGGATAGATGGGGAGGGGAGAGGAGTAGATGGGTAGGGTAGAGGGATAGATGGAGAGGGAGAGAGGATTAGAGGGAGAGAAGGAGGGATAGATTGTGAGGGAGAGAGGGATAGAGAGAGAGAGGGGGATGGATGGATGGATGGAGGAATATATAGAGAGGAGTCGATAGAGGGATAGAGAGACCAGGAAGGATAGATAGAGAAGATGAGGGATAGAGAGAGAAGGAGGAAGGAATAGAGAGATAGAGAGAGGGATATAAGAAGAGGGATAGAGAGAGAGAGATAGTGGTACATTGATAGGTAGAGAGAAAGGGGGAGGGGAGAGGGATACATAGGGATAGATAGAGGGATAGAGGGGGAGGGGAGAGAGATCGATTGAGTGGAAGAGAGAGATAGAGAGAGGGGGATAGAGAGTGGATAGAGAGAGAGATAGAGGAATTATCCTATTCATCTCCATCTATCCCTCCTGCTATCCCTCCCTCTCTTTCCCTACCTCTTTCCCTTTCCATCCATTTCTCCTTCTATTCGACTCACTGTCCCTCCCTCTATCCATCTCTTTCTATCACTATATCTCCCTCTCTATCTATCCCACTCTACTATATCCCTCTCTTTTTGCCCTTTCTCTCCATCTATCCCTCTCTCCTTCTATCATTCTCCCCCTCTATCTCTATTCCCCTCTCTCTATTCCTCCTCTCTCTATCCCTCTCTCTTTCTCTCTCTCTCTATCCCTCTCTCTCTCTATATCTCTATCTCGCTATCCAACCTCTCTCTATATATATCCATCTCTCCCTATCCCCCTCTCTCTATATATAGATCTTTCTCTCTCTCTATCTCTCTCGCTATTTATTTCCCTCTTTCTCTATTTCTCTCTATTTCTCTCCATCCCCTCCACTCTCTCTATCCCTTTGTCTATATCTCTCTATATCCCTTTCTCTCCCCCTATGAATGACTTATGTCTATTTCTAAGAACTGTCACAAACATATGTCCTGATCTATCATGTATACTATGTGATCTATTTAGTTATTGCATGTCATCAAGAAATGGAGGAACTTCCCAACATAAGAAAAGTTAGCAGAACAGCACCAGCTCATCCTCATCAAGAATGTGGAGGCACTTCCTGGGATAAGAAAAGTGAGCAGAACCAGCACCACCTCATCCCTCTCATCCCTCTCTCTATCCCTCTCTCTCTCTTTATCCCTCTATCTCGATATCTCTCTCTCTATCCCTCTATTTCTCTATCCCTCACTCTCGTTATTTCTCTTTCTCTATCTCTCTCTCTTTATCCCTCTCTATCTATCCCTCTCTATCTATAATTTGATACCTTTTGTATTGGACAAACGTCTTATTTATAATGACGAGCTTTCGAGAGGCTTAACCTCCCTTTATCAAGTCTCAAGCAATAGTACATGAGATGGCACTCTCAGTTTGAATAATAACAGCAGATGCAGATAGAGTGGAAACAGCATCTGACATTATCAGGTAAATACATATATGGGGAATAAACACAACATAGCAAAGGAAACATATATACACATATTATATACACATACAAGAAAATACCTCTGTTCTCTCGAAAAGATTTGTCTTTCTGTCCAGACATAAAACTAGATAAAATACAACTTTACTCGGACATAGAAGAATTCTTCAGGAGATTAAGACTGGCAGATTTTTTCTACAACAAGGGACATACCACAACATCATTAGACTGTAACAAGAAAAAAAATACATATTTCAACCCACAACCTGTCATAACATCAAACTGGACAGTTATATAGAAAGCTTTTGCCTGAGAACTGCATCCATTATAACAACACAATATAAAAGAGACTTGCATAATCTTCCTCCATCAGAAAGAACTGCCATAACGTTTTTAAAAAACAACCCCAACATCACCATCAAACCGGCAGACAAAGGAGGTGCAGTTGTTATCATGAATACTCAGGACTACGTAAATAAAGCCAACAGACAACTGTCAGACAATACTTACTACAAGAAATTGAACCAGGTCCCTACAGAAGAATATACTCTTCAACTTAAGAAACTCCTCAAAACATTCCCTAAAAATATATATCAGAAATTAGAACAACTCATCCCTGCCAATCCTACAACTGGGACTTTCTACCTACTGCCAAAAATCCACAAACCAGGCAACCCAGGGAGACCAATTGTTACAGGTATGGACACACTGACTGAACGGATATCTGGATTTGTTGAAAACATCATTAAACCATTAGTTAGTAACACCAGTAGCTATATACAAGACACCACTGACTTTCTCAACAAACTCAGTCAGATTAAAAACCTACCTGCTAACACACTACTTGTTACCATGGATGTAGAGTCTCTTTACAGTAATATCTCACACAAAGATGGCACTGAAGCATGCTTTAGGTTTCTTTCAACAAACAAGCAAAACAATAAATATGGTATTATTGTTAAACTAATAGAATATATCCTTACCCACGACTATTTTACTTTTAACCAAGATACCTACCTACAGATGATGGGGACTGCCACGGGTACCAAAATGGCTCCACAATTCGCAAATCTATTTATGTCCAATCTAGAAGAAACATTCTTATCTGTATCCATTTACAAACCATACAAGTACTACCGTTACATAGATGATCTGTTCATCATCTGGACAGAAGGAGAAAGCAAACTCAGAGACTTTCATACTTCACTCAATACCTTCCATTCATCTATAAAACTTAAAATGGATTTCTCCACAGAACAGGTAAACTTTCTAGACACTACTATATCCATCCCCAATGGCACTCTCCACTCATCTATATATAGGAAACCTACAGACAGAAGTAATTACCTACACAGCTCCAGTTTCCATCCCTCCCACACTAAACAAGCCATAATCAAGCTATTAGATACCATCGGATTTGCTCAAACACTGGAAACCGTGATAAAAATGTAAAAACACTTTCAAACTTTCTAACAAAAGGGTTACAAACCCTGTATTATTACTTAAAAAATAACCACTGCCATCAAAATACACAGAGAACACCTATTAAACTCCAAAAGAAAATAAACTACTTCATGTATACCTTTAGTGACCACATACCATCCAATTTTAGAGAAAATTCGAAAAATAATTAAATGATTTTACAACCATTACTAATTGAAGATACTGAATTACAATATATATTTCCAAAACCTCCCATCCTTGCATTTAAACAACCACCAAACCTGAAACAAAAACTTGTCAGCAGAAAATTAGCCAATGAACAACTGAATACAAAAAATGGAACTAAACCTTGTAACAAACGTGCCTGTAAATTATGCCAACACATTTGAAATGATGATACAGCCACACATAACAACAAAACCTATAACATCAAAGGATCATATTCATGTACATCGTCAAATGTGGTTTATATGATACAATGTACTTTATGTGACACAGACTGTTACATTGGAGAAACCGGCCAAAAAATGCATTTACAGATGAATTTACACAGACATTCAATAAGAAAACATAATGAAGACAGTTATTGTAGCCCAGTAGGACACCATTTTAGCCAGAATGATCACTCCATCCAAAACTTAAAAGTAAAATACTTAAATTTAAAAGCATCCAAGAGAGAAAAGCATTTGAAATAAAGATGATCACATTCTCCAACTCTAGAAACACAGGACTTAATATAGACTTGGGCTTTCTAACACATTATCAGAATTTCATGTGATTTTTTTTTTTATTCTTATACTATAACAGACTTAGCACTCTTAGGGAGGTGTTTGTCCAACAGGAAAGATATCACTGTGGACTACAGTGCTCTGCTTTTTCATGTATATATTGATGTATATGTGTATATAATATGTGTATATATGTTTCCTTTGCTATGTTGTGTTTATTCCCCATATATGTATTTACCTGATGATGTCAGATGCTGCTTCCACTCTATCTGCTGTTTTTATTCAAACTGAGGCTTCCATCTCATGTAGTATTGCTTGAAACTTGATAAAGGGAGGTTAAGCCTCTCGAAAGCTCGTCATTATAAATATAACGTTTGTCCAATACAAAAGGTATCAAATTATATTGCAATACTCATTATTAATCTATATATATATATATATAGATATATATGGATTAATAATTACTAAATTACTAGATTACTGGACATTCACGGCTGCTTCACTCTTCAATATATATATATATATATATATATATATATATATATATATATATATATATATATATATATATATCTTTCCCTCTCTCTCTATTTCCCAGCATAAGATGTTATTGGGCAGGGCCTATAGAGGTAACATGCTATTAAGGGGCGGAGTTAATTAAGGTAAAGTCATTGTAAGGGGAGGGGCCAAGTCTCTCTCTTCCGCCCTACCAACATGGAAAGTAATGATGAAGGACATCTGGCTCATCCCAACTAATATACGCAATTCTCAAGGGATACTAATCATTGTGTTGTTAAAAGAAATCTGTATCTTGATTCCAAACATGGATTCTCCACCAAGTACACTGACATGCTGCAAACTTTTCTAGAGATGCGGTCAGATCATTCTGGCACCTAGTGACATACCATTTCAACTGGACTGTTGCAAGTAGGAACATTGTGCTTTACAGTTGCTCTCCAGTCCAAGTGGACTTTGTTAATGTAAGGCAGTGGATTGCTACGAAGCATCTCAATAAAAAATCAATACTTTCACAGTACAACTCAGAGACAACAGAGGATAATGAAGAAGCAAATAAATCAGAAAATCATGAGTAGTTTCAAAACAATTATTGTCCACCATAGAATTCTTATCTTTGACAATCCAACAATATTTGACCTCATGTTGGACATTGTGTTTAATAGGTAATTTGTGCAAGAAACCAAAGGATGACACAATTGGTCTGTGCCAGGACTGGTGCCATCTATCCTGCCTTGAGATAACTCAAGCTCCTTATGGCACATTCAAATGTCCAAACTGCTGTGCCAAAGAAAATTTTGAAAGGTGACATGTTTTCATCTTTAACATTATATTGCATAATGTCAGATTAGATAAGTCTTAAAGGGACCATGCAATGGTTCAGCTTTTATAATTATTAGTAGTTAAAGATTAGTTTAAATAGTATTATAATTTGTTATAATTAAGAAATTCCCTATTAAATGTAAGAAATTGTATCCTGATATATTACATTTGAGAATAAAATACAATATTTTGAATATATATATTTATTTATAATTTACAACAGCACCTACCTCCCCTGCATATACCCTATCCCTGCTTTATGATATGAGGAACAAGATCACAACATGCTGAAATCTCTTCCTTTCCCTTCTAAGCACTTTCCCCCGCACATCCTGTCTATTTAGTTGCCCAGGATTAAAAGGATAGCCATGAGATCACGCAATATCTTGAGAGACCCGGCTATCAGATTGAAGGCAGGTTTTAATATGGAGGGTGGTATGACAGTCTTTCCTCAAAGTGAATAACCTATTGAGGAGCAATCATAGAGATTTCTGTTGGCGAAACAGTGTAAAGTGAGTTCTCATTACATACAGAATCACATATATAGTTGTGAGCATGCGAGTTGTTGCTAACGCTTGCGGGCCACGCGTAGCGAGGGCAGTGTGCGAGGGCCTCAGTTGCTGGCATGGAGCGCCAAAGGCGCTCCATGCCAGCAACTGCGACCCTTGCAAACTTCACCTCGCAACGCAAAGTACAAGACACACCAATTACGACACTCGCTAAATTTTACGACCAACGCAAACAGCATACTACACACGTTAACACATATTACGGCCTCGCAGCACTCGGACGCAACTCGCGAACATTACAAAATTAAAAACACAATACATACACACAGCACATACATAAAAAGCTTACCTACAGCAAGAGGTAGCATCCAGGACCTCAAAAATGCAACTTACACCTTAATTTCACTCAAAATAAAAGAGTTTAGACACTAAAAAATTTAGTAAGCGAGAGAAAAAATGGCCGCCGAACAAAACTAAAACGAGGCTACACACGCAAACACCATACGACACACGTTACCAGACATTACGACCTTGAAAAAATCGGACGCAACACGCCGACATACAAACATTTAAAACACACTAAATACACACAACACACACATAAAAAGCTTACCTACAGCAAGAGGAACCATCCAGCACCTCAAAAAACCAAGTTACACCTTCATTTAAATAAAAATAAAACACTTTAGACACTAATAAAATCGCTAAGCGAGAGAAAAAATGGCCGACGAACAAAACGAAAACGAGGCTTCAGACGTAACTATACATTCACTTACTCGCAATAATGAAACACATACTATACGACACGTACCACACTGATATTAAACACTATTTTGACCACTACTACGCACAAAATGGCGGATGGAACGCAAATTGTAAGCTGGAACGCAAATAGCGCATGCGTATTGCGTTCTAACGGTCTAACTTTCCAGAAATTTCTACAAGTTTATAAATACTGCCTACTTTACACAAAATTCTACATTTCTCCTCAGGTGATGAACGGAGTGACTTCATAGTTAACTGCTGCTGTTACTTGAGAAGACAGAGAGTACATTGTGCAAATTACAACTGAGAGGTAAGCTATAATATATTTATTATCAAGACAGGACAACAATAAAAATTAATTTTAAGTATGAAAATGTGATTTCTGTATAGTGACATGTGACACGCACATTTATGTGTATAGGCCCTGCAACAAACTAATCTTTAAATGACATTACCAAAAATTAATAATTTATTATTAAAATCGGATTTAGGTATAGTGATATGTGACACGCACATATATGTGTATCATTTTGAAAGACATCCTGGATAACGCTAGAAAGGAAGATCTGATTGATGATCAAACCTATCAGTTTTTATATCCAAAATTTCCCACAATATCCATCTTTTATTCCCTCCCTAAAATACATAAGAAGAAAGTACCTATGCCAGGGAGACCTATTGTATCCGGCACAAATAATCTGTCTCACAATGTTAGTTTATTCATTGATCATCACATGAGAGAAATGGTAGAATGTTTACCATCATATGTTAAAGATACTAATGACATTCTTAAACAATTGGAAGATCTATGCGTACCAAATACTGCCTGGCTAGCATCGATTGATGTAGAGGCCTTATACAGCAGCATACCCCACCAGTATGGGATTAAAGCGTTAAGTCACTATCTGGGTATGAAGGGTATTACCCATACCAAATTTAATGACTTTTTATTAGATCTACTAGAATATGTGTTAAAACACAATTCTTTTATCTTTAACAATAAATGGTATCATCAACAAAAGGGCACAGCCATGGGGACACCATGTGCCCCAAGCTATGCTAATTTGCTACTAGGTTGGTGGGAAGAAAAATATGTATTTCGTGATTCCCACCCCTCTCTCTCTGAATATGCGATAGTGTGGCGTTGCTTCATAGACGATGTCCTAGTGGTCTGGACTGGTACAAAACAAGACTTTGAAAGATTCATGGTCGAACTTAATACTAATGACATAGGCTTTAAATTCACCTATGAAATAAACTCTTCATCCATTACATTTCTGGATTTGATGATAAAAAAGGAAGATGATGGAAGATTATCCACCACAACCTACAGAAAAGACACAGCTACTAATTCTTTATTAAATTTGAGCAGCCAACATTTTGAGCCACTCAAAAGAGCAATCCCCAGAGGACAATATCTTCGGATAAAAAGAAATTGCAGCTCTGATGAGCAATTCAAACTGGAAGCAGACAAATTACGAACAAGGTTTCTGGAAAGAGGTTATTCTAACAGATGCCTCAAATCTGCCTACAACTTTGCATCAAACTGCAACAGAACAGAACTACTTAATGGCCTTACTGAAAAGAAACAAATGGACAAAAAAAGCAACCAACCACGTTGTATAATGACCTTTGGATTTGACTCAGACATCATCAGAAAGATATTATCAAAACACTGGCATCTCTTAAAGAGTGATGATGACTTAAAAGAGGTTCTACCATCAAGGGCCTCCATCACATACCGCAGAGGTAGAAATCTCAGAGACATGCTAGTCCATAGCTCTTTTCAAGAAATCAAACCCAAAACCTGGCTAAAACCCCTGGCAGGTTGTTTCAGATGCAGCAAATGCAAATTTTGTAGATATGTCATTCCAACTAAAATATTTGAACACCCAATGACAGGGGACAAATTTGTTATAAAGGAGTTTTTGAATTGTTGTTCCACTGGAGTGGTGTATGTGGCCTCTTGCATTTGCAAGAAAATTTATGTAGGTAAAACTAGGCGCCAACTGCGCCGAAGAGTTGGTGAACATGTAAATAGCATTAAGAATTCACTAGATACACCAATTGCTCGCCATGTAAAATACTATCACGACAACCACAGTGAAGTATTATCTTTCTGTGCGTTAGAAAAAGTGTATGCAGGACCCAGACAAGGGGACTTAGAGACTAAATTACTGCAATGTGAGGCTAGATGGATTTATAAACTGAAAGCACAAAGCCCCAATGGTTTAAATGAAGGTTTCACCTTCACACCTTTTATTTAAGAAGGTTGGTAGTACATACTAGCATATATCATTATTATTATTTTTCATTCCTCCTTTTTATTGGTCTAATATAAATTCACTAGTCATTGACTGTTTATTTCACACACATTAGTACACGTTCACCTTTTTCAATCCCACCTCTGTAGTGATTCTGCTGATTATTTGTACCAGTTACACAAACATATTTAAATTCACTTTTATCATACTAGTGACATCACTAGATTCTACCTGACATCACTAGATTCTACCTCAAGAAATTGAGGTCATCACAGTCTAATTTTCACAGTGCCTTATATAGATCTCTCTTGGTCTATTCAAGTTTTGTTTTGCTACACATCACCGACTATGTAAACACATTCACATACTCTATTGTAGTTTCACATAGTACTGGCTCATTCTAGGAGGAATTTATTAATACCATTAACCATTTTTCTTGCCATTCATTACTTATTAGTATGTCACATCCATCACATATTATCACACAATTTTATATATATATATTTTTCTTTATTATATTTTTTATTAATCCTTATTCACTTGTCTGGGGACACTATTTATCCCCATAGCCCCTTCATTAGGAGCTTTCATCCATCTTCATTCATATCTTGGTCTTTTAGTACTGCCCTTTCATAACTTCTTCCTTTCCTTTTGTGCTTCAGTTCATCTTTTTCCCATCTATTTTGTTTCTTTATTCTGCCCTTTGGAGGTATATTCCTTCCACCTCCTTCAGATGGAGCTATAGATGCTCACAATAACGAAAGCATGCCTCTATGGTGTTACCTGGGCAACCTCTGCCTATAAAAGACTCCCTTCACACAGCCTTGTGTAATTTTACCTTTGACAAAGACGTGCCCACGTCGAAACGCGTCAGGCCTCAGTAACCACGCAGCGCACGTCATCACGCTAGACGTGCGCATGCGCGTTACAAACCCGATATGTGCAGCTCGTGAACGCTGAGAGTGTTTGGCCTAGCTTAATGTCCCTAAAATCCCTATGTAGGCTACATACTTCACTATATTTGTTTGATATATTTCAAGATAGTCTACTACATCCGGATTTACCCTTGGGAGACCAATGAGTTTGTCCCTGGGAGACTCATATATCTATAGATGATTGTTACATAGTGGATGATTTTCTTTTATTTACTGCCCAATTTCATCAGATTGTGCCACATATATATATCTCCATAGGCATTGCCACATACCAGGAGATATCAAAGTACAGAACTTTGGGACAGCACATGATTTAGAAAGCCACACTCCACTTTTTCACTAACAGTTCCTTGGCAATTTACCTACAAGTATAGCCTTATAGAAATCATCTTTATGAGAGCTAGCACACCTTTATTTATGGCTTTTCCATCTTAATAGCAAGTATTGTGACTGAAGGTTGTAGTATCAGTATCCCTCCAATTGGAGAATACACACAATACAGAGTTTCTGTATAGAAATAGGACTACTGTACTCCATACATTTGCCCTTGTTTTAAACATACCCTTTCCCTTGTTTTTACTCATTTTATTCGTCGATGTTTTGTCTAATCAATATAGAATAAACTAGATTTGCACTTTATCCCCTTTACTTTGTTATATTGGATTTGGGGTGGAAATCACGCTGGGGAACCGAGAATTCCTCACATAACCTTGCTTGTATATGTGTATCATGTATAGTCACATGTCACACACACATTTATGTGTGTAGGCCCAAAAAAAAAACATTATGTTCATTTAACTATTAAAATAAGATTCCGGTATAGTGATATGTGACACGCACAAAAGATAAATACATTTAACTATGTAAATGTGCTTCATGTATGTGACATGTAACACGCAGACTTCTGTGTATAGTCCCTGCAAATAACTAATATTAATCACAAATAATTAAACAATTATATTGTAATGACAGAAAAAAAAAATTTGGTATACTGATGTGTGACACGCACATATATGTGTCTCATGTATAGTCACATGTCACACACACATTTATTGTGTAGCCCCAAAAAATTAGTCATGTTCATTGAAAGTAAGTACAGAAGTAGATCTTTACATAACATTAATTTATTGTAATTCAATATATAACCTAAAGCTCAATCTTTCTCCTTTTTTTTTACTATTCAAACAGACTCTGCATCAACAGCGTCACTCAAGAATTTGCACCGTGCACTGTGACCCACAATCCATTTTAAACAACTCCAAGAAAGAAGGTAAGATAGAAAAATACATTACATGCTGAAAAAGACCATGCTTTGCTAAATCAAAAAGAAGAAATATACAATTAACCATTTCACTTTCTTTTTCAAACAGACACTACAAGAAGACCGGCGGATTAAGATTGGCAGGAGGGGACCCTCTGTCATTCGACACTTCAATCAAGGTAAAGTATAAAGTATAAACAAGAAAACAACTATGAGCCTCATTCAATTCCGAGTTGCCCAATTGAATAGGGCTCTATATAAGCACATACAAAAAAAATAAACAAACTGTTTAGTTACTGAACTTCTATCCAAAACAAAGGTTTTCACTAACTAAAAACTTCTGTCAAAAAAATATCTTATGTGCTTATATAGAGCCCTATTCAATTGACAACTTTCACATTGAATGAGGACCTATATATGTTTAATGGTGACAATTTAACAAATGCAGCAATCAAAGGTCCTCATTTATTTGCTGTTTTGGACAATTGAATAGGGCTCTAAATAAAAACATAACATATATTTTTTAAGTAACTTTTTACTTAGTAAGGTCCTCATTCAATTTGAAATTTGTCAATTCAATAGGGCTCTATATAAGCACATCACATATATTTTTGACCGACGTTTTTAGTTAGTGAAAACCTTGGTTTTGGATAGAGGTTCAGTAACTAAAAAGTTCTTTTACATTTTTTTATATGTGCTTATATAGAGCCCTATTCAATTGGGCAACTCAGAATTGAATGAGGCTCTAAGCATCTATCTAAAAGCAAGCAGCCTTATTAAATTGTGATTCTGTCAATTTAAAAGGGCTCTATTTGAGCACACAACATTTTATTTTTACAGAAGTTTTTAGTTAGTGAAGACCTTGCTTTTGGATAGAAGTTCAATAACTAAAAACTTCTATAAAAAAAATATGCTGTGCGCTTAAATAGAGCCCTTTTAAATTTACCGAATCGCAATTTAATAAGGCTGAAGGTTTGCACGAACTAAAAACTTCATTAAAAAATATATGTTATGTGCTTATTTACAGCCATATTGAATTGGCAACATCGCAATTGAATGACGGTCTCAGTAAATCAAGTCCCTCATTCAATTGTAATTTGAACAATTGAATAGGGCCCTAAATAACCACATTACATATATTTTGTAAAGAAGTTTTTTGTTAGCAAGCATCTATTCAAAAGAAAGGTTTTCAATAACTAAAAAATTATTTAAAAAATATATGTTATGTGCTTATTTAGGGTCAAATTCAATTGGGCAAATTGCAATTGAATGAGGCCCCAACTATGCACCATATGGTACACACAAAATAGGCTTGGACACAAAAAAAAATAACAAATAGCAAACTAAATTCATATTCTTCTTTAATGTTTAACAACCTATAAGCCTTACAAAAAAACATAAATAACTATACCAAAAGTGGTACACACAAAACAGGATTGTACAAAAATAACACAAACACATAGCAAACTAAATTAATATTCTTCTTTAATGTTTAACAACCTATAAGCCTTACAAAGAACACTAAATAAGTATACCACAAGTGGTGCGCACAAAAGAGGATTGTAGAAAAACTTACACAAACACATAGCAAACTAAATTCATATTCTTAATTAATGTTTAACAACCTATAAGCCTTACAAAGAAGCCTAAATAAGTATACCACAAGTGGTGCGCACAAAAGAAGATTGTACTAAAACTCACACAAACACATAGGAAACTACATTAAGATTCTTCTTTAATTTTTAACAACCTATAAGCCTTACAAAGAAGCCTAAATAACTATACCTAAAGTGGTACACACAGAACAGGATTGTACAAAAATAATACAAACACATAGCAAACTAAATTAATATTCTTCTTTAATGTTTAACAACCTATAAGCCTTACAAAGAACACTAAATAAGTATACCACAAGTGGTGCACACAAATAGGATTGTAGAAAAACTTACACAAACACATAGCAAACTAAATTCATATTCTTAATTAATGTTTAACAACCTATAAGCCTTACAAAGAAGCCTATATAAGTATACCACAAGTGGTGCGCACAAAAGAAGATTGTACTAAAACTCACACAAACACATAGGAAATTACATTAAGATTATTCTTTAATTTTTAACAACCTATAAGCCTTGCAAAGAAGCCTAAATAACTATACCAAAAGTGGTACACACAAAACAGGATTGTACAAAAATAACACAAACACATAGCAAACTAAATTAATATTCTTCTTTAATGTTTAACAACCTATAAGCCTTACAAAGAACACTAAATAAGTATACCACAATGGTGCGCACAAAAAAGGATTGTAGAAAAACTTACACAAACACAAAGCAAACTAAATTCATATTCTTAATTAATGTTTAACAACCTATAAGCCTTACAAAGAAGCCTAAATAAGTATACCACAAGTGGTGCGCACAAAAGAAGATTGTACTAAAACTCACACAAACACATAGGAAACTACAGTAAGATTCTTCTTTAAGCCTTACAAAGAACACTAAATAAGTATACCACAAGTGGTGCGCACAAAAGAGGATTGTAGAAAAACTTACACAAACACATAGCAAACTAAATTCATATTCTTAATTAATGTTTAACAACCTATAAGCCTTACAAAGAACACTAAATAAGTATACCACAAGTGGTGCGCACAAAACTAGGATTGTAGAAAAACTTACACAAACACATAGCAAACTAAATTCATATTCTTAGTTAATGTTTAACAACCTATAAGCCTTACAAAGAAGCCTAAATAAGTATACCACAAGTGGTGCGCACAAAAGAAGATTGTACTAAAACTTACACAAACACATATGAAAATACATTAAGATTCTTCTTTAATGTTTAACAACCTATAACCATTACAATGAAGACTAAATAAGTATAGCACAAGTGGTGAAAACAAAACAGGATTGTAACAAAGTCACACAAACACATAGCAAACTACATTAATATTCTTATTTCATGTTTAAAAAACTATAACCATCACAATGAAGCCTAAATAAGTATACCACAAGTGGTACGCACAAAACAGGATTGTAGAAAAACTCACACAAACACATAGCAAACTAAATTCATATTCGTAGTTAATGTTTAACAACCTATAAGCTTTACAAAGAAGCCTAAATAAGTATACCAGAAGTGGTGCACACAAATAGGATTGTACTAAAACTCACACAAACACATTGGAAACTACATTAAGATTCTTCTTTAATGTTTAACAACCTATAACCATTACAATGAAGCCTAAATAAGTATACCACAAGTGCTGCGCACAAAACAGGATTGTAGAAAAAAACACACAAACACATAGCAAACTGAATTAATATTCTTCTTTAATGTTTCACAACCTACAAGCCTTACAAAGAAGCTTAAATAAGCATAACAAAAGTGGTGCGCACAAATCAGGATTGTAGATAAAGTTAGACAAACACATAGAAAAAATTAACCATAACAGATACAATACACAAAAATTAAGACATTTTTGCTTTAATTAAAAGACATTTAACTCAAACAACATTTTCAATTTTATGTTACAACAGATACTGCGTGAAGACAATCGGACAAGGACTTTCAACACAGGACCAGACCATCGGACGAGGACTTTCACCAGAGGACCACAACATCGGACGAGGGCTATCGCCAGAGGACCACACCATCGGACCAGGACTTTCAACAGAGGACCAGACCATAGGAAGAGGATTTTAAACAGAGGACCACACCATCGGACGAGGACTTTCAACAGAGGACTACACCATCGGATGAGGACTTCCAACAAAGGACCAGACCATTGGAAAAAGATTTTCAACCGAGGACCAACAAACATTCGGATTGAAATCACACTTCAACCAAGGTACAGTATAATAAGTACAAAAGGAGAAAACTAAAGAAACATGTTTCATCTGCATCCGTTTCAACAGAAAAAAAAAAAAAAATTAAGAACTATGTCCTTTATTCTATTTCATCTGGCAAGATGCAATACATGGGTCAATAACCACATCAATGGTTTTTTTGCACAGAAGTTTTTAATTGGTAAACATCTATCCACAAACAAGGTTTTCATTAACTAAAAACGTACTTCAAAAAAAGGTGTTAACTGCTTATTTACAGCAGTATTCAATTGGCCAAATTGTTATTCAATGAGGCCGGGAATTATAACTTATAACAAAATACAACTGATACATTAATAATTTACCTTTTATTTCTCAATTATGCACAATTATCTTTAACAGTAATTACAAATTTAAATATACCCAATTACATTTCTTTTTTTGCCTTTACAGATTAACATGGCTAATAACGAGAGCAAACAAGAGAAGAAAAGACGTCAGACTAGAGAAAGACAAGAGAGATGGGCCGCCCAGCAGACACCAGAGGAGAAAGAAATTCGACGAGAAAAAGAACGCAAAAGACTTGCAAGCAAAAGACTATCAGCTGCAAAAATGAAAGATACGCCAAAAAAAACTACAAAGCAAATAAAGCATTTACAACCTGTTCCTCAAACATCAGATGACATTTTACAAGATACAATTAAAGACATACCAAAAAAAGCAAATACAAAAACAAAGCATTTACAACCTGTTACTGAAACCTTACAGGACATTTCAACAAAACCAGGACAACATATACCAAGAAAAGCCACGGAAAAAACTAAGCATTTAGAACCTGTTGTTCAAACATTCCATGACTTTTCACCTGATGAATATGCAAGTCAAACTCCTATATGCTTTGCAAATTGTCCTTTACTCAAGTCTTTAGCAGTAGAGGTTCATAGTTGTGGGGACATGACTACTCAATGTCAGTTTTGTGAGGCTTATTATTTTAAACAAGAGAGACTCAGAGATGGCCAATTTATTAGTTGCTGTCAAAAAGGCAAGTTCAAACTTCCAGAAAGGAAAGAATTTCCAATCTATTTACAAAATATTATGACTGAACCTACTTTTCCAAACTACAAAAATGTTAAGACAAACATAAGATCCTACAATAGTGCCATATCCTTTGCATCTATGGGGGCAACATTAGCTGCTAATGTACCAGGACATGGTCCTTACTGTTTTAAAGTCCAAGGCCAAATTTATCATCGTACTTCCCATTTACATTTAGAGGAAGGAGAGCAAAGAAAATTCGCTCAACTATATGTCCTATATACAATGGAAGCTGTTGACCAACGTATGCACATGGAAGAAAATAAAAATGCTTACCCAGTGTTTTTATAGAGCTAAATAACATTATGGACAACAATCCCTACAGTAAAGCTTACAAAAAATTGGCAGAAGTAGAAAATGAACAACTACTTCATGCACAAAGACATCAATTACCAATGCCAAAGGTTAATATGGTGCTTAAAAGAGACAGACATACTGATAAACGTCGTTATAACTTGCCAACATCAAATGAGGTTGCAATGGTGTTTCAAAATGATGAAGGAGAACCACCATTTCAAAGAGACATTAGAATATATCCCAGAAATGAGGAGCAACCATTTATTAATATGAATATCTTAAGTCCAAATTTAGATCCAATGACATATCCCATCTTTTTCCCACACGGAGAACCAGGTTGGCAACCAAAAATAACACTTCCCAGTTACCCAAATGCTAAAGCCAGAATCCGAAATAATGTTTCTATGCTTGAATTTAAAGTCGCTCAAATTGCCATTCGACATGGATTTAATCCAATTTTATGTGGTGGAAAACGAACGCAACAATGGATTATTGATTCATATTTGCAAGTTGAGGCAAATAATTTAAACTTTATAAAATATCAACAAGATAAACTACGTGTAGAACAATATTCTGGACTCATGGACTATGTTGCTGACGTGGCTACAAGCAGAGACATGACAGCTGGCAAAGCCATCATTTTACCATCTTCCTTTCAAGGATCTCTTCGAAATATGAGAGAAAGATACAATGATGCTATGGCTATTGTCACCAAATTTGGCAAACCTAATTTATTTATGACATTTACATGTAATCCACAATGGCCAGAAATTACACAAAATCTACTTCTTGGACAAACTGCTTCCGATCGACCAGATTTAGTAGCCAGAGTTTTTAAGATCAAATTAAATGAATTAATACGTGACTTCACTATAAATCAGTTATTTGGCAAATGTCTTGCTTATGTATATACCATTGAATTTAAAAAAAAGAGGCCTTCCACATGCACATCTTCTCATAATACTTTAAGAGAAAGATAAATTAGATACTTCGGACAAAGTGGATGCAGTCATTGTTGCTGAACTACCAGATCCAAAACTATATGGTAGACTATATGAGATTGTTACTCATCGCATGATTCATGGACCCTGTGGAGACCTTAATCCACAATCACCATGTATAGAAAATAATAAATGTTCCAAAGAATTTCCAAAAGATTATAGAGACAAAACATATGCAAATTGTGATGGCTATCCACTTTATAAAAGAAGAGAAGGAGATTGTGCCATTATTCGTGGAAAAAAAGTGGACAATAGATATGTAGTACCCTACAATCCACATTTACTCATGAAGTACAATGCCCACATCAACGTAGAAGCCTGCACTTCCATCAAATCCATTAAATATGTCTACAAATATATTTACAAAGGCTATGATGCAGCTACTGTAGTCGTCAAAAGTGCAGACAACCCTGAATGTAGTGAGTTAGTACATGATGAACTTGCATCTCATGTAGATGCTTGCTATGTCAGTGCGCCAGAAGCTATGTGGTGACTTTTAAAATTTGAAATGCATGATAGATCACATGCAGTACATAGATTAGCAGTACATTTGCCACAATGACATTTAGTCTATTTCCATGCTGGAAATGAAATGAATGCATTGGCCTAAAGTGAAGATCGTCACTCTACACTAGCTGCATGGTTTGAATTAAATTCCACTGATGCTCAAGCAACACAATACTTATATATTGAAATTCCATATCACTATGTTTTTGTGAATGGATTATGGAGACCAAGAAAAACCAGAGGCAATAAAATAATTCCAAGAATTTACACAGTCAGTCCAAGAGATGTTGAACGTTTTTGCTTACGGATATTACTTTTAAATGTTCCAGGAGCACAAAGTTTTGAACACTTAAGAACTGTTAATGACATTGTATATGAATCCTTCCATTTAGCTGCAAGACATAGAAACTTACTCGCTGAAGATACAGAGTGGGAAAGATGTTTAGAAGAAACAGCACAATGTCAAATGCCACGACAGATGAGAGAACAATTTGCTTTTAATTTACTTCTCAAATGCTCCAAATGCATTAGCTTTGTGGGAGACTTTTAAAAGTAATATGGCTGAAGACTTTATGCGACGATACAATGAACCCATTGCACACTTAAAAGCGTTAATGGAAATCCAAGAAGTATTTTTAACTCATGGATTAAGTTGTGCAAGTTTTAATTTGCCTGATCCAGGTCTTATAGATGACATAAACTTTGAAGACTATGACATTCAACTACAAGCAGAAAGAACAGAAGAAAGACTTGCAACTTTAAATACACTACAATTGCAAGCATTTCCTGCCATTAAAAATGCAATAGATGATGACATGGTGACAGAGCGTTATTTCTATCTTGATGGACCTGGCGGATCAGGAAAAACCTATCTGTATAATTTATTAATGAGTTCAGTACGAGCACAAGGTCAAATAGCAATGGCGTTTGCCACAACTGGAATTGCTGCACTTTTATTACAAGGTGGAAGAACTGTTCATAGTGGATTTAAACTGCCCAGTGCCTATTTTAGAAACTTCTGTGTCAGATATTCGCATGACATCATTACAAGCAAAGAAATTGAAGAAATGTAAATTAATTATAATAGATGAGGCCACAATGATGTCATGCTATGCCCTCCAATGTATTGACCGTTTGCTTCGTGAAGTCATGGATAATATTTTTCCATTTGGTGGAAAGGTAATGTTTTTGGGTGGCGATTTTAGACAAACATTACCTGTCATTGTACATGGAAATCGAACTGACATTATCGAAACCTGTATAAAGTCAAGCACAGTATGGAAACATTTTACCCATCTTCAACTGCAACAAAATATGAGATCAGAAGGCCAAACTGATTTCAATGATTGGCTTATTAAAATTGGAGAAGGCAGAACAGAAAAAATACTACATTTAGCTGACGACACTGTAGAGATCCCACCTCATATGATTTGTCAACAAGATATTATATCAGCTATATTTGAAGGGAGCATAAATAACGAAGAATATTCCGAGCTTGCCAACCAAGTCATACTGACGTGTAAAAATAAAGATGCATTAATCCTCAATAATGAAATCTTTAAAAAAATTAATGCACCACAAAGAAATTATCACAGTGCTGATTCTGTACTTGCTGATGACAATGAAAGTCAGGCTAACTTTTCTACTGAATTCATAAACTCTCTAACTCCTTCTGGAATGCCACCACATATTTTGCAGCTAAAGAAAGGTGCAATTATCATGTTACTTCGAAATATGAACCCCAAAAAAGGCCTATGCAATGGGACAAGATTAATTGTTCAACAATTAAAGGACCATTTTATAGATGCTGAAATTTTAACTGGTACCCATAAAGGAGAGAGAGTTTTCATACCAAGAATAGATTTAGCACCAAGTGAAAGTAGTCTCCCTTTTATACTTCAAAGAAGACAATTTCCCATTATTATGGCATTTGCCATGACCATTAATAAATCACAAGGTCAAACTTTCAAATCTGTGGGTATTTTCTTGGAAGAACCAGTATTTGCACATGGACAATTGTACGTTGCGTTGTCACGGTGCAATAATCCACAGGCTATTAAAGTTTACATTGAAAAGAATGAAAGTCAAGGTGATTTATTAGGAGATGGACGTATTTTTACTAAAAACATTGTCTACTATGAAGTACTATAACTTTGCAGAATAGAAATTAAAGCCATGCAAATTTTTTTTAAAAACATTCAAAAATACATAACAATTTGTTGTTTAATTCAGTCATAATTAATGGAAGTACTGTTTATGGATGATTCACCTCACAAAATACTTGCCTTGCATTTTTCAGACAAAGTATGGTAAAATGTTAAGTCACTATGTTAATGTTTCTAATGTTACAAGTTTGAAAACAATATTTTCAAGTTCTTTCATTCAACATATTACAAAGTTCATGTTAAGAGCTCAAGCACCTTTTAAGTCACAATGTAAATATTGTCTGTTATTTTAAGATTACTCCCTGGATTACTGTTTATCGCCAGTTCATGTGGTCAGGAAGGAATTACTTTCATTGGGTACGTTTTAAGGAGAGTTTTTACTGTATGGCTTCCTCTGCATTCAATGTATATTGAAGTTAACAATTATTCTGATAGAAATTGCATGTTAATACTGAGTACTTTAAAGTTCAACTGTTTTTACATTCAAATGTTAATACTTTTAATACAAAATTATGTTTAAATATTAATTCACTATGTTACTGTTTATAATGTTACAAGTTGTAAAAATGTTTTTTAAAGTTTCTTACTTACACACATAATAAGTATCTGACTTAAACATATTACAAACTTCATGTTAAAATTGGGTACGTTTAAAGTAGGGTTTTTATAATGTTTCTTTTACTCTACATTAAATGTATTTTCAATTTAACAATTCTTCAGATAGAAATTGCATGTTAAAAAACCATTACCTGAAGTTTACAATAATGATTACTTTAAAGTGCAACTGTTTTTACATTCAATTGTTAATACTTTTAATACAAAATTATGTTACAAAATGTATTCACTATGTTACTGTTTATAATGTTCCAAATTCTACAAATGTTTTGTCAAGTTACAAACTTACAAAGAAATTAAAGTGCAAGTTTCAAAAAATATACTTTTAAGTTTATTGCTTACATATATTTCAAACTTCATGTTAAAATTGTGTACGTTTGAACAAGGCTTTTTACTCTTTGCTTTCCTCTGGATTCAATCTATATTGAAGTTAACAATTCTTCACATACAAATTTCATGTTAAAAAAACATTACCTCAACATTTTACAAAAATACACGTTCATATCAAAATACTTACAAGTGTCAAATATCTATATTAATAACTAAACAACTTTACAAACATATACATCACATTGCCGTCATTTTTTGACGGGCAAGTTGCTAGTATACAAATTTTAATTAGCTTTTGACATTACAAAAATATATAAGGCACCAGGAGGTGCAGATCGTATTTAAATATTGAATTTATGAATTAATGAATCAATATAATATTACAACACTGGAGTAGGACCTAACAAAGGTTGTATAATAAAAGGGTATGTCATCCCCCAGAAACTTTGTGTTTTTAATATCTTCTGCACAATAAAAGGTACCAGCCTGTAATCATTAAAGAGGCCTGTGATCATTAAAGAGGTATCCACATGCCTGTGCTGTGGTGTAGTTTTGGTGTATACAAGTTTTAAAACAAGTTATCAAAAATGCTATTGCTGGTGCTAAATCACTAGTAAATAATGTTAGCCCACTGTCCAGCAACAATTAGGACTGGTAAAAGAGGGGAGGAGCATATAAGAAATGGGTTATAATGACACAAATGGGAAATAGGCCCACAATGCATTAGGTATTTTTCTTTTTCTATCTTTTCACTTTTCTTTTTCTGGATATATGTATATATATATATATATATATATATATATATATATATATATATATATATACAGTATATATATATATATATATATATATATATATATATATATATATATATAATATAATATCTATCTATCTATCTATCTATATATATATATATATATAAATATATATATATATATATAAATGTATATATATATATATATATATATATATATATATATATACAGTATATATATATATATTTATATAAATATATATATACAATGGATATAAAAAGTCTACACACCCCTGTTAAAATGTCAGGTTTCTGTGCTGTAAAAAAATGACACAAAGATAAATCATTTCAGAACTTTTTCCACCTTTAATGTGACCTATAAACTGTACAGCTCAATTGAAAAACAAACTGAAATCTTTTAGGTAGAGGGAAGAAAAAATATAAAAATAAAATAATATGGTTGCATAAGTATGCACACCCTTAAACTAATACTTTGTTGAATCACCTTTTGATTTTATTACAGCACTCAGTCTTTTTGGGTATGAGTCTATCAGCATGGCACATTTTTACTTGGCAAGATTTGCCCACTCTTCTTTGCAAAAACACTCCAAATCTGTGACATTGCGAGGTGCGCACAGCCCTCATCAGATCACCCCACAGATTTTCAATCAGATTCGGGTCTGGGCTCTGGCAGTGCCATTCCAAAACTTTAATCTTCTTCTGGTGAAGCCATTCCTTTGTTGATTTGGATGTATGCTTTGTCATGCTGAAAGATGAAGTTCCTCTTCATGTTCAGCTTTCGAGCAGAAGCCTGAAGGTTTTGTGCCAATATTGACTGGTATTTTGAACTGTTCATAATTCCCTCTATCTTAACTAAGGCCCCAGTTCTACTGAAGAAAAACAGCCCCAAAGCATGATGCTGCCACCACAATGGTTCACTGTGGGTATGGTGTTCTTTTGATGATGTGCAGTGTTGTTTTTGCGCCAAACATATATTTTCTAATTATGGCCAAAAAGTTCAATCTTGGTTTCATCAGACCATACCTTTTCCCACATGCTTATGGGAGACTTCAGATGTGTTTTTGCAAAATGTAGCCTGGCTTGGATGTTTTTCTACCCCATAGCCCAGATATGAAGAATATGGGAGATTGTTGTCACATGTACCACACAGCCAGTACTTGCCAGATATTCCTGCAGCTACTTTAATGTTGCTGTAGGCCTCTTGGTAGCCTCCCAGACCAGTTTTCTTCTCTTCTTTTCATCAATTTTGGAGGGAGCACCAGTTCTTGGTAATGTCACTGTTGTGCCATATTTTCTCCACTTGATGATGACTGTCTTCACTGTGTTACATGGTATATCTAATGCCTTGAAAATTATTTTGTACCCTTCTGACTGATAACTTTTAACAATGAGATCCCTCTGATGCTTTGGAAGCTGTCTGTGGACCATGGCTTTTGCTGTAGGATGCGACTAAGACAATTTCAGGAAAGACAAACTAGAGCAGCTGAACTTTATTTGGGGTTAATCAGAGGCAATTTAAAAGATAGCAGGTGTATGCTGACTCCTATTAAACACGATTTGGAATGTGATTGCTTAATTCTGAACACAGCTACATCCCCAGTTATAAGAGGGTGTGCAGACTTATGCAACCACATTATTTTTATTTTTTATTTTTCTTCCCTCCACCTAAAAGATTTCAGTTTGTTTTTCAATTGAGTTGTACAGTTTATAGGTCACATTAAAGGTGGAAAAAGTTCTGAAATGATGTATCTTTGTCTAATTGTTTTATAGCACAGAAACCTGACATTTTAACAAGGGTGTGTAGACTTTTTATATCCACTGTATATATATATATATGTATTTAAATTAGAGTTGTTTTGAACAGATAGCTGGACTCTTGTTTATAATCAGATACTGTTATGAAAGGCAACAGCTGCAAGTAAACTTAGATCAAAATAACCCAATAACTCTACATTACAGATGTATTTACACTAAAAACAGAGCCTTAGTGGGTGTGAGAAACTTTTGTAAGTTTAGACAGTCGAATATAAGTCCCTAGATGGGGCTAGAGTTGTAACCTATATGAAAACTAAGATTTTTTTTTATTTTTTTTTTATTGAGTAATGTTAATTTACAAACCTCAAAAAAAGAACATTAGACAACCTGACAAATCACATTGCTTACATAAAAAACAACAAATACAATTAATTCAACAATTACACATTATTGATAAATAGTTTCTGTCACAGTATGTCTTTTACAGACCTCAAGTTCTCCTTATTTAAGACAATACAAACATTTTCAAACACATTTAGCTAGTTAAAGATTGAGATTGAGTTTTGCTTTAATGAAGGGGTGTAATGATAGGGAGAGCTTTAGTTAATGGCCTTTAAAGAATTCATCCCAAGTTTTCCATTTGTACCGACAGATTTTTATTGAGCCTGAGTTAGCTACTTAATTTAACTTAGCACCATATATGTCTTTTTACAGAGACAGCATAATGTATTCTAAAAACCCATGCACTGTCCATGGAAGTTAGCTCAAGCGGGAACTCCCTGAGGAAGGCCAGAGTGACCTGTAGACTTTGATGTGGTGACTATATTGATTCCTTAAACTATTGAGTCCAATAGGGTAATTCTTTTTTTGTTCTGGTTGATTATTCAAATAACTGATTATTTTCTTCTCACCCTCTGTTACTACTGAAAGGCTTATTATGTTATGTCTGTATACTGGTAAGGTATTTTGTGTAGAGATATTAATGAATGTTTTTTTTATATCTGAATACTGAGATTGTTGACTAAATATCATTATGCTTTTTTTTATCTCACTGTATACTGTTGTGATATACATTTTCTTTTCTCCTGAAGTGATAATAAATTAGGTGTCTTCCTTTCCTAATCAGTTGTAGGAGTCAGCCGTTTTGTGCCACATATATCTATATGAGTTATATTTTTCTGTACAAGTTTTTAACCTTCTTTTTCCTTTGTTTATATCTATTTTTTATATACCTTTACATTTGTGACAGTTTAATCTTGAATATTTTTTACTTGTTTTTTCCTTTGTATGATTTTTTTTTGACCATTGAGATATATATATATATATATATATATATATATATATATATATATATATAATAATTCATAAATCTTATTTGTGTGTTTTATTTGTCAATCATTCTCAAAAGAATAGAATCTCTAGAAATTAGACTTACTGTTGTGATATACATGTTCTTTTCTCCTGAAGTGATAAAAAATGAGGTGTCTTCCTTTCTTAATTAGTTCTTAATTAGTTGTAGGAGTCAGCCATTTTGTGCCACATACATCTATATGAGTTATATTTTTCTGTGCAAGTTTTTAACCTTATTTTTCCTTTGTTTATATCTATTTTTCATATACCTTTACATTTGTGACAGTTTAATCTTGAATATTTTTCACCTTGTTTTTCTCCCTCGTTCTTGTATGATTATTTGTTTTGTGCATTGAAACATATATATATATATATATATGTATATATATATATATATATATATATATGTTAATTCATAAATCTTATTTGTGTGTTTTATTGGTCAATCACTCACAAAAGAATAGAATCTCTAAAAATTACACTTTAATTTCTCACAAGCAGCTATTTTCGATTCTTGCTCACAAAAATTAAATTCCAGCCTCGTACATCCAACATGAGCCTCACAGTAGCTGTGGGCTCAAAATTTGGCCTACTTACATTGCTATTAAATTAGGATGGGCTGCGAGCTACCAACCGAGAGATGCTATTTTGTAAATCAGTTTGCGGCCGTCAGAGTTGCGGGCTCGCACACAAACAAATAAGCAAGCACGTAGTTAAGGAGCCAATGGAAAAAGAGATTTTTAGCGTTATGTCACTGAAAAAGGGGAGGGTAGATTTCAAAGTCCTACGTGCTTCAATTACAGTTTCTGATCGGACGCACATTCCAGATATGATGAAATATTAATAAAGCCGTAAATATGATCTTTTATAACATGCGAGTTATAGTATACAGTATGTATTAACACATTGATTGCATGGATTGATATAACACACAATATACACATCAAATAATACATTTTTTTGGGCCAATTTGCGGGTCTTGAGAATGTTGTGCTCTTAATTCTAAGACCTAACATCTCTTTCCCTTATAATAAATGTACAGTAGTGAGTTTTTATTTGTATCACAAGTGCTATGTACTTGTGTGTGCTCTCTGGCGCACGTTGGCCTTTGGGCTCCATTTTCTTGTTACGTGCTTGCTCGCGAGTGACAAAGTTGCAATTTATTAGCTGAATTGAACAAGTGGCAGTTACAGGCATGACAGATCAAAGGATTTATGTGCTCGAAGTTCAACGTAGCTTATTCTCAGCCGTCTTGCGTGTTAACAAGCAAAGCCCGCTGCAAGCAATGTTACAGGGCTAATTTAATAGCCGTAACAAGTAAATCTTGTGTTACAGGCTACGTTTTTTTTTTTTTTTTACAACGTAGCCCTAATTAATTGAGGCTGTAATTTGTTTATTATAGGGAATTTAAGTTGTTTATTTGCATGTTTAGTACTGCAATGTTCTTTAATAATGAAATGCTAAATATGTCCCTTACAAAATTTTGTAACCATAGCTTTGCTTTCTGCATTTATATTTGTAGGGACACTGGATACTATACATTTCATTAAAATGCCATGCTTTCATTCATTACAAAAGTGTTTTTTTCTATTCAGAATATTAAGCTTGTTTAAATGTAGTATGACTCATACACCAATATTCATGAACATTGGCTCACAACTAAATATATGTATGCATTTAAAGCAGTTTATTCTGCTCCAAGACCTTAAAGGTACATGGAACACAATGTTTTTCATGTATTTAGAAGAGCACTCTTTAAACAAGTTTTACTCATCTTCATATTCTTAAAAACCTATCCATACCCCCCCCCCCCCCATTTTTTTTTCCAATTCCTATGTCTTTGATTGAAATATATTGGTATTAAAGCATGGAATAAGTAAAGATTATTATAATTGTGGCAACAAAACCTAACTTTAACAGTGGATAACTTCTAGGCTTGAATACAGAATGAATAGTTATTGGTATAAATGAAAACTATATCTTAAATATTTAAATGGGCAAAAATTAGAAAAAATATTTTAGCCTCTAGGAAAATTGAACATGACACAGGAAAGGCTTAATTTTAGTTCACAACAAGGTTGAATGATAAAGTAATGGATGTAGAGAGACATGCAAGAACATTTCTAGTCCCTGGAGAAATATTGGAGCCATTAAATTGTGAAGCTGTAATTCCCATTATTTTGTAATCATGTCATTTCTTGTATTGACAGATCAATAATATTTAATAAAGACGTCTAGAATCATGGAAACGTGCATTAGGGAGTAGGCACAGCATGGTAAAGATGCAATACAGATAATAAAGAAAAGAGTGGTCTTGAATTGTAAAGGGGAAATCACCTGCAGTGGTAAGATAAGTACAATCAGTACCATTGTTCATCAAAAGATATTTGTTCTAAATTCCCTAGTAACTGGAATTAAAGAAAATTACATTAATTTTATGAATACTTTTTACAAAGGAGCTCAGCTTTAAATCCCCCTGGTAATATTTTTAAAAATAATCTATGAACGTTATACCGCTAATGGGAGTAAATTGCTCCCTCCTGATATGTAGATCTTGACTTATGTACTTGACATATAGACTTTAATTCAGTGCCTACATAGATTCTAAAAGACTGAAGAATATATTGAACTCTCTTAGTTCCTGCTTGATAATAAGGTTCACTAAGCCTCAAAAGAATTTATAATTTTTGTTTTTGAAGTGATTTGAGCCATGTGTGATCAAGAAAACACAAAATTGAAGTAGATGATATATAGAATCTTTTATGGGATCATAAGATTAAAAATCACAGAAAAGGCTCCATACTCTTCCTTGAAATAATAACAAAGGGTGTCCTTAACGTTTAAATGGTTTTAATATAGTTTTAATCTTGGACTAATGTCACTATAAAAACCAATAAAGAGTATTTTTATATTCATACACACAAATATTTTTTCCAAATTTTCAAAAATTATTAAAACTTGATATTTCCAAACGTTTAAAAAAAAATTCTTATGGTCTTAAAATCTTAATTTTACTGGACTGTTATTTTGACTATGAAAGTAATCATGGCTTAAGACAAGAGGTACAGGTACAGAGCATGCAAGGCAGAAAATGCAATATTAATTATGACTGTCTGCTTCTCATCCTGTTTGGGGACAAGTATAATGTATTTAAAGCTGTTCTGTATCATTCAGTGAGATAACAAGTCCCTCTCTTTGCACTACTGAATATATAAAAAAAATCATTGGTATTTCTGACCCTCTGAGAAGTTGCCATTCATTCAATTTGAAGCCCGCATCTCTCGGTATATAGGCCGTATTTCTTCGGCTTGAACTCTGCTACTATTCCTGTGCTATTCATTTGAACAAGCCTGCAAGTTACAGGCGGAAAGCCGAAACCGTAAACCATGCACTTGTATGTAGCATTTCAGGGAGGGAACATGATCAATTAAGCAAGGCCGTAACTACCCATTTCGAGTCAGCCAAGGGAAAATGAGACTGTCATCATTAGGTCAGTAAAATATGGAGGTTACAATCAATTAGCTTTTGGAGGTCCGATATGCGATCGGACTTAAAAACCGCAAATCAAAAAATAATAAAAAATGAATGCTGATACTGTTCTAGCCCATGTGAATGGCCTGACTGACTGTGAATAACCCTGAAATGAAAGTTGCGAGCTTGAGACTGTTGTGCAATTAATTCTAATGTCTTCAATTGCTTTCCCCGTCATTGACAGTGCAGTATAGATTTTTTGTTTGCCTTTACAGTGCTACGGATATGTCTTTAACCCCTTTGCAGGTCCTCTGTAGTACTCGTAGTATTTTCTTCTACATTTGCCATTTACAGGTGTTAAAACATTTGCCGGCTTGAGGAATTGTTGCAATTGAATAGCGATTTGCGATTGTAACGCTTGCGGACCTTAAAGATTAAAGGCTTAGATAGGGTGTACGTTATGGTTGTAACAACCGCAAGGATTTCAAGCCCATAACACGTAGCCCGTTTGCTGCTTGCCAATAAACGCCAATTAAATAATATAACTTACAATTGCTCAATCGAATGAAGCTCTGGTTCAATAGTGTTATGGAAATCAGACAACGTGAGACAACTGGTCCAATTTAAAATATATTATTTGTACAATGAAGTAGAATTACAAAAACAGAGTGTAATTCAACTGGTGCACACTACAATCAGATAAAACAGGGTTTATATATTTTATTGAAGATGTTCCATTGACGTGGTTCATCCAATGAAAATCTCCTGCAAGTTTTGCAACTCTGAGACCTCTTATCTTGTACTTGTCAGAAGTTGGGTGGCTGACGTCGTTAATGAGAATACAATTGTGTGCATGCACTAGGGCAGATAAACAAGCAAATAAACATTTTGTTAGATATATGGCTTTTAAAACATCAATTTGATATTAAGCACAGGGCAAGACATGGGCAGTTAATATTTTCTTTAACATTCTCACCCTTTTGATAATCTATTATCACACATATGTATTACCTTGCATTTCTTGTTTAACCAACTAACTAAAGCCTACCTAGATGGAAGTGGCCCCCTAGACAGCCCGTACTTCACAGACTACATAGATAAGCTGCATAGACAGTGGGATTCTGGCATCCATTCCAGGATGCCTACCTGGTGACCACTTCCTCTAAGCATTCACACATCTTTATTGATAACACACAAGAACAAGCATGCAATCTCTATCTGAATGGATAACAGCAGCCAGAGATGCACCCCACCACAGACCTAGGCTAAATCCTACACACTGAGTTAAACAAATACAATGCCCAAACTGGCATGGTGCAACTTTGTATTCCCCTCACAGAGATGATGTCATCCACCTGGCTCACAAAAATGGCAAGAGGGTCTGCAGGAGAGGCAGGCAGTGGAGCTAGGCATCCTTAGGCAATGAGAGTATCCGCCTTTTTAATGCAACAAGAAACACAAATTACTAACAATTTCCAGGCAATTAAGGACAATAAAATCAATCCTATCACTACCACTATGGGTTTTAAGAAATTGGAAAGCATATTGTTAACCAAACACCAATAGATCCCATCCAGGAGAAGGGGTTCCATCCTTCTTTAGATATATCTCTAGCTTGCTGTTGCAACTGTTTTACTTTGCTCATATGTGGCTCTATGGGGTCATAGGAATCCTCAACCCAGGTACAGCATTCTGAGCCTATGATAGCACAAGTCCCCCCTTCTATTGCTAGCAGATAATCAAGAGCCATTCTGTTTTGTAGGGCAACTTTTCTGACTTGGGCTAACTCTTCATTTAGGGCATGGATAGAACTTGTAATCTCATTATTAATCCCATCCATAATACTAGCATATTTATTGATCTTATTTGCTAATTCGACTCCCCAACCTGTCCAAGAGGGGAACCACATCCAGGCTTTTTCTGCAGATGAGAATAGGTCTCATTTATACTTAGTTCCCCCATTGGAAACTTCAGACAATTAGATATTTAAGTGTGGTCTAATGGCTGGTTCAACTCTTCCTATGAGAAACCATGAGTAGGCCTTATGGCCACAAATGTAATAGAGTCCTTGTCTCAAGACCCTGGGAATTATCTTACCATGATTTCCCAGTCACTTTTGAAACCTTACCATATTGTGCTGCACATGACTTTGACAGCTCCACTCATCTTTGTCTGTTCGTTTAGGGCAAGAACACCTGGGGGCACACAAAGCTTTTAATGATGGGCAAAAACATAAGCTGTTACAACCCGGATCTACCATATCACATGGTGTATAAATAGGTTCCATGTTAAATGTTAAGGTAGCATTTCTACAATCTGTTTAACCCTCATGTACCTTGGTAACCTTTTATTTTTGCTATGTGATTCACATACATGGGCCCCAGACACATTGTAGGTGGAGAGATTATACCAACAATCTCTAAATATGTCCCTTGATCTGAGAGAGCATTATGAATAGAGTGATCTACATCTTTTTGAACCTCATAACTATAATCTGTTAAATATAAATCATTCATTGATATTGGTACACCAATTAAAGGGATTCCTTTATGAGTGGCAGGAATATGGGAACATATCCAGCAGTTTGTAACAATCAGCTGCTTGGCAGTTTGTTGATGTAGAAGCCAGGTGGAATTTGACTGTTTCCCACCGTCCACCTGTGCCTGAAGGTATAAAACACAAAAAAACAAGCAGAGCAGTGCATGCATTTTGACAGTTTGTTAATCCTTTCTGTCCCCAGTGGCCTCACCACAGTTTTTTATCACTGACCTGGAAAGCGACTAGCTTACAGTGGGAAGCGTGTATCCAGTTTGGTTTCCCTTCCACCTTGACAGAGGTGGGTGTGGTCAGTAATACCTGGTATGGGCCATCAAACTGGGGCTCTAACTGTCTCCTCACGTATGTCCTTATCACCACCCAGTCTCCAGGGTGCAGGTGGTGAGTTCCCGTTGTTTCTTCTGGATCTGGAAATGAAGAGACAACTTTTCCATGCAATTTAGTCAGTTGCATTTGTAGCTGAACAACATAATCGGTTAAAGAAGCATACTGTCCATGTAATTCTTGTGGAAAGAAAAGGCCTGTCAGTGGTGGTCTGCCAAACAAAATCTCAAATGGCGAGAGGCCATGTTTTCCATTTGGGGTGTGCCTCACTGCAAAAAGGGCTAATGGTAAGGCTTGTACCGAGGTAAGGTTTGTCTGCTCACAGATCTTAGCTATTTTATTTTTTAAAACACCATTTGCTCTCTCTACTTTCCCAGATGATTGTGGATGGTAAGGAGTATGTAGATGCTGGTTAACCAGCAACCCGTTCATTATTTCTGCAAACACTTGTCCAGTAAAATGAGTACCTTAATCATTCTCTACTGTCTCAGATAGACAATATCTGCACACAATTTCAGATATTAGCTTTTTAGCAGTCACACTTGCCGTTGCCTTAGCAATGGGCCAAGCCTCTACCTAGGAGGAGAACATATCCACAGATACCAAAAAATACTCATAGACACCACATTTGGGTAGCTGGATGTAGTCTATTTGCAATCTTTGGAATGGATAGTCAGACTTTACAAGATGTTTCATCTCTACCTTTATCATTTTACCTGGATTGTATTTGGATCATGCATTTCTTACACCACTCAGCTGCAAACTGTGAGAAACCTGGCATAAAATTTATTGACACTCGCAATTATTCCCCCCTTTGGAAATATGGGAAGGGAGATGAGATAAACTGGCTAGAACAGGATATAGAACTGGAGGTGCACACAATTGACCATCCCCATATTTCCAACCATCATTCTACAAATTGCAACCAGCATTTTTCCACTTTCTCTGTTTAGTTTTGCAGAGTCTTTAAGACTACCATTGTCCAATCCTCCACAGTGTTAGAGGACTCTTGGAGAACCATAAAAGCTGCCTTCCTGGCTGCTTCATCTGCCCTGTTGTTACCCATAGTGATAGGATCTATTTCTCGCTGATGTGCCTGGCATTTCATAACAGCTACGGCTCTAGGTAGCTTCACCTTTTGTAGCAAATTCTGTATGAGGTCTGCATGTTTTATCACCTTTCCACTAGAGGCCAGAAAGTCTCTATGTGCCCACAAAAAGCCCAAATCATGGAGGATTCCATAGGCATAACGGGAGTCAGTATATATATTCACTGTCTTCCCTTCTGCCAATTCACATGCCTTGGTCAGGGCAAGCAACTACAGCAAAACCAGCGGCAAAACCTCCCTCTGGTTTCTGGAGTCTAGACCCATCTACATATAGTGTAATTTCAGCATTTGGAATGAATTCATCCAAGACAGAATTGGGATGGGCATAGTAGAGCTCCAGCTCCTGCTCACCAACATGTCCTGGGTGTTGCTCCCAGTTCTCCTCATGAAATGGCAAAAGGGTTGCTGGATTTAAAACATTGCACCTGAGAATGGTTATATCAGACGCCACCAGCAAGGAAATTTCATATTTCGTTAGCCTGGCCGCAGAGAGGTGCCTGGTTGTCAGGCTGGGGAGGACTGCTTGTACAGCATGAGAAACCATAAGAAACAACTGATTTCCAAGAACAATGTCAGTTGTTTTTTTTAAACTAACATTGCTGCTGCAGAGACTGATTTTACACATGCAGCTCCTGCTGAAATCACAGGATCCAGTTTGTTACTAAAGTACCCTACTGGCTTCTGTTTTCCCCCATACTTCTGTGTGAGCACTCCTGAAGCCTGTCCCTCCTGTTCATGACAGAACAGGTAGAATGGCTTGGTGTAATTTGGGAGCGCCTTTAAATGGTTCACAGCCTGTTTTTCCTCCTCAGACAGCTCTATGCGCCCAGTCTGAGTGGTCAGAGCGTAAAAGGGAGCAGCGAGTTGAGACATGTTTGGTATACACTGTCTACAGTACCCGATAAATCCCAGAAAGGCTCTGATCTGTTTGGCATTCTGTGGGTATGGTGCCTTCTGTATCACAGAGACCCTATCTACAGTGATGTGTTTAGAGCCCTGTGATATGCAGTGGCCTAGGAAAATGACTTTTTCCTGGCAGTAATGTAGCTTACTGGGGAAAACCTTGCATCCCTCAGTGCTCAAGTGGGAAAGTAGTGAAACAGTCACACTGGTGCACAGTTCTCTTGATGTAGCTGCCAGCAGGATATCATCAGCATACTGCACGACAGTCACCCCAACGGATGCATGCCACCTGTCTAGGACTTGCTTCATGATTTGACCAAATTTAGATGGTGAAGAGACCATTGACTGAGACAGCCTTGTCAAAACAAACTGCTGTCCCTCAAAAGTGAAGGAAAACAGGTACTGAAAGTCAGGATGTACAGGGACACAAAAGAAAGCGTCTACTAAATCTATCACACTGAACCAAGAGGCATTCAATAGAATGTCTCCTAGAATAGAGTGGGGATTCGGAAAAAGCGGTGAATCCTCTTGAATGATTTTATTTACTGCCTGCAAATCATGGACCAGGCGGAACTGTCCTGGTCTCCCAGGCTTAGCCCCAGGATACAAGGGTGTATTTACATGTGATTTTGTGGGAATCAGGATCCCCTGACTCACAAAATGTTTAATCTGGTCTCTTACACCATTTAATTGTTTCATGCTAAGGGGATACTGAGGAATTCTTGGCAATTTAGCTCCAGCTCTGAGCTTAATGACCACTGGGTCTGCTTATTTTATCAGACCTACTGGACCACCTTTTATAGACAAAACATCTGGGGGACATCCTACAGGTCAGGTGGAATATCCTGTTCTGGAAGGATGCGCACTGCCATTAGTGGGACCAGACTCTACAAAGTGTTGTGTCTTCTGATCCCACTAATGTAGTGACAACTGGTCTATCCTCTGTATATTGGATGTTCGCCTTTAGTTTCATAAGTGCATCTCTTTCCAGAAAATTGCAGGGAACAGTGTCACTGAGGAATAAGGAGAGGGAGGTCTCAACTGGACCAATGGTTACAGGAGTTTCTACACTCTCTCTCAGCATGATAGTTTTACCTGCTAGTCCTATAGCATCAAATTGTCCAGAAATGTACAAATTTGGGGCTTCTGATATTTTGAGAACACTCAGGTCTGCTGCAGTGTAGTGTGGTATGGCATGTCAGAGAGGGTCAGGCGAACAAAGGCATCACCCCCTCTGCTCTCAGAGATGACTGGTAGCACTGGAAACCCTGCCCGTCAATTGCTCTCCTGTCTCCCCCGCTTTGGGACTGGGCAGTCCCTTGCAAAATGACCCAGTTTGTCGCAGTTATAGCATTTAACTTTTCTGGGTTCCCCTCTATTTGTCCCTCTGAACTGCTTCCATTGAGGTTTCCCAGTGGCATTGACTAGCATTACCCTCTGAGCTCTCTTTACCTGCACTTCCTCAATGTTTCTTTGGATTGAGCTCGCCAGGCTCATTAGTGCTGGGACTGACTTGTCTCTCCAATCAGAATGGGCAGAAACCTATTTGTCATGGAGTTCTTTATTCAGTCCAGACACCAATGTGGCAGTGAGCATCTTACCCATACCTTGGTCTTCAAGGTTACCTCCTGCCTCTTCTACAGCCTCCTTAAATCTTTCAAAGTAGTCTTCCACTGGTTCCTTAGCCTTTTGTTGGGTTTTTGTCACCTGAACCCAAGACTGTGGAGGGAATACATCTGTAATCTTATTCTTGAGTTTGACATATTCCAATGCCCTTCCTGGGGTATTCTCTACCTCTGATGGATTAAGTGGCAAGGTAATTTTAGTACATATGGCAGCTGTGTCTATTTGTCCAGCCAGAACTCTTTTATCTGCAGCAGATCCCTCCACGTGGGGTTGTAGCTGACCGTGATATTGTACAGGCTCATTTACAAACCCATATGGATTGCTCCGTGGCTTAGGGGCTGATGAGAGAAATCCCTTCATTTCCCCATTTGTCCATGGGACATGCTGGGTAATGTGCCTGTCTGCCTGACCATTTGTGCCTGGAATAAACTGTTCTCTAAGAGGCTTGAAGTGATAAAAGTCCCTCAGCCATTTTGCTTACCTCATCAGAGTTTATTTTGGGAGTGATTAGGAGTTCTCCTTCCATTTCACAAAATACTTTTCCTCCCCTCGGGGCACCTAGATCTTGCCACACAGGGAGAGGGGGCGCAGATGATGGGGCAGTGGCTCTAACTTGGGGTTCAACATATATGGGAGGATATAGAGGGGGTGGAGGATTCAATCCTCCAGTGGGGTATGTCATGGTTGGGACAACATAAGTTTTTTGTTTGGCCTCTAGGTCTCTCAGGGTCTCTGTATTCTCTACAGCATGCCCCACTACAGAGATTGTAAGCTGCTCTATATGTTCTGCCTCTTCCCTTTCTGATTCTCCTCTCTCTGCTGGTCTGTTCTTACTGATGTTGTCTTAGTCTCTATAATAAAAATACCTTGGGCCTTTTACTGTCTCTGATACGATTCTCCAGTCCAGCTACTCCCAGTTGCCTTCTCATTTGGTTCTAATAATTTTTGTTTTAAATTTTTGTATAGATTCTCCCAGCGGGGTAATTCAAAAGTGCCCCCTTTGGGAATCCCAAGATCCATTCCCTTAGTCAGCTTGCTCCATTTAGGCAGATTCCAGTTGACCCACCCACCATATTTCTTATTCATACTCTCCTGTGGGGTAGGAGGACTCTTTGGACGCAGCATCACCCTTGCTAAGATTGTTTCCCATAACCCGGCTATGATTGAGGGGACTCTTACCTTTCTCTCTCAATTCTTAGCTACACTTTGGCTGTGGCTTTCAGGGAAATTCCCTCACTAAAATTCCCACACTATAATCCCCGCTTTTGATCTCTCCAAAGTCTCCAGCAGAACCAAATGATAAACAGCAAGCAGACTATTCCAAAAAGTATCTGGCCTCTTATATCGTCTAAGTCAAACCACGCTAAGGTGCTTGACCTAACAGTCTGATTATCCATGGGAGACAAGTCTGCTACATCTCTGGGACATGCCCTGTGCAGACTATGATTAGTTACAATTTACTTGACAAACTCAGAGAGATAGAAAACATTTGTGTCTGAGGACGATAGGGTCCTCTTGCTTAGCACAACACTGCCCCACTGGCTTTCTCCGCATAGGGGCGTCTTGGGGCAGTTCAATCATACGCCGTAAAGGACCTCTAGCATACTGATACGGTGGGTTTTATGCACCAGTATCCTCACTCACTCACACATTCATAACAAAAGATTTAAAACAGTTGTTTCAGGTTCTTAGAAGGTTGTACTTACGACAGGGGACAGAGGGTTTAGGAATCAGAGGAGAGGAGAGCCATTGAGATACAAAGGTTCTCACCTATTAGTGGCGCTGTTGATCTCCTGTCCTCGGTTTCCAGACCTGATTCCATCCGCTGATCGCTTTCACTCCCCGGACTTTTCGGCACCAAGAATCTGTTCTGGAAATCAGACAACGTGAGACAACTGGTCCAAATTAAAATATATTATTTGTACAATGAAGTAGAATTACAAAAACAGAGTATAAGTCAACTGGTGCACACTACAATCAGATAAAACAGGGTTTATATATTTTGTTGAAGATGTTCCATTGACGTGGTTCATCCAATGAAAGTCTCCTGCACGTTTTACAACTCTGAGACCTCTTATCTTGTACTTTTCAGAAGTTGGGTGGCTGACGTCATTAATGAGACAGCAATTGTGTGCACGCACTACGTCAGATAAACAAGCAAAAAAACATTTTGTTCGATATATGGCTTTTAAAACATCAATTTGATATTAAGCAAAGGGCAAGACATGGGCAGTTAATATTTTCTTTAACAATAGTATTCTAGTCTAGAACGGGTACATGAAATCTATTTTTCATGGATTTTTTAAATGTTATCCCATTAATCCAATCTAGTCATGTGTGTTTGGTAAATTTGGTATTTCTGACTCTCTGGGAAGTTGCTATTCTGGGTGATTTTATACAAATTGTATTCTGGCTCAAAAAGGGTACTTGAAATAAGCTTCCATGAGAATTTTCCATGGAGTAAAAAATTAAATAAACGTAAAAATGTGCAAAATATAAAGATTAAAATGCAGGAAGCATTCAATGTCTCCACATAATTATTTTGATGGAATACTTTTTGCCACCTAGATCTTATAACCCCTCCCCCCAATCATATAATCTGTGTGTGTGGGGGGGGGATTATCACCCTATCTACCTCCAGTTGGTGGCAAACATTAAACTTTTGTATCAACAAAGCCACCCCCCATTGATTTTATAGTGGAGACCACCATTAACTAATGTTTTGCCCATTTTTATCCCTGTAACAATATTAACCTTACTTGTATAACCCTGTCCTTCTGAGGACTTTAAAGATTAGAGATGGGATACCTGTTTTAAGATGCAAGTCTTCAGTATAGCCACACAACATGTTTGTATTCTATTTCATATATAACAAAAATTATAAAATTCAATGTTGGAAACTGAAGATTCAATTAAATTTGTGTCAATTAGTAAATGTTGAGTATTAGTTTTTCAGCAAAATCTAACCCCATTATGCTAATAATGTCCTGTTCATCTGTGTCAACAACCTCTTAATTTTAAGCTCTTGTGAGAAAGGCTTCTAGATTCGGTCAATGCTCATTGTTAGTCTGTCTTTGAATTTGTAACCACTGTCCCTAAACTGTGCAGAACAGGGTATTTTAATACTATTTTACTTAGTGGGCACACATAATTTACTCTATAAGTATAACATATTCATTTATATTTTGAGTTATATTTTTGCATGTCCCTAAGACATATGGTCCTTCATGTCCCTAAGACTTATGTTTCTCTTCTAGTACTTTCATCATTTTATTTACACATTAACAAATATGCTAAAATAAACAATTCCCTGTTCTTACTACTTCACTATTCTATGTAGTTATATACCATTCACCTGATTTTTTATCTATTTCCATGGAATTAATAAAACTATGTAACATTGTTTCACTAAGAAATTGCCATCTCCTTGTTTGTTTGTTTTTGTAGAGTTTGTGCATCCTTAGTATTAGAATTGTAAATAATATTTAGTTCCCTACCTCACATTAAGTTTGGATAATGTTCAAGGCAGCTTGAAATTATCAGGATGACAGATGGCTTTAGAATAAGCTAAATAAGATTTTAATATACTTATACAATAGGTTATATAGTAAAAAAAAAGTTAAGTTTATTTGCTCATTTTTTCTATCCCGGGCTTAATAGTAATGCGGCAAAGATACTATTGAGAAATATTATATTTCTTCAGATACAGCAGAGAACAACAAAATACAAACTAAATATGCCAACTGGACAGTAATTGTGTTAAACAGCACAAAACCTAATATTCTCAAAGCAAATTCTTCCAAGACACTTTGCACTGTACTGTATAATATATTGTTATTTGCATACTTGAGTTTTCAATATTCAACGTTGACTTTTTGTTCTCTTGCTGCAGGAATTTAGCTATTACTGAAATAAAAAAAGTGTAAATGTATTTTAAATTTACATTAATCGCAACTTAAATGTCATTTAAATAAACCTTAAGGGAGGGCAGCATTAAATCTACAGAAATCTTTATTGCTTGCTATGATTATACGGTCTACTCCACAACATTGCAAAGAACTTTGGACAAACTGCACTAAGATTTGCAGGGGAAAAATTAACCACTTTACACCCATTTTAGAGCTATAGGTATTTTGGCTTAGATTTGAAATGTCCTTATATTGGGGAAGATGCTTTATTATTTAAGATTTGGACTCACAACAGTTTTTTAACTTGTTGTCTCGGGGTAATTTTAATTTGTACCTTAAAATTATATACAAAAGGTCTCAATAATCAAAAATGAAAACTACAAGTAAATAAATATTTTATTTGTTAATAACTTAGCTTGTGGTGTGCAAAAGAGTGATAGAAGTCCTCCATCGTACATTAAATAAATAGTACATTTGAAATTGTGTAGTGTGAATCAAAAGGATATACAAAATTATATTGGGTAATTCGAACAAGAGGGATTTTGATTCAGGGAATAATCTGATTTCTTCTTGAAATGGCAATATTTGCATATTTTTTTATAATTTTTTTTGCATTCCAATGGATCAATTAACAATCTACACAACACAATGATAAGTGATAATCAATGAAAACTTATCTAATTTAAAGCAATTCATACAATTATTTAAATTTATCAAACTCTTCATGTGACAGCCACAACGTGTATTTAATGACTTTTGAGGTATTTGTTCCTGTGCTACAATATTTATGCAATATTATATCAGCCGAATATCAATCTAACCTACCACCCATCTGTTCTCAAGAGCCTAAAAACACAGTCAAACTTACTATTCTCCAAGATTGTGAAGGCATTCACGTGCATAATCTGCAAACCAAAGATCCAAATTTGTTAACCAGCTCACAAATCCCATTCAACACACACAACAGTTATACACAAGAATACTTTTTGCTCAAGATTATATATTTCTAGTTTTACTAATACATATTTATTTATTTTCTCTGTTATATATATACTGCATGCAAATATTATTTAAAATTGTCACATATAATAGTTGTCAAACTACGAATCATCGTCACGCTTTGCGAGCTTGCATTTGGCCGCATTTGCGGAAGGTGGAGGCTCCAACGTCGGCTGCAATGAGCAAAAGGCTCATTGCCAGCCGCAAATGCGGACCCTCGCAAAAAGCGAGGGGCAGCATTTGCGGAGGTGGATGCTCTACGCCGCCTCAAAGCGGTTACAAACACGAGGGTGGAGGCTCCAACATCGGCTGCAATGACGGGACGCATTTGCAGAGGTGGAGGCTCTATGCCGCCTCACAAGCGGTTACAAACACCCACAGAAGCGGGATCATCTAACACGCAATCACTAAATACGGACTTAGACAAAAAAAATACGAGCCGCGGGACTTAGAAGAAAAAATTACGGACTTACACTAAAAATATACGAGCTTAACCTTAATGGCCGTACCGCGCACACCTGAAAACATAAAAACAAATAAATAAATACACACAAAAATTACATAAAAAGCTTACCCACAGCAAGGGGGTGCACCCAGGACCTCTGCAAGTGAAGTTACACCTCAATTTAGGTCCAAATTACAGAGTTTAAACACACGAACATCCGCTAAGCAAGAGAAAAAATGGCCGCCGAAAAAAACGAAAATGAGGCCTAAAGCCGTAAAATACCCCCAAGTACATAAGGCTTTTCCAAAAAGACGTACAAGGTACAAGATACACTTTTAGCAAGGACGCTAAATCATCCACACCCGCGTACCACATACACATTCGCCGCAATTTTACAACACTAACTTACAGAATGCGGAAATACACGGCTACACTTACGACTTGCCCTCGCGCACGCAGCCTATTTACACTACACACTGCACACTTACACCTCAGCTTCACAACAGTGCAAACCTACATTGCATGCTGCAGGAACATCAAAACAGATTGTCAGCTCTTCAGCCCAATGCTTCCTGCATATATCATTTGCAAATAGGTAAAGTATATTAATTTATACATTTCTTATTTTTTTAATTAGCATACAAAAGTACATATACACAAAAAAAAAACTATCACAATAAACACAAAAGCCATTCACCGCGCGCCTCACAATGAGCGCCAATGCTGCTCATAGCATACAAACTACACCAGGGGACAGCCTTGCAATAAGCGCAAAAAGAAGATCAGCGCCGACCTTACAATGACTGCAAAAGTGCCTCTCTTAAAAAAAAGTACGACAACCAAGAGCCTCGCAATGAGCGCCGAAGGTTCTCAGACCACCAAAAATTTAGTGTCTTACCTGCCTTACAATTTTATTGCCCGTCATTTTTGACAGGCAAGTCGCTAGTTAAACATAATGTTCACCTGCCAGGTAAGTAAAGCCATGCAAATGACCTGCAAGGTAAATGACTCAATGAGGGCTGAAGGAATTTTCTGTAAACATAACTATCTAAATTTGATAAACTATCCAAATTAATTGAATATGTTATAGATTCACTATTCACTAATTTAAAAGATGAGTTGGCAAGGATATAATGCCCTGAATCATTGGAGGATTTGATTACCTTAATTATCCACACTGAGAGAAGACTCAGAGGAAGGAGACAAGAGATGTCATTAGCCGTTTCACAAATATATACATTGTCTCAAGGCTACCTGAAATTGAGCCTCCTCTTAAAGAAAAAAAAAAAAGAGCCTGTGCAAATTGGTGCCTCCCGGGGTCCTTAATCTAAAACAGAAAGAGCCTATAGAAGGGAAATAATATTTGTATATTTGTATATGTGGTAAAACTGGGTAGTTTTAAAAGTAAGCTTCATGTAAAACTAAGATCCCAATTGAATTTCACACCCGTATCTTGCGGGATACAAGTCGTATGTCTGTGGGCGTACTGCGGGCTCCCGTTTGTCTCCAAATCCAGAGCTATACAATTGAGCAAGGACTCAAGTTATGGGCCGAAGACTGTAAAGCCTTCCCACAGCCGCAAACTGTTAATGGGCTGGCCAAGATGAGATCGGCTGTTACGATCCAGTTATGGTATAACGTAGTGCGACACAGGCCTCTCAGGATGCGGTCTAGCTGAAGATGATTGACAGAGGGAGATTATAAATTTGCGTTCCACCTTCCAATGCGTTGACTGTGTTGTATTTTCTTAGCGAAGCAGCACGCAGGTCCCGGAGTTGGAAATTGGTTATAGATAGAGAGAAAGGAGGCAAAAAGTTTATTTCTATTATACTATTTACAATTTTAGACGTAATCCTTGTTTACACATATTTACAGAGTACACATAATAGATGTACTCTAAGCTTATAATTTGGTGTGTATTGGAAGTGGTGATGAGTGATGAATTTGCTTCAAAAACAGGTATGGACAGTGAGTATATGGTAATGAAATTTGGTCTATGCAAAGCCCATGTCACTTTCCAATACTACATTAAGGTTGTATTCAAGGATGCGCTTGATAGATTTTTGGTTGTATACCTAGATGACATCCTGATACATTCAGAGACTTTGGAAGAACACATTGAACACATGAGGATTATATTATCCAGGTTAAACGAATATCAACTGTATGCTAAAATGGAATATTTTATGTGAATTTCTAGGTTTTGTGTTTTATCACCAACTGGAATACAAATGGACATAAAGATCAATCAATTCTTGACTGGCCAACACCCAATCTAGTTAACAAGTCCAAAGATTTATTAGCTTCTCTAATTTTTACAGAACATTTATTAATTATTTTCCAAGGATTGTGTCCCTAATTACAGCCTTAATCGAAGAGATATCCAAATTCAAGTGGACTTCTGAAGCTGAATAGACATTCCAGTGTCTTAAGAACAAAAAAATAACCAGAGCTCTAATACTTGAGCACCCAAAGACCTCACTCTCGTTAATTTTGGAGGTGGGTGCATCCGAAGTGGCTGTTGGAGCAATTCTTTAATGGCGAAAATACATGAATTCTCCACTACATCTTAAAAAATCTTGTGCAGAAAAAACTATAGTGTCACAATTCGAGAAGTTTTGTAAATATTTCAGAAAATAAATTACTTTTTTTTTTCTATTGATGCCAAGAAGGCATTCCACAGAGCACTCCACCCTTTTGTGGATGTTTATTTAAATATAGTAAGAGCTATCTACAGGTAACCTATGGCCATATTATCCATCCCCTCTGGGTAATTTTTTCTACCAACCAGTTGCACTAGTATAGTCTGATCACTCTGCTCTTCGGTATTTCACTAGAGCCTTTACGTAAACATATCAGAAATAGTTACTTTGTTTTACGTAAAGTGTCCACCTGTGTACATATTCAATCTACAGTTCCTAAATTAAGGAAAAAAATATGTTATTTGTTATTTGTTATTTAGTCGCTCAGTCATGTCCGAATCTATGTGACTAGGTGGACAGCAGCACAGCAGGCACATTTGTCAGCTACATCCCCTCTGAGATCCATCAAACTCATGTTCATTGCCTCAATTACCTCATCTATCCATCTCCGCCTCTGCCGTCTGCTTCTTTGTGTACCTTTAATTTTTCCCAGCCTCAAAGTTTTCTCTAGGGAACTTTAAGTAGTTTTCTCCAACACCAAATTCAAATCTGTCAGTTCTACTGCGCTCAGCCTTCTTTATGGTCCATCTCTCACATCTTTTTTTAATAATATTTTATTTACATTTTATCAACATTTTAAAAAACAAATGCATCATCCCAGTCACATTTAACACATCATTTTTATCGTAGACTGGATTATCTGTATATAGGACGGCAGTAAGCCGTACGCTCCATAGAGTTGGGCTTTATGGCAGAGTGGCCAGAAGAAAGCAATTACTTTTAGCAAAAAAACTAAATGGCACGTTTTGAGTTTCCGAAAAGGCATTTGGGAGACTCCCAACATTTATGGAGGAAGGTGCTCTGGTCTGAAGAGACTAAAATGTAACTTTTCGGCTATCAAAGAGAACGCTATATCTGGGGCAAACCCCAACACATCACATCACCCAAAGAACAAGGTGAAACTTTGTGTTGGCAGCATCATGCTGGGGATGATTTTCAGCTGCCTGGATTTGCAAACTAGTCAGAGTTGAGGGAAAGATGGATGGTGCTAAATGCAGGGATATTGTTGAGCAAAACCTGTACCACTCTGTACCACTCTGATTTGAGGCTAGGATGGAGGTTCAACTTCCAGCTAAAGCAACACTTGAGTGGTTTAAGGGGAAAATTGTAAATGTGTTGGAAAGGCCTAGTCAAAGCCCAGACCTCAATCCAATAGAAAATCTGTGGTCAGACTTAAACAATGCTGTTCACAAGCGCAAACCATCCAACTTGAAGGAGCTGGAGCAGTTTTGTAAGGAGGAATTGGCAGAAATCCCAGTGGTAAGATGTGGCAAGCTCATAGAGACTTATCCAAAGTGACTTGGAGCTGTGATTGCCGCAAAAGGTGGCTCTACAAAAGTATTGACTTTAGGGGGGTAAATAGTTATGCACATTGACTTTTTCTGTTATTTTGTCCTATTTGTTGTTTTCTTCACAATAAATAAAAAAAATCATCTTCAAAGTTGTGGACATGTTCTGTAAATTAAACGTACTGTAGGCCGCAATGACCATCTTAATCTATTTTTGGTTTGTTTGTCTCTATTGTGGCTAATAAAGTCCAAGTCGATTTGTGTATTTCTGTCAACTCCCCTTTTTATCTCTTGCCACTTTGGTAAACTTTCTTTTTTCCAGTTGAGGGTAATCAACCGTTTCGCTACCATCAAAATATTAATGATCATATGGATCTGAAATTCGGGAATATTTTCCTGAAAAAAAATGACGGTTTCCTGTGACAGTTCCAGTTTATATTTAATAACTTTAGAAATTTGGGTGTTACATTCAAACCAGAAAATTTGGATGATCGGGCATGACATCCACATATGTTTGTGTGATCCCGATTCTTTAAGACAGCTCCAACAATTCCCTTTATATGTCTGTGGAGTAATTAAAGCTATTTTGTCTTGGTGTAATATACCCTCTTTGTATTAAATTAAACTGAATTTCTCTAAGCAAACTACATTTAATGCATTCTTCAGAAATTTGAAACACTCTTTTCCAGATCTTCTCATCCCATTCTTTTTGAAAATGCTGTTTCCATTCTATTATTCCTATGGATTTTATATTTTCTGTTACAAGTTTTATATTTTGTAAACCAGTTTGTTATAGTTTGCTTCTTTTTGGTATCACATAACGACAGCTCAAAATCTGTTAAGATTCTGTTTCTCAATAATGTGCAACTAGAATTAAAAATAGCTGTATATAGCATATTAAAGATTAACCAATTTTCTTTTGGTACCTTCTTTTCATTACAAATGAAATTGAATGTTTTCAAATTATCTCCTTTATATAAATCTTTTAGGGTTTTTATTCCCCCAGTTTGTCCAATCCACATTCAGAATTGGTAGTAATTCTTTGGATATTTTATTAATTTGTATGGCAGGCGATGGAAATTTAATTAGATTTAAACTTTTGTTCAGACTAAACCAGCATGATTTTAGTACTCTGGGAACTTTTTGGTAATTTGATACTTTTCCCCCTATATGCTTTATCCCAAAATATGGTTTCTAGGTCTACATTCGGTGACAACTCTCTCTCAATTATCAGATATTTTGGGACAACGCTCTTAATAGTGTATTTCAGAATATGCGTTAGAGCTTTTGGTCTATGATATTCAAGGACATTAGGTGCTGCCAAACCACCAAGAGTATGCTTTTGTTGTGTTATCTTTTTTGATTCTTGTTTTTTTTTGTTCTTTTATATAAAGTTATCTTTTTATTCTGCAATTCGTTTAATCTGTAATTGGGGTATACTTCTCAATATATAAGTGATTTTTGGGAGCACCGTCATTTTTATCACCGTTATTCTTTCCGACCATGTCAAATTGAGTTTCCTCCAATTTGAAATTGTATTAGCAATATCCGAATTTAGTGTCTCAAAATCACTTTTTATTAAGTTATTCAAATTCGGAGTGAATTTTATACCTAGGTGCTTAAATGCATTGTCATCTCATTTATAGCCAAATGTATCTTTCAGTTTTAATCTATCATTTATTCCCAAATTCATTGCTATCACTTCTGATTTTGTGATATTTAATTTATAATAAGAAACCTAGGGGTCTAAATAAGCAAATAACATTTTTTTAAATAAGTTTTTAGTTAGTAAACATCTATCCAAAAACAAGGTTTTCACTAACTAAAAACTTATTTAAAAAAATATGTTATGTGCTTATTTAGAGCACTATTCAATTGGCCAAATCGCAATTGAATGAGGGCCTAGGTCATCTGCAAAAGCAATGATTTTATTATTCAGGGAGCCTGTTGTTATACCTTATATCTCTCTATTTGTCCTGATAGCCTCTATCAAAGGTTCAATAATTAGTACATAAATGAGTGGGGAGAGTGGGCATCCTTGTCTAGTTCTGTTCTGTTTTTATCGAAAAATTATCTGATCTAAAATCCACCCCCTTAATTAAGGCGTTGGCGTTTCTGTATAAAGCTTTTACTGCACATAAAATAAACTCTCCCAAACCATATTTGTAAGACTAAGTCAATAAAGTCCTAATTCACCCTATCAAACGCTTTCTCTTCGTCCATCGATAGGGCTACTATGGGAATTTTTTTACTTTTTGCTTGATCAATAATATTAATCAACCTCCGGGTGTTATCTGTGGGTTGTTTCCCCTTTATATATGCAGTTTGTTCTGAATTGATTAGATCTTTCATGAGGGGGTTTAGTCAACTTGCTAATATACTCAAATACATTTTAGTGTCCGTATTCAATAAAGAGATCGGCCTATAGTTACAGCATCTACTGTTGTCTTTTCCTTTTTTAGGTATATGAACAATTGCCTCTTCCTAGTTTTCCACCGGTGCCTTCCCTGCTTTTTTTATCTTGTTGGCAACTTCTTTTAGATGTCTACCAGAGACTCAACATATGTCTTATAATAGATGTTTGGGAATCTGTTGGGTCCTGGCACTTTTTCAAGCTTTAAATTATTTATGCTCTCTTGTATTTATTTTTCTGTTATTTCTTTTGTTAATTCACTAAGTTGTTCTGTTATTTTTGGGAGTGTTATCTGGGAAGGTCTACGGAACCTGGGTTTCTCCTCTAATCTATATGAGGATCTATAAAAGTCTTCAAAGACCTTTCCATTTTCCTTTGGCTTTCTAATTTAACATCCATTGTCATTTAAGATCTTTTCTAATAGATTTGTTTTTCCTATTGATTTGATTTGCCAAAATTTTTTCTGGTTTATTTCCTAGATGTTAGCTTTTTTGTTGTTGTAACCATATTAAATTATCTACATGAGCTTGCTGTAATTTCTTTATTTCTGCCTGAGTTTGGGCTATTTCCATTATTCCTCTTGAAGTTGGGCATACTTTATTTCGATTTTGCTGATCTATGAGTTTAATATAAAGTAGATTTTTTTGTTTAAAATCTATTTTTTGCTCTGATTTCTGACCATGAAAGTAATAGTCCCCTAATGTACACTTTGTGCCTATTCCAGAGAGTGATTTTTGAATGAACTGAGCTCTTATTTCCCTCAAAGAACCTATTAATCTCAAAAGTAAGTATTTTCCTGTTCTCTTCTGATTTAAATAAAGTAGGGTCTATGCGGATTGATCTACTACCTCTATTTTTTTCATATAGAGTGATAAGATAATCGGAGCATAATACGACCAACTGATTGGTCCAATTTTAATCTTCTCGACCAATTCCAAAGACACATAGTCCAGCAGAAAGTAATCTAATCTACTATATGTAGAGTAAAACTAATAGTCCTGTCCAGTTGGATGGAAGGTTCTCCAACCATCATATATCTTTTGGGTCTGGAGGAGTTTTTGAATATTTTGCACATTTTTTGAACGGATGATGGCTTCACTATTGACTTTCTATCTAGTTTTGCATCAAAACAAATGTTTAAATCCCCGCAAATAACTAACTGACCTATCTTGGCCCATCTCTCACATCTGTAAGTTAATATGCAGGTCTTTGCCGATCATGATATATCTTTACTTTTTAATAGCTTATCCAGACTTGCCATAGTTTCCCTCCTCAAAAGTAAACATATTTTAATTACTTAGCTGCAGTCACCATCTGAAGAGACCATGGAACCCAGAAAAACAAAAATGTATCACTGCCTCCTCCTCTTCTTCATCTATTTGCCAGGAATTGAGATTGCATGATCTTGCAAGCCAGCTTTTGCATTATTTTCTTTCACTTTAATCAATAGGCCCTTTAGTTCTTCCTCATTTACAGCCATTAGAGTAGTATCATCTGTGTATCTTGGGTTGTTGATATTTGAGTTGTTGATATTTCTTCCTACAATATTAATTCAGGATTTTAATTATTCAATTCCAGCCTTACGCATTATGTATTCTGCATATAATTCTGACCGTGGCTTGTTGGTCCACATGCAGATAACTCAGGAGGCGGATGAGATGGTCTGGCACCCCCATCTCTTTAAGAACTCGCCACATTTTTTTGAGATCCACAAAGGCAAAGACTTTAGAATAATCTATGAAGCAGAGGTAAATGTTTTTCTGGAACTCTCTTGCTTTCTCTATTATCCAGTAGATATTGGCAATTTGATCTGTGAAACCAGGCTTGCACATCTTGTAGTTCTCAGTCCATATATTGTTGGAGCCAAGCTTGCAGGATCTTAAGCACTACCTTGCTGGCGTGTGAAATGAAAACTATTGTTTGATAATTGGAGTACTATTTGGCACTGCCTTTTTTGGGATTGGTATGTAGACTGATCTTCTTCAGTCTACTGGCCTTTGTTGAGAAACATTTTCACAGCATCATGTTCTAGGATTTTGTACAGTTCAGCTGGGATCCCATCAACTTCTTCAGCCTTGTTATCAGCAAGGCTTCCTAGGGCTCATCTCGCTTCACTCTCCAAGATGTTTGGCTCCAGCTCATTGGACAAACTATGGAGGCTATCAATGCTAGTAAGGTCCTTCCTGTATACATCATCTGTGTATTTCTGCCACCTTTTCTTTATCTGATCTGCTTCTGTTAAATCCCTACCAGTTTTGTCTTTTATCATGCTCACTTTGGCATGAAAGGTTCTTTTAAGATTCAAAATTATCTTAAAAGAGATCTCTTGATTTTCCCATTCTGTTATCTTCTTCTATGTCTTTACATTGCTCATTATAGAAGGTCTCCTTGTCTTTTTTTGCTATCCTTTGGAATTCTGCATTCAGACAAATATATTCCTATCTCCACTAACTTTCGCTTTAGTGGGCTACTTTCAAAGCCTCATTGGAAAGTCAGTTTGCCTTTTTTTAGTTTTCTTCTTCTTGGTGATATTTGTTGTTGCTGTTGTATGGATTCTATGTCTATGTCTACTTTCTTAAATCTATTTTTTACCTCCATTGCATATTCACACGGGATATTATTTACTTTGTAACTGCAGTATGGCACTCCTCCACCTTTAACTATATAATCAATTTGATTTCTATATTTTTTATCTAGTGATTTCCATGTGAAGCATCATCTCTGAGGCTGTTGGAAGAGGCTATTTACTATGATCAGAGAAATACCTTGAGAGACTTCTACTAATCTCTGATCTGCTCCATGTTGTACACCAAAGCCAAATTTGCCAATTATTCCAGGTATCTTTTGGTTCCCTACTTTAGCATTACAATCTACTTGATGAGGGGTTATATAATCGTAGAATTAAACTTCAACCGCTACAGCATTCAGCCTGCCTGGAGCATAGACTTGGATCACTGTGATGTTAAATCACTTGCCTTGAATTCAAATTGAAATCATTCTGTCACTATTGGGTTGTAAATGAGCACTGCTTTAGCCACCCTTTGATTATGAGGGCTACTCCATTTGTTCTGCACAATTATTGACCACAGTAGAAGATCTGGTGGTTGTCTGATATGAAATGTCCCATTCCAGTGCATCTGAATTCACTAATTCCCAGGATATCAATGTTTAATCTTGTTATCTTATTTTTGACCATGCCTAATTTGTCTTTGTTTATAGTTACATAGTAATTGAGGTTGAAAAACGACTTGGATCTCCTATGATCTTTGTAATATGTGGATTAATTGTTAATTGATCCATATGAAGGCAAACAAGAACCTCTGTCACAACATCTACCCTTACTGTGAAAAAACTTTTCTTTCTTTTAGATGAAATCTTTTTCCTTCTTACCTCAAGGGATGTCCTCTTGTCAGTTAAAAACTCTTGGCACAAAAATGTACTTGACAAAGCTTTATGTTGTCCCACTACTGTGGAGCAGTTCTCTCGTAATGCTTTATCGATGGGTGATTGCTTTTTCCGGGATTAGCATAGGGCTCGAAATTTATTTGACATTACCAATTCCTCCCAAATCTGTGTTTACACCTACTGATGATCTTCTTCAAATGGACATATTCCTGTATACCATACCTTATTAACCCTTCTTAAAATTTGCCCACTGCAGAAATGTAGCTTAGTCTTTATTCTGTAGATTTGCTCTTGCTCCCTTCTTAAATATAGGTATCCCCTCTGCTTTTCTCCAGTCATCAGGTAGCAACCCTGTGGCGAGTGAGCCTTGAAATATTATTTATAATAGTTTGGTTATTACAGAACCCAGTACCCTTGGTATCCTGGAGTTTATTCCACCAGGACCTGGGACTTTATTGACATTTATTTTTTCCATAATTTTTTGGATTTCTTCCTGCTTTGAACAATTATTTGGTGAAGGTAGTGTGGATCCATTTTGTTGCAGTGTCTCAACCTGGAACCTCTCTTGTATATAGAGAAGAAAATAACTTATTCAGCTCATCAGCAATTACCTGGCCAATATTTATCGGCCTGTAATGTTCCTTTAGCTACTTTCCTAACCTTCTTCCATTAATATATTTTAAAACAAATTATGGTTAGTCTTACTCTACTTCACATTTAACTCTTCATTTTCTATCTTAGCCAGTCTAAAACTTATTTTGCAAGACTTATTAAACTCACATAAAGCTACCTCTGTTCCCTCTTTCTTGTATAATTTAAATGCCAGCTTTTTACTTCCTATCTTAATCATAGTTAAAACACCTGGGATGTTATCTACTCCTTTTAATTACTCTATGGGTTTACTCAAGAACCTGCCACCCTTAACTGAACTGCTGGTCATGTATCCAGTTTATTTCATGATAATTAAAATCTCCCATTCTTAGAACATGACAATGCTTAGCTGCAATTCCAATCTGTAAAAATAATTGCAATTATCTAATTCAATTACATGTGGGAGTATTTTTTGGGATTTCTTCTTTCACTATTTAACTAAGAATAGCAAAATTAAATGTAGAATTAGATAAAAATATTTTCTCATACACATAGTTTTTTTTCCGATGAAACAAGACCTATAAATTGAATAAGGGGAGTGCCTGCAGTTTTATTAAAGAAAGTATCATACTGTGAGGATTTGTGTCAATGTATATATGAAATAAAATGCATTGTAATACAAGTGAAATGTGTTGTTTAATTAAACTTGTTAAAATTAAATGTTTTTGTTCTCCCAAAACGGATTAGTGGTGACTGCTGCCTAATGAATCTGTTTATTTTGTCTCTCATAGAAAAATAGATTACAGACAAGAAACAAAATGGCAATCCTGTGTGGGTAGTTTGGGTTAATTTTGCCTGAGGATAGCCTTATGCCAGGAAGCCTTAAATTACATAATTGTGTTTGATCCTATCACGTGCAACTGAAGGCTGTGGCAGTACTGCTGTTTTATAAAGTAGTCCTTTGCCACATTAGCACCATATGTTCCAGCTGCCAAAGTCAAAATAAAGACTTGTAGTTCCTATGCACCTCTTTTTGGTGTATATGGTATTTTCCTGTTAAAATATAGAATAGTGTATATTTGAAGGTAAAAGGTTTAGTATTGTATACCTTTGCTTACAAGTAAGGGCATGTGAATGTTACGTTATAGAACTAAAATGTAAACTTTTTTTAAAGCAATATGTGATTGATGATTTACATCAATAAAATTAAGGTGTGAAATATAAAGTTGTTACAATGTTTGCTTGCCTCTAAAGTTTAACTTTCAGCAGACGGCAGGAGTGAATATTAGCCCTCTGGCGAATGTCTGCCATTGCTGGTGAGGAATATGTTTCTAAAGCATATGACATTTAATGTGCATGCCCCTCTGGTGAACTGGTTAAACCATAACCATTAAACCATTAAAAACATTCTCTGACCATAATTAACTTATCAAAATTCATAAAATCTGAGAGTAGCACAAGTTTCTAATGAACATGCCCATTACATTAAAATGTTCAACTATTATAAAACAGGGCTTAAGGTGTCTAAAAAACTCCAATAAAAGGCATATATACTTTTCTGGTCACTATTTCATTGCCAAATTTCAAAACCCAAAATTCAACATAAAACAACTTTTTTGGCTAGATAGAATACCATGAAAATTGACAAAACATTTCAGACCCCCAATCCCTTCTAAAATAGAAAGACAGGTAAGTAAAATCAAAGCAGTTATAAGCGACTATATATAAAATAGTGCTGAGGACAATGACAGAGGTGGGGAGGGGTACATTGCATTTTTCATTTATATTGTCTGGCTAAATATTTGCTTTGCTACTGTTTGCCTTTTTAATGTTAATTAATGGTAAACTTAAAACATGCTTAATAATCACTGCTGCAGTTAATCTGACTCAAATGATCACAGCAGGGACATCCTGAAATCTTGGCCTTTGAATCACACTTGATGATGAATATGGTCTAGGAATCAAACTTTAAGATGGTCTAATGCCTACAACTGCCTATATAACTGGGCCCTTAAATACTGTAAGGGAGCGCAGACTTTATAATCATAAGTAAATTGAGGTGTGTAGCTTAAAATATGGCTTACACTTGGGCTTGATTAGAGGGTCAGCCATTTAAAGAAAAAATATATGGGGAGATAAAAGATATGGGCCCGGAGGGGGGGGGGGGGGGTGTTGTGTAAGGCTGAGAGACTGAATGCATGCTAGAAGGGAGAATGAAAATATTAAGGTCTTCAGACCCTGACTACAAATTCAGTCATAGTATGCAACATATTGAACATTTCTGTATAGTAACTTTTCAGCATCTGCATGGCTTGTAGAGTCACATGCACTTTTTCTTCCTTTTGAGAGTCTAATTCTTTTTTCTTGGGTGGGGGGCAGCTGGCAACACTATTTGGATGGCATACTGCTCTAGGAAAGGAGAGGATGAAAGAAGAGACATGTGCAGATTTATGAAACAAGTGCCAACATGGGATTCTAGAATAAAATACACAGTTATGTTATGGTGGAAGAGGCACAGGGTGTGTTGGAAGGAAGGAACAAACAGCAGGCAAAGACACATGGGGGTTTGCGGATTAAGACATATGGGGGTTATAAAGGAAGAAGCAAGGTGGGCTATAGATGAACAGACAAAGCAATCTGGAAGAGAGAAAGGAAAGATATCATTATCCATCACATATATAGTTGTGAGCATACGGACCGTTGCTCAAGCTTGCGGGCTCGCGTAGCGAGGACTGTGGGCAAGGGCCTCAGTTGCTGGGATTGTGAGCATACGGGCCGTTTTTTTTGAGTGCTATAATATAATATTCCATAGTCTTCTCAGCTAAAATCTTTGCAGTTCCTCCCATGGTTAAAGAAGGCTTGGACCCAGTGGAGATGGTTCTTCTCATGAGTATCTCACAAGAAGTCAGGCCTACAGTGGGATTAGGTGCATTCCCATTGTTGTAAAGTACCAATAGTAAAGGGTCCACCTATTTTGAAAACATGTCCCCTATAAGCAAGGTAAAATACAATATTTTAAAGAACTACAATGTTTTAAGAATGGAAGATAAAATAATACAACCTGTAGTATATTCCCGTTTATGTACAATTATGCAGCTGTGGCATCTACCAGTTTAATTTCTGTTTAACTGCCTTATGTAATAGGAGATTCTGATCAGGAATTTGATATCTAAACAACAGGAATGGGGATCTATGAACATCAGAATTTCAGTAGCAGTAATGGATAGCTCATTAGTTTGGAATAATTTGGTATAAAATCCACCAATGTAAAGGCTGTATTTATACCTATGTAATACAGTGACCTGTATAATTCCCTAGTGGTTAACACTAAATAAAAAATATAATATAAATATTTGGAAAGGTTGATTATTTTAACATCAGTGTCAGTTTGTTGTATATTTATATTTTTTTAATCTGTTGTTATTTCTACAGTCAGTGAGTTGGTCTTTTTTTGCTTAGACAAAAAAAAACTAAGTCAGAGGTGCTCATCAGAATACGAACTAACCTTAATAGGTTAGTTTTATGGCCATGATAAGCCACTCTGAGAGCAACCTCTTTTAGCTCACTTGTGCCCTTCACAGGGAGAAATATACTGTAGTATATCAGTCTGGTCCCACTCAAAAGAGTGACCCAGCCCTGAAATACCAGACAATTCTACCCTGAATAGGAGAAACAGCAAACCCCAAACTAATTTTGGCCTTTATGGGCCTTGTCAGTGAGGTGCAGCTGAACTCCCTAAGGCACAGTGAGCAAGGAGTCCACATCTGGAGTCCCCTATCACCCTTAGGGTGACTAAACCCAAATGGTTATTTGCATAAACAAAAAAACTAATTCAGTAGTGCTCATCAGAGAACGAACTAACCTTAATAGGTTAGTTCTATGGCCATGATAAGCCACTCTGAGAGCAACCTCTTTTAGCTCACTTGTGCCCTTCACAGGGAGAAATATCCTGTAGTATATCAGTCTGGTCCCACTCAAAAAAGTGACCCAGCCCCGAAATACCAGGCAATTCTACCCTGAACAGGAGAAACAGCAAACAAGAAGAGAAGTTGAGATATATACTCAAGTTCTTCTTGCAACTGCATCTATTTATCAAATTAGACAACTTAAGTTACTAGCTTGATCTTAGCTGTGTAAGTAGAGATTGGAAGCATTGTGTGTGTAACATAACATCACTGAGAAACTGCATCATGTCAGTGTAATGTAACTACCAAAGTGAAAATAAATGATGCCATGAAGGAAAGACCCAACCACACAACCCTGATCTTAGTTAAAGTAATATATTAAATATGTGACCATAGTGCCTCTTTGAAGAAAATAATGGTCATGTAAAATTGGTATTTTCATGATGATGAGTGACTGTGTTCACCCAAAAGCAAATATATCTACCTCCCCACTTTTACTTTCTCTCTCCACCTTCTGCATCTCATTGATTTTTTGCTTTCCCTATTTCTCCTCCTTTTCTCTTCCAGACCCTTTTCTCTCCATTCTCTGTCCTCCCTTTCTCTTTTTTGGCTCCTCTCCATCTGTAATTTTTCTCTCTTTCCTTATTCTTTCCCTTTCACTCTTTATTTCTTTCTCCCATTCTTTCTCCACTTCATTTGCCTTTTCTATCCCATCTCTTCCCCTTTTTTCTTTCGCTCTCCTTTTCATCCCCCTTTTTTATAACTTTTAAGGAAATAGATGTAAAAGGACAGATATGCGAGGAAGAAGGGAATCAAAGACAGATGAATGAAATAAAGGTTTGAGGGGGGAAAAGTTAGGATGACGAGAGAGGGTATGAAGGAAGCGAGAGAAAAATGAGGAGGGAAGGTGAGAAACTGTGAGTATAAGATTGATGGGGATAAGAAAGAAAGGTTAGAAGGTGGAATAGAGTTTGATGTGAGTAATGGAAAGAAACTGGGTGAAAGAGGAATGAAAGTAATTATATGAGAATAAAAGTGGGATGAAAGAGATTAGTTGGTTGATGACAGATGCATTAGAGGGAGGAGAGAAAGGAGGTAGAGGTGAAAAAATGACAAAAAGGGGGAGACTAAGACAAAGATAAAAGAAGAAAGTGGTAGAGATGAAAGGTGGTTAATGGGAGAAAGGAATAAGAGCAGGATGGGTAAGAGTCAGTTGTAAAGGGAAGAAGGGAGAAGAGAGGGGAGAAGATACTGGGATAAGGAGAGAGGGGTAAATAAGAAATAAAGAAAGTAGATGGGAGGAATTAAAGGTGAAAGGAAAAGGGGGTGAGAGGCGAAGAAACAGTCGAGGAGTAGGAGAAGAATTATGGATGTGAGGAGAGAGGAAACTATGAGTGTGAAAAAGGGGGAAGAGGAAGGAAGGAGAGGAAAGACAAAGAAATGAGGGGCACAATGAAAGAAGGGGAAGCTATAAAGATGAGGAAAAGAGAGCAACATCACGAAGGATAGATATGACAGATATGCTGAAAGGAAGAAAAGGAAAAGGAGAATCTGTTGTCTGTCTGTTGGTTTGACTATTCTGCTCCCCCTTTTCTCCAGTAGAACTGTTCTACTGGCTGTTAGAGGAAACAGGTCTATCTGGCATTGCCATTCCTGAATTGACATCGCCAACAGTTTCATTCAATCTGGAACATCTGACTGTGCTTGCCAACTCAGAACTAGCCTGCCTCCTCCTTTTCCCCCTGATTCCCCTTGTATTTGTAACCCAGTTACCTCCCTGGACATCCTCACTAGCCCCAAGTGCTGCAAATCTTCTCTCCAGTTATCGAATTTGAGCTTCAAGAAAGGGAACATGCTCACACCTGTCAAAGATGTATGGACCCTGGAAGAGCTGTTCCAGCAGTGCATACATGAGGTTGGATGTACATTAAGTGAGATTGCCACTGGACTGACTCATAGTAACCAATTACAAAAATATAAAATATATATATATATATATATATTTGTATGAAGCTTAACTTAAAAAAAATGATTTCCCTTTTTCCCTTTCTCGTTTGTTTTACCCCTTCTCCTTTCCCCTTCCTCCTGTTTCTTTCTTCCCTTTTCTGAACTCCAATTTAACCGCTTTTCTTTCTCTTTTTGTTTAAATTCCCACACTTATACTTGAACTACACTTGCACTAGAACTGTTCGCAAACTCACAAGTTTGCTCCTTGCCCTGTTTAAATGAGATTCTGACTATTCGCCTCCACAGTAATCAGTGCACACAGCAAAGAAAAATATACACAGTAAATCAAAGTTGTAAATAGACACACAAGTAAAACACTTATATGTAAGTTAGCCACTCCTCTCTCACCAGTACATTAATTAGTACTCACAGCAAATAAAAACCTATATATACACACATATACATATATATATATATATATATATATATATATATTCACACAGTAAAGTCACATTATTATGACCTAATATTATATTATTACAATATTATTATGCGCTAATATCCCAAATAACTAATGTGTGCAGCACAGACCACTGCTAGATGGTGTGGTAGTGAGTGAATAAGATGCTGGAAGGTTGGCAAGGGTATCTGGAGCCATGTAGACTGCTGAAGCGTGCTTGGTGGAGGATCCATATGGCAAACATGGAGATCAAGGTCATTCTACAGGTGGTAGGCCCAATTTCTGTACTGTCTTGTGAATTTAAGCTGTTTCTGCTAATGAGCTCTTGTCAGCATGGGTGCAGTGACCAGCAGTTTGCTTTGGATCCCCATACCCACCATGGTTTGGTGTACTGTTGTTTTAGACACAAACCTGGTAGCCCCCTGGTTAGTTTCAGTGGAGAGTTGCTCAACTGTAGCGTGTCAGTTGGCCCTCACACACCTTCACAGCCCACGTTCACCTCTGACATCAATTGCATGTGGTGGTTCGTCAGTTTCCACGCTGTTTTTTTACACTAACCAAAGCAGCACATGAACAGTTCACAAACTCTGCTCTTTCAGAAATACTGCAAGCCTCGCCACAAAAACCAATTTGGGAAAGATGGTAACGGACAGTGAACTAGCTATGGAGCTCCAGCTGATAAATATTGTCTGGGAGCTCGCCACAGACGAGAGGGCAGAGGAGAGGATAAACCCGAGATCCTACCGGACAGAGACCAACCCAATAAGCTAAACTATTGAACTCCAAATTGTGTGACCAAGCAAGGAGAGTTAAAGTACAATGCCCAGACCATGGTTTAAGGAGGGAGAGAGTACCATGCCCAGACTATGATTTCCCTGCACACAAAGGATCAAACCACATGACGGGGGAGATCACACCCTGAGCCCCTGGGTCTGTTCTCCCCAATTGCCCCAATGGAGTTTATTAGAACTCCTGATTCAGCAAGACAGATTGTTTTACTGCTTTGGTTTAGGGGCGGGGGGGGGGGGGGGGGGGGGGGCGGGTGTTGTGCTGTTATTTGACCCTTCAGGGTTTCTGCTAGCCAAGGATAATGTTATACCTCTGGATCACAAATGAACATGTTGGCAGAATTAGTGCCACTGTGGGTCCTTACTGGATCTGCCCCTTTTTTACTTGGGACTATGGACACTGCTGGACTATCTTTCGTCACACCTCAGACAAGGACACATTGACAGGTAATTCAGGTAATCACCTGGTTTAGATCATCGCCTGGATGCTGCCCTTGAAAAAGGGAAGCAGCTGTCATAATCCACTTTTTGTGGACAGGATGTATCCCCCCTAAGCCCCACCAAGAACAGCCTTTCAGCGCCAAAATCCATCATGGACTCTTTTTTGGGTGACCACTGGACCAGTCTGGCCATTAGCCTATGGGACCACCAACCTCACAGGGTACTACTAGGAAAAAGACTTACCCACAAGGACTATGGCATTTTGTTCAGCTTATGTAATGGAGTGTTAGTCATCAGGCCCTGATTATGTACCCTGGACCCCCAAGAAGTAATTTCTAGATATAATTATGGACCCACTCCAGTCAGATGTGGACTTTGGGCCCATTGGACTTGCTTTCCCCTTCAAGTATTGTTACCACAGCCTAGCCCATTATCCTAAAAGACTATGCACTCATATAAATGTATTAAATTGGTTTGGATATTACAAAACCAAGTTCCCTCAGTTCCCTTTCATGTATTCCATCAGAACCTGGGGCTTTATTCACATTTATATTTTTAAAATTTTTGGGTTTCATCCTGCGTTAACCAATTATTTGGTGAAGGTAGTGTAGCCCCACTATGTTGCGGTTCCAAACACTGGTACCTCCCTTGTGTATACCAAACAAAATAACCTATTTTGCTCATGCGGAAGGGGTCACATGGGAGGGTATACGGGAGAAAAATAAACAAGGGAGGGAGAGGTGGAAAAGAAACATGGGAGGGAGAGAGTGGGGAGAGACTTTCAGTGAGCAAAGTAGGTGCTCATTGTGGAGCTCGCGATAAGCGCCAAAGGCTCTAAAACTGAAGGTGCTCATTGTGAGGCCCGTAAAGTAGAGGGACCCCGCAAGTTAGAGGGGGCAGAACATCGCATTGTGTGGCAAACAGCATTGCCAGGCTTCAAATTTTATTGCCGTCATTTTTGACGGGCAAGTCGCTAGTAATGTAAATATGCTAGGGTATTACAAGGGATATACAGCTGTCTTCTGTGTTTAGCCCCCAATATTTTTCATGCAGCAATGCCCCAGTCCTTCCTCACACATAACTATGAAATTCTGTGGCCTTCACAAAAAGTAGCTTAGAGCTTGATTTGAGTGATGATGTGGATTTAGTTTGAATTCTGTTGAATGTAGCTCTTTTGCCTGTTGTTAATATCACATGATTCAGCACAAGACTACAGTTTCTAGCATCCACCGTATTATTATTATTATCATTTATTTGTAACGCGTCAACATATTCCGTAGCACTATACATTAGTAGACTGGGTATTGTTGGTTAGTTGATAGGGTGGAGTGTGTGAGCCTTCATGAGAGGCGAGTTCATTGCGGATTGTTTGAATGTTATGTGTAAAATGATAGGAAGGGATGGGGGGAGGTGGTGGGCGGAGGAGAGTATTGAAAGTGGCAAACAGACGTTTGGGGTGGGAGGACAGAGTTGATATTAGTGATGTGAAGTAGCATAAACTTGTAGTGAAGGAAATCTGCTGTAGAGCGTTATTTCCTCCATAGTCGTTCAGCAGTGCGGGAGCACTTCTGAATGCAACATGTGTGTGTAGTGTGCCATGGTTGTGGATGAGATTGAGGGCATCTGTGTGTGGTTATGGGGGCAAGGGTGAAAGAGAGAGTAGATAGTTGTAGTGTGAGGTGGCATTTTCAAGCCAGTTGAGGTTGGTGAAAGTACTAAGAAGAAGTTGGAGCACAGTGGAGAGCTGTGCAGGGTCAAGTTCGAGCAGGTTTCTGTGGGTTATTGTGGCTAGGGTTGAAGAAGAGTGATGTGAGGAAGATGTGGTGAGGTTGAAGGTAAGGAGGTGATGGTCAGATAGAGGGAGAGGGTGGATGACTGGGTTGGAGGTAGGGCTAATATTGGCAAAAAGAAGGTCAAGAGAGTGTCCAGCATGGTGAATTGAAGAATCTGAAAGTTGTGAGAGTCCGGGGGAAGAGGTGAGTGCAAGTAGTTTGGCGTAGAAGAAAATATGTAGCATGTAATTCCCATAATAATGCTTTCAATGCTTCTTCGATGAAAACCTGCTAACATTTTAATTACATTTGAATACATTTTAAGTGATGCCACAGAGTCCCATACAGGCAATAGCTGCTTATTCAATCTGATAGGAAACATAGCTCTGTCTGAAACAAAAATGCCCTGAAACAAAAATGCAAGAATATAATCAAAGATTCCTGTACAAATAGCCTAACATTCAAAGAAAGGTGATCTTTTGGACACTATAGGGATAGTTGGGGAGACTCTATGCTGCCTTAGTTTCTGCTAAAATAAGTAATGTCTCTGTATGCTTCCAAGCTGTCATTTATGTCTGATGGATAACTCAATGAGATTTCACAACATGACATTTTAATTATGGCCATTATTCTCTTGGATTCTAAATTTATACTGACATTTTCAACTTTTAAAACTGGAAATCAACTTTATTTTCTATTCCTCTGCAAGGTTTTAACTAGTACAAAATAACACAGTGAAGTCTATTTGATGCTAGGAACAAATAAATACAACATAATTAGTAGCAATGGACTTTGTGTTCTATTAATATAAATAAAATTACTAGTATTAATAATTTGTTAATATAAGTATATGCACATAAACAGTTATGTATTATCACAAATAATCCCTAAAGTTTTATATAGTAACTATAAAATAAGAAACAAATCTTGATATTTTTAATGTTATGGAAATTAAACTGCAATTAACACTTGTTATTAATTTAGGATACAAGAGCTTAAACAGGCTTTTGGATGAACTTTGCTATTAGACAAATGCCAGTGTTGGCAGAAGCACCTGGCAAGATAAGCTACTTTTCTATTAGCAAGGTTTCTAAAATAGACTTTTTAAATCTAATTTAGCTGCACTTAATAAACATTTTGATGCAACTCTCCTAGACCCAAAATGGTTAAAAATTCATTTAGGTAATACAAGTCAAAGTGTTGGGCCAAACATCTAGTGAAGACTAGAATTAAAAATATATATTCAAGTATTCATTTTGCAGATTTGGGTTTGATTAAAATCTATGACTATAGAATACACACAGAATAAGGTCATGAATTTAGTGAGCAGTTTTATTTCATCAATATAATACACTAGCGACTTGCCCTTCAAAAAATGACGGCAATGTGATGTATATGTTTGTCAAGTTGTTTAGTTATTAACATATATTTTTGACACTTGTAAGTATTTTAATATGAACGTGTATTTTTGTAAAATGTTGATGTAATGGTTTTTTAAAATGTAATTAGTATCTGAAGAATTGTTAACTTTAATATACATTGAATGAATAGGAAAGCAAAAAGTAAAAAGCCTTTTTTAAACGTTGCAAATTTTAACATGAAGTTTAAAATATATGTAAGCAATAACCATCAAAGTATATATTTTTAAACTTGAACTTTATTTTTTATGTAAGTTTAGAAGTTGACAAAACATTGGTATAATTTTGAACATTATAAACAGGAACATAGTGAATACATTTTGTAACCTAATTTTTTATTAAAAGTATTAACATTTGAATGTAAAAACAATTGACATTTAAATTAATCAGTATTAAAATTCAATTTCTATCACAATAATTTTTAACTTGAATATACATTGAATGTAGAGGAAGGCATACAGTAAAACTCTTCTTAAAACGTACGTAATTAAAGTAATTTATTACTGAGCACATAAATTGGCGATAAACATTAATGTAGGTAGTAATCTTAAGATAACAGACAATATTTACATTGTGACTTAAAAGGTGCTTGACCTCTTAACATCCACTTTGTAATATGTTGAATGAAATAACTTGAAAATATATTTTTTAAACTTGTAACATTAGAAACATTAACATAGTGACTTAACATTTTAACATAATTTTTACTAACAATGCAAGGCAAGTATTTTGTGAGGCGAATCATTCATAAACATGACTTCCATTAATTATGACTGAATTAAACAACCAATTGTTATGTATTTTGCAATGCTTTTAAAAAATCTTGGCATCTTTAATTAGTATCCTTCAAAGTTATAGTACTTCATAGTAGACAATGTTTTTAGTAAAAATACGTCCATCTTCTAATAAATCACCTTGACTTTCATTGTTTTCAATGTAAACTTTAATAGCCTGTGGATTTTTGCACCTTGACAACGCAACGTACAATTGACCATGTGCAAAAACTGGTTCTTCCAAGAAAATACCCACAGATTTGAAAGTTTGACCTTGTGATTTATTAATGGTCATGGCAAATGCCATAATAATGGGAAATTGTCTTCTTTGAAGTATAAAAGGGAGACTACTTTCACTTGGTGCTAAATCTATTCTTGGTATGAAAACTCTCTCTCCTTTATGGGTCCCAGTTAAAATTTCAGCATCTATAAAATGGTCCTTTAATTGTTGAACAATTAATCTTGTGCCATTGCATAGGCCTTTTTTGGGGTTCATATTTCGCAGTAACATGATAATTGCACCTTTCTTTAGCTGCAAAATATGTGGTGGCATTCCAGAAGGAGTTAAAGAGTTTATGAATTCAGTCGAAAAGTTAGCCTGACTTTCATTGTCATCAGCAAGTACAGAATCAGCACTGTGATAATTTCTTTGTGGTGCATACATTTTTTTAAAGATTTTATAATTGAGGATTAATGCATCTTTATTTTTACACGTCAGTATGACTTGGTTGGCAAGCTCGGAATATTCTTCGTTATTTATGGTCCCTTCAAATATAGCCGATATAATATCCTGTTGACAAATCATATGAGGTGGGATCTCTACAGTGTCGTCAGGTAAATGTAGTATTTTTTCTGTTCTGCCTTCTCCAATTTTAATAAGCCAATCATTGAAATCAGTTTGGCCTTCTGATCTCATATTTTGTTGCAGTTGAAGATGGGTAAAATGTTTCCATACTGTACTTGACTTTATACATGTTTCGATAATGTCAGTTCGATTTCCATGTACAACGACAGGTAATGTTTGTCTAAAATCGCCACCCAACAACATTACCTTTCCACCAAATGGAAAAATATTATCCATGACTTCACGAAGCAAACGGTCAATACATTGGAGGGCATAGCATGACATCATTGTGGCCTCATCTATTATAATTAATTTACATTTCTTCAATTTCTTTGCTTGTAAGGATGTCATGCGAATATCTGACACAGAATTTTCTAAAATAGGCACTGGCAGTTTAAATCCACTATGAACAGTTCTTCCACCTTCTAATAAAAGTGCAGCAATTCCAGTAGTGGCAAACGCCATTGCTATTTTTCCTTGTGCTCGTACTGAACTCATTAATAAATTGTACAAATATGTTTTTCCTGATCCGCCAGGTCCATCAAGATAGAAATAACGCTCTGTCACCATGTCATCATCTATAGCATTTTTAATGGCATGAAATGCTTGCAATTGTAGTGTATTTAAAGTTGCAAGTCTTTCTTCTGTTCTTTCTGCTTGTAGTTGAATGTCATAGTCTTCAAAGTTAATGTCATCTATAAGACCTGGATCAGGCAAATTAAAACTTGCACAACTTAATCCATGAGTTAAAAAGACTTCTTGGATTTCCATTAACGCTTTTAAGTGTGCAATGGGTTCATTGTATCGTCGCATAAAGTCTTCAGCCATATTACTTTTAAAAGTCTCCCACAAAGCTAATGCATTTGGAGCATTTGAGAAGATACAAATAAAAGCAAATTGTTCTCTCATCTGTCGTGGCATTTGACATTGTGCTGCTTCTTCTAAGCATCTTTCCCACTCTGTATCATCAGCGAGTAAGTTTCTATGTCTTGCAGCTAAATCGAAGGATTCATATACAATGTCATTAACAGTTCTTAAGTGTTCAAAACTTTGTGCTCCAGGAACATTTAAAAGTAATATCCGTAAGCAAAAACGTTCCACATCTCTTGGACTGACTGTGTAAATTCTTGGAATAATTTTATTGCCTCTGGTTTTTCTTGGTCTCCATAATCCATTCACAAAAACATAGTGATATGGAATTTCAATATATAAGTATTGTGTTGCTTCAGCATCAGTGGAATTTAATGCAAACCATGCAGTTAGTGTAGTGTGACGATCTTCACTTTGGGCCAATGCATTCATTTCATTTCCAGCATGGAAATAGACTAAATGTCGTTGTGGCAAATGTACTGCTAACCTATATACTGCATGTGATCTATCATGCATTTCAAATTTTAAAAGCCGCCACATAGCTTCTGGTGCACTGACATAGCGAGCATCTACATGAGATGCAAGTTCATCATGTACTAACTCACTACTTTCAGGGTTGTCTGCAGTTTTGACGACTACAGTAGCTGCATCGTAACCTTTGTAAATATATTTGTAGACATATTTAATGGATTTGATGGAAGTGCAGGCTTCTACGTTGATGTGGGCGTTGTACTTCATGAGTAAATGTGGATTGTAGGGTACTACATATCTATTGTCCACTTTTTTTCCACGAATAATGGCACTATCTCCTTCTCTTCTTTTATAAAGTGGATATCCATCACAATTGGCATAGGTTTTGTCTCTATAATCTTTTGGAAATTCTTTGGAACATTTATTATTTTCCATACATGGTGATTGTGGATTAAGGTCACCACAGGGTCCATGAATCATGCGATGAGTAACAATCTCATATAGTCTACCATATAGTTCTGGATCTGGTAGTTCAGCAACAATGACTGCATCCACTTTGTCTGAAGTATCTAATTTATCTTTTTCTTGAAGTTTTATTAGAAGATGTGCATGTGGAAGGCCTCTTTTTTGAAATTCAATGGTATATACATAAGCAAGACATTTGCCAAATAACTGATTTATAGTGAAGTCACGTATTAATTCATTTAATTTAATCTTAAAAACTCTGGCTACTAAATCTGGTCGATCTGAAGCAGTTTGTCCAAGAAGTAGATTTAGTGTAATTTCTGGCCATTGTGGATTACATGTAAATGTCACAAATAAATCGGGTTTGCCAAATTTTGTCACAATAGCCATAGCATCATTGTATCTTTCTCTCATATTCCGAGGAGATCCTTGAAAGGAAGATGGTAAAATGATGGCTTTGCCAGCTGTCATGTCTCTGCTTGTAGCCACGTCAGCAACATAGTCCATGAGTCCAGAATATTGTTCTACACTGAGTTTATCTTGTTGATATTTGATAAAGTTTAAATTATTTGCCTCAACTTGCAAATATGAATCAATAATCCATTGTTGTGTTAGTTTCCCACCACATAAAATTGGATTAAATACATTGCGAATGGCAATTTGAGCTACTTTAAATTCAAGCATAGAAACATTATTTCGGATTCTGGCTTTAGCATTTGGGTAACTGGGAAGAGTTAATTTTGGTTGCCAACCTGCTTCTCCGTGTGGGAAAAAGATGGGATATGTCATTGGATCTAAATTTGGACTTAAGATACTCATATTAATAAACGGTTGGTCCTCATTTCTAGGATATATTCGAATGTCTCTTTGAAATGGTGGTTCTCCTTCATCATTCTGAAACACCATTGCAACCTCATTTGTTGTTGGCAAGTTATAACGACGTTTATCAGTATGTCTGTCTCTTTTAAGCACCATATTAACCTTCGGCATTGGTAATTGATGTGTTTGTGAATGAAGTAGTTGTTCATTTTCTACTTCTGCCAATTTTTTATAAGCTTTACTGTAGGGATTGTTGTCCATAATGTTATTTAGCTCTATGAAAACAGTGGGTAAGCATTTTTTATTTTCTTCCATCTGCATACGTTGGTCAACAGCTTCCATTGTATCTAGGACATATAGTTGAGCGAATTTTCTTTTATTTCCTTCCTCTGGATGTAAATGGGAAGTGCGATGATAAATTTGTCCTTGGACTTTAAAACAGTAAGGACCATGTCCTGGTACATTAGCAGCTAATGTTGCCCCCATGGATGCAAAGGATATGGCACTATTGTAGGATCTTATGTTTGTCTTAAAATTTTTGTAGTTTGGAAAAGTAGGTTCAGTCATAATATTTTGTAAATAAATTGGAAATTCTTTCCTTTCTGGAAGTTTGAACTTGCCTTTTTGACAACAACTAATAAATTGTCCATCTCTGGGTCTCTCCTGTTTAAAATAATAAGCCTCACAAAACTGACATTGAGTAGTCATGTCCCCACAACTATGAACCTCTACTGCTAAAGACTTGAGTAGAGGACAATTTGCAAAGCATATAGGATTTTGACTTTCATATTCATCAGGTGAAATGTCATATAATGTTTCAACAACAGGTTCTAAATGTTTTGTTTTTTTCGTTGCTTTTCTTGGTATATGTTGTATTGTTTGAGGTAAAATGTCATGTAATGTTTCATGAAACGGTTCTAAATGCTTTGTTTTCTTTGTTGCTTTTTTTGGTATCTCTTGTATTTTTTCTGGTAAAATGTCATCTGATGTTTGAGCAACAGGTTGTAAATGCTTTATTTTCTTTGTTGTTTTTTTTACATATCTTTAATTTCTGCAAGTGACAGTCTTTTGCTTGCAATTCTTTTGCGTTCTTTTTCTCGTCGAATTTCCTTCTTCTCCGGTGTCTGCTGGCTGTCTGCTCTCTGTCGTCGTTCTCTAGCTTGGCGTCTTTTCTTTTCTTGTTTACTCTCGTTATCAGCCATGTTAATCTGTAAAAATAAAATAATGCACCATTAGTTTATTTTGAGATGTTAAGTTGTTTTTCATGACAAATAGTTATCAATAGTGTGTTAACATTTTATACTTAATCAATTTCAATGCGGTCAATTGAATAAAAGTCTAAATAAGGCCATCAGATAATTATTTAAAGACATTTTTATTTATTAAACATGTATCCAAAAGCAAGTGTTTCAGTAACTAAAAAGGTATTTTCAAAAAGATGTTATGTCCTTATTTACAGCACTATTCAATTTGTCAAATGGCAATTAAATTAGGGTTTAGGACTGGAATGTTACAATGACAAATTGTATAGATTCTGTGTTTTTAGACTTTTTTGGACTATGCCAATTTATTTTTTAAGTTTACATTGAAGTTTGTATTTAGTGTTAAAGATTATTGGCCCTAAAAGACAAATAAGAGATAGATGATAGATATTACTTTTTATACTGTACCTTGGTTGAAGTTTGATTTCAAGGAAAATTCTTTGTTGGTCCTGTGTTGAAAGCCTTCGTCCGATGGTCTGGTCCTGTGTTGAAAGTCCTCGTCCGATGGTGTAGTCCTCTGTTGAAAGTCCTCGTCCTCTGGTGTGGTCCTCAGTTCCAACTCCTGTTCCGATGTTCTTGACGCAGTATCTGTTATAAAATAAAAATTAAAATGTTATGTTATTTGAATGTCTTTGTATTAATGAAAAAATGGCATTATTTCTGTGTTTTTCTACAATCCTTTTTGGTGCGCCGCAATTTTGGTATGCTTCTGTAGGCTATTTTCTAAGGCTTATAGGTGGTTAAACATTAAAGAAGAATATTAATTAATTTTTCTCTTTTTTTACTTGTTATACTGTACCTTGGTTGAAGTTTGATTTGAAGCAGAATCTTTGTTGGTCCTGTGTTGAAAGCCTTCGTCTGATGGTCTGGTCCTGTGTTGAAAGTCCTCGTCCAATCGTCTGGTCCTCTGTTGAAAGTCCTCGTCCGATGGTGTAGTCCTCTGTTGAAAGTCCTCGTCCGATGGTGTAGTCCTCTGTTGAAAGTCCTCGTCCGCTGGTGTGGTCCTCAGTTGAAAGTCCTCGTCCGCTGGTGTGGTCCTCAGTTGAAACTCCTGGTCCGATGTTCTTGACGCAGTATCTGATATAAAATAAAAATGAAAATGTAATTTTATTTGAATGTATTTGTATGAACTAAAAAATGACATTATTTCTTTGTTTTTCTACAATCCCGTTTGGTGCCCACCACTTTTGGTATGCTTATTTAGGCCTTTTTCTAAGGCTTATAGATTGTTAAACATAAAATAAGAATATAAATGTAGTTTGGTATGTGTTTGTGTGAGTTTTCGTGCAATCCTGTTTGGTGCGCACCACTGTTGGTATGCTTATTTAGGCTTCTTTCTAAGGCTTATAGGTTGTTAAACATTAAATAAGAATCTAAATGTAGTTTGCTATGTGTTTGTGTAAGTTTTCATACAATCCTTTTTGGTGCGCACCACTGTTGGTATGCTTATTTAGGCTTCTTTCTAAGGCTTATAGGTTGTTAAACATTAAATAAGAATCTAAATGTAGTTTGCTATGTGTTTGTGTGAGTTTTCATACAATCCTGTTTGATGCGCACCACTGTTGGTATGCTTATTAATGTAGTTTTGTAATGCTAATAGGTTGTTAAACATAAAATAAGAATCTAAATGTAGTTTGCTATGTGTTTGTGTGAGTTTTCATACAATCCTTTTTGGTGGGCACCAATGTTGGTATGCTTATTTAGGCTTCTTTCTAAGGCTTATAGGTTGTTAAACATTAAAATAAGAATTTAAATGTAGTTTGCTATGTGTTTGTGTGAGTTTTCGTACAATCCTGTTTGATGGGCACCACTTTTGTTATACTTATGTAGTGTTTTTTCTAATGCTTATAGGTTGTTAAACAAAAAGAATATAAATTTAGTTTGCTATGTGTTTGTTACAATCCTGTTTTGTGTGTACCAGTTTGTGTGTACCATATGTTGCATACTTTGGCCCTCATTCAATTGCAGTTTGGCCAATTCAATAGGGTTCTAAATGTGCTTATTTTGAGCCCTATTGAATTGTCCAAAATATCAATTGAATGAGGGCCTTTGTTTGCTGGATTTGTTATATTGTGAGGGCCTCATTGAATTTGGTTTTTCAATAGGGCTCTATATAAGCACAGAGCATATTTTTGAACAGAAGTTTTTAGTTAAAAACTTCTGTAAAAAAAGATGCTCTGTGCTCATATTGAGCCAAATGTGCTTATATAGAGCCCTATTGAAATGGGCAAATCACATTTGAATGAGGCCCTCGGCCATTAAACATATTTAGGTCCTGAATCAATTGCGTTTTGACCAATTGAATAGGGCTCTATATAAGCACATAAAATATTTTTTGACAGAAGTTTTTAGTTAGTGAAGACCTTGATTGTGGTTAGAAGTTCAGTAACTAAAAATGTCTGTCTAAAAAATCTATTATGTGCTTCTATAAAGCCCTATTCAATTAGCCAACTCACAATTGAATAAGGCTCATGGTTCGGTTCTTTTTTATACTTAAATACTGTACCTTGATTGAAGTGTGGAATGACAGAGGGTCCCCTCCTGGCAATCTTAATCCGCCGGTCTTCTTGTAGTGTCTGTTTGAAAAATAAAGTGAAATAGTGAATTATAGAATTTTTTATTTGTATTTAACAAACCATGGCCTTTTCAGCATTTAAAGTATTTTTGTATCTTACCTCTTCTTCTTTGTTGGTGTTCTTTAAAAGGGATTGTGCTTCACAGTGCACGGTGCAAATTGTTGAGAGACGCTGTTGATGCAGAGTCTGTTTGAATATTAAAAAAAGTAGAAAGATTGAGTTTTAGGTGATCTATTAAATTGCAGTAAATTAATTTCATTGAAATATACTTCTGTAATTAATTTGAATTAACATTATTTTTTGGTGGGGTCTACACACATATGTCACATACATGAAGCACATTTCCATAGTTGAAAGTAATTTTTTTGTGTGCGTGTGACATATCACTATACATGAATCATATATTAATTGTTAAATTAACCTTATTTTAATTTTTGGCCAACATACATAAATGTGTGTGTGACATGTGACTATAGATGATACACATATATGTGCGTGTCACATATCAGTATACATGACTCATATTTTAATAGTATTTTAATAGTCCCAACTTATTTTTTTCTAATGTAATTTAAATGTAGTTGTTTAATTAGTTTGTTGCAGGAACAATACACATAAATGTGCATGTGACATGTCACTATACATTATACGCATAAATGTGCGTGTGACATGTCACTATGCATTATACACATAAATGTGCGTGTCACTTGTCAGTATACATTATACGCATATATGTGCGTGTCAGTATACATAAACCTCTTTGTCTTCTTTAATTTTTTTTTTTGATGTCCTGTCTTGATAATAAAATAAGTAATATATTATAGCTTACCTCTCAGTTGTAATTTGCACAATGTAAAGTAGTAAATTAGGAAAGAATTATCTTCTCAAGTTTTAGCAGCAGTTATCTCAGAAGTCACTCTGTTCATCACCTGAGGAGAAATGTATTTTTCTCTGTCAAATAGGCAGTATTTATAAACTTTTAGAACATTCTGGAAAGTTAGACCGTTAGAACGCAATACGCATGCGCTATTTGCGTTCCAGCTTACAATTTGCGTTCCATCCGCCATTTTGTGCGTAGTAGTGGTTAAAATGGTGTTTAATATGAGTGTGATCCGTTCCGCATAGTATGTGTTTCATTATTGCGAGTAAGTGTAGTGTAGTTACGTCTGGAGCCTCGTTTTCGTTTTGTTCGGCGGCCATTTTTTCTCTCGCTTAGCCGATTTTCGGTCGTTTAAACTCTTTGTTTTGGACTTAAATGGACGTGTAAATGAACTTTTGGAGGTGCCGGATGCCCCCCCGTGCTGTAAGTAAGCTTTTTATGTGTTTGTTGTGTTTATTTCTTGTGTTTGTGATGTTTTGATGCGCGGCGGTTGGAATGGGTCTTTCGCGGCCGTATTTTTTTCCGATGCGGCCGTATTTTGTTGCGATGTTGCCGTATTTTTTTGCGATATACGCAGTTAGCTTTTACGTGTACGACGCAGTGTATTTGTTTCTAAGTCGTGCGTATGTGTGTTAAGAGCGTGTGAAGGGCCTTTTTTACTGTTTTTTTGTTAAGTTTTGCGTCTGTGTGTCTGGGTGTAAGCGGGTGTGAGGCGACTTTGAGTTTTTTTTTGTTATGAAGTTGTGTGTGTGTGTATGTGTGTGTTAACACAGCCGATGTTGGGATGCTCCCACCACCGCAAATGCGGACCCTCGCTTCGCGAGGATCCGCATTTGCGGGGACGTTGTTGGGTTTTTGTTGGCTGGGCGGTTGGGTTTATTCTGTTAAAAAGTTGTGTGTGTGTATGTGTGTGTTAACACAGCCGACGTTGAGCCTCCACCACCGCAAATGCGGGCCCTCGCTTCGCGAGGACCCGCATTTGCGGGGAACTGCGTCCCTCGCTTCGCGAGGGACGCAGTTCTTGCGGGCTCGCTACGCGAGCCCGCAAGCGTGAGCAACGACTCGTACGCTCACAACTATATATGTGATCTCACTTTTTCCACTGAGATGCATAACCTAAATACTTGCATATGCGACACTTTGCAATACTTGAGACATATGTTTTAACTACAGTCTGGTTATCTCTTTTCACTCTCATCTACAGGACTTTCATAAGCATGAGATTTGTTGCCTCACTTAGATTATCCTTCTGTTTTCATTGATTCAAACTCTCCCTAAAACATTAATTTTCAGGGAAGCCTACATAAAGGCACAGAAAAAGTCCAAAAGCTGTCAATGCAATGTAATTAAAAATGATTTAGTAGGCTACAATATGAATTTACTTACTCATGAATTGTTGAGGTAATGGAGACACATACATTTATATATATATATATATATATATATATATATATATATACTGTATATATATATATATATATATATATATATATATATATATATATATATATATATATATATATATGTTCTTGTATGTTTCTCCTTGTGTGGGTTTTATGGTATACCATATTGTATCTTAGTCTTTGAATTATTTATTAATAGGTGCCCTCATAGTTACATAGTTACATAGTTACATAGTATTTAAGGTTGAAAAAAGACTTTCAGTCCATCAAGTTCAACCTTTTAAGATCTCCTCTGATCTGCAATATGCGGATTAACTATTAATTAATTAGTTGTATAAAAAAAATATCCATGATAACCCTGAATTCCTTTTATAATTAGAAATAAATCCAGTCCCCTTTTAAAGTTATCTATCAAATCCACTGTCACACCTCCTCTGGTAGAGAATTCCACAGATTAACCACCCTTACTGTGAAGAACCCTTTTTTTTCTTTAAGGTGGAATCTTTTTACTTCTAACCTCAAGGGATAGTCCACTTTAATGTTTAATCTATTACAACATTATTATTCATACCCCCCCTCTTTGTGTAGTGGGCCATTGAGAATTAAATAAGTGTAATATGCTCACTGGTGCGCTCCATGCATCTTTGCTAAGAACACCCTGGTCCAGTTAGGAGCCCGAAGCCGGTGGAACGCACAACAAAAGACGCTGAAATGCAGCGCTGCGTCATAGCGTCCCGACGTACGTAGGGGTTGGTGGTACGTCTTGATGTTTTATGTACTGACATCAGGAAGTAACGGAGGGTAGCACGAAGCGCGCCAAACAAGAGTGGACAAAATATTTAAAAGGAGGTACATAGAGATAGAAATGTAGGACTCAAAACACAGTATACACGGAGAATCAGTGGTATTTTGACTTATTCACTTGTTGACTACCATTGAGAAAGCCCTGGATAAAAGTTGAAACGCATCTGGTATATTTTAGACACTACCTAGTGTCATTTTTTTATATTCATTTTTATTGTTATTGATATTCTCTTATATTTTTTAGATAGCTTTTTATATGTATATGTATTTTATGTGCCAAAGGTTTGTGGCTGTTATTATTATTATTATTATTATTATTCAGAGAAGGTTTTCTAGCCCAAAGTAGAGGTGTGGTCACCTGTTCCAGGTCAGGACACACACTGGGGTGTAGTAACCCTGAGTGATTTGGACTAGAGATAAGGGTTCTACTAGATCCTAGAGGTAGACTATAACCTTCTAGTGGAGCTTACATGGACTGTGGCAAACGTATTTGTCTCTACAATTATTTCTGAAACATCTCTGTATGTCATCTGGTCTGTGAGGAGGATATATCTACTAACCATTGGGTGCAACCTGAACCTGAAGGTGGATGGTGTATATATATATAAAAAAAAAAAAAAAAAAGGGAGTTCAGCTGCACCTCACTGACGAGGCCCATAAAGGCTGAAACGCGTCTGGGTTTTGCGTTTCTCCTGTTCAGGGTAGAATTGCCTGGTATTTCAGGGCTGGGTCACACTTTTAAGTGGGACCAGACTAATATACTACAGGATATTTCGCCCTGTGAAGGGCACAAGTGAGCTAAAAGAGGTTGCTCTCAGAGTGGCTTATCATGGCTATAGAACTAACCTATTAAGGTTGGTTCGTTCTCTGATTAGCACCTCTGACTTTGTTGTTTTGTATATGCAAATTACCTTTAGGGTTTAGTCTCCCTAAGGGTAATAGGGAACTCCAGACGTGGACCCCTTGCTCACTGTGCCTTAGGGAGTTCAGCTGCAGTTCACTGACGAGGCCCATAAAGCCGAAACGCGTCTGGGGGTTTGCTGTTTCTCCTGTTCAGTGTAGAATTGCCTGGTATTTCGGGGCTGGGTCACTCTTTTGAGTGAGACCAGACTGATATACTACAGGATATTTTTCCCTGTGAAGGGCACAAGTGAGCTAAAAGAGGTTGCTCTCAGAGTGGCTTATAATGGCTATAGAACTAACTATTAAGGCACCTCTGACTTTGTTGTTTTATATATATATATACACATATACAGTATGTACCTTTAACATATACAACGCACACATACTACTGAGATCTGTCAATTTAGCTTCTACCCTATGACACAAAGCCACTTAATTTAGTGGATTCAAATATTAGCTCTACTTCTATCCATCATTTATGTCCCTCACTCTATGATAATAACTACATAGTCATTTTCACTAGATTGCAAGCCTTCTGTAGAAGGTCAGTCTATATCAACTGTATCACTATTTTTTATTATTGCCAAATATCTTGTATTGTTAATCTATTCCTTATTATTTACCAGTTCAGTCTATATAGAATAACTAGCGAATTGCCCGTCAAAAAATGACGGCAATGAAATTGTAAGGTAGCTAATGCTGTTTAGTGTGTAATAATGAAATATATAATACATTAATAAATGAATATACTTTACCTATTTTAAAGCATTGTCTGGAAGAGCTGTGAATGTGTTTTGATGTTGCTGCAGCATTAGTGGTGTGGATCTGCTGTGTAAGCGTGCTGAATGTGTGCAGTGTAACACTGTGCGTGCGCGAGCCCAAACCGTTGTCGTGTACTTCCGCATTGGCGTCAAATGGCGAGTAATGTGTGTTATACGTTTGTATCGGAATATCCGTAGGTGTTTTGTGGTGTTTTGCGAGTTTCTTGTGGTGTTTTGCGAGTTTAGAGTGCTGTAGCCTCGTTTTCGTTTTGTTCGGCGGCCATTTTTTCTCTCGCTTCGTTTTTTTTTTAGTCTCTAAACTGTTTTATTTGAAGTAAAATCGAGGTGTAAGTTGTATTTTTGAGGTGCTGGGTGCTCCCTCTTGGTGTAGGTAAGTTTTTTATGTATGTGGTGTGTGTATGTATTGTGTTTTAGATTTTGTAATGTTCGCGAGTTGCGTCCGAGTGTTGCGAGTCCGTAATGTGTGTGAACGTGTGTCGTATGTTGTTTGCGAGTGTCGTAATGTGTGTGTCGTACTGTTTGGGTTGCGACGTGAAGTTTGCGAGGGTCGCAGTTGCTGGCAAGGAGCGCCTTCGGCGCTCCATGCCAGCAACTGCGGCCCTCGCTTTGCGAGGTCCTCAGGTGCTGGCATGGAGCGCCAAAGGCGCTCCATGCCAGCAACTGAGACCCTCGGGCAGTGCCCTCGCTTCGCGAGGGCCTCGGCTCGCTGCGCGAGCCGCGGCCCTCGCTACGCGAGGGCCGCAGCTCGCTACGCGAGCCCGCAGCGTTAGCAACAACTCGTACGCTCACAACTATATATGTGATAATACACAGCATACATGCAAAGCAACTTCTAAATATGGTCAAAAATGAATTTATGTTACATTATAATTACATTTTTTTCAAAAGATTTCAAATAACTTTTCCTACAAATTACATTTTCTTAGGTTATTCTACATTTCTATTCTGACAAGCAGCATCAAATTCCAATCTACTGGGATCACAATTACTTTATATTAGCTCATGTTTGACATATACAGTAGAATCTGAGCCCATAGACAAAAAAGGAGAGAAGAGCTTGTAAAATTCAAGTCAAGGAAAAGGTCATTGTGACTTGGTCATGCAGAAACTGACTCCCAAGTGGTACTTTTCATTTTATTTTGACAAACTTGTGTTAAGCTTTTAAAAACTTGAGATTGCAGACATTCATGTATGTGTTGTTCACTCTTTGCATAATGATCTTTAACTGAATTGTACATGTATTATACAAGCATATATTTTAACCGACAATTTATTATTTATGGGTTTTAAGTTATTTAAAACAAAAATTACCTTCAAATGGAATTTTTAATAAATAATTCACATTTTTATGGAAGTATGTTATAATTAGGTAATTGTTGCTGACATACATTTTTTAACTTATATTGTATTGAAACAAAAAGAAGAGGGAGAGCGCACACCAAATCCTAGAGCAGATCAATAAGTTTATTACAAAACAGAAATCACATAACAAATGGACACTCACTCACAAAAAGCAGGTATCAGAAAAATGGCAAAAGCTCCGTTGGTGGATGGAAAATAATAATACAAAGACCAAAACAGTTCAAAATAGAGTCCAGTCCTCAAATGAGCATAGTGGATGACCCACAGTCAGATTTCATTAAAAATGAGAGTCCATATATCAATAGGTATTGAACTTCTGCAAGGAAAACACTGGAGGTGCAGAATATATGAATGCTAGTGCTAGCAAAAATGCTGAAAAGAGGTAGTGTACGTGATTACATGTTCATGTGGAAAACAGTACACTGGCTGAACCATTAGACCCCTTAAGAGACGCCTCTATGAACATCTGTATAATGTGGAAAGAGGAGTGCTAACTAATGGCTTCTCTTCACACATTATAGAGAAACATAGAAAGAACACTGAAGGAATTACCATCCAGGCCGTTGACCATATACCCCGAGATAAAAGAAGAGGGAATCGTATTTTAGCCTTGAGACAAAGAGAAACCTTTTGGATTCACAAACTCAATACCCTGGAACCTAATGGTTTAAACAGGGATATTGATTTAGCGGCCTTTTTAGAGAAGTGATTGCCGCGGTTTCTTCTTTTTGTTTCATTTTTACTAATTTTTACATATATTTTTTATTACCATATTGACTTTATTCATTTTTCATATTTTATTCTGTACTAGTTTTGCTATGGGTCCCTGAGTGTCCATTTGTTATGTGATTTCTGTTTTGTAATAAACTTATTGATCTGCTCTAGGATTCGGTGTGCGCTCTCCCTCTTCTCCGTTTTTTGTTTCATTTTCTCCAGCATTACTCTGTGGTGACCAGAGTTTTTGGGAAACAGCTGCCTTACTGACCTAGGAGCCAGACTTTATCCATTTCCTCTACTCCCTTTCAAGAACGCTATACAAGAAGAACCTCAAAGATTCTACTATCAACATATGGACTGTGTCTCTCGTCCTCTCCACCTGGACTTACTTACCGTAAGTATCTTTTATCATTCATTGTGTTTTCTGGGTTTTTCAGGGTCTAGATATGTGTTAGCACATTTCTTATATTTCTTATATTTTTTATATATATCTTTTTTTATATATATATATATTTTTATATATATTTTTTTTTATTTTGATCATCACCTTTTCTAGGTTCTGCCACCTATTTCATTATTTATTTATTCATTTATTTATTTTATCGCATTTTATTGTCTACTGTTTTTTACTTATACCCCTACCAATACTTCATTTTGCATTTGTGTTGGCCTTGGTGCAACCGTTAGGTTTTGTTATCTCCACCGTTTGAGGCGCTGTAGTATCTACTAGTTTCCTTGTATAAGGATTTTTAGGTCTTTTGTTCCTTATATTGTATTGACTTTTAATCAAATAAAAAAAAAAACATTAAATAACCATATAACACAAATATATAAAATAATATGTCAAGTAATACGATTAAATTCATTTAATGAAATTAAATGGCACTATGGCAGTTCAAATTGTCATGAAAACTTATGTTCTGGGCCTCTGCAAGTGCATGTGCAAAGTATGCACACACCGATTTTCCCTTTTTATGTGCGTGTATATCACTCTCATGCTGTGTGAGCAAATCAAAGACATTTCCCCATATCAGCAATTTTTACAACATTGATTCTCATACACACACTGAGAAATTACTTGTTTATTAAATGCATTTCATGGTGTGCCTTAATATTTATAATTTTATGGGAGGAAAGTGAGCGCATTTTACACAAACACATATCATGATCACTTGTATAGCAACAAAAAAAATCTATGTTTATGAGTGTTAAAATGGCCACTGTACAATTAAAGCAAAAATTGTTTGAGTCTGACAAAGAGCATAGGTAATCAGGAAAAAAGTCATACAGTTGGTTTTTAATTAGATATAATTAATTTTGATGCCTCTGCTGGGCCCTGGTGAATACCAGGATATATATATATATATATATATATATATATATATATATATATATATATATATATATATATATATAGATAGATAGATAGATAGATAGATAGAGTGGATATAACAAGTCTACACACCCCTGTTAAAATGTCAGGTTTCTGTGCTGTAAAAAATGAGACAAAGATAAATCATTTCAGAAATGTTTCCACCTTTAATGTGACCTATAAACTGTACAACTCAATTAAAAAACAAACTGAAATCTTTTAGGTAGAGGGAAGAAAAAATCTAAAAATAAAATAATATGGTTGCATAATTATGCACACCCTTAAACTAATACTTTGTTGAAGCACCTTTTGATTTTATTACAGCACTCAGTCTTTTTGGGTTTGAGTCTATCAGCATGGCACATTTTGACTTGGCAAGATTTGCCCAATCTTCTTTGCAAAAACACTCCAAATCTGTCAGATTGCGAGGGCATCTCCTGTGCACAGCCCTCTTCAGATCACCCCACAGATTTTCAATCAGATTTAGGTCTGGGCTCTGGCTGGGCCATTCTAAAACTTTAATCTTCTTCTGGTGAAGCCATTCCTTTGTGTATATGAATGTATGCTTTGTGTCGTTGTCATGCTGAAAGATGAAGTTCCTCTTCATGTTCAGCTTTCTAGCAGAAGCCTGAAGGTTTTGTGCCAATATTGACTGGTATTTGGAACTGTTCATAATTCCCTCTATCTTAACTAAGGCCCCAGTTTGAGCTGAAGAAAAACAGCCCCAAAGCATGATGCTGCCATCACCATGCTTCACTGTGGGTATGGTGTTCTTTATGTGCAGTGTTGTTTTTGTGCCAAACATATCTTTTGGAATAATAGCCAAAAAGTTCAACCTTGGTTTCATCAGACCATAACACCTTTTCCCACATGCTTTTGGGAAATTTCAGAATTTTTTTGCAAAATGTAGTCTGGCTTGGATGTTTTTCTTCGTAAGAAAAGGCTTTCATCTTGCCACTCTACACCATAGCCCAAACATATGAAGAATACGGGAGATTGTTGTCACATGTACCACACAGCCAGTACTTGCCAGATATTCCTGCAGCTTCCTTAATGTTGCTGTAGGCCTCTTGGTAGCCTCCCAGACCAGTTTTCTTCTCGTCTTTTCATCAATTTTGGAGGGAGCTTCAGTTCTTGGTAAAGTCACTGTTGTGCCATATTTTCTCCACTTGATGATGACTGTCTTCACTGGGTTTCATGGTATATCTAATGCCTTGGAAATTCTTTTGTACCCTTCTCCTGACTGATACCTTTTAACAATGAGATCTCTCTGATGCTTTGGAAGCTCTCTGTAGACCATGGCTTTTGCTGTGGGATGCGACTAAGAAAATTTCAGGAAAGACCAACTAGAGCAGCTGAACTGTATTTGGGGTTAATCAGAGGTATTTTAAATGCTGGCGGGTGTATGCTGACTTCTATTTAACACGATTTGGAATGTGATTGCTTAATTCTGAATACAGCTACATCCCCAGTTATAAGAGGGTGTGCAGACTTATGCAACCACATTATTTATTTATTTATTTTATCCCTCCACCTAAAAGATTTCAGTTTGTTTTTCGATTGAGTATTACAGTTTATAGGTCACATTAAAGGTGGAAAAAGTTCTGAAATGATTTATCTTTGTCTCATTTTTTTTACAGCACAGAAACCTGACATTTTAACAGGGGTGTGTAGACGTTTTATATCCACTGTAGATAGATAGATAGATATTTTGTTTGGTTTGAAGATTTAAAGGGGATGTTTTCCACATCTGCAGGATCTCTGGTTGCTAAGGAGGCCAATGCGGGACAGGCAGATTTGACCACAGTGGTTGCACGGGAAGTCTTGCCCTGGTTTGGGTGTTAAAGTAGCATGATTTTTCCGCTGTCTGCTTTTGTCTCTGCATGTGCTCTTGAAAGAGAAGACAACCTTGTGAATGGTACTTCTACATGCCCTGCGGCCTGGAGCTAAGGCTGTTCATCGATGATGGTCAATGTGACAGGCATCAAGGGACTGTTTTAACGAGTCCTTGCTCCTCTTCGTTGATTACCAGTGGCAAGCTCACATATAGAATGATCTTTGGAAGCTGATCACACTCCATTCTAGAGATGTGTCCTGTCCAGCACAACTATGTTTTTCAACAGCATGGCCTCAATGCCAGAGACTCCTGCCTGTTCTAGGACTTCAGTGTTGGTGAGGTAGTCATTCCAGTGGATGTTGAGGATGGTGCGGAGGCAGCGTTGATGAAAGCACTCAAGAAGTCGTAGGTTATTGTGATGGGTAACATACGACTCAGAGCTGTACAGCAGGGTGGTCAACACAACAGCTCAATACACATTGACCTTGGTGCATTTATTCAGATGCTTGGTGTTCCAACCCCTTTCATATAACTTGCTGAATGCACCATTTGCCTTTGCCAGTCTGTTGTTAATTTGCTTGTCAATCTTAGCATCCGATGAGATGATGCCACCCCGGTAGGTGAACTGGTGGACTGTTTTCAGCTCAGACTCACCAATAGTGATGCGAGGAGGACAGTCATTTTCCTGAGGATCTGGGCTGGTAGAGAACTTCTATCTTCTTCAAACTGACTTCTAGACCGAAGAGCTAGGCAGCCTAGGGAAGCAAGATGTTAATCGCTGCAGAGCTGTCGCAATATAAGAAACAAGGGGAGCAATATTGGCAAAAAAAGTAGCTCTCAAACGAGTCTTTCCATTAACTTGATGTGGGAATGACCCCCGTAATTGGAGCAGTCTGACTTTTCTCCCTTCCTCTTGTATAGGATGACGATGATTGCATCACAAAGGTCCAGTGGCAGTTTACCTTGATGCCTTCCCATTCTTTATCTGCTCAATAGCTTTTACAGTCTGTTCAAGAGTAGGAATATCATCCAGTTCTGTTTTCATTTGTTGTTGCTGGATGCAATTTAGTGCTGAGACTGAAATTACGCGGTTGATGCAGAATAGACTCTGAAAGTCTTCAGACCACCAGTTCAGAATTAATGCCTTGTCTGTAAGGAGTGTTTGACCATCTGCACTGAGCAATGGGCTTTGAACCAGGTTGGAAAGGCCATACACCACCTTTAAGGCTTCATAAAAGACTCTGTAGTCACTGATATTTGCGCAACACTGAGTTATTTCCGAGAGGTTGGTCTACTACTGGTTGTGAATTTCTCTAAGCTTTCATTGAAAGTTGCTGCACACAAGACGGAAGGCTGCTTCTATTTTAGGGCAGGATGTTTTTGTCAAACCAGTCTTTGTTCTTCTTTGTGAAAAGCCCTAGGACCATTTTAGAGGTGTTTAGGATGCTGGTTTGAGGTGTTCCCATAGAGCATCTGAAGAGGGATCCGTGAATCATCTGCAATCCTCTAGCCTTGACTGGAAATTTGCCTGAAAGTTAGCCTTCTCTTCAGCTGACTGGAGGTTGCCGATCTGTAACTTTTTCCTTGGGGCTCCTTTCCTCTTTGGCCTAGGATTGAAGTGGAGACGAAGTTTGCAGCGCACCAGGAGGTGATCCATATTTCATTCTGAGCTGGACATCACTCGGGTGAGTAAGACATCTCAGAGGTCTCCCTGGTGCACCAGGATGTAGTATACTGTATAAGATGCCAGTGCTTGGACTGAGGATGCATCCCGGTTATCTTCAGTCTGTCTTTCTGCTGGAAAACAAGGTTTGATGATGGTGAGTTTCGGCTCCCATTGTAGCTTCCAACACCGTGGTTGCCAAGTAACCCTTTTCAAGCTTCTGAATATTTGCCTACTCTGGCATTGAAGTAGACGAGGATGATGACCTTATCTTCTGCAGGGACGTTTTGTACAAGATTGCGCAGGACAGTGTAAAACATTTTCCGTAGGATCCGCTCGAAGAGTTGGAGCATAGACACTGAAAATTGTTGCATGCTGCTTATTTTGAAGTAGGAGACGAATAAAAATGATGTGGTCAAAGTGACCGTTTGGGCGGTTATCAAGTTTGTCGGAGATATGGTTCCTAACCATGAAGCCGACACCAGAGAGGCATTTACCAGTTTCTGGCTTGCCCAACAATTATAGTGTGCGGCCTGCGCATGTTCCTGAAGGCTTCCTTCCTCTGGGAGGTGGACTTCACTGATTGCAGCAATGTTGATAGCCAGCCTGGATAGTTTGTGGGCTACTAGAGCATAGCAACGTTTAGGGCAACCACTGTCTGCTGTGTCAAGCATAGTTCTGATGTTCCAACATGGGAGTTTTAGTCCAAGTACACTTTGTGAGGCAGGTGTGAGCCTTTTCTTTTTTGATGAGTTTTGACCGCATTTGAAGATGCCAGTTTACCATGGCTAGCCAACTGGGTGAAGTGCAGATGAGCTTTCTTTATGCCACCTTTTCTAGGCCCTTCTCCACGTGGAGCAAGCCGTGCTATCCCTAGAGAAGGCTGCTTGGTTGTTCAGGGTGCTACCGAATGATGCTGTCATCTCCTGGATCAGCATCAGATGACTAATATACCTGAACATCCGGCATGCAGAACTGAGACTGCGGCTTCCAGTGACATTTTCCACCTGTCTTTTTTGCCCCTTTCCCATCTCTGCAGGGCTTGAAAATGTTGTTTGTCTATATGTAAACATATCCCTTGGGCCTGCGCAATGGAGTTCTTAGGTAAGATGCATTGTACACCAAAACCCTATGTTAATCAGACTTTATGGATTACTCGCTTCTGCAGCACCACTTAAAGGGAGAGGAAACCACTGAAAGGCAATAGAAAAGCATCAAATATTATCAAATGTGAAGGCGTAACATTGCTATTGGCACACATGTGCAATTTAAAAAAATATTTATTTTTCATGTGTGACTTATCTGACAGGGATACAGGAAATACCTGTTCACAGTGAGTACTTCATATGCAAGTACAAAGCTATACTGTTTTCTTATCATTATACAGTATATCAGATAGGCCACAGTAGAGGAGAGATTTATTATATGATATACTAGCTACCTGCTCGTCAAAAATGAAGGCAAGAAAATTGTAAGGCTGAGAATGCTGTTTGCCACACAACGTAAGTCTCTGACACTCTTAAGCTTTTTGTTATCTACAAAGAAGTTCAACAATCATAATAAATGTTTTTTTTAACATGCAACTTGTAGTTTAACAACTAGTAAAGCATAATTTTTTAACACAATTAACCTTTTTGATTGTAATCTATACAGGAATAATATAACAATGGAAAAAGTTTGTATGAATCCGTATTGTAAACTATTACATGAACCCATTTGTTTAACAATAGTAACATTTTTATTTGTGAGCTATGCATGAGTAATATAACAATAGGTCAACTTTGTATGTATGAGTATTGTAAACCATTACACATTGCTTTGTAATATGCTACTTGTAGTTCAACTACTGGTAAACCACATAGATATTGAGTCCAGAGGAAGGCAAACAGTAAAAAAAAAACATTGCAAATACCTGGATCAATACTCTCTATTTAATCATATATTTAAATGTATCAACAAATGATCATCCTCTTCGTAACATGAACTCTTAATTACATACAATGAAACAACTTTCCACACCTTTTAAAATATAATTTTCACATTACAAACAGTAACTTAATGTACTAACATTTAAACTGGAATTGTAAGAAAATGCAACTTAACTGTTTTGTGGAGCCAATCACGCCAAAAGGCCACTTCCAAGACATTCCGATATGATACTTTGTCTTTTTTTTTATTTTTTACTTGTTTTTGTGTATTCTTGTAGTTATTGAAAATGGCACATAGAGTTTCCTATGTGAAACAGTCATCCTCTAAAAAGATTCCACCAGACATCTAAGTTCGTCCACAGGGTATAAACCACTGTTCTCTATGTTTTTTAGCCATTATATATAGTTTCTTATGTGAAATATTGGTCCTCTAAAAGGAGTGACATCAAAGTTTATCCTCGATCTAAAACTACTGTTCTCTATGTTCGTAGGATTTTTTTTGTGTGAATTTGTCGTTGAGATAAAAGCACTTTTTTTTTGTAATGTAAGTTACAGCACCTCATAGAAGACAATTATTTTTTTTTATTTGGCCATCCTCTAATAACTCCCACTGACTTTTTTTTTTCAATATAAACTTTTATGTCATCTAGATTTTTGCATCTTGAAAACGCAACATAGAGTTGGCCATGTGCAAATACAGGTACCTGTAAAAAAATACCCACAGACTTAAATGTTTGTTCTTGGGGATTTATTTATGGTCATGGCAAATTCCATGATAATCGGAAATTGGACAAAAGGCAAACCACTCTCACTTGGAGCCAAATCAATTCTTGATATAAAAACCACTCATTCACCTTTATGGGTAGCATTCATAATTTCTGCATGTATGAAATGTTCTCTTAAATCCTGCACAATTAATCTGGTTCCATTACAAAGTCCCATTTTTTGGATTCATATTTCTCAGTAGCATGATAATTGTCCCTTTTTTCAATTGCAAAACATGTGGTGGCATTCAAGACGGTGTTAAAAATCTGATAAATTCTATACTGAAGTTAGATTCACTGTCTTTGTCATCAGGCAAAACTGAATCTGCACTGTAATAATTTTTTTTGGGTGAATTGATGAATTTAAAAATGTTGTTATTTATATTCAAGGCATCTATATTTTTTTTGATGTTGATATCACTTTGTTTGCAATGTCTGAGTAATTCTCATTATTGATAGTATTTAGAAAGATTGCCGATATTAGTGATTCTTTGCATTTGTGATGGAATTTCAACTTTATCATCAGGTATTATTATTATTATTATTATCGTTTATTTGTAACGCGCCAACATATTCCGTAGCGCTATACATAAGTTAAGTTACAGGCAATGACAAGTTAAAGATTCATACATTGCAAAGATTGGATGGCCCTGTCTTTGAGCTTGGAATCCAGTGTCCATAGCGCTTTCCCTACAGCACCGCGCAGGATTGAAACTCGCAGACTTACAATCTAAAGGTTAAAGTTTGTATGTGGTACAGTAGGGAGAGAGTAGTGCTGAGCAGTGCTGAGTTTATTCTATGTTTTCCTTCTCCAATTTGAATTAGCCAATCATTGAATTCATTTTGGCCTTCAGGTCTCATATTTAGTTCTAATTTCAGGTGTGTAAATATTTTCCACAGTTTACTTGCCTTTATACATGTTTCGACAACCTCAGTCCTATTTCCATGTGGCACAAAAGATAATGTTTGCCTAAAATCTTCTCCTAACAACATCACCAAATGGCAATTTATTATCCATCACTTCTTTTAATAATCTATTAATACATTACAGGGCATGACAGGATATCATTGTTGCCTCATCTATGATAATTAATTTACTTTTTTTAATTTATGGGCTTGTAAAGAATTCATGCGAATATCCGAAACTGGTGTTTCTAGAACGGGAACTGGCAGTTTAAATCCACTAAGCACAGTTCTGTCACCTTCTAACAAAAGTGCGTCAATTCCAGTTGTTGCAAATGGCAGTGCTATTTGACCCTGTGCTCAAATGTAACTCATCAGTAAATTATACAGAAATGTTTTTCCTGATCCACCAGGGCCATCTAGATAGAAATAACACTCTTTGAGCATGTCATCCTCTATAGCATTTGTGATGCAATGCATTTAAAGTTGTAATTTTTTTCTTGTGTTTTTTGGTTTTCAAGCTCAGTGTCATAGTCTTCAAAGTTTATTTCATCTATAAGTCCTGGATCAGGAAGATTAAAACTTGCACAGTTTAACCCATGTAAAAGAAAGATGTCTTGAAGTTCCATTAATGCTTTTAATAGCGCATTTCATTGTAATGTTTAAAAAAGTCTTTACACATATTTAATTTAAATGTTTCCCACAAAGCTAATGCATCAGGTACATTGCAAAGGATGCAAATGAATGCAAATTGTTCTCTCATTTGCTTTGGCATTTGACATAGTGCTGCTCTTCCAGACACCTCTCCCATTCCGTATCATCTGCTAGAAAGTTTTGATGTCTTGCAATTGGAAAGTATCATAAACGATGTAATTCACTGTGTGTAAATGTTCATAACTTTGTGCACCGGGAACATGTCAAAGAAGTAATCTGAAACGTTCAATGTCTCTTGAACTAACGGTATAAATTCTTGCGATAATTTTATTTGTATCTTTTTTTTGTTGTTGCCATAGGGCATTTACGAATACATAGTGATATGGAATCTCAATGTATAAAAATTGTCTGTTTGTTTTTCAATGTCCGCAGTACAGCCGTTAAATTCATATTTTTGCGTGGTCGTTGTTTTGCCCTTCCCCAACTGCTTGTAACATAAATCCTGCTTGCCTTTTGTGCCTTTGTAATGGTGTATTTTTGAAATCTTAAATGCCTGGCGGTGAGTTGCATGCTGCAGTGTCATTTTCCCTCATTCTCATTTTTTTTAGCCACCATTTTTTTTTCTTGCATAGCCGATTTCTAATGTTTAAAAAATGCCACATATGGCTCGAATTAAGTTGAAACCTCACTTACAGGCTTCCTGGCTCTCCCCCTATGCTGCATGTGAGTTTTTAATTTATTTTAAACACATTTATGTTTTGTGGTTTGTTTTTCCATGTCCGCGATACGGCCGTTAAAATTATATTTCTGCAAGGCCGTTTTTTTATCCCCTTGAGATTCTGAGGTCGGATTTTTTTCTTCCAAAGTTCTGCGTTTCTCAATTGCTTGCAGCCTAAGTCCTGTGTGTCTCAACTGCTCGCCTCACTTTGCGAGGCCTGTAGGAGCGCCTTTGGCGCACATTTCAGCCTTGCTTCGAGAAGCTATCAAGCGTGATGACAAATCGCAGTTTGACAATTATAATATGTGATGCCTCATGATGTATTATCGGTTTGCACTGGAAATGTGGATACATAAACTAGAAATGTTCTGTTAGCAGACAATGGTCAGTATAGCCATGGTCACATAGCCATCATAAGCATGGACATACATAGAGATATGAACGTGAGTAGATATACTACCATGTTACTGCGTACTGGCATCATGTTAGTATAAGAAATCTATAACTGATACATGTATGATGAAAAACAGATCATATCAACTCCATTAAAGGAGACCTTTCCTTCGTATCATACAGACATCCCATACAGACTGAAGAAGCTGACCATTAACAGTATCAGCCTCTGCAGCTATGTCCTGTGGAAATATCCCTCCTCGTGGATATCATAATGACCATGTCAAAGGTAAGCAGCACATGTGCATCTCAAAATATCCTGTTATAATGCTGACTTCACAAAAGTCTTATATCCCCTACAGGGTATGGTTGTGCCAAACTTGTTTATAACTAAGGTTGCCAATATAATGCTTGAAGTAATATATTCCTAAAGTACTTTTAATCAACTTTAAACTTTAAAGAGTAGATGATTTGCAAATCATTTTCCCTTTATTTTAACAATACAAAATCAGAAAATAAATAAAGACAATACATAAACAAAACATATTTTACAGCATACATATCGACCTGATTATATTTTTTACAACCAACGATTGAGAGACAAGAGGCAAAAGAGGATCTGTTTTATAGATATATAAATTGTTGTTAATCAGCTTCGTCCTAAGGGGTAGCTGTTTTTTTAGATCTTATATATGAATCCCAGAGATGCCAATTAAAGGAAAAGCTCATCTTCCCCACAGTACCCAATTGTGCTCCTTTTTGCTTAGACTCTATTTCTTACAATATATTTTTCTATTTCATGTATTGTGGGGAACCGACTATGCTTCCAGTACTTTAAAATAAGCCCTTTGATTACTAATAAAATACGTGAGCTAAGTAAAATTCCCTAACTCAAATTTAGTTCGTAGGGAGGACCAATCCAACAATGAACTATCTTCATATAAATTCTTGATAATGTAAATTTCCTTTTTTTCCCCTCCAAATAATCAATATTTAACTCTATATTTAGACTGGCTAGATACGGCGTTAAAAAAAAAAAAAGCATAAGAGGACAGTCTCATTTTTCTTCTTACTTTAAACCAAAATTTTACTAAAGATTTCCCCCTATGGGAAAATATCTATACCTGATAGATTCATTTAAATGCGATTTGTCAAATTGAATAGGGCTCTATAAAAGCACAGAGCATATTTTATTTTACAGTTTTTAGTTAGTGAACTTCTATCCAAAAGCAAGGTCTTCACAAACTAAAACCTTCTCTGTGCTTATATAGAACCATATTCAATTGGCCAAATCACATTTGAATCAGGCCCATAGTTTGGAAACCAAAGAATCAAATAGATGTCATTATCTGGTAATAAGTCGTTTTCGATTTGCTTCCAAATTGTCAACTTGACATAATCTGTGAATGCTACTTTCCTTTTAAAGGGAGAGTTTAGACAATTTCTGAGAAATTATTTTAATTACCATGGTTTCTTATGTTGAGTTATCTTAAGGAATTATGATTTATATAGCCAACAGTATATGTGCTTACAATTGTAGGTCTATTCCTATTTGCCCTATGCCTTTCTTTTCTCAAATTATTTCCCTTATCTTGTTCTTTACCATTCTCTTTCTTGACTCTTTCATTTTTATCTTTATCTCCCTTAAACTCCACATTGTACATCCTAAAACAGGTCCCACCAATCATACACACATATATACACATATACATCTCAACACTGCAAAAAAGAATTGCAATTGAGTTTGACACCGCTATTACGCCGCTGTTAGAAATGATTGTTGATTGTCAAAAGACAAATAGGAGGGGAGGACAACCATAACAAATAAAGTTTCATGTTTAAAAAATAAATTTCCTTAGGGAGACCTTATTCCATTGCGCAGTTTAGGCATATGTAACTGTTTTTCCCTCTTTGTTTTTTCCTTTTCTTTTATATTATTACTATTGGTACTCTGAATTTCTTACTTCGAGACTCTGAGGGATACCTACATGGCCTTCATATTGAAACCATGTAAGATCAATGAAAGTCTCATTGATCGATATCTATGGTCAACTTTTATTTTAATTCAACTAATTCAAAGATATCCCAAACTTCTCTTTAGTCCCTATCCTCAACTTCTCTACACTTCTTTATTTTCTGTTCTCCAACAAAAAAAGCTGAAATAAATGTATTCCCCTTATTATATATCCATTATATTCTTTTTGTAGTACCTAAGTGCTCTAACATGTGTTTACTCTTACATTCTTATATATTCCTGAATTTATTACTTTTATTCCAAGACCTTCTAATTACCATAATATGGATTTTGGTCTATGTGTTCTGTGAAATACTATATTTACTAGTATATTTTTGTGTATTCTATCATATTTAAATATGTGAGTAGTAGACTATTTTTACATTTTTACTTATGCTTTATCGTATTCTCCTTTTCCAATTTTTTTTTTATAAGCACTGCGTGTATTTAATATTACATTTTTACAGGCTATGTCATTACCCTTTTTTTTCACTTTATAACTCTTAACTTTTACTTGTGTGGTCTTTCTTAGTTTATACCTCCCTTTATCAATTTATTTATCACCTATTGTTTATAATGTATTTGCTAATAGGATATATAGCCTATAGCTAAAAAAAAAACAACCAGAAGAAAGAACGAGGGTGGAGGAATCTTATACAGTATAGAGAGCATAGATTAACATTAGAGCAATGTTCATTTTCAATTCCTGTCATTTCATTAATTGCCATTCAGGGGTTTTATTTAACAGTTCAATAATTTGCTCTGAATTAAGCTTGTTAGCGATATTAAGTTCCCATTTTTGTAAAAGTTCCAGGCCTTCTTGTACTGTCAATACTCTATGCCAACTTGTGTTATTCATAATCAAAAGATGGCTACAGGATCTCCATTTATCTCGAAACTTGCGTAATGCTTGAAAATTCTTTACTCTTTGCCAGCGTGTAGAAAGATATATTCATAAAAATTTTTATTTTATCAAATGGTACATCCATAATTTGCTTCTTATACCTTGCCTTTACTATGGCTTATTTAAATAGGAGAAATTCTTTTTTACTATAACATCACTTGGTTTGGATTTGTCCATGATAGCTGGCAGATGAATTCTATGGAATGCATCCCTTTTACTATCCTTCTTGGGATAATCCGGTAACAGAGACAAAAACAGATCCCCTATTTATTTAAGTCAGGATCCGAGATAGCTTCAGAGATCCCTCTAATTCGGAAGTTATACCTTCTGGACCTATCTTCTAAATTGACAAGTTTGATATGAAGATCTTTAATGTTGTCTTCCATTTAGCTGAGTATGCTAATAAAGATTTATGTTTTGTTGTTAATTTATCCAGTTTCTCCTCTATATCCTCCGTTTTAGAGTTATCGCTTTAGAGTTATCCAAAATTTGATTCTTGAGTTCCATTGTAAGGTTTGTTTGAAATTCAGACAATAGATCTTTCATTTTTTTAACAGTTAAATGATCTTCTTCTAATAAGCTTATTTCATTCAGATTTAACCTTTGAGTTTGATTTGTAGGGCTCTGATCTGACATTTTCTCTATGCTAGAAGTCTCAGAATATGACAAGTCCTGTATCTCCCCTTTACTTTTTTGGGGGGAAAAGTTAGATGATTTTTGGGGTATGTTCTTCTTATCTTTAACTTTTGCTTTAGTAGGCATATTTGGTTTGGCATTTGGCATCTATGTGATGAAACCAATCCGATTTGCCACTGTTTGGGTGCTACTTTACTGAAAAATCTAACTGCCTTTTGCTAGTTGATTTAGGCCGTAGATCTTCTGTATATTTGTGCTATATTCTGTAGCCTCGAATTGCTTTCTCAGTTCCTTCTTTTAAAAGTTTGTTTTTATTCCAAAGAAATAAGGCCTCTCATTTGTGGCTTAATTAGTATATCTTAACATACTTGATTTAAATATAATAGCTTTCTGCTGAAATGTTTATGCCCACAGTCATTTAGTTCACCTTATGTACTGTATATGGAAGGGGGCTTATGCATCTTCTCATGCAAAGAATCTTATAGAATTGAGGCAGTAAGCTTTATGTCTATAGCCAACCTAATGGGGTATTGTGGAACCTTTTGTTTGTACACATATCCAAATCTGATCTCCCCACATTTGATACCGCTCTCTAGATATTATCTACATGGTACATGGAGGAGATTGATATGTTTTTCATCCTCTGGGAGACCCACTTATATGCAAGAAGCAACCTTAATTTCTGGACTTAACTCTTATGTCCACTTCCCCTTCTTAAACTACATATAGTGGCCTACTGTACTATAGTCCACCTCTTCCCTCCCACCTTCTTGTGGGTTTATATAGGCACAGTCCTTGTAGGGAACCATGTTACAACATAGAGGTGTATAAATAAATCTTACTTATCTTTATAGAGTTGTTCTCCTCAGATTAAAAGATCTTCCACATGTCAGAGGTTGCAAATAACTTCAGATGACGCATTGCTAGCTTTGAATGTTAACATGGAGGCTGCTAAGAAGGCTCTAGTGAAATTAGCACAACATTGTAATATACAGATAAAGACAGAACATATTTAAAGACGTGATGCTGCCATGGATTCTCATGTATGTTGGTGCTACCTAAATAATGTGGTGCTTAACTGTTAATCTTTATTGGAATTCCAAACTCACCTGGATTCATAGTTTCAGGTACAACATTCAATATTCTACTTAGTGCTTTAATTATGTGAATGACCTTTCAAGGATCCAATTTGGGCAAAAAGACTTGTTACCCAAAATCCTTAGCTGCCGTGGCAACACCGTTACTAATTTGTAATTATTAAAACAGGTTTCTGGGTAATTTATGACATATAGGTATTTTTTTTTCTGAAAAGCATAGTTTTACTTACTTTTATTACCCAATTTTTACTATTGGGTTACTATATCCAAAGTCTCAAATTATCTGGCTAAATGGAAATATCCATAATGTAAAAAAAAAACAGTTACTTCTTTGAGTACTTCTTTTGAGAAAATCTGGTATAATAAAAATGTAACTTTTAACAAAATTAATTGAAAATAATCCCATTAATAATAAGTCACTGAATTCACAAAAGGGTAATTTCCTTTACAGAATGAATACTGCAGCAAAATCAAATAGGCATGAATTTTTAAAGTGTACTTTCATCGGCTGCAACACAACGTGATTACTTAAGTTTATTTACATTAAATTAAACTACACAATGCAATGTGCTGTTACAAAATGTCAAATAAAAACCAAAGAAAACAATTACAACTGCAGTCAAATTTATACATTTTATTTGCACTGCTGGAACAGCGGTTGGCAGCTTTTTAAAATAGTAATTATAAAAACATTGCAATATTAACCGACAGCTAATTAAAACCTGGCATTTTTGCTTAGTTTAATGGAAGATCATTAACAAGCTTAATGAAATATCATTAGAAATAACTAGAACATACCTGTGTTTTTCATAATAACTCCAAAGGTAATTAGAAAAGTAGTGTAATGGCTTTTATGGTAAATTGAATTATAATTCCTCTCAGCTATGTCATTTTGTGTATTAACAGTGTGATATTAGAAGATTAAGAAGCACTGAGTATATGAACAGCAGTAATAACTACAGAAAACAATCACTTGTAATTTAAGTATTTCAAGGCCTGCTTCAAGCCATTTATACTCCACTTGGAATATCAGTGAAGTTTTACAATAATTAGTATTTTAGTCGTAATAATTTATGTATATCGTTAATGATTAAAGACAAAAGTTCCAAGATTTTACAACAATTTAAAATATTACAAGTGTAATTTACATTATAATAATGTACAAGGATGGAAAAATGCCAGCATGGTAATTATTTTTGACTGGCTGCTGAAGGCATCATAGAAGTATGTGGGCTTTTTTTTTACATAAGCAATTAAGCTGCAGAGTCATTTATTACATTTTCATTCTGTCATAGTTCCTATTGCTATTCCCTAAGATAATCCATTACAATGATTTCTGCCTGAAGCTCCTAAAATCTGGAGCCTTTATTTAGAGTTCTATACACTCTAGTACTGTCTAGCCATTCTCTGCTAACCGACCATTTGATGCATTAGTCAGGTAAAGATTATTTGACTATTAATCAATGTTTTAAGTGGATTAAAATGTGATGTTTTTAATTGCCAACCTGTTTAAAGGCAACTAGAGGATAAAGAAACTTTACAGTTAAAAGATATGTTCAGGCAGAATGTTAATACAAGTCTTATTCATAGAAATTTATTTAATTTCTCATGAATAAAAATACTTAGGTATTTACTTGCACTTATCCATTTCTTTTAGTGTGAGATGTCTTACTGAGTCATTGTTCTGGTCTTTATTTACTCAATGCTGCAAACATTAAACGACAAGACAACAAACCTAACGTTTCAAGTCTAAGTATTGACACCAAGCAGACACCAATTGCTTGAATTATGCATTTTGAGCATAGTTTAAATGCATAATTTAACTTACTTGCTGCAAGTTTTTGAATTAACCCTAATGGGACATACAAGGCTTAGTAGGTTAGTGTGTATAAGGGGGAAAGAATGAGTGCACAGGAAGAGAGAAAAAGGTAAAGGTGGGCATTTTAGACAGGGCTGAAAAATAGAGATATAGGACCTCATTCAATTGCAATTTGGCCAATTGAAAAGGGGGCTAAATAAGCACATAACATATTTTTTTAAAGAAGTTTTTAGTTAGTAAACATCTATTCAAAAGCAAGGTTTTCACTAACAGAAAACTTATTTAAAAAAAATATGTTATGTGCTTATTTAGAGCCCTATTCAATTGGCCAAATCACAATTGAATGAGGGCCATAGAGTGGATGGTTGAGAGAAACAAGTGATAAGAGATGGAGAGAGAGAACACATTTAAGATGTTTGTAAGAGGTCATTAAAGAAGTCATAAACTGACAAAAAAGAAGAGGCTCAAAAGAAAAAAAAGTATTAAAATCACATGGACACACCAACAGGGATTGGCTTCATCTTACAGTGCTTGAAACACTAGCTAAACATTTAACTAGACCATTTCTCTACAGTAAACCTGTCCTGATAAATGCAGCAATGTGATTCTAATTAGCATATCAAAGTGGCTATTCAGTATTTGAGAGTCATAAGAGTGTAGCAGACATAATAAGGAATTGATTAGGAATTATCCACTTATATGGCCAGTACAATGTATATGCTCTTTAAGAATAACCTAAAAAAAACAACTTTATTCTGGGATGAAGGTAAAAGAGAAAACTTTTTTTTGGACAGAAGAGGAAAAGTATACAGACAATTAATATAATTAATACAACTTCTGTTATTATTTATGGCAAACATATTGAGCAGATCAGCAGTGAGTTTTGAGGCGATTTATTCAATAACGTAAATTAGATCTCAGTATCTTAAATGTGCTTCACCCTCTTTTGAAGGTATTTGGGCATTTAAATTCATATATTTTGAGAAGGTTGCCAAAGAAAAAAAAATGCATCACAGCCCTTCCTCATGCCATAATGCTTAGTGAATCTAACTATCTGCATCACAGAGAATACATTTGATAAGAAAATCTTAGAGGCACATTGTGTCTAAGGCACTCATCTCGAGGCCCCGAGGGCCTTCCTTCCCCCGACCCTGCTACAGGCTCTCCCCCCCGACACTCCTCGCCACAGCATACCGCAGTCTTCGGTGCTCATTGCGAGTCTCTCCCCCTGTCTAATTCCTCCCTTGTGTATCATTTCTCCCCTCCTCTCCCTAATTTGAAGCCTGGCAATGCTGTTTGTCACCCAATGCTGGAGCAGTGCTGGGGTGAAGAAAGGCCCTATGGGCCTCGCAATGACGCCTTCGGCACCCATTGCTCATGCGCAAAATTTAAGATTGCAATGCTGAGGTTTTTGCTCATTTGAGCACCTTCAGCACTCATTCCAATCCCCCCCACCCCTGTGTACTTCAACTTTTCTGCTTTGCAATGATACCCTTTGAATTATAATTCCTCTCAGCTATGTCATTTTGTGTATTAACAGTTTGATATTAGAAGATTAAGAAGCACTGAGTATATGAACAGCAGTACTAACTACAGAAAACAATCACTTGTAATTTAAGTATTTCAAGGCCTGCTTCAAGCCATTTATACTCCACTTGGAATATCAGTGAAGTTTTACAATAATTAGTATTTTAGTCGTAATAATTTATGTATATCGTTAATGATTAAAGACAAAAGTTCAAAGATTTTACAACAATTTAAAATATTACAAGTTACCCCCCCCCCCACCCCTGTGTACTTCAACTTTTCTGCTTTGCAATAATAACCTTCGGCGTTCATTGCAAGCCTCTCCCATTCCTCATCGAGAGCACCTTTCCTCCCACTTAATGTACGGGCCGGACCGCTTATTGCAGGGTTCGTTAACCTGCAAGTTTTGTGCTTGGGAATGCCATGTGTCTCTTTCCACCATCTCTCCCCTGTACCTTTACTGTACCTGGCTTTGCTCAGCCTCGTTTTCATCCTGTTTCAGATTTTTTACGTTTTTCGTCCTCCATGTTTTTCCTTGCTTAGCCGATTTTCGATTGCTGAAAAATGGCAAATATGGGTCAAATGCGCTTGCAACTTCACTCCCAGGCTTCCTGGCTCTCCCCTTGTGCTGTGTGTGAGTGTGTTTTAATTTTTTTTTTATTATTTTGCTTGTTTTTAGAGTTTCTGGAGTTACCCGCTCTCTGTAAGTTTGGCAGTTAAATTCCAAAACTGTTCTTCTCGCAATCATCGGCAAGTGCTAGTTTTTTGGTGGCGTCCCGCGTGCCTCAACTGCTCACCTCGATTTACGAGGCTCGCAGTACAATGAGCAATTTTGACGCTCAGTCCTGTGCAGCCTAAGTCCTGTGTTGCAGTCGATAAGCGCCTTCGCCGCTCATTGCGAGACCTGCAATGAGCACATTTACAGCCTAAGTCCTGCGTGCTTCAACGACTCGCTTTGCAAGTGCGTGACCAACATCGCAAACGTTACGAACATCGCAAAGATCCACAATTATATATGTGAATTGGTTCTCATTAATGCTGTAGCCTCCAAGTGCAGGCTACGTCTAATTTCCATGTTTTACTCACGTCATGATGAGGGTCTAATTTACTATTGGCTGTGTCTAAGAAGTAGATTATGGACTTGCTTAAATATCGCCAGGTCATATGATCACGCCCTCTGAAATCTTACTTAAAAAAGGCATGGTTTACATTTGGAGGCTGAAAGACTTAAATTGTGGGCTTGCAGCAATATAATACATCTAAACATTTAGAGAAAAAGACAGCCGCAGGCAAAATTACGTGTTAGAATCACATACGGGCTTCTAAAAGAATAGGGCTCATTGTGAGAGAACTACTACGAATGACTGCATTAAGACAAAGCCGCAAATAACAGCAAACTTTTCCACTGATTTTTGCACTGCGAAATACTACAAGTGACTCCTTTTCAATTTTACACCAAAACCCTATTCAATTGAGACTTTACTGAGCCTGTGCAAAATAGGGCATAAAGAGTAAAAAGAAATAAATATTTACCAGTACTAAACAGCACTTCCAAATGATTTTAAAACAATTTCTGACAGCTGGACATGCTGGTAAAGAGACAGTAGAGCAATAAAAAATAATAAATAAGCACGAAAGTTCATCATAATTTCACACTTAACATTCAAATATACACATACAGTATGTGGAAATAAAACATATTATATTTTTATAATTATGTCTGTTAAATTTTACAATATCCAGGGTAACACACAATGCAGTACTCAAGGGGTTAACACATATCAGGAAATCACGCGGACTAGGAAAAGGTGCTCTAATGCATTGTCTGTATATATATATATATATATATATATATATATATATATAAATCATAAAAATAAAAAATAAAAAATATATATATATATATATACATACATATATATATATATATATATATATATATATATATATATATATAGGACTTTCTACCTGCTGCCCAAGATCCACAAACCAGGCAACCCCTGAAGACCTATTGTTACAGGTATGGACACACTGACTGAACAGTTATCTGGTCTTGTTGAAAACATCCTGAAGCCACTAGTTAAAAACACTGACAGCTATATACAAGACACCACTGACTTTCTTAACAAACTCAGTCAGATTAAAGAACTACCTGCTAACACACTACTCATAATCATGAATTTTGAATCACTTCACAGCAACATCCCGCACAAAGATGGTACTGAGGCATGCCCCAAATTCCTCTCAACACACACTTCGAACCGTAAATATAACCCTGATACCATTCCCAAAATACTAGAATATATCCTGACCCACAATTACTTCACCTTAAATGAACAGGTTTACCTGCAAATAATGGGGACCGCAATGGGGACTAAAATGGCACCACAATATGCCAAACTATTTATGGCTGACCTTGAACAGAGATTCCTGTCCACATATATCCACAAATCGTACAGATACTACCGTTATATAGATGACCTGTTCATCATATGGACAAAGGGAGAAAAAAAGCTGAGAGACTTCCACACTGCCTTTAATACCTTCCACTGATCTATTAAATTTAAAATAGATTACTCTGCAGAGCAGGTGAACTTTCTGGACAAAGTTGGGGGCCAAAGTTGTTTAATGTGAATTAGATTGAATGGTATTTTCAACACTAGAGCCCTACCAGGATTCATCTATACAGATCAGGTGTCTCAGAACAGAGGACTAAGGCTGCAAGCTCAAGTCTGAAACAGGTCCCTCAGCAAAAGCAATACTGTAAGAAACCATTGAATAAATATAAGATTCCAAATTTTAGAAAAGCTTCCAATATGTATAATTATTGTATATACTCGAGTATAAGCCGAGTTTTTCAGCCCTTTTTTTAAGGCTAAAAAGGGCCCCCTCGGCTTATACTCGAGTCACTCTCCCCCCCCCTCCCCATGTCTCTCTAACCCCCCCGTGTCTCTCTAACCCCCCCGTGTCTCTCTACCCCCATGTCTCTCTAACCCCCCGTGTCTCTTTCCCTCCCCCTACTCATCCTTAATTCCCCCTCATTCTAACCACCCCTCATTCTACCCCTCTAAATAACCCCCCCCTCCCTTTCCCCTCACTTATCTGCATCTGAAGCTCCTGCTCCGGCCTCCGCTTCTTACGGGTCCTTACGGCACCCGGTATATGCTAATGCTGTGACATCACATGCGCACCTCTTCAAGACCCAGAAGGAGTGTAGGCCAGAGCAAGAGCTTCAGATGCAGGTAAGTGAGGGGAAAGGGAGGGGGGGTATTTAGAGAAGTAGAATGAGGGGGGGTTAGAATGAGGAGGGGGGTTTAGAATGAGGGGGGGTTGAGGATGAGGAGGGAGGTTGAGGAGGGGGTTGAGGATGGGGGGTTGAGGTTGAGGAGGGAGGTTGAGGATGGGGGTGTTGAGGTTGAGGAGAGAGGTTGAGATGGGGTTTGAGGATGAGGAGGGAGGCTGAGGATGAGGAGGGGGACTGAGAATGAGTAGGGAGGTTGAGGATGAGAAGGGGGGTTGAGGATGGGGGGGTTGAGGAGGGAGGTTGAGGAGGGGGTTGAGGATGAGGAGGGGGGTTGAGGATGAGGAGGGGGGTTGAGGTTGAGGAGGGGGTTGAGGATAGAGGGGTTGAGGATGAGAAGGGGGTTGAGAAAGGAGGTTGAGGAGGGGGGTTAAGGAGGGGGTTGAGGATGAGGAGGATGAAGAGGGGGGTTGAGGTTGAGGAGGGGGTTGAGGATGGGGGGTTGAGGAAGAGGATGGGGGTTGAGGAGGGAGGTTGAGGAGGAGGGGGTTGAGGATGAGGGGGTTGAGGAGGGAGGTTGAGGATGAGGAGGGATGATGAGGAGGGAGGATGAGGAGGGGGTTGAGGAGGAGGGGGTTGATGATGAGGGGGTTAAGGATGAGGAGGGAGCATGAGGAGGGAGGTTGAGGAGGGGGTTGAGGATGAAGAGGGGGGTTGAGGGGGGGGTTGAGGAGGGGGTTGAAGATGAGGAGGGGGTTGAGGAGGAGGTTGAGGAGGGGTTTGAGGAGGAGGGGGTTGATGATGAGGGGGTTAAGGATGAGGAGGGAGGATGAGGAGGGAGGTTGAGGAGGGAGGATGAGGAGGGGGTTTGAGGGGGGAGGTTGAGGAGGGGGTTGAGGATGAGGAGGGGGTTGAGGTTGAGGAGGGGTTTGAGGATGGGGGGATTGAGGATGAGGAGGGGGTTGAGGTTGAGGAGGAGGTTGAGGAGGGGTTTGAGGATGGGGGATTGAGGATGAGGATAGGAGGGTGAGGAGGGAGGTTGAGGAGGGGGTTGAGGATGAGGAGGGTGGTTGAGGTGTAGGAGGGGGTTGAGAAGGGGGTTGAGGATGGGGGGTTGAGGATAAGGATGGGGGTTGAGGAGGGAGTTGAGAATGAGGGGGTTGAGGAGGGAGGTTGAGGATGAGGAGGGATGATGAGGAGGGAGGTTGAGGATGAGGAGTGGAGTTGAGGAGGGAGGTTGAGAATGAGGAAATGGGGAAGAGACACAGGGAAGGGAGAGGGGGAAGAGACACAGGGAAGGGAAAGGGGGGAAGAGACATGGGAGAGAGAGTGGGACACAGAGTGCACAAGAGGGACACAGCGGGCATCACATTTCCCACCCTCGGCTTATACTCGAGTAACTCATTTTACCCAGTATTTTGTGGTAAAATAGGTGCCTCAGCTTATGCTCGTGTCGGCTTATACTCGAGTATATACGGTATATCACATTATTCTATTGTTTTTTTTGTTTTTTTCCTCTTTTATGGTAACCTATGGAAAACACTTGAAGCTGAAAATCCAAGTTCCCCCACTGTGGGGGATATGAACTGGAAAACAGAGTCATCATTTCTGCTCTGTAAAATGTCAATGTTTGCGACATCCTTCAGTATAACTCACATTTGTTAAATTCACAAGAACGCATGTTTCCGAGGCTATACAAATAGCAAAGGCCGAGACTCCATGCAGGTGATCCTAATATGTCTATAATTTTTTTATAATATAAATTGGTGTACCTGTCTGGGCCTGGTGACTTACCAAGTTTGAGGTTCTGGACTGCTTTTCTCACTTCCTCTAAGGTCACTTTGGCATTTAAAGTCTCTAAGTCATTTTCTTCTATTAAGGGGAGATCACAGGAATTAAGAAATCCCCTCATTTTGTGTAGATCTATGTGTTTTGTTACTGTATAAAGAGTATTGTAAAATTTTGTAAAAATCTTCTGGATCTTATTTGGGTTCGTTGTTTTTTCTCCCTTCGAGGTCTTAATTTGAAGTATCCTATTTTGTGTTGTTTTGGTTTGTAGTTTCCTGGCTAGTAACGGGCCAGGTTTATTGGCTTTATTGAATCCGATAGGAATAAATAGTACAACTAAACACACCACTCCTATCTGGTGGCACCTTAGATTGCACGCGCAGTGCCCCAAATTTGAAGTGGGAGGACCAACCAAGCATCTGTTTCCATCTCCCGCTTCCAAAAATCAATGTCATATACACGTCCCCTAATAGTGGACGTAACAGGGATTAAACCGATAGGAATAGTACTGCTTTACAGTACACACCTTATAATAACGCAGACAGAGGCAACGCAGAGAGAGGAGTCTGAAGAAGAGGAGTCAGAGGAGGAATGTGGCTTTGAGGAGGTGGAAGACCAAACACAGCAGGTGTCCCAGGGGGCTTGTTGTCACCTTTCAGGGAAACCTGGGTGGCTGGGTGGAGAAAGAGACCTTCAATGACATCAGTGAGGACAAGGAACGGGACATGGCTAGCTTGGTATCCAACCTTGTGCAAATGGGGAGTTTTGGCTTGTGCAAAGGGACTGTTTGCGGTTGTTTGCGGTGCATTAAACGGGGAGATTGGTCTGTTACTGTGAAGCGGGTGTAACCCTTACACTACCCGATCGATACAACATCATACCTGATGTTTTAAAGCATGTTATTCCAAACAATTTAGGAATGTTAGGTGATTTATGCCCTTTATGGCTTAAAACCAGACTCTGCATCAACTATGTAATTTTCCGTGGGAGTTTTGCCATGGATCCCCCTCGGGCATGCCACAGTCCAGGTGTTAGTCCCCTTGAAACAACTTTCCCATCACTATTGTGGCCAGAAAGAGTCCCTGTGGGTTTTGACATTTGCCTGCCCATTGAAGTCTATAGCGGTTCGCCCGGTTCGCCCGTTCGCGAACATTTGAAGAAATTCGCGTCCGCGATTCGCGAACCGAAAATTTTATGTTCGCGACATCTCTAGCCACCACTAATAAGCACAGTGATGAGACATTTTTAGGTTGCAAGGCCTAGTTCATGTGAGTACTGTAAGTACTGCAGTGTGAAATTAAGTGGCGATGCTGTAGATCAGATGCTGAGGCAGCTGTAGCATTTCTAGAGTTGTAGAGGAGGAACATTTCCTTCTGATCTAATTTTTAATGCCACAGTCAAAAAAGATCAATAAAGGGATCTTACAGTGGCACTTACAAAAATGGGTGGTCTTTAAAGTAAATGTATAAAATATTTTTTTTCTATTTAATTGAATGTATTATTAATTCATTAAATTAATTAACTAAATTAAAATAATTACATCTAGCTGATTATTTTATGCTGCATTAGATTTAATTGATTTATATTCATAAAAATGCTATTCTTTTACACTTATAGGAATCATTTTGGATATTTAACTATAATAATACTATATTACTAATCTCAATTTCGAGTGGCATCATCAACATAACTCATTGAATTCCTATTGACTTACATTGTATGATTCATTTTTTAAAACTATTCATATTTATAAACTATTATATGTTATAATAAATAATGTCAGAATAAAGCAACTCCACTTAAAGAGGCAGTAACAGGAAAGCAATAATCCAGCAATTTAGTGTAATATACATTTCTCTACAAATAAAATAGTAAAGTTGCATAGAATAAAAAATCCTGTTTTCATCAAAATTACATTCTACCAAATAAAATGAAGATGAGAAAAAAAATGGAAACTATGACACATTTTCAATTACTAGCTGTCAAATTAAAATTATGAAAAGCCTTTTCAGCATTTAACCTAACCATACTTTTTATCTCTCTTTGTGTGATAGTACAGTTTCCAGATGTTGACATTTTTGTAATTGATTCTAAACTGAAATTGCATAGTAATAACCTGCATAAACAGCACGGATATTGCAGGCATGTAAGTAGCAATTTGAGAACAAACCCACCTCTGTAATGTGTTTGTTAAAACAATTTATCAATCTTTTACATAGGGCATTTTATATTTATGTGTATTCCTGGTAATTAATTCCAAAATGGGCCTCATAAAACGGTTTATGGGTTTTGCAATTTAGGAAAAAAGACTTGATTAACATTATTGTTGTAAAATCTTGGTACAGATGTGATTTGAAATGCTAATTAAAAGTAGATATGTTTGTTACAGCATAGACAGACTTCTTTTGCAAATACTTTGATGGCAAGCATTTGTGGACATATCTTTTTTGCACGCTATCTTATATATTTTGTTTTTTCTTGGAACAGCTTTTTATAAGAGCATCAGGATGCCAGCCATTTACCCATTAAAGAAAAGTTAACACCCCGTATATGAAGTTCATGTTAAATATAAGGTCCTTTTTCTCTGAGCAGCTCCACAGATTTTTCAATAAAATAACAGTGAAAATTATAAAATGACAAACTGGTTCCAAATATGGCATTTAAAACTATTGGTAATGACGAGTACTTTGTCAATTCAACTTCATTACAAACCTTTAGTGTTACTACATTTAGCTAACATTGAACTTTGCATTATTTAACTTACAGTAAGCTTTTTTGATCCACCTACAAAAGATCCAAGTCTCTTATAAATTAAAGATCATTAAAATAAATTACTGATTACACCCTGGGGTTGAAATCTATTGTCTTCAGAGCAAGTCAACTGCAAAACAAAAGAGTGGGCACACCAAGGACTTTTTAGGCAATGTATAAATTAAATCTGCAAAACAAGGGTAAGGAAACCAAAGAATGGTGCAGAATTACTTTGTATGTACTGTATTATGGAATGATACAATAAAATATTTTTAATGCTGCACCATTGTGTATCTTTGTTTTTCTCTACTCCTGTTTTTCATATTTCCACAATAAAATTATTTTATCTGCATGTGTGATTTAATGAGGATGTCTCTAACAGTTTCATGTCATAATGTCATATTATTTGTTAAACATTTTTTAGGAATCAGTATTGATTCTATGAATGCAGCATGACAATAGTGTCATACTGGTACACACTGTATACATAACTGGAATAAAAATGAGTACGCCTGAAATATTAATCCACAAGTTCCTCTTTTTAATACAACGATAAATTGCATAGATATTTTGGAAAAAAAAGAAAAATGGCCATTCTCACATTCAAGATAAGACTGGATTGAATGTAGAGTTATATAGTTATATAAATACACATATACAGTATATATATATCTATATATATATATATATATATATATATATATATATATATATATGTATATATATATATATATATATATATATATATATACTGTATATACTCGAGTATAAGCCACGTTTTTCACCTTTTTTTTCAGGCTAAAAACGGCCCCCTTGGCTTATACTCGAGTCACGCCCCGTGTCTCTCTAACTCCCCCGTGTCTCTCTAACCCCCCGTGTCTCTCTAAGCCCCCCATGTCTCTCTAACCCCCCTGTGTCTCTTTCCCTCTCCCCTCCTCATCCTCAACCCCCCCTCCTCATTCTAAACTCCCCTCCTCATTCTAAACCCCCCTCCTCACTTTACCCCTCTAAATACCTCCCCCTCTCCCTTTCCCCTCACTTACCTCCATCTGCAGCTTCTGCTCCGGCCTCCGCTCCTTCCGGCGTCTTGACCCGGCCAATGCTAATGACGTAGAGCGCATGTAATGTCACGTCATTAGCATATACCGGGTGCCGACGTCCACTCATACTCTCCCTCCCCTTTCACTCCCATCATCCTCTCCCTCTTCTCCCCCTCCCCTCATCCTCTCCCTCTTCTCCTCCTCCCCTCATCCTCTCCCTCTCCTCTCCCTCCCCTCATCCTCCTTCCTCCCTCCCCTCATCCTCCCTCCTCTCTTTCCCCCTCTCCAATTATACCCCCTCCCCTCACTTACCTGTATTGCGCTGCTCCTGCAGCTGTCCAGCGCGTCTTCTGTGTCGGGACCCGGTATATGCTAATGACGTGGATGAGGGGAGGGGGAGGAGAGGAGAGGGAGAGGATGAGGGGAGGGGGAGAAGAGGAGAAGAGGGAGAGGAAAGGGAGAGGATGAGGGGAGGGAGAGGGGAGGGAGAGGATGAGTGCACGTCGGCACCCGGTATATGCTAATGAGGTGACGTGACATGCACGCCTTGTCATTAGCATTGGCCGGGTCAATGCGCCGGAAGGAGCGGAGGCCGAAGCAGAAGCTGCAGATGGAGGTAAGTGAGGGGAAAGGAATAGAGGGAGGTATTTAGAGGGGTAAAAATAGTAGGGGGGTTTAAAATGAGGAGGGGGCATTGAGGATGAGGAGGGGGGTGGAGGATGAGGGGGGAGGTTGAGGAGGGGGATTGAGGTTGAGGAGGGAGGTTGAGGAGAAGGTTTAGGAGGGGGTTGAGGATAGGGGGTTGAGGATGGGGGTTGAGGTTGAGGAGGGAGGTTGAGGAGGGGGGTTCAGGATGAGGATGGGGGGGTTGAGGATGAGGATGGGGGGGTTGAGGAGGGGGTTGAGGATGAGGAGGGGGGTTAAGGAGGGAGGTTGAGGATGAGGAGGGGGTTGAGGATGATTAGGGGGGTTAAGGTTGAGGAGGGGGGTTGAGGATGAGGAGGGGGGTTGAGGAGTGAGGTTCAGGATGAGGAGGGAGGTTGAGGATGAGGAGGGAGGATGAGGAGGGAGGCTGAGGAGGGGGTTGAGGATGAGGAGGGGGGTTGAGGATGAGGAGGGGGGTTGAGGAGGGAGGTTGAGGATGAGGAGGAAGGATGAGGATGGAGGTTGAGGAGGGGGTTGAGGAGGGAGGTTGAGAATTAGGAGGGGGGTTGAGGAGGGTGATAAGGGAGGGGGGAAGAGACACAGGGAAGGGAGAGGGGGGAGAGACACAGGGTAGGGAGAGGTGTGAAGAGACACAGGGGATTGAGAGGGGAGAAGAGACACAGGGGAGAGAGAGGGGGGACACAAGAAAAGGGCACACAAGAGGGGGACACAGAGGGCACAAGAGGGACACAGGGGGCAGCATATTTCCCACCCTCGGCTTATACTCGAGTCACTCATTTTTCCCAATATTTTGTGGTAAAATAGGGGCCTTGGCTTATACTCGATCGGCTTATACTTGAGTATTTACAGTATTTATACATTATTTACATCTATTTGAAATATCAGTTTTGTTCGATTAAACTAAAAGTATGAAGTCTGATCTTTGAGCTTTAGCCTAATTGTGTTATTACATTATTTATGAGTTATACACCATATTGGATTTTGTTTTTTAACCTTTAATCCAAAGACCATTCTTAGGCAATAAGGAGTCATAATGGTGGAATTTTCACAATCCACACGTCTTCTGTGAAGCGCAAACCAGGAGTGAATTTGGGATTGGGGCAGTACATCTGAAAGGAAGTTTGATTATATCAGACAAATCTGTTTATCTTCCTAATCCTAAATATGTTATGGTGTGTATAACGATGATTAAAAAACCCTCCACTGCAGACCCAGTAAGGAAATAAAAGATCATTCTGCATACACTAACTTCTCATAGACTGCAGTTTCACCCTTATTTGGGGCTCATCAGTGGAGGTTCTGGGAACAGTGAAATGAGCATGGAGTGAGACTCTGAATATACACTGAATATATTATCGTGGGTAGAACAGCAATTGAAAACCCCTCACCAGGTTCTAGCACTGTACCCTAATACAGGGCTATGCTCTTAACACATGTAAGTGTACTCAAACTGATCTTTTATTTCATATCTTCATAATGTGATTAATGTTTTTGATATATTAAAACAATTCTGCCACAGTCAACAGCCAGTTAACTTACACACAATATAAACAGATTCACAGAATCAACTTGATGAACCCTTGTTAACTTTGTGGTCAACTTTTTGGTCAAATGCCCAAATCCTCTGAATATAGGAAATCTCAGACTTATCTACTCCACTGGTGGTTCTTACATGCGTGAAGCATAACTGACTTTGTGAGCTGATTTGGATCTCCATTCAGGCCAGAGGCAAAATCCAGACAGACAAGAGGGAACGTCTGCCTCAACATTACGTTGTACAACGCATTTTTGGAATATTTATTTATTTAAAAAAAAAATGTGTGTGTATGTTTGTGTGTGTGTGTGTGGGGGGGGGGGGGGGCAGGCTAAATAGCCACAGCTTCTTTATTTTTATTTTTTTAAATATAATTTACTTCATTTTTTTTTTTACAAAATCACAGTACAAACGACATTGTTTTGTTAATGGAGAACGACCAACCAGAGGTTGCTACTCTAAGTTTTCAACTACTTAGATGACTTACAACTATCAGAAGGCAATTGAAGAGGAAGATCCTTAACTAAATTGCATCCATTATTAAAATCTATAGTAACTTATCATACTACATGTTAAACATTTCCAAATCAGAAGTCCGATCAATCTCAAAACTGAAGAGAAATTGAGATTAATACAAAAGTTTCCATATAAATGGAATTCAAACAACATAACACATCTGGGAATTAAATGTACACCAAATCTGAATGAGTTGAGTATGATTGCCTTCATACCATGGGCCTCATTCTAATCCTACAGTTCTGGAATAAGTAGCCGCAAGGGGAGGCCGCAAGCTACTTAGCTATTCAATTTGCGGCCTCCGATTGTGTTACGAACGTTAAGCTGCGATCCCTTGCGATTTGCTCAATCGCAGCTTACTTCCAGCAAAGCCTTTGATCTTGCACAGCCGCAGAAAATCGTAGTTATTTAAGCCGATTTGAGAATTTGAGAATATTGTGCTATTAATTCTAAGAGCTAAAATTACTTTCACTTCTAATAAAAGTACAGGATGGCTTTTTTATTTGCTTATAAAGTGCTACGATTTGAAAGTAGGACCTTTGCAGTCCTACGGGCTTGAATGACCTCCAAGGCCATAACTCGTGGTTTAAGCCCGCAAGCCAGTGACTCGTGGATAAAGCCCGCAAACTCAGAGAAATTTAAATGCAAATATAAATTCAAGACAGCATTGTAAAGCACTGTAAATGATGGGGTACACAATGGGTGACCTGAGGATTAAAGGAACAACATTCTCAAGCTGACACATCACCACAATACAATATTTTATTTCCGTCCAAAGTCCGATGGGCTTGATTAACCTCCAAGCCCGTAACTCGTTATTCAAGCCCGTCGGACTTTGAACATAAAAAAACGTGAAATAAAGTATTGTATTGTGGCAATGTGCAAGCATGAGAATGTTGTGCCGTTAGTCCTCATGTCACCTATTTTGTATCCCATAGTTGACAGTGCTTTGACACTTTTCCGAGTTTGCGGGCATGAAACACAAGTTACGGCCTTGCGGCGATGATCCTGTTCAAGCATTGAAGTGCTTACTGCCGATAGCATGGTTTGCGATCAGCTGTAAAGGGGACCTCCTTGCGGTGCAGCTTAATTGAATAGCAGCATAGACGTAGCGCTATGCGGGGCTCTAACCTGGTCGCAAGGAATCACAGACTTGCGGCTGTTGTACGGCCCTGATTAGAATGAGACCCCATGTCTGCAGTTTAGAAAGTTGTTACAATTCCGGCTGAATTCAATTGATTCAAGACCGCTATTACAGGGCTAAAGCCTAAAACCGTAACCCTTCCCGCCGCCGCAAGGTGCTAGCTGCTAAAATACATGGGGTCTGCAGTTACAATCTAATCCTGTAATTACATTGTGCGTCCCAGCCCTGTGAGCCAATAGAAAGCGGCTAATGGATTATGATTGACAGGGAGAAATAATAAATCTGCCTTCCACCTGCCCCAGATTTGATTGTGTTGTAATTTCTCAAGAAGTAGCACACAGGCCCCAGAGTTGGTGGTTGGAGCATTGAGAGAGAGAGAGAGAGAGAGAGAGAGAGTAGGAGTTGATTCAGAGCAGGTCCTAATGATTTTATTGATTTATATTTCTTAAATACCTATTTTACAGTTAATCCTTGAAAACACATATCAACTGATAACACATAATATAACTACATAGAGAGTAAATATCCCACATAGATATACACATAGATAGGTCACCCCCACCCTATACCCCAACAATTAAAAGTTACACATAAAACATAATTTTTTTCCCCTCATAAACATATAGACATATACATTTGTTGCTTTACCCTTATATTCTTTTGGGGATTGATTTGAAGGGTAGAGAGAGAAGGGGAGAGAATGGGAGATGTGGGGAGGAGAAGAGGAGGAGAGGGAGGAGACAGAGATGGCCCTGGGGAGTGGAGGAGAGAGTAGTGGAGGAGTGCAGTTGCCAATTATAATGGCACATCAAGCTCAGGGTCAGAGGGAGAGGGGCCTGATCCTTGGGGCAGTGGTAGTGGGTAGGAGGGATAGGCTTCAGGGTCCACATAGGGAGCGCAGGATCCCCATCCAAAGTCGGGAGGGCAAGAGGCTTGGGGCAGATGCAGGGCCCTTAACTACATGCACAAGAAGATGGTGGTCCTCAATAGACAGTAGGGAGGTATTATTAGGTGCCATAGCAACATAAAGTGTATACTTGCCAATGCAATAAGTTTGCCTGGGAAAATGGGCGAGCTAGAATTATTAGCGGTACAAGAAAAATGGGACTTAATAGGCATTACTGAAACCTGGTGGGATGAATCTCATTACTGCACAGTTAATTTGGATGGTTATAATTTATTTAGGAAAGATAGGGGTAATGGTAGATTTGTCTGTATGTTAGGCCTGGTTTTAAACCTGTAGGCAGAGAAGATATTTATGGTGGAACTAGAGACAACAAACTAACAGAGCTCCTCCTACAAGGAGCCCCACCCAAGATTAATTGTTTTTTTCCCACGGTCTGCTTTATATACTAATTTTTGAAGGACTCTGATTGGCTGAAATTTTTGATTGACATCGATTTCAACCAATGAGAGTCTTTAAAAAATTAGCAAATCAGCAAGCAGGTATGGAAGCCTGTAAGGGAAAAAAAGGTTAGTGTGAACTTGTTTGACCCTGTATGTATTATACATACTACAGGGTTTTTTATGTGATATACATGTTACAGGATAATATCCTGTAACATGTATAGCCAAAAAATAGCACTGTAATATGTATAAAAAATTATGTGTAATAGAAATACATGAACAATATAATAAAATAAGTTATAAAGTACATCAATTAATCAAATAATAAATATCAATTAATATATATTGTTTTATGTATATGTTTATGTATATTTATGTGTATTTTTTATGTGTGTGTGATATATATATATATATATATATATATATATATATATATATATACATATATTTATATATATTTATATATATATATATATATATATTTATATATATATATATATATATATTTATTTATATATATTTATATATATTGATATATATATATTGATATATATATATATATAAATATATATACATATATATATATATTTGATTGATTGATTGATAGATATATTGATTGATATATATATATATATTTATATATTGATTGATTTATATATTGATTATTGTTTGATATATATATATATATATATATTGAGTTATATATATATATATATATATATATATATATTTATATATTGATTGATTTATATATTGATTATTTATTTATATATATATATATATATTTATTTATTGAGATATATTGATATCAATTGATATATATATATAAGTAAATAATAACTCACTTTGGATTTGCGAATACTTAGTTTATTTATAATTGATAAAAAGAAAGAACGTCGCTAGTTATTTAAAATTGAATGAGGGGATACTGGTGAAAGTGGCTGACTAGTATTGTGGTGGTAGTTGGGACTGCAAAGCGATTAATAAACTGTGATAAATACGTGAGGTGAGCTTTGCTTAATATATTAAGTTAGAATATTGTAGTGTGTGAAATATGACTACCTAGAAAAAAAAGTGTCTGAAACTAGTGTAAGGTAAATGGGTCTTATTGATGCAGGATTGGAAGATCCTGTAAATAGATGGTTAGGCTAGTGTAGTGAAGAATAAGCTAGGAAAAAATACAAAAAAAGGGGGTTGGGGTATTGGTGGGATAAATAGATAAATAAGGCGCCAAATGGCGCAAGTGGATAAGAAGCAAAATTTAAATACTCCAATTTAATAGAGTCCATACAAAAAACATGTGTTGGGAAAAAATACTATGATGCGTATTTGAGGCTGAAATTGCCTCTTGCTGGTCAGCCAGGAGTATTAACAATATTTATTGATAATATTTATTCAGTATGTCTAAGTGGAGGTCCGTGCAGCTGACTCGGTCAATATGCACTGTTATCCACTGTTTACTGAATACTATATATAGTTGCCCTCATATACTTTAAAAATCACCAGGCAGCTATATTTTGTGGGATATAAAGGTTATTTAGTAATGCCTATCAGCAAGCTGCTTGTGGTGGATTGGGTTTAAATTAAAATAAATTGGAAAAGAGAAGAGATATGGTTGGGGACTAATAAATTCTGCTGTGGAGGTTGGGGCTTATCTTGCATGGAAGTATATTGCTATAATGAAGTTCTAAAAGTTAAAGGATGTTTATTATAATATATTACTTGAAATCTCTTGTGCTCTTTGGATTCTCTAAGAGACTTCTAAAAGTGCTCTTGGGATCCCTACAGATTCTAGGGTCTTTGGGATAGTATTGTTTGGGGTATATGATCTAATATAGTATATCCGATGTTTAAAGCAGGTGCTGCTTGAGGCAGGTGCTGCAGGTCACTGAATTCAGGTGCTTGCTGTGTGCAGAGCGATCCTATAAATGCTTTAAATGGGTCCTATAAGTGCCATAAACCCGTATATCAAGTATAAAATATAAAGAGTGCATAACATGGTATAGTTGCAGTGCGTGGTAAGAGCTGTGATACATCCAGTTTGGGAACCTATTCAAATATTTCGCAATAATTTGCAATACATCCAGTTTAGTCCAGTATGAAAAGCCAATTCCTTAGGGTGCTGTGCAAGTAGGTTAGGAAGTTACTTCTTTGTAGGGCATTTCCTAAAGTCTTAAGTAAGACGAGTGATTGATTCAGTTGTGTATTAGTGCAGAGCAGTTTAAATAATTCGGCTCTAAATGAGCACAGTTCAGTTCTGAGAGATACAATCAGCTTAGGTAGAGATCACCCCCTCTCACAGATAATTTAGCGGGTTCTTTTCACATTGCCAGTGTAGAGGGCAGATACACATGCCATTGAAATAGGTTAGAAAAGATAAGGAGAATACGATACCAATGTTCTTCCTTGTTCCTTCTTCCTTTAATCCATAAAGTGCACTGTGCTTGACAGAATAAATCCCCAAAGATATTCTACTTCTATGTAGATGCCTTTTTTGCCTGACCGGTTTCTTCGCTCTTGCGACTTTCTCAAAGGCTGGTTTGTTCTGAATTCAGTCTGTGGCGTTCTACGTTTAAAAAGCGCGCGTTCCTTGCTTCCGCGTACGTCACTCAGTCCTGCGCTTAACCCTTATTGGTTAATATGCACATGTGATGTGTGCGTCACGGTTATTCCTTCTTTAATTTAATTTTAAAGCCAAATGCTACGATTGGCTGGAGTGGGCTCGCGTCCCAATGCTGTGTTTGGGCTTTTCTTATTCATCGATGAAATGCATGTGGTTTTGTTTTCAACCGAGATGGCTGAAGCATCCATTTATTAGTTTAAGTCAGGGCAGTCTTTTCGTTTCTTAAAACCGGATTCTTTTTACAGTGTTTGAATTATTTTGTATGTTAATGTAGGAACAGCTTGGAAGCAGTTTTTACTGTATGAGGCTGAACTAAGCCGTCATTTATGACAAATAGAAGGGATTAATTACTTATTGGTTTGTTATCCCATCTTAAAGACCCATATATCATTTGGTTTGTTACAATTGTATGTGTAGTACAAAGTTTTGTTTCATACAATAGAGTAAGGCTTTAATGTTAGATTATTGCCACTTATATTGCATATATAGAGTCAATCAGAGAGATATAGATGGCTTACTTCTATATCATATATAGGGGGTGAAGGAAAATCCTTCATTTAGGCCTAAAGGCGCCTGACTTTTTAGTTGATAGATCCATTTGCTCTCTAATTGGAGCAATTTTTTACTTCTGTCCCCTCCTCTAGGTCCTGGAGTGATTGTATCCAGGACATGAAATTCAAGAATTTCTACTCTATTTTGATGATATAATTTGATGTGTCTCGCTACGGGCGTGTCCAGAGAGTTCTTAACTGAGGATACGTGTTCAAGTATCCTTCGACGTAGCTGGCGGTCAGTTTTTCCTACATATAAAAGTTTGCATGGGCAAACTATAATGTAAACCACAAATGTGGATAAGCAGTTGAAAAAAATTTTTAATACATATTTTCTTCCATCATTTGGGTTTTGGAATATTTTTTCCGGTTTAATGAAACGACAGGCTTTACAGCGTCCGCATCTAAAGAGACCTTTAGTTTCACTGGTGTTTGTTAGTGGTTTGTTAGACCACTTAAAGTGACTATGAGTCAGTTTGCCTCCCAGATTCTGGCTTCTTCTATAGGTAGCTGATGCTGTTGGGGTAATGATTGCTTTTAAGGTAGGGTCCTCAGTAAGCAGATGCCAATATCTATCCATAATTTTTATAGTATCTTTACTGTTGGTGCCAAAGGTTAGAATACAGCGTATCTGGTCGTCAATTTGGTCGTCAGTTTGGTTGTAAAGAAGTTGGGATCTGTCTTTTTGTAGGGCATTCTTATAAGCATACTTGAGGATCCGATTAGGATATCCCCTTTCTTTGAACCTTAGTCTTAGGTCGTCAGCTTGTGTTTTAAAGGTTTCTATAGTATCACAGTTTCTGCGGATTCTGATATACTGACCAACTGGTATGCCTCTTTTTAATGGTTCTGGATGATGGCTTGGCCAGCAAAGTAGTGAATTGGATGCTGTGTCCTTTCTAAAAACTTTAGAATGGATATTACCTTCGTTATCTTTTTCTATTTGTAAGTCCAGAAATTCCAGACTATTACTTTTGATATTAAAGGTAAATTTTAGCCCTAAATCGTTGACATTCAAGATTTTCACAAAACTGGTAAAGTCTTGCTCTGAGCCTTCCCACAGTATTAGGATGTCGTCTATGTATCTATGCCAAGACAGAATGTATTTAGTATATTCTGACATTTTTTCCGAGAAGACAACGGTTTGCTCCCAAAGGCCAAGGAAGAGATTGGCATAATTTGGAGCACAAGCTGTGCCCATTGCAGTTCCTCTTATCTGCCTATACCATTTCATGTCGAAGAGGAAGTAGTTCCTGCTTAAGACGAATTTTAGTAAAGAAATTATTAATTTGTTCCATTCTTTCTGTTCTCCACTTTTTGCTGTTAAGAAGTGCTCTACAGCTTTAATTCCCAAGTCATGCGGTATTCTGCTGTAGAGTTGTTCCACATCGATACTTGCCAGGTATGTTTGTGGTGGAACAGTTAGCTCGTCTATGTGTTTCAACACATCAGTTGTGTCTTTTGTGTAAGATGGTAAACAGGTCACTAGATCTTTAAGATTATCGTCGATCAGTTTACTTATATTTTCAGTGAGATTATTATTTCCTGAGATAATGGGTCTTCCCGGTATAGGAGTTGTTTTCTTATGAATTTTAGGAAGGGCATAAAATGTTGCCACAGTTGGATTTTTTGGAAGTAGAAATTCAAAATTTCTAGTCGATATTAATTTCTCATCTCTTGCCTTTGTAAGGATAGATCTTAATTCATGATGGTATTCTAGTCGTGGATTCTTTTTGAGTATTTCATATGTCGTTCTGTCTTGTAATATAGTGACACACATTTTGTGGTACATTTCTTTGGCCATCAATACTATATTTCCACCTTTGTCTGCGGTTTTGATTTCAATTTCTGCCTTTTCTAGTTCTTGGAGTGCTTTCGATTCCAGCTCGGTTAGATTTAGAGCATTATCATTTTCATGGTTGAATTTATTTTTGCTCCTCTTTATTTTCAATTCTTCTTCTTGTTTTTCTAGGTCCCTTGTAACCATTTTAAGGAAAGCTTCCAGATTTGTATAGTTTTTAATTTCGGGTGTGTAGCGACTTTTTTTCTGGTATTTTTTCAATTTAGAGTCTGATTGTTCAGGTAGCTCCTCGCTTTCTCGAAGAAGTTCAGTTAGACTTTTTAGCGCTATATGATCTTCTTTAGTTAGTCCTAAGCTTTCCATTTTCCTTTTTTCTTTCTCTGCATAGACCTTTTTGAGGGCTAGTTTTCTAATAAATAGATTCAAATCTTTAATGTTGTTGAATAGATTAGTTCTACTAGATGGCACAAAGGTGAGACCTTTTTCCAGAACTGTTTTGTGTATTTCTGTTAGTTCAAAATTGGATAAATTTATCACAAGTTCTTTGTCTTTCTTGTATTTATTTAAATTTAGATTTTGATCTTTCTCAGTATCTTTATTTCTTGTGCGCACGGTAGGTTGTTGGTTGGAAGCCACTGACTCTTTTTGAGTTCTATTTGTTTCTCCTTTACTTTTTTTCTTTTTCTCTATTTTCATTTCTTCCCCATTTTCTTTTCCATTTTTTTGATGATTTATTGGGTGATCTTTTTTTAGTTGATTGTTTTTTGGTATGGTTGTGAATATGTGGCTACGGAGATTGGGGGCATTGTTAATTATTTCACTTGTTTTGGTCTTCCCCTCTTTGTTCCTTTTGTTTTTTGGGGTTTTCGGCCTCGCCCCTTGCCTAAAAAACCATCCATGTATGTTTGGTTTAGATTGGCTCTGGTTACATACTCCGTTGTTGTTAACTGTTGTCCTTGATGCACGTTTTGTTCATCATAATCTGAGCACTCAGAGGAACTAATGTCCGTTGTGTCAGGTTTTTTAGTAACGGTCATTGCTCTATAGGCTCTCTTTTCTTGGAAATCCATTTTGTCTCTGTGAAGTTTTCTTTGCTTTCTCTGGGATAAGTCTTTCTTAAATTTTTCTATATTCTCATTTAGTTTTTTATTGAAGTTGTCAAATTCTGGCAGGTCTTTATGTTTACTAAATGCTTGGTTACAGAATTCCACTGTTTTATTTAAAGACTCTTGATTTTGTTTTTCAGTTGTTAATATCAAATTCATTAGGTCAATTGAGCATTTTGTGCATATTTCAATCCATTTCTGTAGAAAGGCCGGGTCTTGTAAGTGTCCTGCCGGTATTAATTGCACTCTTAGTCCTCTGGGGACTAATAGGTTCTTTATATAGCTCTGTAGACTTGTTATTTCCCATATTGACCTGATATGCTTTTTAACAGCTTGTAGGAGATGTTTGAAAGATATAAGTAAATCATTATTTTCTAGGTTTGGCATTATATTCCCTTCCTGAGCAAATAATGCTTCAGCTTCTCTTTGAAGCGCCAAGAGATTCCAATTATCATTTGGAGCCGATGCCATTATGATATGGGGAAAATTGCTGATGATAATAAATAGAGACAAATAGAAGTCAACTAGGTTTGATAAAGAAGGAATAGGTATAAGTACCAAAGTATGTTGTCCCTAAGGACTATTTGTGGATTAAACCACTAATTTTTAAATAATAGAGAGGATGGCTTTAATTCCCGGGTCCCACAGTTTGTGGGATTATCGGTATAAGCCTCCTAATGTTGGTGCTTAACACCTATATAAACAAGTAAATAATAACTCACTTTGGATTTGCGAATACTTAGTTTATTTATAATTGATAAAAAGAAAGAACGTCGCTAGTTATTTAAAATTGAATGAGGGGATACTGGTGAAAGTGGCTGACTAGTATTGTGGTGGTAGTTGGGACTGCAAAGCGATTAATAAACTGTGATAAATACGTGAGGTGAGCTTTGCTTAATATATTAAGTTAGAATATTGTAGTGTGTGAAATATGACTACCTAGAAAAAAAAGTGTCTGAAACTAGTGTAAGGTAAATGGGTCTTATTGATGCAGGATTGGAAGATCCTGTAAATAGATGGTTAGGCTAGTGTAGTGAAGAATAAGCTAGGAAAAAATACTAAAAAAGGGGGTTGGGGTATTGGTGGGATAAATAGATAAATAAGGCGCCAAATGGCGCAAGTGGATAAGAAGCGAAATTTAAATACTCCAATTTAATAGAGTCCATACAAAAAACATGTGTTGGGAAAAAATACTATGATGCGTATTTGAGGCTGAAATTGCCTCTTGCTGGTCAGCCAGGAGTATTAACAATATTTATTGATAATATTTATTCAGTATGTCTAAGTGGAGGTCCGTGCAGCTGACTCGGTCAATATGCACTGTTATCCACTGTTTACTGAATACTATATATAGTTGCCCTCATATACTTTAAAAATCACCAGGCAGCTATATTTTGTGGGATATAAAGGTTATTTAGTAATGCCTATCAGCAAGCTGCTTGTGGTGGATTGGGTTTAAATTAAAATAAATTGGAAAAGAGAAGAGATATGGTTGGGGACTAATAAATTCTGCTGTGGAGGTTGGGGCTTATCTTGCATGGAAGTATATTGCTATAATGAAGTTCTAAAAGTTAAAGGATGTTTATTATAATATACTAGCCACTTGCCCGTCAAAAATGACGGCAATAAAATTTGAAGCCTGGCAATGGTGTTTGCCACAAATTGCAAGCCTCTCCCCCTCGACTTAACTGGCCTTGCGATGAGCGCCTTTGGCGCTCATTGCGAGCCTCTCCCCCTCTACCTTTTCCCCCCTCTACTTGACGGTAGGCGCTCAATGAGAGCCACTCCCCCCTTTACTTTACTAAGCACCTTTGAAGCTCATCATGGGCCTCGCAATGAGCGCCAAAGGCGCTCATTGCGAGCCTCTCCCCCATGTGTCTCTTCCCCCCTCTCCACCCCTGTATCTCTTCCCCCCTCCCATGTGTCCCCTTTCCCCTCTCTCCCTCCCGTGTCTCTTCAACCCCTCTCCCCCTCCCTTGTGTCTCTTCCCTCCCTCCCTCCCGTTTCGTTTCCCTTCTCTTCCTCCCTGTGTCTCTTCCCCCATTTCCCTTTCCTGTGTCTCTTCCACCCCTCTCCCTACCCTGTCTCTTCCACTCCTCTCCCTTGTCTCTTCTACCCCGCTTTCCCTCCCCTGTCACTTCCACTCCACTTTTCTCATTTCTCTGTCCCTCCTTCATGTCAATCTCTCTATCTGTCCCTCCTTCATGTCAATCTCTCTCTCTGTCCCTACTTCATGTCAATCTCTCTCTCTGTCCCTACTTCATGTTAATCTCTCTCTCTGTCCCTACTTCATGTTAATCTTTCTCTCTGTCCCTCCTTCCTGTCTCTCTCTCTATCCCTCCCTCCTGTCAATCTTTCTCTCTATCCCTCCCTCCTGTCAATCTTTCTCTCAATCCCTCCCTCCTGTCAATCTTTCTCTCTATCCCTCCCTCCTGTCAGTCTCTCTCTATCCCTCCCTCCTGTCAGTCTCTCTCTGTCACTCCTTCCTGTCAGTCTCTCTCTGTCACTCCTTCCTGTCAGTCTCTCTCTGTCACTCCTTCCTGTCTGTCTCTCTCTCTCATGTCTCTCTCTCTGTGTGTCTGTGTCCCTCCTGTCTCTCTCTGTGTCCATCCTGTCTCTCTCTGTGTCCCTCCTGCCTCTCTCTGTGTCCCTCCTGCCTCTCTCTCTGTCCCTCCTGTCTCTCTATCTCTGTCTGTCTCTGTCCCTCTTGTCTCTCTCTCATGTCTCTTCTCTCTGCCTGTGTCTCTCCTGTCTCTCTCTCTATGTGTCTCTCCTGTCTCTCTCTCTATGTGTCCCTCCTGTCTCTCTCTCTGTGTGTCCCTCCTGTCTCTCTCTCTGTGTGTCCCTCCTGTCTCTCTCTCTGTGTACCTCCTGTCTCTCTCTCTCTCTGTACCTCCTGTCTCTCTCTGTCTGTGTCTCTCCATCCGTGTCCCTCTAGTCTCTCTCTGTCCCTCTAGTCTCTCTCTGTCCCTCTAGTCTCTCTCTGTCCCTCTAGTCTCTCTCTGTCCCTCTAGTCTCTCTCTGTCCCTCTAGTCTCTCTCTGTCCCTCTAGTCTCTCTCTGTCCCTCCTGTCTCTCTCTGTACTTCCTGTCTCTCTATCTGTGTCCCTCCTGTCTCTCTCTCTGTCTGTGTCCCTCCTGTCTCTCTCTGTCCCTCCTGTCTCTCTGTGTCCCTCCTGTCTCTCTGTGTCCCTCCTGTCTCTCTTGTGTTTCCCTCCTGTCTCTCTCTATCTGTGCCCCTCCTGTCTCTCTATCTGTGCCCCTCCTGTCTCTCTATCTGTGCCCCTCCTGTCTCTCTATCTGTGCCCCTCCTGTCTCTCTATCTGTGTCCCTCTTGTCTCTCTATCTGTGCCCCTCCTGTCTCTCTATCCGTGTCCCTCCTGTCTCTCTATCCATGCCCCTCCTGTCTCTCTATCCGTGTCCCTCCTGTCTCTCTATCCGTGTCCCTCCTGTCTCTCTATCTGTGCCCCTCCTGTCTCTCTATCCGTGCCCCTCCTGTCTCTCTATCCGTGTCCCTCCTGTCTCTCTATCCGTGTCCCTCCTGTCTCTCTATCTGTGTCCCTCTTGTCTCTCTCTGTCCCTCCTGTCTCTCTCTGTCTGTGTCTCTCCTGTCTCTCTCTGTCTGTGTCTCTCCTGTCTCTCTCTGTCTGTGTCCCTCCTGTCTCTCTCTGTCCCTCTAGTCTCTCTCTGTCCCTCCTGTCTCTCTCTGTACTTCCTGTCTCTCTATCTGTGTCCCTCCTGTCTCTCTCTCTGTCTGTGTCCCTCCTGTCTCTCTCTGTCCCTCCTGTCTCTCTGTGTCCCTCCTGTCTCTCTGTGTCCCTCCTGTCTCTCTATCTGTGCCCCTCCTGTCTCTCTATCCGTGTCCCTCCTGTCTCTCTATCCGTGTCCCTCCTGTCTCTCTATCTGTGCCCCTCCTGTCTCTCTATCCGTGCCCCTCCTGTCTCTCTATCCGTGTCCCTCCTGTCTCTCTATCCGTGTCCCTCCTGTCTCTCTATCTGTGTCCCTCTTGTCTCTCTCTGTCCCTCCTGTCTCTCTCTGTCACTCCTTCCTGTCAGTCTCTCTCTGTCACTCCTTCCTGTCAGTCTCTCTCTGTCACTCCTTCCTGTCTGTCTCTCTCTCTCATGTCTCTCTCTCTGTGTGTCTGTGTCCCTCCTGTCTCTCTCTGTGTCCCTCCTGTCTCTCTCTGTGTCCATCCTGTCTCTCTCTGTGTCCCTCCTGCCTCTCTCTGTGTCCCTCCTGCCTCTCTCTGTGTCCCTCTCTCTCTGTCCCTCCTGTCTCTCTATCTCTGTCTGTCTCTGTCCCTCTTGTCTCTCTCTCATGTCTCTTCTCTCTGCCTGTGTCTCTCCTGTCTCTCTCTCTATGTGTCTCTCCTGTCTCTCTCTCTATGTGTCCCTCCTGTCTCTCTCTCTGTGTGTCCCTCCTGTCTCTCTCTCTGTGTGTCCCTCCTGTCTCTCTCTCTGTGTACCTCCTGTCTCTCTCTCTCTCTGTACCTCCTGTCTCTCTCTGTCTGTGTCTCTCCATCCGTGTCCCTCTAGTCTCTCTCTGTCCCTCTAGTCTCTCTCTGTCCCTCTAGTCTCTCTCTGTCCCTCTAGTCTCTCTCTGTCCCTCTAGTCTCTCTCTGTCCCTCTAGTCTCTCTCTGTCCCTCCTGTCTCTCTCTGTACTTCCTGTCTCTCTATCTGTGTCCCTCCTGTCTCTCTCTCTGTCTGTGTCCCTCCTGTCTCTCTCTGTCCCTCCTGTCTCTCTGTGTCCCTCCTGTCTCTCTGTGTCCCTCCTGTCTCTCTTGTGTTTCCCTCCTGTCTCTCTCTATCTGTGCCCCTCCTGTCTCTCTATCTGTGCCCCTCCTGTCTCTCTATCTGTGCCCCTCCTGTCTCTCTATCTGTGCCCCTCCTGTCTCTCTATCTGTGCCCCTCCTGTCTCTCTATCTGTGTCCCTCTTGTCTCTCTATCTGTGCCCCTCCTGTCTCTCTATCCGTGTCCCTCCTGTCTCTCTATCCGTGCCCCTCCTGTCTCTCTATCCGTGTCCCTCCTGTCTCTCTATCCGTGTCCCTCCTGTCTCTCTATCTGTGCCCCTCCTGTCTCTCTATCCGTGCCCCTCCTGTCTCTCTATCCGTGTCCCTCCTGTGTCTCTATCCGTGTCCCTCCTGTCTCTCTATCTGTGTCCCTCTTGTCTCTCTCTGTCCCTCCTGTCTCTCTCTGTCTGTGTCTCTCCTGTCTCTCTCTGTCTGTGTCTCTCCTGTCTCTCTCTGTCTGTGTCCCTCCTGTCTCTCTCTGTCCCTCTAGTCTCTCTCTGTCCCTCCTGTCTCTCTCTGTACTTCCTGTCTCTCTATCTGTGTCCCTCCTGTCTCTCTCTCTGTCTGTGTCCCTCCTGTCTCTCTCTGTCCCTCCTGTCTCTCTGTGTCCCTCCTGTCTCTCTGTGTCCCTCCTGTCTCTCTATCTGTGCCCCTCCTGTCTCTCTATCTGTGTCCCTCCTGTCTCTCTATCTGTGTCCCTCTTGTCTCTCTATCTGTGCCCCTCCTGTCTCTCTATCCGTGTCCCTCCTGTCTCTCTATCTGTGCCCCTCCTGTCTCTCTATCCGTGTCCCTCCTGTCTCTCTATCCGTGTCCCTCCTGTCTCTCTATCTGTGCCCCTCCTGTCTCTCTATCCGTGCCCCTCCTGTCTCTCTATCCGTGTCCCTCCTGTCTCTCTATCCGTGTCCCTCCTGTCTCTCTATCTGTGTCTCTCTCTGTCCCTCCTGTCTCTCTCTGTCTGTGTCTCTCCTGTCTCTCTCTGTCTGTGTCTCTCCTGTCTCTCTATCTGTGTCCCTCCTGTCTCTCTCTCTGTCTGTGTCCCTCCTGTCCCTCCTGTCTCTCTGTGTCCCTCCTGTCTCTCTATCTGTGCCCCTCCTGTCTCTCTATCCGTGTCCCTCCTGTCTCTCTATCCGTGTCCCTCCTGTCTCTCTATCTGTGTCCCTCCTGACTCTCTCTCTGTCCCTCCTGTCTCTCTCTGTCTGTGTCTCTCCTGTCTCTCTCTGTCTGTGTCTCTCCTGTCTCTCTCTGTCTGTGTCCCTCCTCTCTCTCTCTCTGTGTCCCTCCTGTCTCTCTCTGTGTCCCTACTGTCTCCCTCTCTCTGTGTCCCTACTGTCTCCCTCTCTCTGTGTCCCTACTGTCTCCCTCTCTCTGTGTCCCTTCTGTCTCTCTCTGTCTGTGTCCCTTCTGTCTCTCTCTGTCTGTGTCCCTCCTGACTCTCTCTGTGTTATTCCTGTCACTCTCTCTTTGTCTGTGTCCCTCCTTTCTCTCTCTATCTGTGTCCCTCCTGACTCTCTCTGTGTCCCTCCTGTCACTCTCTCTCTGTCTGTGTCCCTCCTGTCTCTCTCTATCTGTGTCCCTCCTGTCTCTCTCTGTGTTACTCCTGTCACTCTCTCTCTCTCTGTGTCTGTGTCCCTTCTGACTCTTCCTGTCTGTGTCCCTTCTGACTCTTCCTGTCTGTGTCCCTCCTGTCTCTCTTTCCCTCCAGGCTGTCTCTCTCACCTCAGTCCCCAGCATGTCTGCCGGTCCCTCCCCAGGGAGGTGTTGAGAGCAGCAGGGGGAGGTGTTGAGAGCAGCAGGGGGAGGTGTTGAGAGCAGCAGGGGGAGGTGTTGAGAGCAGCAGGGGGAGGAGTTGAGAGCAGCAGGGGGAGGAGTTGAGAGCAGCCGGGGGAGGAGTTGAGAGCGGCGGGGGAGGAGTTGAGAGTGGCGGGGGAGGAGTTGAGAGTGGCGGGGGAGGGGTTGAGAGTGGCGGGGGAGGGGTTGATAGTGGCGGGGGAGGGGTTGAGAGTGGCGGGGGAGGGGTTAAGAGTGGCGGGGGAGGGGTTAAGAGCGGCGAGCGGGCAGGAGGAGTTGTGAGTTGTGCGAGCCCGCAAGCGTGAGCAACGGCTCGAGCGGGCTCGTATGCTCACAACTATATATGTGATTACTTGAAATCTCTTGTGCTCTTTGGATTCTCTAAGAGACTTCTAAAAGTGCTCTTGGGATCCCTACAGATTCTAGGGTCTTTGGGATAGTATTGTTTGGGGTATATGATCTAATATAGTATATCCGATGTTTAAAGCAGGTGCTGCTTGAGGCAGGTGCTGCAGGTCACTGAATTCAGGTGCTTGCTGTGTGCAGAGCGATCCTATAAATGCTTTAAATGGGTCCTATAAGTGCCATAAACCCGTATATCAAGTATAAAATATAAAGAGTGCATAACATGGTATAGTTGCAGTGCGTGGTAAGAGCTGTGATACATCCAGTTTGGGAACCTATTCAAATATTTCGCAATAATTTGCAATACATCCAGTTTAGTCCAGTATGAAAAGCCAATTCCTTAGGGTGCTGTGCAAGTAGGTTAGGAAGTTACTTCTTTGTAGGGCATTTCCTAAAGTCTTAAGTAAGACGAGTGATTGATTCAGTTGTGTATTAGTGCAGAGCAGTTTAAATAATTCGGCTCTAAATGAGCACAGTTCAGTTCTGAGAGATACAATCAGCTTAGGTAGAGATCACCCCCTCTCACAGATAATTTAGCGGGTTCTTTTCACATTGCCAGTGTAGAGGGCAGATACACATGCCATTGAAATAGGTTAGAAAAGATAAGGAGAATACGATACCAATGTTCTTCCTTGTTCCTTCTTCCTTTAATCCCTAAAGTGCACTGTGCTTGACAGAATAAATCCCCAAAGATATTCTACTTCTATGTAGATGCCTTTTTTGCCTGACCGGTTTCTTCGCTCTTGCGACTTTCTCAAAGGCTGGTTTGTTCTGAATTCAGTCTGTGGCGTTCTACGTTTAAAAAGCGCGCGTTCCTTGCTTCCGCGTACGACCAGATACGCTGTATTCTAACCTTTGGCACCAACAGTAAAGATACTATAAAAATTATGGATAGATATTGGCATCTGCTTACTGAGGACCCTACCTTAAAAGCAATCATTACCCCAACAGCATCAGCTACCTATAGAAGAAGCCAGAATCTGGGAGGCAAACTGACTCATAGTCACTTTAAGTGGTCTAACAAACCACTAACAAACACCAGTGAAACTAAAGGTCTCTTTAGATGCGGACGCTGTAAAGCCTGTCGCTTCATTAAACCGGAAAAAATATTCCAAAACCCAAATGATGGAAGAAAATATGTATTAAAAATTTTTTTCAACTGCTTATCCACATTTGTGGTTTACATTATAGTTTGCCCATGCAAACTTTTATATGTAGGAAAAACTGACCGCCAGCTACGTCGAAGGATACTTGAACACGTGTCCTCAGTTAAGAACTCTCTGGACACGCCCGTAGCGAGACACATCAAATTATATCATCAAAATAGAGTAGAAATTCTTGAATTTCATGTCCTGGATACAATCACTCCAGGACCTAGAGGAGGGGACAGAAGTAAAAAATTGCTCCAATTAGAGAGCAAATGGATCTATCAACTAAAAAGTCAGGCGCCTTTAGGCCTAAATGAAGGATTTTCCTTCACCCCCTATATATGATATAGAAGTAAGCCATCTATATCTCTCTGATTGACTCTATATATGCAATATAAGTGGCAATAATCTAACATTAAAGCCTTACTCTATTGTATGAAACAAAACTCTGTACTACACATACAATTGTAACAAACCAAATGATATATGGGTCTTTAAGATGGGATAACAAACCAATAAGTAATTAATCCCTTCTATTTGTCATAAATGACGGTTTAGTTCAGCCTCATACAGTAAAAACTGCTTCCAAGCTGCTCCTACATTTAACATACAAAATAATTCAAACACTGTAAAAAGAATCCGGTTTTAAGAAACGAAAAGACTGCCCTGACTTAAACTAATAAATGGATGCTTCAGCCATCTCGGTTGAAAACAAAACCACAAGCATCTCATCGATGAATAAGAAAAGCCCAAACACAGCATTGGGACGCGAGCCCACTCCAGCCAATCGTAGCATTTGGCTTTAAAATTAAATTAAAGAAGGAATAACCGTGACGCACACATCACATGTGCATATTAACCAATAAGGGTTAAGCGCAGGACTGAGTGACGTACGCGGAAGCAAGGAACGCGCGCTTTTTAAACGTAGAACGCCACAGACTGAATTCAGAACAAACCAGCCTTTGAGAAAGTCGCAAGAGCGAAGAAACCGGTCAGGCAAAAAAGGCATCTACATAGAAGTAGAATATCTTTGGGGATTTATTCTGTCAAGCACAGTGCACTTTATGGATTAAAGGAAGAAGGAACAAGGAAGAACATTGGTATCGTATTCTCCTTATCTTTTCTAACCTATTTCAATGGCATGTGTATCTGCCCTCTACACTGGCAATGTGAAAAGAACCCGCTAAATTATCTGTGAGAGGGGGTGATCTATACCTAAGCTGATTGTATCTTTCAGAACTGAACTGTGCTCATTTAGAGCCGAATTATTTAAACTGCTCTGCACTAATACACAACTGAATCAATCACTCGTCTTACTTAAGACTTTAGGAAATGCCCTACAAAGAAGTAACTTCCTAACCTACTTGCACAGCACCCTAAGGAATTGGCTTTCCATACTGGACTAAACTGGATGTATTGCAAATTATTGCGAAAGATTTGAATAGGTTCCTAAACTGGATGTATCACAGCTCTTACCACGCATTGCAACTATACCATGTTATGCACTCTTTATATTTTATATTTGATATACGGGTTTATGGCACTTATAGGACCCATTTAAAGCATTTATAGGATCGCTCTGCACACAGCAAGCACCTGAATTCAGTGACCTGCAGCACCTGCCTCAAGCAGCACCTGCTTCAAACATCGGATATACTATATTAGATCATATACCCCAAACAATACTATCCCAAAGACCCTGGAATCTGTAGGGATCCCAAGAGCACTTTTAGAAGTCTCTTAGAGAATCCAAAGAGCACAAGAGATTTCAAGTAATATATTATAATATACATCCTTTAACTTTTAGAACTTCATTATAGCAATATACTTCCATGCAAGATAAGCCCCAACCTCCACAGCAGAATTTATTAGTCCCCAACCATATCTCTTCTGTTTTCCAATTTATTTTAATTTAAACCCAATTCACCACAAGCAGCTTGCTGATAGGCATTACTAAATAGCCTTTATATCCCACAAAATATAGCTGCCTGGTGATTTTTAAAGTATATGAGGGCAACTATATATAGTATTCAGTAAACAGTGGATAACAGTGCATATTGACCGAGTCAGCTGCACGGACCTCCACTTAGACATACTGAATAAACATTATCAATAAATATTGTTAATACTCCTGGCTGACCAGCAAGAGGCAATTTCAGCCTCAAATACGCATCATAGCATTTTTTCCCACACATGTTTTTTGTATGGACTCTATTAAATTGGAGTATTTAAATTTCGCTTCTTATCCACTTGCGCCATTTGGCGCCTTATTTATCTATTTATCCCACCAATACCCCAACCCCCTTTTTTAGTATTTTTTCCTAGCTTATTCCTCACTACACTAGCCTAACCATCTATTTACAGGATCTCCCAATCCTGCATTAATAAGACCCATTTACCTTACACTAGTTTCAGACACTTTTTTTCTAGGTAGTCATATTTCACACACCACAATATTCTAACTTAATATATTAAGAAAGCTTACCTCACGTATTTATCACAGTTTATTAATCGTTTTGCAGTCCCAACTACCACCACAATACTAGTCAGCCACTTTCACCAGTATCCCCTCATTCAATTTTAAATGACTAGCGACGTTCTTTCTTTTTATCAATTATAAATAAACTAATTATTCGCAAATCCAAAGTGAGTTATTATTTACTTGTTTATATAGGTGTTAAGCACCAACATTAGGAGGCTTATACCGATAATCCCACAAACTGTGGGACCCGGGAATTAAAGCCATCCTCTTTATTATTTAAAAATTAGTGGTTTAATCCACAAATAGTCCTTAGGGACAACATACTTTGGTACTTATACCTATTCCTTCTTTATCAAACCTAGTTGACTTCTATTTGTCTCTATTTATTATCATCAGCAATTTTCCCCATATCATAATGGCATCGGCTCCAAATGATAATTGGAATCTCTTGGCGCTTCAAAGAGAAGCTGAAGCATTATTTGCTCAGGAAGGGAATATAATGCCAAACCTAGAAAATAATGATTTACTTATATCTTTCAAACATCTCCAACAAGCTGTTAAAAAGCATATCAGGTCAATATGGGAAATAACAAGTCTACAGAGCTATATAAAGAACCTATTAGTCCCCAGAGGACTAAGAGTGCAATTAATACCGGCAGGACACTTACAAGACCCGGCCTTTCTACAGAAATGGATTGAAATATGCACAAAATGCTCAATTGACCTAATGAACCTGATATTAACAACTGAAAAACAAAATCAAGAGTCTTTAAATAAAACAGTGGAATCCTGTAACCAAGCATTTAGTAAACATAAAGACCTGCCAGAATTTGACAACTTCAATAAAAAACTAAATGAGAATATAGAAAAATTTAAGAAAGACTTATCCCAGAGAAAGCAAAGAAAACTTCACAGAGACAAAATGGATTTCCAAGAAAAGAGAGCCTATAGAGCAATGACCGTTACTAAAAAACCTGACACAACGGACATTAGTTCCTCTGAGTGCTCAGATTATGATGAACAAAACATGCATCAAGGACAACAGTTAACAACAACGGAGTATGTAACCAGAGCCAATCTAAACCAAACATACATGGATGGTTTTTTAGGCAAGGGGCGAGGCCGAAAACCCCAAAAAACAAAAGGAACAAAGAGGGGGAGACCAAAACAAGTGAAATAATTAACAATGCCCCCAATCTCCGTAGCCACATATTCACAACCATACAAAAAAATAATCAACTAAAAAAAGATCACCCAACAAATCATCAAAAAAATGGAAAAGAAAATGGGGAAGAAATGAAAATAGAGAAAAAGAAAAAAAGTAAAGGAGAAACAAATAGAACTCAAAAAGAGTCAGTGGCTTCCAACCAACAACCTACTGTGCGCACAAGAAATAAAGATACTGAGAAAGATCAAAATCTAAATTTAAATAAATACAAGAAAGACAAAGAACTTGTGATAAATTTATCCAATTTTGAACTAACAGAAATACACAAAACAGTTCTGGAAAAAGGTCTCACCTTTGTGCCATCTAGTAGAACTAATCTATTCAACAACATTAAAGATTTGAATCTATTTATTAGAAAACTAGCCCTCAAAAAGGTCTATGCAGAGAAAGAAAAAAGGAAAATGGAAAGCTTAGGACTAACTAAAGAAGATCATATAGCGCTAAAAAGTCTAACTGAACTTCTTCGAGAAAGCGAGGAGCTACCTGAACAATCAGACTCTAAATTGAAAAAATACCAGAAAAAAAGTCGCTACACACCCGAAATTAAAAACTATACAAATCTGGAAGCTTTCCTTAAAATGGTTACAAGGGACCTAGAAAAACAAGAAGAAGAATTGAAAATAAAGAGGAGCAAAAATAAATTCAACCATGAAAATGATAATGCTCTAAATCTAACCGAGCTGGAATCGAAAGCACTCCAAGAACTAGAAAAGGCAGAAATTGAAATCAAAACCGCAGACAAAGGTGGAAATATAGTATTGATGGCCAAAGAAATGTACCACAAAATGTGTGTCACTATATTACAAGACAGAACGACATATGAAATACTCAAAAAGAATCCACGACTAGAATACCATCATGAATTAAGATCTATCCTTACAAAGGCAAGAGATGAGAAATTAATATCGACTAGAAATTTTGAATTTCTACTTCCAAAAAATCCAACTGTGGCAACATTTTATGCCCTTCCTAAAATTCATAAGAAAACAACTCCTATACCGGGAAGACCCATTATCTCAGGAAATAATAATCTCACTGAAAATATAAGTAAACTGATCGACGATAATCTTAAAGATCTAGTGACCTGTTTACCATCTTACACAAAAGACACAACTGATGTGTTGAAACACATAGACGAGCTAACTGTTCCACCACAAACATACCTGGCAAGTATCGATGTGGAACAACTCTACAGCAGAATACCGCATGATTTGGGAATTAAAGCTGTAGAGCACTTCTTAACAGCAAAAAGTGGAGAACAGAAAGAATGGAACAAATTAATAATTTCTTTACTAAAATTCGTCTTAAGCAGGAACTACTTCCTCTTCGACATGAAATGGTATAGGCAGATAAGAGGAACTGCAATGGGCACAGCTTGTGCTCCAAATTATGCCAATCTCTTCCTTGGCCTTTGGGAGCAAACCGTTGTCTTCTCGGAAAAAATGTCAGAATATACTAAATACATTCTGTCTTGGCATAGATACATAGACGACATCCTAATACTGTGGGAAGGTTCAGAGCAAGACTTTACCAGTTTTGTGAAAATCTTGAATGTCAACGATTTAGGGCTAAAATTTACCTTTAATATCAAAAGTAATAGTCTCGAATTTCTGGACTTACAAATAGAAAAAGACAACGAAGGTAATATCCATTCTAAAGTTTTTAGAAAGGACACAGCATCCAATTCACTACTTCGCTGGCCAAGCCAACATCCAGAACCATTAAAAAGAGGCATACCAGTTGGTCAGTATATCAGAATCCGCAGAAACTGTGATACTATAGAAACCTTTAAAACACAAGCTGACGACCTAAGACTAAGGTTCAAAGAAAGGGGATATCCTAATCGGATCCTCAAGTATGCTTATAAGAATGCCCTACAAAAAGACAGATCCCAACTTCTTTACAACCAAACTGACGACCAAATTGACGACCAGATACGCTGTATTCTAACCTTTGGCACCAACAGTAAAGATACTATAAAAATTATGGATAGATATTGGCATCTGCTTACTGAGGACCCTACCTTAAAAGCAATCATTACCCCAACAGCATCAGCTACCTATAGAAGAAGCCAGAATCTGGGAGGCAAACTGACTCATAGTCACTTTAAGTGGTCTAACAAACCACTAACAAACACCAGTGAAACTAAAGGTCTCTTTAGATGCGGACGCTGTAAAGCCTGTCGCTTCATTAAACCGGAAAAAATATTCCAAAACCCAAATGATGGAAGAAAATATGTACTAAAAATTTTTTTCAACTGCTTATCCACATTTGTGGTTTACATTATAGTTTGCCCATGCAAACTTTTATATGTAGGAAAAACTGACCGTCAGCTACGTCGAAGGATACTTGAACACGTGTCCTCAGTTAAGAACTCTCTGGACACGCCCGTAGCGAGACACATCAAATTATATCATCAAAATAGAGTAGAAATTCTTGAATTTCATGTCCTGGATACAATCACTCCAGGACCTAGAGGAGGGGACAGAAGCAAAAAATTGCTCCAATTAGAGAGCAAATGGATCTATCAATTAAAAAGTCAGGCGCCTTTAGGCCTGAATGAAGGATTTTCCTTCACCCCCTATATATGATATAGAAGTAAGCCATCTATATCTCTCTGATTGACTCTATATATGCAATATAAGTGGCAATAATCTAACATTAAAGCCTTACTCTATTGTATGAAACAAAACTCTGTACTACATATACAATTGTAACAAACCAAATGATATATGGGTCTTTAAGATGGGATAACAAACCAATAAGTAATTAATCCCTTCTATTTGTCATAAATGACGGTTTAGTTCAGCCTCATACAGTAAAAACGGCTTCCAAGCTGCTCCTACATTTAACATACAAAATAATTCAAACACTGTAAAAAGAATCCGGTTTTAAGAAACGAAAAGACTGCCCTGACTTAAACTAATAAATGGATGCTTCAGCCACCTCGGTTGAAAACAAAACCACATGCATCTCATCGATGAATAAGAAAAGCCCAAACACAGCATTGGGACGCGAGCCCACTCCAGCCAATCGTAGCATTTGGCTTTAAAATTAAATTAAAGAAGGAATAACCGTGACGCACACATCACATGTGCATATTAACCAATAAGGGTTAAGCGCAGGACTGAGTGACGTACGCGGAAGCAAGGAACGCGCGCTTTTTAAACGTAGAACGCCACAGACTGAATTCAGAACAAACCAGCCTTTGAGAAAGTCGCAAGAGCGAAGAAACCGGTCAGGCAAAAAAGGCATCTACATAGAAGTAGAATATCTTTGGGGATTTATTCTGTCAAGCACAGTGCACTTTATGGATTAAAGGAAGAAGGAACAAGGAAGAACATTGGTATCGTATTCTCCTTATCTTTTCTAACCTATTTCAATGGCATGTGTATCTGCCCTCTACACTGGCAATGTGAAAAGAACCCGCTAAATTATCTGTGAGAGGGGGTGATCTCTACCTAAGCTGATTGTATCTTTCAGAACTGAACTGTGCTCATTTAGAGCCGAATTATTTAAACTGCTCTGCACTAATACACAACTGAATCAATCACTCGTCTTACTTAAGACTTTAGGAAATGCCCTACAAAGAAGTAACTTCCTAACCTACTTGCACAGCACCCTAAGGAATTGGCTTTTCATACTGGACTAAACTGGATGTATTGCAAATTATTGCGAAAGATTTGAATAGGTTCCTAAACTGGATGTATCACAGCTCTTACCACGCATTGCAACTATACCATGTTATGCACTCTTTATATTTTATATTTGATATACGGGTTTATGGCACTTATAGGACCCATTTAAAGCATTTATAGGATCGCTCTGCACACAGCAAGCACCAGAATTCAGTGACCTGCAGCACCTGCCTCAAGCAGCACCTGCTTTAAACATCGGATATACTATATTAGATCATATACCCCAAACAATACTATCCCAAAGACCCTGGAATCTGTAGGGATCCCAAGAGCACTTTTAGAAGTCTCTTAGAGAATCCAAAGAGCACAAGAGATTTCAAGTAATATATTATAATATACATCCTTTAACTTTTAGAACTTCATTATAGCAATATACTTCCATGCAAGATAAGCCCCAACCTCCACAGCAGAATTTATTAGTCCCCAACCATATCTCTTCTCTTTTCCAATTTATTTTAATTTAAACCCAATCCACCACAAGCAGCTTGCTGATAGGCATTACTAAATAGCCTTTATATCCCACAAAATATAGCTGCCTGGTGATTTTTAAAGTATATGAGGGCAACTATATATAGTATTCAGTAAACAGTGGATAACAGTGCATATTGACCGAGTCAGCTGCACGGACCTCCACTTAGACATACTGAATAAACATTATCAATAAATATTGTTAATACTCCTGGCTGACCAGCAAGAGGCAATTTCAGCCTCAAATACGCATCATAGCATTTTTTCCCACACATGTTTTTTGTATGGACTCTATTAAATTGGAGTATTTAAATTTCGCTTCTTATCCACTTGCGCCATTTGGCGCCTTATTTATCTATTTATCCCACCAATACCCCAACCCCCTTTTTTAGTATTTTTTCCTAGCTTATTCCTCACTACACTAGCCCTAACCATCTATTTACAGGATCTTCCAATCCTGCATCAATAAGACCCATTTACCTTACACTAGTTTCAGACACTTTTTTTCTAGGTAGTCATATTTCACACACCACAATATTCTAACTTAATATATTAAGAAAGCTCACCTCACGTATTTATCACAGTTTATTAATCGTTTTGCAGTCCCAACTACCACCACAATACTAGTCAGCCACTTTCACCAGTATCCCCTCATTCAATTTTAAATGACTAGCGACGTTCTTTCTTTTTATCAATTATAAATAAACTAATTATTCGCAAATCCAAAGTGAGTTATTATTTACTTGTTTATATAGGTGTTAAGCACCAACATTAGGAGGCTTATACCGATAATCCCACAAACTGTGGGACCCGGGAATTAAAGCCATCCTCTTATTATTATATATATATATATATATATATATATATATATATATATATAGATATAGATATATATATATATATATATAGATATATATATATATATATATATATTTTTTTTTTTTTTGTACAATTTGGGCCTATATGGTCCCAATTTGTTATTTAAGGTTTTTAAGGGGCGGTTGGGGCCTATATGGTCCCACTTTGTTATTTAGGGTTTTTAAGGTGCGGTTAGGGCCTATATGGTCCCAATTTGTTATTTATGGTTTTTAAGGTGTGGTTGGGGCCTATATGGTCCCAATTTGTTATTTATGGTTTTTAAGGTGCGGTTGGGGCCTATATGGTCCCAATTTGTTATTTATGGTTTTTAAGGTGCGGTTGGGGCCTATATGGTCCCACTTTGTTATTTAGGGTTTTTAAGGTGCGGTTGGGGCCTATATGGTCAAAATTTGTTATTTATGGTTTTTAAGGTGCGGTTGGGGCCTATATGGTCCCACTTTGTTATTTAGGGTTTTTAAGGTGCGGTTGGGGCCTATATGGTCCCAATTTGTTATTTAAGGTTTTTAAGGTGCAGTTGGGGCCTACATGGTCCCACTTTGGTATTTAGGGTTTTTAAGGTGCGGTTGGGGCCTATATGGTCACACTTGGTCTTTTAAGGTTTTAAAAGTTAAGGTTTGGGTCTTGAACGTTCTAATGTTTTTTTTGTTGTTTTCTTTCACTTCCCAGGTGCAAACTATCTGTGGAAGCAGATTTGTTTGGACTCGTTGGTTGACTTACTGGACGTGTATACCCCGAGAAGGAGAGTCAACTGTTGGTGAGTATCATTGCTTTTAATTTTCTGTCCATGCGTATAGGTGCAAATTTTATGTTGATGTACTCTTGTCACATGAGGGTTTGCAATTTGTAATGTATACCAATGAATTTAACACACTGTTATTTTAAAGTAATTTTGTGACATAATATAAATTAATATACTGTGATCTCTTTCTTCTATTGGTATCAGAAATAAATACTATTGACTCTCTACTTGTGAAGCCTTTCGGCACCCTAACCTATGAGGAGAAGGTGGAAGTAAAACGGTTAGGACATGACCAACCAGAGATAAATCTGCAGCAAATCGCAAGAGATAGAAGAAGAAGCAATATATCCGTACTTTCAATACTGAATGGTACAAGAAGAACGACTGGCTTTGTGGAAGCGTTTCTAGGAAGGCCTTATATTGTTTCCCATGCATCCTATTTGGTGGTGACGCTGCTTGGACCAAAACTGGAGTGACTGACGTAAAACATCTAGCTGACAAATTGGCGAAACACAAAAGTTCTAAAGCTCACTTGGATAACAGGATCAAGTTTGAGATGCTTGGACAGGCGAACATTGCAGTTCAACTGGACCAAGGATACCAAGTCAGTATTCAAAAACACAACCAAGAAGTGGCTAAGAACAGGTACATACTTTCCAAGATAATTGATTGTGTTCGCTTTTGTGCCGCTTTTGAACTGGCATTAAGAGGACACGACGAGAGTGAAACATCGCTAAATCCAGGAGTGTTTCGAGGCCTGGTGGATTTGGTTGGCAGTATCGATAGTGCAATGGAACAGCATTTGAAGACTGCAACTGTGTTTAAGGGCACGTCCAAAACCGTGCAGAATGAGCTACTGGACTGCATGCATGAAGTTATTAAGGAAGTGATTCACCAAGAGCTTAAGAAAGCCCAGTTTGTGGCAATCCAAGCGGATGAAACAACCGATATTTCCGCTAGGACACAGTGCGTTGTAGTCTATCGCTACATTGACAAGAAGCATCAAGTGGTGGAAAGATTTGATGGCTTCACGGAAATGAAATCAACGGATGCAGACTCGATTGCTGCTGTTGTGCTGGAAAAACTGAATACTGATCTCCCAGAGCCAGAAGACAAGAAGAAACTCATAGCTCAAAGCTACGATGGTGCCAGTGTGATGCGTGGAGATCAAGGAGGAGTTCAAAGAAAAATAAAAGACGTGTACCCGAACGCACACTACGTCCATTGCTATGCTCACCAACTGAACCTAATCAGTTTTAAGGATTGGAAGAGTTCGAGTTTTTTTTTCAAACATAGGCGGCATACCATCTTTTTTTTCACGCTCTCCAAAAAGGACTGGAGTTCTGGATGAGGTAGTTGGTAGAAGACTTCCAAGAGGTGCACCGACACGATGGAACTTCAACGTTAGGACCGTGAATGTCATCTACGAGAACAGAGATGCGCTACTTGAGTGTTTCCAGACAATTGAAGCATGTCTAAACTTTGATCCAACATCTATACGTGAAGCCGCAGGTTACATTGGAATGCTGGAAGACAGGGAGTTCCTTTACTTCCTTAAATTATGTCATTTAATAATGCCACATGTTGAAATCCTCTATAGTCAGATTTAGAAGCGAGACACGGATACTGTTTATATCAAAAAAGTCACAGAAGACTTTGTCGCCAGCATCCAGAAAATCAGTAATTCTGTTGAAGAGATAGAAGCAAGTTTGCCGAGCGATGTAACAGTCAACAGACGGAGTGCGGAGATCTCAACCTTGAGACAACTTTCAAGAGAGGTATGTGACATAGTGGTGGTTCATGCAAAAGAACGTTTTTCATTTTCAAATCACCTAGTCAGTGCCAAACTTGTTCAAAGTGACTTGTATAAAACCCATGACACTTGCTTTCCAACCCAAGCTCTGGAAGACACCGTGCAAGCATATCCAATACTGAAGAAGGGAGAATTACGCACTGAGCTGTCACTTCTGTATGAGAAGACAGATTTTCATGCTTGTACAAGTGCTGTTGCTCTGCACAAACTTTTACATCAATTTAATCTGCAGAATGATTTCACAGAGACAGTGAAATTATTAAGAATCCTGATTACAACACCGATGACCACTGCAGAATCAGAAAGATGCTTCTCCACATTGAAGAGGATAAAAACCTTTTTAAGAAGCACCATGTCCCTGGAGCGGTTGAATGCATTGGCGATGCTCTCAATGGAAAAGCAACTGATTTCCGAGATCCCAGACTTCAATGAAAAAAACATTGAGAAGTTTTGTTCTTTGAAAGATCGCCGTGCAAAATTTAAATACAAGTGATTGAAGCAAAGAAGAATGCATACCCCCAGGGTGTGCAAAGATAAACTGCGTTAAGCAGCACCACCTCACACTACCAAACATAACTAGTGGTAAGTAAAGTATGAACGGTGTGGGTGGGTGTGCATATGGAAGGAGCTATGAAAGGTGTGTGCATGGTCAGTAACAATAGTTGAAGCCTTGGCGTGGTTTGAAGGAATTGGAGGCACTTCCAAGGGTAGCTGTCACTTGTGTACGGGAAGCCAGAATTTCATGTCTGTACAAGTGCTGTTGCTCTGCACCAACTTTACCATCAATTTAATCTACATAATTTAACAGAGAGAGTGAAGCTATAAGGAATCCTGCTTACAACACCGAAGACTACTAAAGAACCAGAAAGATGCTTCTCCACATTGAAGAGGATAAAAAGGTATTTAAGAAGCACCACTGCCCTGGAGCGGTTGAATGCATTGGTTTGAAGAAATTGGAGGCACCTTCAAGGGTACGTAAAGTTCTCAGAAATGGCACCACCTCACTACCAAAAATAACTAGTGGTAAGTAAAGTATGAATGGTGTGTGGGTGTGCATATGCAAGGAGCTATGAAAGGTGTGTGAATGGTCAGTAACAATTGTTGAAGCCTTGGAGTGGCGTTACTGCTCATATGGTTATCCATATGCTAATTCAACGTGTTTGTTTGACATTGATTATTGTGTTGTCTAAACAGAAGTGAAATGTTGTTGTTTTCTTGAATCCCAAGATCCACTGGTTTGGGCTTATACAGTGCTGATTGGTCTTCTAAGGTATGTTTGGGGCCTATGGTCACACTTGGTCTTCTAAGGTATGTTTGGGGCCTATATAGTTCCATTTGGTCTTCTAAGGTATGTTTGGGGCCTATGGTCACACTTGGTCTTCTAAGGTATGTTTGAGGCCTATATGGTTCCACTTGGTCTTCTAAGGTATGTTTGGGGCCTATATAGTTCCACTTGGTCTTCTAAGGTATGTTTGGGGCCTATGGTCACACTTGGTCTTCTAAGGTATGTTTGAGGCCTATATGGTTCCACTTGGTCTTCTAAGGTATGTTTGGGGCCTATATAGTTCCACTTGGTCTTCTAAGGTATGTTTGGGGCCTATGGTCACACTTGGTCTTCTAAGGTATGTTTGAGGCCTATATGGTTCCACTTGGTCTTCTATGGTATGTTTGGGGCCTATATAGTTTCACTTGGTCTTCTAAAGTATGTTTGGGGCCTATGGTCACACTTGGTCTTCTAAGGTATGTTTGAGGCCTATATGGTTCCACTTGGTCTTCTAAGGTATGTTTGGGGCCTATATAGTTCCACTTGGTCTTCTAAGGTATGTTTGGGGCCTATGGTCACACTTGGTCTTCTAAGGTATGTTTGGGGCCTATATGGTTCCACTTGGTCTTCTAAGGTATGTTTTGGGCCTATATAGTTCCACTTGGTCTTCTAAGGTATGTTTGGGGCCTATGGTCACACTTGGTCTTCTAAGGTATGTTTGGGGCCTATGGTCACACTTGGTCTTCTAAGGTATGTTTGAGGCCTATATGGTTCCACTTGATCTTCTAAGGTATGTTTGGGGCCTATATAGTTCCACTTGGTCTTCTAAGGTATGTTTGGGGCCTATGGTCACACTTGGTCTTCTAAGGTATGTTTGAGGCCTATATGGTTCCACTTGGTCTTCTAAGGTATGTTTGGGGCCTATATAGTTCCACTTGGTCTTCTAAGGTATGTTTGGGGCCTATGGTCACACTTGGTCTTCTAAGGTATGTTTGGGGCCTATGGTCACACTTGGTCTTCTAAGGTATGTTTGGGGCCTATGGTCACACTTGGTCTTCTAAGGTATGTTTGGGGCCTATATAGTTCCACTTGGTCTTCTAAGGTATGTTTGGGGCCTATGGTCACACTTAGTCTTCTAAGGTATGTTTTAGCCCTATATGGTTCCACTTGGTCTTCTAAGGTATGTTTGGGGCCTATATAGTTCCACTTGGTCTTCTAAGGTATGTTTGGGGCCTATGGTCACACTTGGTCTTCTAAGGTATGTTTGGGGCCTATATAGTTCCACTTGGTCTTCTAAGGTATGTTTGGGGCCTATGGTCACACTTGGTCTTCTAAGGTATGTTTGGGGCCTATATAGTGCCACTTGGTCTTCTAAGGTATGTTTGAGGCCTATGGTCACACTTGGTCTTCTAAGGTATGTTTGGGGCCTATGGTCACACTTGGTCTTCTAAGGTATGTTTGGGGCCTATATGGTTCCACTTGGTCTTCTAAGGTATGTTTGGGGCCTATATGGTTCCACTTGGTCTCTTAGTGTTTTTTAAGTATGGTTTTGTTCTTGAATGGTCTGATTGATTTGCTTGTTTTCTTTCAACCCCAGGTGCAAACCCTATGTGGCTGCAGATTTGTTTCTACTCGTTGGTCAACTTACTGAACGTGAATACCCTGAGAAGAAGAGCCGACTAATGGTAGGTGTCACTCCTTTAATTTTTCTGTTAATGCGTATAGGTGCAATTATGATATTGCTGTAGTCTTGTCACATGAGTCTTTTCAATCTATATTGTATACCAATGAATTTAACACATTGTTACTTTACTTCTTGACATTTCTGCATTGCTGATCATGTATTTCAATGGGCTTTACAAGTATAAGGTCATTGGGCGGGGCTTATAAAGGTCATTATGACATCAGGGGAGGAGTTATAAAAATGGGTGTGGTTTGAAAAAAGGGGATTGGCTATGTTTCGCCCTTGCGCCCCTCCAACTTGAAAAGTCACCAGCCGCCACTGCTCAATGCCAAGCAGCAGCTGCAAAGGCAAGTCAAATATTAGCATGTTTTAAGAAGGGTATAGAAGCAAGGGAATCAGATATAATTCTGTCAATGTGTGCAATTTTGGGCACCACTTCATAAAAAGGACATTTTAGAGCTGGAAAAAGTACAGAGAAGGGCTACAAAACTAATAAGGGGAATGGAGGGGCTAAGTTATGAAGAAAGACTAACCAAATTAAGTCTATTTTCCCTTGAAAAAATGTGTCTACGAGGGAATATGATTACCTTATTTAAATACATCCAGGGTCACTATAATGCTTTGTCAAGTGCATTTTTTGTATCAAGAGATTTTCAACTGACAAGAGGACATCCCTTGAGGTCAGAGGAAAAAAGATTTCACCTTAAAAAAAGAAAAGGGTTCTTCACAGCTAGGGTGGTTAAACTGTGGAATTCTCTACCAAAGGAGGTGGTGACAGCGAACTCAAATGATAACTTTAAAAAGGGGCAAGATATATTTTTTTAAATAAAGAGGATTCAAGGTTATCCGAGATAACTAGCAAAGGAATATTGATCCAGGGAGAAATTCAATCGCCAGTCTCTGGGGTAAAGAAGGAATTTTGCTTTTTATTTTTCCTTGAGACAATTGGCAAGTTTCAATGTTTTTTTTCTGTTTGCCTTCCTCTGGATCAATTAACAATTATTATCAAATAGTCCACATATTAAAAGAATCAGAAGAGATCTAAAAAGGTTAAACTTGATGGACTAACTGTCTTTATTCAACCTCAAATACTATCAGCCTTATTAAATTGCGATTCAGCAAATTCTAAAGCGCTGTATATAAGCACATAGCATATTTTTTACAGATGTTTTTAGTTAGTGAAGACCTTGCTTTTGGATAGAAGTTCACTAACTAAAAACTTCTGTAAAAAAATATGCTCTGTGCTTATATAGAGCCCTTTAGAATTTGCTGAATCCCAATTTAATAAGGCTGTATGTAACTATGTAACTATGAAACACGAGTAATCATCCAATAGGGAGTCCATCTATGTGTGTGTCCACTGCAGTGTATGCAGATACAGGCCACATCCGGAATCAAAATAATGTCATGAGCCAATAACAATCAAGCTCATGATCCAAAGAATTGAACACATCTAGTAAATGATAGCCACTCATAGTGAAAAATAAGTGAACTATCCAGGTTCAAAACAATAGGTCAAATAGGAAAGAACAGAAGGATAAAATTAACTGGGATAGTTAGGAATGAACAGAATTCAATATAATTAACGAATATTCCATTCTTTTATTTATTTTAGCTGGCAGGAGGACTGGTGCCAGTGGTGAACCAGAGGCAGGGGCATCGGCTCATTCCGAGCCGGGTGTCATGGACTGTGCCCTGGCCCAACGTGAGCTGGCTCAAGAGCAGGAGGCAACAAGAGGAGCCGAGTGCCCATGCTACGAGGACCCAGTCATCAAGGCAGTCGGGTTAGCAGCTGGACCGTCAGCCACACCCGTGGCATTTGACCCTACTGTCCCTCTACTCCAACTACTGGGATCACCACCCAGATGCTCCTATTGGACCAATGCACAGGATTTTCCACTGCCTCCTCCCAGCAGTGCCACAACTTGGCTTGCGCAACCACCACCACCACCAAATCCACCACCATTCCCACGACAAAATGGAGCCATGGACACAGCCCCTCCCCACTGGTTTAAACATAATGAAGAATCAAAATTAGTAAAATCCCCATCTCCAAATATTCCAATATATAGCATTAGTACTGATATTTTACCTTTTTAAAATATAGATTGGGAACTATGGGGATTCCGATCCTTAACTGATCTACACCAAGATCAAAAATGTTAAAACCTTTTAATTATTAGTCAGACAACATAACATTCCGAAAGATAAAGATAAAAGCATAACATTTCAACTGGAAAACAAAAAGACTGTAAAAATGCAGAAATGGGAAAGAGATCTTAATAAAGAATGGGATGTAAAGATATGGTATAACGTTTTTCAAGACACAGATAAGTTTACAAAATGCACCTCTTTAAGAGAAGTGCACTTCAAACTTACTTAGAGAGAAGGCATATAACACCCCAAAAAATAGCAACAATTGCCCCACAAGAATATTCAGGACAATGTTGGAGATGTTGTAAAGAACTTGGAACACGAAAGCATATTTGGTGGTCCTGCATCTTAATACAAAAATTCTGGTCAAACTGTATTACCCATTTATCTAAAATCTTAAAACATGAGCTAGAAATTCAAGATTTTGTATTATTCCATAATCTCCCCCCAAAAAAAGTAACCATAGGAAAACTAACTAACATTATTATTAACACTATCTTAGTGGCAAAATGGTAATCACCTTAAACTGGAAAAGAATGACTCTGCCTTCATGGAATGAAGTTAAAATTGTAGTTGAAAGAAATAAACAAATTGAATAGGATTATATAGACTTAAATCTGGAAAAATACAATAAAAATAAGGCAAAATAGATTTTGTGGGAATAATACTATATGTGAAAAAATTTGAACTAAAACTACTTTCTTTGAACCCTCTTACTTGCACCACCTCCATGCAAAAATCTTAAATTAGTCATGTTTAATGTAATTTTTGTTTAGTTTTGTGATATGAATGAATAACCAACAGCGAGTTTCCCCTTTAGAAATATCCATTTTTGGAATATTTAGAATTTAAGTGTGCAAGTTTTCATCTTGTTTGGTGCTTTAGGGAAATGTTTGATTGAAAGCTCAGTAACAGATCCTGCTATTATTTACCATTCTTCAAATTGTTTTTGTCTTGTACTAAACCCCTGTATATCGCTACAGATTATGTTTGAGCATTACAAATAAAGGATAATAATAATAATAATTATCACTTATTATTATTGTCAAACAGTCTTCGAGTCTTTGTCAAGCTTAGCGAAGCGAGGGATGCAGTTCTGGCCACAAATGTGGACCTCGCAAAGTAAGGGAAGCATTTGCGAAGGTGGAGGCTCCAACGTTCGCTACAATGAGCCAAAGGTTCATTGCAGGCCGCAAATGTGGACCTTGCAAGGGGCCACATTTGCGGAGGGGGACATAAACTGCAATGAGCCAAAGGCTCCTTGCAGGGCGCAAATGTGGACCTTGCGAAGCGAGTGTCTGCATTTGCGGAGGTGGAGGCTCTACGGTGCGTCACTCATGGTATAAAAAAAACCACATAAGCAGGATAAAAAAAAAATGCGACCCGTGGGACTTCTATAGAATAAAATACAAGCCGCCTGTTTGGCCTCGAGCACGCAGCCTATTTATACTACACGCTTGACACATTGCTCACACTTACAACTCAGGTCAGCAACAGTCCAAATGTACATTGCAAGCTGCAGGAAAATCAGATTGTTAGCTCTTCAGGATATTGATTGCTGGATATATTAATTACAAATAGGTAAAGTATATTCATTTATTATTTAATTAATTTATTATCATTAAAATATATATATATAAATATATAAAAGAAACAAAACAAGGGAGAGGATACCAATGAGCACCAAAGGCGCTCAGCGTCACAATGAGCCCCAAGGGTGCACAGATGAGGAAAAGTACATGACAGGAGAGGCTCGCGATGAGCGCCCAAGGCGCTCAGCGCTGGGTTTCCAATGAGGGCCGAAGGTGATCAGACGACCATAAGTACACGAGGGAAGAGGTTCGCAATGAGCGCCGAAAGTGACAATTGCGAGACACACGATGAGCGCCAAAGGCAATCAGCGTGAGGGTGGCAATGGGCGCTGAAGGTACTCATACTTTGTGCGGCAAACAGCATTACCTGCCTACATTTTTATTGCCGTCATTTTTGACGGGCAAGTCGCTAGTAATAATAATAATAAGAAGAAGAATAAGAATATTGCAATTGAAGAATTCAGTTTTCATTCATAATGATATTCAGGTTTTGGGGTTGACTTATTTAGAGTGTCAGACATTTTGGAATAGGGAAAAGACGGGTTATTAACATTCTGTCAATGCTATAGGGCCCTATTACTAATTTATCATGTGCTAAATACAGTATATGCTGCAGTACATGGCTACTGCTGGGATATCAGCATATTATCTTTAGCAGTTATGTTCTAGTGGAACCACACAAAATAACTGAATATGATAGCAGATAAGCATATTGTGTTAAACAGAGCAAATATAGTTACTGAATTTAGGAGGACATCTGTGATATTCAAATATTCTTCCGCTCCAAATACATTTGAAATATTTAAGAAGACGTGACAGGAACAAAGACAATGATAATATGTGTATCATAAAATAAAAACATATGCAAGATAACAGTCTGTCCTGGAATTCAGCTTATAGCTGGATCATAGAAAATTAATATAAACTTATACACATACACAAGAGTTGCCCTTTTAAATAGAAGCCTTTGGAGGGACACTCGCTGGGAGCTGCATTTATCAATGCTTTTATTTGCTAAATGACTATAATGATCACGTTAACTTTGGTGTGTATTTAACAGTCTAGTAGGGATTAAATATTAGAATAATATTTTTTTTGCCCAAAAAACAGGAAGAGCAGTAGTGGGCCTATATCAGTCAGTAACTGCACCTGTGCTCAGTTTTGTGACCATTTCATCTGCTGGCCTCCTTTAGCTTGTTTTCTGGATTCCCTCTGTTTGGCCTCTAACCTTCAGCTTGGACACTCGTTTATAAAAGATATCGCTCTGCCTTTTGACTTTAGACTATCTGATTTATTGCCTCTGGCCCTTACCTGTACCGTTCTTGCAGAATTTCTATTAATGCTTCTGGGTTTCTTCAGTCCAGCTTTTCATAAGGTACTTGTTCCTTCTACTGGGTTCTTTCAGACCAGCCTGACAGTTGGAGTTTGAGAGTCTGAAACTGACATTGCATTGCTATCTACTATCTAAAGTGAACATGCTAACATCCTCCCACCAATCTATCTATTGGTTTGTCTATCTATCTATCTATCTATCTATCTATCTATCTATCTATCTATCTATCTATCTATCTATCTGTATGTCTGTCTGTCTGTCTATCTATCTATCTATCTATCTATACTACATGGCCACAAGTATGTGCACATCATAACCCTCATATGTGCATGTTTAACATCTCATTCCAAAACCATTGGAATTAGGATGAAGTTGGTCCCTCCTTTGCTGATGTAACACCTTTGCTGATGTAACAATATTGACTGTTTTCAAATGGCATTCCACTAGATTTTGAAACATGGCTGTGATTATTTGCTACCGTTCAGCCACAAGAGCATTCGCTACTCCAGGCTCTGAAGTCAAGTGAGAAGGCCTGGCTTGCACAGGGTTGAAGTAATGGCTCTGTGCATGCCAGTCAAGTTCTTTCAAACCAACCTAGGCAAACTATGTCTATATGGACCTTGCTTTGTGCATGGCAACATTGTTGTTCTCCCAAACTGTTGCCACACAGTTGGAGCACACAATTCTCTAGAATGTCATTGCACACTGTAGCATTGATTTATTATCACTGGAACAAAGGGGCCTAGTACAAACTTTAAAAAAACACACCTAGACCATTAATCCTCATCCACCAAACTGTACAATTTGCATTATACATTTAGGCAGGCTGAGTTTGCCTAGTATCTACCAAACCTAGTTTCATCCATCACATGTCCGGATAGAGGGTCCTGATTCATCAATCCAGAAGCTTCCACTACTCCAGAATCCAAAGAGGTGTGCTTTACACAACTCCAACCGAATCTTGTCATTGCACATGGTAATCTTAGGCTAGTATGCAGCAGTTTGACCATGGGAAACCAGTTCATGAACTCCCAATGAACAGTTCTTGTGCTGATGTTGCTTTCAGAGGCAGTAGTGAATTTTGTGAGCTAGTGCGGCACACGCCTTTGTGGCAGAGTTATTGCCACTCTTAGATGTTTCCACTTCACAATAATATCACTTACAGTTTACAGTTTCTCTTTGATAAAGTCACGCCCCCTGGTGACGAAAGGACGTCAGGGCATACGTCTAACGTCAGACCCCATGCTTAGACTAGGAAGTGTTTTCTCCGGAGCTCTGTAGATAAGATTTTCAATTAACTTATATCTACCAACGGACCATAATAACTTAAATCAACTATTCTGCATAATGAGTAATATCCTATGGCTAAATGAGGAGTTATTAACTTTTGGTTGATTGTGTTAACTATCTTTGTGACCTCAGCCGGAATACTTGCAGTTCCCCTGCTGTATATGCAAACTGCACTAGAGTGCTTTATTAAGTCACCTCCAAATGGACAGAAGCTGATGCATAGAATCCTTAGGGTAAAATAGATTGCCATTCTAAATAAAAAAAGTGCCTTTTAGGCAAGCATATAAAGTACCTATTTAAAGAAACAAGCTCATTATCACGACCCACTCTCTGGCTGGGGTCTGCTGACTTGATTTGGGTTACTCTGGACCTTGGAGCCTTTTTGATTACAGGAACATCATGTCTCAGCCCTTGGTTTAGACTGAGCAATATTAACAGTAAGTCTGATGAATCTTACTGCAAGCATATGTCCCCGGGTAAATAATACATCTACACACCACGTCTTGATAAAAATTATGAACAACTTTATTTTGAAAACAACATCTTTTAAACAGGCATACAAAATCACCAGGAGGGCTATCTTTAGTCAGCCCCTAACTGCCTCTGGCCAATCAGGCAGGGAACCATGAGACTCCTCCCAGGTCTGCCCACTAGGTGTGGCTACCTAATTCAGTTGGTGTGTGGCTCTCAAGGGAGAAACATCTACCTGTCCTCTGGAATTTGCCCTGATTATCAGAGTGAGAATCCCTGTAGACCCCCTGGGGTTATGGTGCCTCAATGTCTGTATAGACCCCTTTGTTCTGGCCTTACTATTACTTCAAGTGTTTACTTTAGGTGATAGCTGGAAGGCAGATGGGTGATCAACTCAGGTTACATATGCAGTCAATATGGATGATGCACACAACATGGCTCCAACATTCAAATACAATATATTTACAGATTTTACCACTACAACATGTTATAACCCACATGTTATGAGTTGAGGCAGTACTTCCCACGTCAGTCCACTTAATGCGTTATGACGACTTTATTAGTGGTGACGTGGTAAACTGCCTCTTCTCTCAATGCCTAACAATAACAGTGGGACTCTGGGAGCCCAAAACCTTCTGTTCAATAACATGTGGCAGGTAACAGTTCCAAATCCAAGATGGCCCCTGGCTGATTCATGACAACACCTCCCCAAGCGTGGCAGGAAACATCCATGCCCCTATGATTTTCCCAGCCACGCTGATAGTCATGAATCTTCTGGATTGGCTAGGCCCTCTGTACTCTCTCCACGTTCAAGTCCTTTAGAACACAGTCCCAAAGTGCAGAGTAACAACCTCCCCCAGCCCTTGGCCTTGCACCCACTGTATAGAGCAAATTGCTCTTCCCATTCACACCCACCCAAATAGTCCAGGGTACCTCCCCAATAATCTGGTATCCCAGAGTACAACAGGTGGGCCACAGTTTCTCTCCCATAGCAACTCTGTTCCCCCCAGCCAGTCCCCACCGATGGGCTGGGATCTCTAATACAGTCTCTGGGCCTATGGGATCGCAAAGGGACAGCTCCTCTTGGCTTCCTTCCTCTGGTCCAGCTGTTTCCGTTGCTGCTTGGGGAGCTACGCTGCTCCCACCCAAGCTGTGCTTACACTCCTCCATTGCCCGGGGTTGAGCAACTTTATCCCAGTCCTTTCGGTTGAACTGGGTCTTTGGAGTGGTGTCTGTTCCAGTGGGCCCCTGGACAATGGTTATCCAGGGTATCTCCCCACTTGGTACACTCTCTGTCATGGTGCCACTCTGCACCCATAATGCTTTTCCCAAGGCTGGCATGCTTGCTGCCCCCGCCTGGCTCTTTGTGCCCCTGGCACTCTCTTGCTGTGTGAGGTCAGGTTCCTTGTAGCCAGAAACCAATTCCTTTCCCTCCCCACAGTCTCTTACACAACCCTCCTGGGCTCTGTGCTTCCCTAGCACCTCTGGGAACAACTCCCCTGGACTGTCAGGGTACAGACAGTGGTTATCTGATGCAGGCTGGGGAATCTCATCATTCCCACCCAGCCTGGCCTCTAAGGCTCCCTGCCCACCGTCCATTACACAATCATCACGAGCCTCTGGCTCCATTAACAGTTCTGGCCAACACACTTTGCCTAGAACTTCTGAGGGCAGACTTAACTTATCTGGCCCTAGCTTGTGAACAGTTCCCACTTCCTCTGGGATTAAATCTCTTGGGGTATCAGGGGGCAGACATGGATTATCGGACCCCACGCAGGGAACATTCCACTGGGTCTCTGGCTCTTTGGGCTGGTGACTAGGCCCTGACACAGTTACTGCATGTTCTAGGGGCAAACATTCTCCATCCCCAGGAGTTGGCAAAGGAACAGTGTTTACCCCTTCCCACTCCTCACTTTGTTTACAGTCTAGAAATGCCTCTCCCCAGTTCCAGTGACCATACTCACTCTGGTACATACCGTCTGAGTTGTAAAAATACTTCTTGGGTATCGCATCCCACAATTCCACATACTCAGCCTCCAGTTGCAGCTCTTGCTGAATCAGGGGTTCCAGCAAAGGAGCCTCCGGGAACCATGCTTCCAGTCCCAGACCCCGGCAGCGTTCAACAAACAAATTATTATGCCTCCTTGCAGTTCCCATGCCACATTCCGGATCACCATTCAGAATCTCACCGACCCCATATTCTAGATCCAAACGAAAATAGAGATCCTCTCTCCGGCCACCCAAGGACTCTATCCTGGCAAGGTACTGTTCCTCCAAGTCCATCTCTTTCTCTACCAGTTCCTCCAACCAGCTTGCCAGCTCATGGCCATGCCATAATTGCATGAATGCCATCCATTGATTTAGCAGGAGTAGTCTGTAGTCCTCTGCTTCCATCTGCTCCATTTTCTGGTCCTTCTCAGAGTACCCCACCACTGTGCCACCAATTATCACGACCCACTCTCTGGCTGGGGTCTGCTGACTTGATTTGGGTTACTCTGGACCTTGGAGCCTTTTTGATTACAGGAACATCATGTCTCAGCCCTTGGTTTAGACTGAGCAATATTAACAGTAAGTCTGATGAATCTTACTGCAAGCATATGTCCCCGGGTAAATAATACATCTACACACCACGTCTTGATGAAAATTATGAACAACTTTATTTTGAAAACAACATCTTTTAAACAGGCATACAAAATCACCAGGAGGGCTATCTTTAGTCAGCCCCTAACTGCCTCTGGCCAATCAGGCAGGGAACCATGAGACTCCTCCCAGGTCCGCCCACTAGGTGTGGCTACCTAATTCAGTTGGTGTGTGGCTCTCAAGGGAGAAACATCTACCTGTCCTCTGGAATTTGCCCTGATTATCAGAGTGAGAATCCCTGTAGACCCCCTGGGGTTATGGTGCCTCAATGTCTGTATAGACCCCTTTGTTCTGGCCTTACTATTACTTCAAGTGTTTACTTTAGGTGATAGCTGGAAGGCAGATGGGTGATCAACTCAGGTTACATATGCAGTCAATATGGATGATGCACACAACATGGCTCCAACATTCAAATACAATATATTTACAGATTTTACCACTACAACATGTTATAACCCACATGTTATGAGTTGAGGCAGTACTTCCCACGTCAGTCCACTTAATGCGTTATGACGACTTTATTAGTGGTGACGTGGTAAACTGCCTCTTCTCTCAATGCCTAACAATAACAGTGGGACTCTGGGAGCCCAAAACCTTCTGTTCAATAACATGTGGCAGGTAACAGTTCCAAATCCAAGATGGCCCCTGGCTGATTCATGACACTCATACCTTAAGGACAGGCACAGTGTGCATTTAACAACGGAGTTATAAATAATAATAATAATAATAAATGTATATATAAATGGAAGCTAGTGCATAACATACTAAAGTAGGCACATAGTGCCACTATTCAAAGAACCAAATGCTCTCTAGTTAAGCACACAGTGCAATTACCAAAAAAGAAATAAACCCATTTTAGCACAATAGTGTGTCCTGCCAGAAAGATCAAATACAACTAAGGGAAACAAGTAAGCATATGGTATGTTAAACTATGCCATATTACTTCAAGTTACCCTAAGAGTGGCAGAAGCTGAGGTATAGCATCTTTAGGAAAACATATAGTGCGTTCAAAATAACAAAGCACCCTTTAGGCAAGCACATAGTGCACCTCTTCAAAGAAATAACCTCACATCCTAAGGACAGGCACATAGCGCATTTAACAATTGAGTCCAGCGCATGGTACATCAAGCAGGCACATAGTGCCGTTTCTCAAATAACGAGTGCACTTACCAAAAAGGAAAGAAACTCATACTGGTACAACAGTGGGTCCTGCCAGCAAGACCAAAATTAACTAAGGGAAATAAGTAAACATATAGTGCTATAACAAATGGAAACATAGTGTTGTTATTACAATAATTAAATGCCCTTTAGGTAAGCACATAGTGCACAGATTGATAGGAAAAGCTGATTACCTGTATAGTTGTTGGTTTTGGAAATGTTGGGGACATTTGGCCCGTGGGACTTAGGCTGCAATGAGCGTGAGGCACGTAGTTTCCTAATTTAAAGGCTGAAATTGTTTCAAGCAAATTTGAACCATATTTGCCATTTTTCGCTGATCGAAAATTGGCTAAGTGGGAAAAAAAATGACGGCCGAAAAAACTTAAAATTTCTAAAACAGGTTCAAAACGATGCCACACAGGACATAGAAAATAGACAATGGAGAAGACAGGAACACACACGAACAATGCCCGGCATGCAGAGCTTTGAAAATAAAACCAACGGTAGTCGGCGCGCACCACACAAGCATTCAGCAGACATGCAGAGGAGAAAGACACAGGGAAGGGACAGGGGGAGATGGTGGAAAGAGACACATGTCATTCCCAAGCACAAAAATTGCAGGTTAACGAGGCCTGCAATGATGTACAGTAGATGAGAGGAGAGGCTCGCAATGAGTGCCGAAGGCGCTCATCATGGGGCTCGCGATGAACGCCGAAGGTGATCATTGCAAAGCACGAAAGTTGTGGGTTGACAAGGCCTGTAATGAGCGGCAAAGCCCTTACAGCATTCCCAGCCTTAAAATAGTATTAAATGTTAGATACTGGGGCTGGTTGGTCCCAGTGGGTATAGTTAGCGCTAAAGAATGGATATTGTGGTCTGATGTAGTACTGTCTCACTTGAAGGTTCTCAACTCTTGCAAGAACAATTGTTCTATTAATTGTAACTTGTGTTACGTGAGGGCTGGGCTGCTTGACACACCGTTCACATAGGTGTCTAGAATATTTATAAAAACAAGAGGGAAGGGTATAGAGATTGCATTCAATATAATCTCCATGTGAAATGTCAATCTTCTTCACCTCCGGCAAACAGATCCCCGTCCCCTTATTGCTAATGTACCTTAATTATAGTGTATACACTATACACAAAAAATTGGTGTTTAACGTAATATATAAATTATTAATGGGATGGGTACGATGAATAGCCTAGAGAATTTGACAATGTCAGTGCTGTGTATATGGTGTATTACACAGTAACTCCACTTGAGGCTTAATATGTTAAAAAAAAACATTTTTTGGGGAAATAATTCATTATGTACTGATATCAATTAATAATAATATATGTAAAACAAAGGATAAATATAAATAATACAATGATGATATAAAAAGGATAAATGTAAATACTAAAACGCGTTTCGCTGCTCCTGATGCAGCTTGTTCAGTTAGAAATATGAAAAAAATGAATGCTCAGTCTGTTGTCTGTAGGACTAAAAGTAACAGGGTTGAGTCACAAAGATGAAATATAATTAAGTGAAGTACAGAAACAACACTATAGAATAGCCCTATTAATTAATACATAGTGTTACCATTCAATTGAAATATAATATAGCAAAATCAAGCACACAGTGCATCCATTAAAAATGAAGGAACCAAAATGAAGACATAGGGATATTACTGCATTGAAACATGAGTTTGATGCATGAGATGTGGTCTGTTGGGAGATCGCTTAGGAAATAAATAATATATACTACGGTTACAATCACACTCTTATTAGAATAATAATAAGAGCATATCTCTGGAAACAGAAGTCAAGCAGCTATTATAAAACAAACTAAAAGCATCCATGAATAAGGTATACAAGATATAATAAAGATACTGAGAATTTTTCCCATTTTGGATGCAAAATAAAAAGGATTCAATATGATAATTATGATTCAATATGATCATTTAATCATTGTTGTCTCCAATAACCTTAATACATTGAATTTAATTAATTTTCTTTTTCTCTAATTCTCTCTTTTTTTTTGTATTTACAAGTTAGGTGTTATGCACCAGAGAAAAACAGTTTACCAGGGCAGAGGTCTGATTAACTGACTTGTTAGAAAGGTATGTACCTTTCTACTGTCAATGTTTGACTATGTAGGTTGCATGGCTGAATGTTTTAGCAATAGATGTGACTGAAATAGCCAAATCCACTAACTAAAAGGAGTGATCACATTCTTTTGGTAATGTAGTGTCTCCTCCCATGTCATTTTTCACTAAAAACAATGAGCTTGGATGCCCCCTTGAACACCCTAAATGCCCAACATATACCATAAATAAAGAAACCATAAGTACCCCATGGTGGGTCCCAAAGGCCCCCCATACTCCCTAATCACCTATGGAGTTTCCTACAGAACCCCAAAGGGTCCTTATAAAAAGTATTGACAATGAAAATAAATAAATATCAATAAAAATAAAAAAGAATTACAGGAAATAAAAAAGGGTCAATTTATACATGTGCAACCGTCCAACAATCTCCAGCGATGATCCACAACACCCTTACCCTTATCTTGTCTATCTATAACTATTTATTGTTCAACATTAATACACAATGCAACTTTAATATAAACTTGCTTACCTCTTTTATGTTATAATAACCGCAGAGGGATTAGAAAGAAAATGCTAATTTTTAGGCGATATTCTTCCTAACGCTCTCTCTATCAACATTGCTATGTTCCTTCACTCTGGATCAATAAGGGTTTGGCAGGGAGGATGGAAAAGATTATATGCAAATACTTGGACATGAAAGACTCAGAGGCGAGCAACTTTCAAGAAGTAATTTTAAATAAAGTGTCAAGAATCCAGCACTTTGAATAGAAATTCAATTCTGTAGGAATGAGGTTATTTTAAGAATGTAATGAACATAATTGATAAACAGGATATGCAGATCAAAAATCGAAAACCAGTACTTGGACGAGTCCATGTACTGGAACAACCAACAGAAGCTCTGACAAAAGCTGTAGCAGTCAGCTGAGATACAGGCAGGCTTAGAGGCAGACTGGCAATGCAGTAGATGGCTATTGCAGTAATAGCAGAGGAGTGTAGGAACAGACTGGCAATGCAGCAGATGACTATGAACCTACAGAAATATGGAACAGAGGACTGATCTTGAAGGTCTATCAGTGACTAGGGGGTGGAGTTCTGACAGACAGGAGCAAACTCATCTTTGCTAAGTCTCTCCTGTGGACTACTCTCTAGAACTTATTCCTGGAGTAAACTTTATTTACAAAAACAGTTAAGACACCACTGTTAATTTTTGGACAGAAAAAGTAATTCATTACATTTTTAATGCGTCTAAAAATAAAGAAGTTTCATGCTATTTTCAAGGAGCCTTTTATTTTAACTCTTCTGTCAGAAAAAATAAATCAAAAACGGGTAAAAGTTAGTTTTGAATTACTATTACCCTTGTGGAATAATGAACATATTATTTTAGGTGAACCTTGACTGGCAGCTGTTATGCTCACCAGATTTGTGGGACTACGCTCACCCCAATTCTCTCTCTCTCTCTATGGGTCACAAATTTTTGTTCAGATCTCGACACTAGCAGACACTACAGATGACAGCATCATTTCTGAAGAGACAAGCACCATCAAACCCCTTTTCTTAGGATCTAAGAATCACACACCATGTACCTTTGATTAGTACAATCAGACTCCGACACTACCTTTGTTTAGTGTGTCCAAAATCACACTGGCACTTCTTTATTGTTACAGAGATATATCAAAACACAGAAAGATCTCACTTCCCCCACATGCCTAACCCCACCTCTTGATGTCTATCCAATGATACATCCCCCATCTCTTAGTTGCCAGATCTCAGCTTACAGGGTTATAAAACAAAACTTCCCCCTTCCAGACTAAAGCCAGAGGATTCATGTGCGGCTGCCTCTCAAAGCCCTACAAATTCTTTAGAATTAATTAACCCTTTGTATATCCCAAATATGACTGCCTACTATCCTACTTCTAATACAGATACAGTATTTTAATGTTAATCAATCACAGTACTATATGCATTTATTATATCCATGATATAACTGCATGTATGCATTACACCCATGATATAAATGTTAAGCAAGTTGTTAGTACCTTCTAACCACACATATAACTGATGAACCCCAAACAGTCCAGTGGGCCCTTCTGTTCATAACAGCAGCCTTCAATACATTCACTCCAATTCACAGGACTACATATACACTTGCAGTGAATATATAAATAATATGTATTATTTCATAGTTTATATAAAATAAATCAAATATTATTCTTAATTATTTTTATTATTCAGTAAATGTTGACATATTCTATTATTTTATTATTTATTTTATATGGTATTCATTTTGCTTGATGTAATATTTAATTTAGGTTAATGTTTCAATACAAAAACTGTCTCCTTTTCCCTTTCACATTTTCCTTCAAACTCAAAACTAATAGCAATATTCATTATTCTAGTATCTAATATACAAATGGGAGAAATAAAAAAACATACTATTGATGATTCAAAATAAACCATATTCTTAAATTGAAAGTTTTTATAAGCCCTTTGCCCACACAGTTCTCATTTTATCGAACTATATTGTATATAATTTTCCAACACTAATTTGCTTTTGGTTCCTGTAGTATGTATGGTTTTAATAGAATGTTGTCTTTGGTGTGAATTATTATAATATTTGAATAACATTTCCAAAAGGAATCTAAGGTTTAGAAATATGCATAATATTTATGTGTGCTTTTGACCCCTCAGCAAATGGTAGAAATATAAAATAGAACTAAGACATTGCCTGCCACAGAGATATTGTTCTTTGAATAACCTGCTGATATTTATACAACTAAATTAAAAGACCATTTGAATGGCACGGCTGCTCTGTATGCTTCCTTCAAAGGTAAATATAAGATTCATAAAACATGAAAAGCAGGACGGTAGGAGTCTGTCAAGCTGTACAAATAAAGTTATGATTTTCTTGTGACTGGTTTGTTCTCAGTTCTCAAAGGGATAAATATTGATCTGATTTTTTTTTTTTAAAATCAACTACTGTTCATTGTAGGTTATATCACTAAAATAAAACTTTATATACATGCCTCCCATAAAGAATCTTTCTAGTGAACTTGCCACATACCAAGCCACATATCTATTACAATCCACCCGGGGGCAACCCTAACGAATAAACCTTTGCAAGTGATCACTATGTATGACCTGGTCCCTGCTGCAATGGGAGATTTTACCTGAAGAGCTATTACATGGCTAATCATCTGAGCACAATGAACATCATAAGTGTACTCATAATGCTCTACAAGTGCTCACAGTGAGACAAATCCTTAAGTGTAAACACATACTCCCGCAGAGAGCACTCCTTGCATTTAAAGCTATACTCTTCCTTCAAGTTATATGGTATCAATGAATGTGGGAGTTTATGATGCCTCTGTTGATATATTGTAACACAATTCAGTAATACCTGCAAATGGGGGGGGGGAGGGGACAATTGCCCTTTAATGGGTAATCCCAGACATTCTGTCAAATATCAAAATAATGTGCCTCTGTTGATATCCCCTATGAGGCCAGTATCCTCCGTGAGCCTCCATAAAGCCCACCTATTACCCTATAACCCTATGAGCCTGGATATAATCTGGTTAAAGGTCATTGGGAGAATCTTCCCCTCACCCCAAAGCCCATTAACCCCATGTGGTCACCTATATGGCCCCTGACTACTACCATGGACGTACTTATAGACCCAAATGGTACACTACACCAAAATCAAGGGATTCATGATTGTAGTTAGAATACCATTGCATAGTTTATTAATAAACTTATACTTATAAATCCCAATTGTATTTCTGTTAGACTTAATAAATTGAATATTTATATTCTTAAATCACCAGCTAATTTTACTTTAATTTATATGTGCATGCCCGGATCTATGATTAGGTAACTTAGGCAGTCAACTACAGGTGCTCCACAGTGAGGGGCGAATCATTTTGGTTAAAAAAACAAACAAATGCTAGGCAAAAAAAACGAGCCATACCCCCACAAGTAGTTCCACCCTTTCCTTCCATCTGTGTCCTACTTCCTGAAGAAGGAACATTACTGCATCTGAGTAGTAAGAGCAGAGCGGCATCGTGTGAAAAGCCCCTACCACAAGGTGCTGTTCATCCAGGCAGCATCAAGATTGAAGAATGCTCTTTGTCATCTGCTGAGTAATTTAAATCAAAACAAAAGGTTATATTTACATGTACAGAAAGGGGATATATTTACAAAAAAACAACTTTATTGGGTTTGTATAACAGCGACAACGTAAAAATATTAAAACCATTAAAATCAAAAGGGGAAAAGGAGAAAAACTTCCCAAAAGGAAATTCAACTGAATGTTTAATTTTTTAAGGTACTTTTGCCTCTAGAGAATGTTATTTTCTATTTCACAAGAGTATGGACTATGTGTCTCTAGATTCACAGTCAGAAAATCTTAAATATACTTTGTCAGTTATTTCATAACTGGATTATCAGAACTATGTGAACAACTCTAGATAGCATTATAATATTATTTTATACTTGGATTTTATTGAAGTAAAAGATATTCTTATACTTAGATTCTTTCCTGGTATAAGTATTTTTGTCTTGCTTATATAACATAGCAGCCACCTAGTTGTTGATTATGGGAAACTAGCGAATTGCCCATCAAAAAATGACGACAATGAAATTGTAAGTGAGCTAATGCTATTTGGTGTATAAAAATGAAATAACTAATAAATTAATAAAGAAATATACTTTACCTGTTTTTAAGTAATATATGCAGGAAGCATTGTGTTGAAGAGCTGACAATCTGTTTTGATGTTGCTGCAGCATTAGTGGTGTGGAGCTGCTGTGTAAGCGTGATGAATGTGTGCAGTGTAATAGTGTGCATGCGCAAGACCAAACCGTTAGCGTAGTTGTGTACTTCCGCATTGTTCTAAAATGGCGGGTAATGTGTGGTATACGTCTGTAGCGGAGTATCCGTGTTTTGTGGTGTTTTGCGTGTTTCTTGTGATGTTTTGCGTGTTTAGAGTGCTGTAGCCTCGTTTTCGTTTTGTTCGGCGGACATTTTTTCTCTCGCTTAGAGAATTTTTTAGTGTCTAAACTCTTTTATTTTGAGTCAAATGAAGGTGTAACTTAATTTTTTGAGGTCCCGGATGCTCCCTCTTGCTGTAGGTAAGCTTTTTATGTATGTGTTGTGTGTATTTATTGTGTTTTAAATTTTTTTCATGTCCGCCGGTTGCGGACGATTTTTGCGAGTCCGTAATGTGTGTTAACGTGTCTCGTATGTTTTTGTGTTGCGATGTAAAGTTTGCGAGGTCTCGCTTTGCGAGGGCCGCAGTTGCTCACAACTATATATGTGATACACACACACACACATTATATATATACACACACACAATATACACACACACATATACACACACATTATATATATACACACACACAATATACACACACATTATATATATACACACACATTATTTACTGTATATACACACACAATATAAACACATTATATATACACACACACAATATACACACACAATACACACACACACACACACTATACACACACTATACACACACACACACACATTATATATATTCACACACACAATAAGATGGAGATGAGGCACATATACAATGACTGACTGTAATGTACCGTGTAATATATGTTATACATGCACATATAGGTGTATGCACTGACTGTATATCTGTACACACACAGAGTCATTGAGATTATATATATATATATATATACACAGTACATCTTCATATATATATATATATATATATATATATATATATATAATCTCCTTATCCCTGTCACACTCATCACCTGTCAGTGCCGCCCTCCTCCATGTCCGCCTCAGGCCGGTACCTGCAGCTGACCCTCAGTGCCACGATGAGGGCCCAGCTCAGCGCTATTGCCCCTCACAGTAGAGAGGGAGAGGGAGAGACACGTCTGTGGGAGAGGGGCGGGGTGCGAGACAGAGGGATGGCCGGGCGGCAAGTTTACGAGGCAATTTTTTAAGGTACTTTTGCCTCTAGAGAATGTTATTTTCTATTTCACAAGAGTATGGACTCTATGTCTCTAGATTCACAGTCAGAAAACCTTAAATATACTTTGTCAGTTATTTCATAACTGGATTATCAAAACTATTTGAACAACTCTAGATACCATTATAATACTCTTTTATATTTGGATTCATTTTATGGTATAAGATATCCTTATACTTAGATTCCTTCCTGGTATAAGTATTTTTGTCTTGCTTATATAACATAGCAGCCACCTAGTTGTTGCTTATGGGAAATATTTAAACCTCTGAGTGATATTGGGTAACAATCTTGTATATCTCAATTCTGAGGATTAAATTATAGTGTTTTTAACAAACAATTCTTATTTCTGATGTATGACTTAAATAATCACAGTGGCTATTACCATTATTTGATCTATGATGTTTATATATCTTGATATATAGAATAACTGCCACTAAACAAATTTGTATGAGGTCAGTCAGTTCTATATTTTCATAATGGTTTATGATATATGTATGTTTCTTATAGTTCAAAAGTTTTCCATAGAGGCCAGAAATTAAATTTGAGTCTCAAATCTACGGTACAGTATTTTTTAAATAAAGGGTGTAAATGAGAACCCTTCATTTAACCCACTGGCAACTTGGGCCTTTAATTTATAGTTCCACCTTGCTTTACATTGTAAAAGTTTTTTCTCCAGGTCTCCTTTTCTTGTCCCAGGATGAACACTGTCCACTACACCAAATTTTAACACTTCACTACTGTTATTATGATAGTATTTTATATGGTGTGCAATAGGGGTATCATATGCATTTGTGATGCCGTATATATGATCGCCTATTCTTCAACTTAGTTGAAGAAACATTTTTTAGGGGATAATCTGAATTTTTGTAGTCCTTGCTTATGAATATAGGAATCCATTTTGTGTTTGTTACATCAATTCCTGAGAGCTAAATCATGAGGGTGTGTTTGGAAGGAGAGTTGGGAAAGGAGGGAACAGAAAGCATTCCTTAATTGTAGGTAATTGAAATTGACACCACACCCCTTCCCCCTCACTGGCCCAGAAGCTAACTTCTTACTTCAGGAAATACAACCATATCTCTCTAGAAATGTATTTGCCCCTTTCACACACACACACAACTTCCCCCAGGGCACAGCAGAGGCATCATATTTTTTTTTTCTAATTGAAAAATAGTTGTATGACTTTTTTCCTGATTTCTTATTAGTCAGACTCCACTTTTTCAAACAATTTCTGTTATCATTGTGCAGTGGCCCTTTAACTCTTAGAATTACTCAGTTTTTATGTGATATCTGTGATTATTATATGTGTCTGTGTAGCAAATGCTCACTGTCCTCCCAAAGAAAAACATAAATAATATGGCCCACGATCAAATGCATTTAATAAACAAGTAATAGCTTGGTGTGTATATGAGTAGTTTTTGTTTGCTAAAATTGCTGTTATGGGGCAATTTCTCTGATTTGCTCACACAGCAAGAGAGCAATATGCACACACATGAAAGGAAAAAAATGGGTGCGTGCACGCACTCGCAGGGGCTCCTCCACTTTACTGCCCTGTATATGTGTAGACATTTTAAATACATTTCAGCTATTTGTTTTCAGGAGAGGATATATAAATGTCCTAATGTATACTATTTAACTATTACATTTGCTGCTGAATTATTATATCAAATTCCCAATCTTACATTAAATGCAATAGTAATGAAGCTACACATCAAGGTAAAGGGGTAATTAGGATACCATGGGGGCAGGAATGGAAACACTGCCAGACCCAGTGCTGTCAAAAATGTTTTACTTAATTTAAAATGTTATACGTACTGTATATATATATATATATATATATATATATATATATATATATATATATATCGTAGACTCTCAGTTATCCAGCACCCACGGGATTGGTAGATGCCGGATAAATGTAGTTTCTGGTTGCTTGAGTAACATATAAAATAGGCCTAGATTAGCAGCACATAGGATGCCCTGCTAAGCATATTTGGCAGTGAGGGCTGTTCTAGCAGCAGCAGCTTTCACTCCTCACTTACACACAGTTACGTTCGGCTGGATAGTGAGGTGCTGAACTCGGGGAATGTAACACCAACACTGCATTGGCTCAGTTACTCACGCCTGTCTGCTTCCAGGTAAAACTGAATTGCAGAGAAATACAGTGGATGCAATCTGTGTGCCTTTAAGCATTTTGTGGCACCTGGCTCCTGGCATTTGTTGAGCCCTGTAAAATTTAATTTGTATTTAAAGTACAGTATTCAACCAAGAGCCTCGCATACAACCAAGAGTATACAACCAAGAGCCTCGCAATAAGCGCCAAAGGCGCTCATTTCCAGCCACGCGATGAGTGCCGAAGGCGCTCAGCGTGATGCTTGCAATAAGCGCCGAAGGATCTTGGAACACCAACAAAATTAATGTTGCACACAAACAACATTACCTGCCTTACAATCTTATTGCTGTCATTTTTTGACCGGTAAGTCGCTACTTTTTATATACTAGCGACTTACCCGTCAAAAATGACGAGGCAATAAAATTTTAAACCATGGGAATGCTTTTTGAGACATAATTGAAACCGTTTTGTACTCTGAGGACCTTCGGCGCTCATTGCGAGGCTTGCGCTTTCAGGGCTCATTGCATGCCTCACACTGAGTGCCTCTGGGGCTCATTGCAAGCCTCAGGACTTTCGGCACTCATTGCGAGGCTTGCGCTGAGCACCTTCGGCGCTCATTGCAAGCCTCTCCTGTTGTGTACTTTTGGTCCTCTGAGAGACATATATATTTCTATGTATATGTAGTTAAGTAATAATTAATGATTTATTCAATTAATTAATTAATTAAGAATTATTATTTATGCAAAAAATGTATATACTTTAATTATTTATAACTGATATATGCAGCGAGCAGTAGGCTGAAGAGCTAACAATCTGTTTGTATTTTGCATCTGCATAGAATATATATTGTGAGTGTTGGTGCCCTGCTTATAAAGTGTAATGAATGTTTGAACTGTGCATTCGAAATAGGCTGCGTGCACGAGGTAAAGACGTTGGGTTATTGTGTAAAGCGGCATTTTATACTCGTAATGTTATTAATGTGGTACGTGTCTCGTAAACATTTTCTGTCTTTTGTATCTTTTTGGTCGTAGTGTGATGTGTAAAGTGCTACGCGGTTTGCAGTGTTTTGCGCGGTCCAGAGTCGTGTAGACTCGTTTTTTTTTTTTTCGGTGCCCATTATTTTCATTCAGAGAATTCTGAGAAATATAGTTATTACACTGCTTTCCAGAAACCTGGGCAGGGACATGCAAATGAGCCCACAAAGTGTTCACTCTTTACTCCAATACCATTTTAAACGTGTCTCCTTTTAACCATATACAGCTTTAAATCTGGATGGATTATGCAGGAGTTATGAGACAAACCCCCAGACAGCTGTTTGAAGCTTAAATAGCTTTCATCAATGCGGGCTGGTACCAAACTCATTTAGCCTTTGGTGGGCAAAAAAGTGATACAAGCTCTCCACCGTACAGTAAATAAATAGTAAATTTGTTTTCACATTTGAACGTCTAAAATAAGTTAAAAAAACTTTTTCCTGATCAGAATTCAGAGAAATGCAGTTCTTGCACTGCATTCCAAGAACTTGGGCTGGGACATGCAAATGAGCCACATATATACAGTATATATATATATATATATATATATATATATATATATATATATATATATATAATCTGGTGAACACCTGAAATTGTGGGAGGGTCCCTCTCCCCACGCCACCTATTTAAACCCCACTCACCTGTCTTCATCAAGCACGCCACAGTAAATCATCCAGGACCCTCATGACACAAAGTGTAAGCACTACACCATTTTAACCCGGTCTCTTATAAGGACCCTCATAAGGCTCTATTTAACCCCATTAGTCCCATAAGTGTATTTAAAGACCCTCATGGGACATTTAGAAGCCTAACATTACCCCATAAGTGCTATGAGGGTTCTCCAGTACCCTCATGACACTAAGTACAAACACTACACTGCACTAAACCCACCCCTACATTACATAAAATAAAAAACCTAACTCACAAAAATAAAAAAAGGAACATTACAGAAAAAAAAAAAATACATTACAACCCCCCCCACTACAGAAAAAAATTACACACCTGAAAAGGAAATACATAGAATACATAGAATAAAATACAATATAAATAAAATACTGGTCTGGGAGGCTACCAAGAGGCCTACAGCAACATTAAAGGAGCTGCAGGAATATCTGGCAAGTACTGGCTGTGTGGTACATGTGACAACAATCTCCCATATTCTTCATATGTCTGGGCTATGGGGTAGAGTGGCAAGACGAAAGCCTTTTCTTACGAAGAAAAGCATCCAAGCCAGGCAACATTTTGCAAAAGCACATCTGAAGTCTCCCAAAAGCATGTGGGAAAAGGTGTTATGGTCTGATGAAACCAAGGTTGAACTTTTTGACCATAATTCCAAAAGATATGTTTGGGGCAAAAACAACACTGCACATCACCTAAAGAACACCATACCCACAGTGAAGCATGGTGGTGGCAGCATCATGGTTTGGGCCTGGTTTTCTTCAGCTGGAACTGGGGCCTTAGTTAAGATAGAGGGAATTATGAACAGTTCCAAATACCAGTCAATATTGGCACAAAACCTTCAGGCTTCTGCTAGAAAGCTGAACATGAAGAGAAACGTCATCTTTCAGCATGACAATGACCCAAAGCATACATCCAAATCAACAAAGGAATAGCTTCACCAGAAGAAGAGTAAAGTTTTGGAATAGCCCAGCCAGAGCCCAGACCTGAATCCGATTGAAAATCTGTGGGGTGATCTGAAGAGGGCTGTGCACAGGAGATGCCCTTGCAATCTGACAGATTTTGAGTGTTTTTGCAAAGAAGAGTGGGCAAATCTTGCCAAGTCAAAATGTGCCATGCTGATAGACTCAAACCCAAAAAGACTAAGTGCTGTAATAAAATCAAAAGGTGCTTCAACAAAGTATTAGTTTAAGGGTGTGCATACTTATGCAACCATATTATTTTATTTTTATATTTTTTCTTCCTTCTACCTAAAAGATTTCAGTTTGTTTTTTTAATTGAGTTGTACAGTTTATAGGTCACATTAAAGGTCGAAAAAGATCTGAAATGATTTATCTTTGTCTAATTTTTTTACAGCACAGAAACCTGACATTTTAACAGGGGTGTGTAGACTTTTTATATTCACTGTACATAAACATAAAAAGTAAAATAAACATAATATACATTGTACTTACTGTACCTCCCCGCGATGTCCCCGGCCTCCTTCTCTTCTGCCCCGTCCTTGAACAAACTGCTCTCTAAATAAAAAAACTAACGGAGATCCGCACTCGCGGAGCTCCCGGACACAAATGAGCCTCCTATAGAGTTTTCCAGTAGAAAATTGTCAATGGCGGCTTCTGACTGGCTGAAAATGCTGTCTATCAAAATCAGCCAATCGGAGGGTGTCAATGTGCGAGCCAATCAGAAAGGGATACAGCAAAAAATCCCCCTCTGATTGGATCATCCACCTGTCAATCTGTATTTAAACCAATCCGAAGGCTTTATTGCCATCAGCCAATCACAATGGGATACACCCCCACAGGGTGATTGGCTGAAGACATCTGCGCCATTGGCTGTATTACTGATTGACAACAGCTAATCAGAAGGCGCAAATGCCTTCAACCAATCACTATGTGGGGGTGTATCTTATTGTGATTGGCTATTGTCCCTGCAAGCAATCAGAACGCGCAGATGCCTCCAGCCAATCACCCTCTGGGGGTGTATCTCATTGTGATTGGCTGAAGGCATCTGCGCCTTGTGATTAGTTTAAATAAAGATTGACAGGTGCATTATCCAATCAGAGTGGGATTTTGGGGTGTATCCCTTTCTGATTGGCTCACACATTGGCACCTTCTGATTGGCTACATTTGATACACAGTGTTTTCAGCCAATCAGAAGGCGCCAGTGCCTATTATCTTCTGGAAAAAGCTCTAGGAGGCTTATTAGCATCAGGGAGGTCCACGAGTACGGATCTCTGTACGTTTTTTCTTTTCTTTTTTTTAGAGCGCAGTTCCAGAGCGGGGCAGAAGAGTAGGAGGCCGGAGACATCGCGGGGAGGTAAGTACAATGTACATTCTGTTTTTTTTTTTTTTTTTTGATGTGTATGTTGTATTAATGTAATGTTGTTTTTTTAACAGGGGCCGCGCCAGAGAAGAAGAAAAGAAGAAGGATGGGGACATGCTAGAAAGGTGAGTAGAATATTTAGAATATTTGGAATGTTTATTTATTTTCTGTAAATGTGTTGTACTATTTTTTTTTTCTTTTCCCCTAGGTTGCTGATCTGAACGGACATCTGCAAAAGTAAGTGGACTTAATTATTTTATGGTAGCTTAGAATTAGGGTTATATGTAGAGATAGCATTTATTGTATGTTAGATAGGGGTATGTATTTTAGCTAGTTAGGGATTATTGTATATTAGATAGCTAGGGGTATGTATTTTAGATAGTTAGGATTTCTTTCATATTAGATAGATAGGGGTATGTATTTGAGATAGATAGGATTTATTGTATATTATATAGATTGGGGGACATATTTAGAATAAATAGGATTGATTTTATGTTAGATAGGGGGCTATTGTATTTTCTTTTATTTGTATTGTATTGTATGTATTCTATGTATTTCCTTTTCAGGTGTTTTCTTTTCTGTAGTGGGGGGGGGGGGTTGTAATGTATTTTTTTTATTTTCTGTAATGTTCCTTTTTTTATTTTTTGTGAGAGGTTTTTGTATTTTCTGTAATGTAGATTTTTTATTTTTTGTGACTTAGGTTTTTTTATTTTCTGTAATTAGAGTGGTGGGGGGGTTTATTAGCAGGTATGTAGGTAGTGTCGGTGTTAATAGGTTAGTGTAGAGGGTGGTTAGTTTAGATTTAATGGTTTATTGGCGGGTATAGTGCAGGGTAGTGTTTGTAGTTAGTGTCATGATGGGGTCATAATATACCCTTATGGGACTGATGGGGTAAAATAGAGGCTTATGAGGGTCTGTATTGAACCCCATGAGTGACAGGGTTATTTATTGGCTTATGGGGGTCTGTATTGACCCACATGAGTGACGAGGTTAATTAAGTGCTTATGGGGTCTGTATTGACCCTCATGTGTGACAGGGTTAATTATAGGTTTATGGGGGTCTGTATTGACCCCCATGAGTGACAGGGTTAAATAATGTATTATGGGGGTCTGTATTGACCCTCATGAGTGACGGGGTTAATGAAGTGCTTATGGGTGTCTGTATTAACCCCCAAGTGTGACAGGGTTAATTAAGGTTTTATGGGGGTCTGTATTGACCCCCATGAGTGCCAGAGTTATTTATTGGCTCATGGGGGTCTGCATTGACGCCCATGAGTGACAGGGTAAATTATGAGTTTATTGGGGTCTGTATTGACCCACATGAGTGACAGGGTTAATTAAGTGCTTATGGAGGTCTGTATTGACCCCCATGAGTGACAGGGTTAATTATAGGTTTATGGGGGTCTGTATTGACCCTCATAAGTGATGGGTTAATTAAGTGCTTATGGGGATCTGTATTGACCCCCATGAGTGACACGGTTAATTAAGGGTTTATGGGGGTCTGTATTGACCCTCATAAGTGATGGGTTAATTAAGTGCTTATGGGGATCTGTATTGACCCCCATGAGTGACAGGGTTAATTAAGGGTTTATGGGGGTCTGTATTGACCCCCATGAGTGACAGGGTTAATTAAGAGTTTATGGGCGTCTGTATTGACCTCCATGAGTGACAGAGTTAATTAATGTCTTATGGGGGTCTGTATTGACCCCCATGAGTGCCAGAGTTATTTATTGGCTTATGGGGGTCTGCATTGACGCCCATGAGTAACAGGGTTAATTATGAGTTTATTGGGGTCTGTATTGACCCTCATGAGTGACAGGGTTAATTAAGTGCTTATGGAGTTGGTCTGTATTGACCCCCATGAGTGACAGGGTTAATTATAGGTTTATGGGGATCTGTATTGACCCTCATAAGTGACGGGTTAATTAAGTGCTTATGGGGATCTGTATTGACCCCCATGAGTGACAGGGTTAATTAATGTCTTATGGGGGTCTGTATTGACCCCCATGAGTGCCAGTGTTATTTATTGGCTTATGGGGGTCTGTATTGACCCCCATGAGTGCCAGGGTTAATAAAGTGCTTATGGGGGTCTGTATTGACCGCCATGAGTGACAGGGTTAATAAAGGTTTATGGGGGTCTGTATTGACCCTCATAAGTGACGGGCTAATTAAGTGCGTATGGGGGTCTGTATTGACCCCCATGAGTGACAGGGTTAATTAAGGGTTTATGGGGGTATGTATTTACCCCCATGAGTGACAGAGTTAATTTATGTATAATGGAGGTCTGTATTGACCCCCATGAGTGCCAGGGTTATTTATTGGCTTATGGGGGTCTGTATTGACCCCCATGAGTGAGGAGGTTAATTAGATCATTATGGGGGTCTGTATTGACCCTCATGAGTGACGGGGTTAATGAAGTGCTTATGGGTGTCTGTATTAACCCCCAAGTGTGACAGGGTTAATTAAGGTTTTATGGGGGTCTGTATTGACCCCCATGAGTGCCAGAGTTATTTATTGGCTTATGGGGGTCTGCATTGATGCCCATGAGTGACAGGGTAAATTATGAGTTTATTGGGGTCTGTATTGACCCACATGAGTGACAGGGTTAATTAAGTGCTTATGGAGGTCTGTATTGACCCCCATGAGTGACAGGGTTAATTATAGGTTTATGGGGGTCTGTATTGAGCCTCATAAGTGACGGGTTAATTAAGTGCTTATGGGGATCTGTATTGACCCCCATGAGTGACAGGGTTAATTAAGGGTTTATGGGGGTCTGTATTGACCCCCAGGAGTGACAGGGTTAATTAAGGGTTTATGGGCGTCTGTATTGACCTCCATGAGTGACAGAGTTAATTAATGTCTTATGGGGGTCTGTATTGACCCCCATGAGTGCCAGAGTTATTTATTGGCTTATGGGGGTCTGCATTGACGCCCATGAGTAACAGGGTTAATTATGAGTTTATTGGGGTCTGTATTGACCCTCAGGAGTGACAGGGTTAATTAAGTGCTTATGGAGTTGGTCTGTATTGACCCCCATGAGTGACAGGGTTAATTATAGGTTTATGGGGATCTGTATTGACCCTCATAAGTGACGGGTTAACTAAGTGCTTATGGGGATCTGTATTGACCCCCATGAGTGCCTGTGTTAATTATTGGCTTATGGGGGTCTGTATTGACCGCCATGAGTGACAGGGTTAATTAAAGGTTTATGGGGGTCTGTATTGACCCTCATAAGTGACGGGCTAATTAAGTGCGTATGGGGGTCTGTATTGACCCCCATGAGTGACAGGGTTAATTAAGGGTTTATGGGGGTATGTATTTACCCCCATGAGTAACAGAGTTAATTTATGTATAATGGGGGTCTGTATTGACCAGGGTTGCCAGGGTTATTTATTGGCTCTGGATTGCCAGGGTTATTTATTGGCTTATGGAGGTCTGTATTGACCCCCATGAGTGAGGAGGTTAATTAAATCATTATGGGGGTCTGTATTGACCCCGATGAGTAACAGGGTTAATTAAATGCTTATGGGGGTCTGTATTAACCCCCATGAGTGACAGGGTTAATTAAGGGTTTATGGGGGTCTGTATTGACCCTCATAAGTGACGGGCTAATTAAGTGCGTATGGGGGTCTGTATTGACCCCCATGAGTGACAGGGTTAATTAAGGGTTTATGGGGGTATGTATTTACCCCCATGAGTGACAGAGTTAATTTATGTATAATGGAGGTCTGTATTGACCCCCATGAGTGCCAGGGTTATTTATTGGCTTATGGGGGTCTGTATTGACCCCCATGAGTGAGGAGGTTAATTAGATCATTATGGGGGTCTGTATTGACCCCAATTAGTGACAGGCTTGTTTTTAAGGGTTGATGGGGCTCTGTATAGAGCCCCATGAGTGATAGGGTTTTTTTTTTTATTACGGGTTCTTTAAGGACCTTTACGGTCCTTTAAGGAACCCTTAAGGTGGGAATTTTTAATTTTCATTGCAGCGGGGGTCCTCAATCGTGTGTGATCGGGGACACCCACTGCCAGAGTTAATGTGGGTTTCCGAGCTTATCTCGGATCCCGTGGGGTTAATGCAGGTTTTTGAACATGGCTGGGCGGTCCGGGATCGTGGAGCCTTGTTTTCGTTTGTTTCGGCGGCCATTTTTTCTGTCGCTTAGGGGATTTTCAAGGTGCTAAACTTTGTAAATTTGACTGAATTCCAGGTTTAAGCTGTGTTTCAGAGGTCCAGGGTGTCCCCCCTTGGTGTGGGTAAGGTTTTTATTTTCTTTTTGTGTGTATTTGTGTGTTTTTTAATGTTTGCCAGTGTGCGCAGGTTGTCCGTTAAAGTCATATTTTTGCGAGTCCGTAATGGATTTTTTCTAAGTCCCACGGGTCGTAATTATTTTTGTGTAAGTCCGCAATTCATTTTTTTCTAAGTCCTGCGTCAGCTATATTTTTGTGTAAGTCCGTAGTTAGTTATTGCGTTTTTATGTTTTTTTGTCCCGCTTGTGAAGTGATTTGTAACCGGTTGTGAGGCGCTGTAGAGCCTTCATTAGAGTGATTGTAGATGACATGTTAATGTATGATTTTCAAAGGCACCTGCATTAATAGTGGGGACCGTTTAAGTTTTACTTATTATAATCAACGTTTTTTTCATCTTATTTTAAATTTTAATTATGTACTAATAAAGTTGAAATTTTTTGATCTACTACGTCTATGTCTTTAAGGGATATAACTCTCTGCAAGGGTTATGGATAGTATTATAAGTGTTCTGTCGCTTTACTTTCTTTTTTCTCTGATTTATTTTTGCACTTTCTATCTGTAGGTCTATTATGAAACCAACATACAGTACATGTACATGTAAAGACTTTTATGAAGTCAAACTAGATTTTTATTATAGACTAGCGAATTGCCAGTCAAAAAATGGCGGCAATGAAATTGTAAGTGAGCTAATGGTGTTTGGTGTATATAATAATAAAATAAATAATAGATTAATAAAGTAATATACTTTACCTATTTTGAAGTAATATATGCAGAAAGCATTCTGTTGAAGAGATGGCAATCTGTTTTGATGTTGCTGCAGCATTAGTGCTGTGGAGCTGCTGTGTAAGCGTGATGAATGTGTGCAGTGTAATAGTGTGCGTGCGCGAGGCAAATCCGTTAGCGTAGCTGTGTACTTCCGCATTGTAAAAGCTATTGTTCTAAAATGGCGGCAAATGTGTGATATGTGTCTGTGGCTGATTTAAATGTCGTGCGACTTTTTCGGAATATCCGTAGCTGTTTGGTGGTGTTTTGCGTGTTTAGGGACCTTTAGCCTCGTTTTCGTTTTGTTCAGCGGCTATTTTTTCTCTCGCTTAGGTGATTTTCGGGTCTCTAAACTCCGAAATTTGTCCTTAAATTGAGGTGTAACTTGACGTGCAGAGGTCCTGGGTGCCCCCCTTGCTGTGAGTGCTGTTTATGTGTTTGTTGTTTGTATTTATTGTGTTTGTAATGTTTTTGGGGTCGTGCAGGTTGCGTCCTTGTTTTTTTATCTCGTAGGTGTTTTTCGGCAAATACGTAGGAGTTTGGTGGTGTTTTGCGTCTTTAGAGTGCTGTAGCACCGTTTTAGTTTTTTTCGGCGGCCATTTTTTCTCTCGCTTAGAGAATTTTTCAGTGTCTAAACTCTTTTAATTTGAGTTAAAATGAGGTATAACTTTAGTTTTTGAGGTCCTGGATGCCCCCTCTTCCTGTAAGTAAGCTTTTTTATGTATTTGCTGTGTGTATTTGTTGTATTTTTCATGTGCCGCATGTGCGCATGTTGCATCCGATTTTTGCGAGGTCGTAATGGGTCGTAAAGTGTCTTGTATTTTCTTTGCGTAACAACGTAAATTTTGCGAGGGTCGCAGTTGCTGGCAAGGGCCGCGGGTTCGCTACACAAGCCCGCAAGCGTTAGCAACAGCTCGCATGCTTACAACTATATATATGATAGACCACCCTTATATGAGACTCTGTAAAATATTCTTTGTCATGCTTATTAATTACTCATATTAATTGAAAAAGGACTTACCTAACATTAAGCTGTCTTGATTATCTGAGCATAGGTCACTAAACCTAACTAAAGCAGCTTTCTTATAACATGCTTTCTTATAACAGGCTACCCATGGATTCAGTTATAGGGTATATAAAACATTTCCCATGATCACTTCACTGATGTTTTTTCTTTAGATTCAGTACAAACCATCTTTTCAGGGTTCCCATCTGAAAAGTATATACAGTTGTAATAAATGGATGTAAATGGTATTGATCAAAGATGCACAGACAGACTAAAATTATGGCTGGTGAACAAAAATTTAAGATAACAGTATCTCAAAAGACTTGTCAGTTTTGGGATTTTTTTAATGATAAATTTATCTTTCTATTGGTATTAGTTGATATATTATTAGTCCTTTAATGTGTGTGCATAATAAGGTGCACTGGGGAAATGTATGTGTGGGGTATAATTATTTCATGATTATATATTGATAAAATATATATTCACAATTTAAGTTAATTTAATGAATGTATTTTTATGATGCAAATAATACTAAAAAAGATACATATAAAACATCAATTTAGAATTTATTTATGAGTTTATATTCACTGAGATCCATAGACATTTTAATAAATAGATTGTTTTCACATTTCATTCGTGTATATAACATTTCATACGTGCAAGTCATTAGGCCCCCTATTCAATTGAGCAATTGTTGGTTACTGGAGCCCATTTGCAAGTTACAGGCTGAAAATCCCTGAGGTTCTTAAAATTGTAACTCCCAACCCATCTAAGCCTTTGATCTTTCAAGCTCGCAAATGTTACAATTGCTAAAATTGCAGAATGCTATTCATTAGCTACAATTTCCCAAGAACATAATTGTCTTCAAAGCCGCGAACGTCAAATGTAGCCAAATATATTACGGGTTCCAAATAAGACCCACCAATGCTTTTTTTTAGATTTGTTTGTAACACTGCAAAAGACAATTAAATCACACCAATGGACTTTAAAATATGGGGAAAGCAATGGAAGGCATTATAATTTATTGCACAACAATTCTGAAGGGACAAAAAAGCCTTAAAAATATATGTTTTTCTCATATGATGGTCCTGCATATGCCAATATAAAAAGTGTGGCTGCAAGATGCTGAAAGCAATTAAATACACACTACCTTATTAAATTGCAACACAAAAATATGAAACTGCCTGCCATATTATCCCTTTCTATTATCCCTTTCTCACTCACAGGGGCTCTAATGTGGACCTTAAAAATACAAAGATATCCTTATATAAATCTTACTCATCAGACCTAGATTTGGAAAAGAAATGGTGGCCAAATTACACCACCACATGACATATATCAAGTACCAGGGGAACATACACCACACTTATCTACTCTAACCCATCAGGAAGGACTGCAAACACACATGGAGGCTGTGCAGAGGCACGTGGAGCAACAGCCAACTAACCTCCATCAGGGATAATCTCCGCTAGGCCCATCCTGGAAAGTCCCACACCATTGTAGGCAGCCAAGTGCCAAAATGTATACCCATTATCATCAATTCACATTATCAACTGTCATATTCTCATCAGCTCTTCTGGGGAATGTTGATATTCCACAGTATTGGACCTCTCATGTGTATTAACTCTATATTATTAAATTATTATTATATGTATTAATCTATTGCATAATAACTAGGGCTCATTACTTTACAGATATAGGAGTTTGACACAAATGTAATGTAAGTGGATGTCCCAAAACACCAACCATTGAAAACACACTGACATTGTGATAATGCTATAACAAAGCTCTATTTCATACATAGAGCACATGGGTGTGGTGTGGGCGGATCCCGGAAGCACCTACCAGAGTCACATGTAGTCACTACACCACTGCAAAAGGAATCTGATGGAAAAAAAGGATAATCCGAAATCACTCCATTTAATTGAAGTAATCAGTAATGAGCATAGCACTTACTTTTGGTTATGCTCAATTAAACAGATGCCAAAAATCATGGATAATGTGCTACAAATCTATTCCACACACAGTGTGTTCTCATATATTCAGGAATAATCCCAAATAGATGACCAGAATCTGGAAAACAGAAAGAGGAGGTTGAGGAACATGCCTTGGGCTATTAAGACCTACAGATACAAGAACAAGATATAAATCATAACACTATTTGGATTAACTTCAATGCCTCATCTCAATGGCAATCTGCATTGAACATCAATTGCCGAAATATTTAACATAACCATATGTGTACACACTCTGTAGCCAGGCAATAGTATGTCAACATTTATACTAATTATTATTCATTGCGGAGTGTGGATGAGCAGGTGGATGTTCTCGCCTACCTCCTTTTTTTCCCTCAGCACTGGGCCCCCACCTTCCATGCCCGTGCACCTCCTCCCTTTACCACAACGATGAGGTGTTGGAGTGAAGGGTGTGTCCACCTGGAATGGCTGTGTAGCAGGTGGTGTTGGCGGTAAGGTGTGAGATGAGGTGGGCACCAGATCTGGTTGTGATGGTGCTGGAGTCAGTGGAACCAAAGGCTGAAGAGATATGACCAAGCCTTCTGCAACTTGCACTAGCCGCTCAATGAGTCTTGTCTGGTCTTGTCTGCCCTTATTTGTCTTTTGCTCATACCTCTCCATCCTTTGATTGTGCCTCCTCACCTCACCAGATAATGATCTGATGCTGTCAACGAGAGAGGTTGCAAAGTCATTCTGCCTTTCCATCTGGAGTGCCAGTTGTTCCATTAGGGCGGAATAGCTTTGGTCCTCCCTCTGGATCTGGTGCATGAGCTCCTTCAAAGTGGCTTGTGAAGGGGTGTGAGATCTGTCACTGGACATATCAGGGACTTTCGATGTGCTGTGGTGATGACAGGGGTACCGGTGGTGATGGTGATGCCATTGGTGCCCGTGCCGATGGTGATTCCAGCGGTGCCTGTGGCACCGATGTCGGCTGTGGCGATGGTATCAGCTGTGGAGGTGGTGCTGGAGTCATCCATGCCGATGGTGTTGGCTGTGGTGTCGGTGTCAGCCGTGGCAGTGGTATATCCCAGGTTGGGTGAGCCCAGGTTTGGTGTGCCAGGTTGGGTGAGCCTAGGTTGGGAGTGGAGGAGCGGTGGGGTCCTGCTAAGGCATCCATGGTATGAGACCAAGTGGCAGTGATGGGCCTGCTGATGGTGGTCTCCAGTACCAGGACATCTGTGTAGGTAGTGGTGGTTGCTGTTATTGATATGCCTTTTTGCAACCCCTAATGCAGCAACAACTGTACCAACCTCAATCCAGGCACGTGTTCTGGTTAGGCCTCACTTCCCTGCCACCATGTATGATGCTATAGTGGGCATGGATTTCCCTCAGGGGGGTTGCCATCTGCTTTGGGGTTTTATTGGGGGCCCTGTTCATTAGCACAACCTCTTGCCCTTCCAACTGTGCCTGAGGTTCCTGGCCTTCCTGTTCTTTCCCTGGGGACGGTCCCTCATCCCCACTACCCCTCCCCCCCCCGTGATTTGGCCCCTGACCGTCTGCCCCTACTCTTTGTGTGCCTACATCTGGGGGCACATACCTCCCCCCTCCTGCTCTCCTACACTTCTACCTCCCTGACCTGACCTGCCTCCTCCTCTCCCTCTCTCTATACCTCTCCCTCTCCTCCTCCGCTGTTCCTTCTATCTCCTCACTCTCCTTGTCTCCTTTCTCTTCACACTCTCCTCCTGTCCTCACTCTCCTCTCTCTCCTCCTCTTTTCCTCTCCTCACTTACAGTTTCAGCTGGTATTTAAAATTGTTGTTTTCTGTGGCATTAATTAGCGTTATCCTGTTTCTATTGGCTAATTGGTCTGTCACCAGATCTCAAATTACGGCCTTGCTTGAGTTTGGGGTGCTTCATCAGATTGGATACCCGGAAGTGTTACATAAAAAAAACAGGGCTTACGGGTTTGAGGCTGCGGCCCTTAAATTGCAGCCTTATTCAATTGAATCACTCTGTAACTGTAGCAAATTTGAGTGAGGCTCTAGGAATAGCATTTTTGTATTGGTCATTTTTAAGCTGAGCACTTGGTGTCCCCTGCATTGTAGTTCAATGGAGAAGGATAATAGCTTTAATTATATGATATTCCCGTATATACCATACGTGACCACATGATTGTAAGTGATGTGGAGTCACATGATCAATGTAATGATGTTGGATATATTCTCAGATACTAAGTAATAGCTTCTTCTCACCAGTTTTTTAAAATATAAATAGGATAATATGCTTAGCGTGTCATCCCTGAAGAGGTCCAGAGGCTGAATGAAAGTTTAGCAGTCTTTCGCCTTTTTGGAGCATAAGTAGTACTTTGTTAAATATGTAGGAGACAGCTCTGCTGAGACAACCCAGAGTTTTTTTTTTATATTGAATTGATAATTTACATTGATATTTTAAAGATTATTTTATTGCAAGTAGCATTTTATGGTGTCTAAATAAATATATTTGTAGATTCATACTATGATTGTACCCTGGTATACTCTCATTTTTTGTTTAGGTATAGAGATGTCGCGAATAGTTCGCCGGCGGACTGTTCCCGGCGAACATAGCATGTTCGCGTTCGCGGCGAACTGCGAACATATGCGAGATTCGACCCGCCCCCAATACTTTATCATTGAGCAAACTTTGACGCTGCATGTCACAGTCAGCAGACACATTCCAGCCAATCAGCAGCATACACTCTCTTCCACACCCTTCTACCTCATGGACAGCAGCCATTTTGGAATCATAACTAACTTGCAGTCTTACTGAGAGGAGGTAGAGTGTAGGTGATACTGCATCAATAGGGAAAACCATAGCTACGCAAGTTTATTCAGTGTCCAGTGCAGTGCTGAAGGACTCTTGTGCATTATTATTATTATTATTACTACTATATAATGTGTAGATGTACCAGCTGGGCATGCATTATTATTATTATTATTATTATTATTATTATTATTATTATTATTATATAATGTGTAGATGTACCAGCTTTTCATGCTCTTGTGCATTATTATTATTATTATTAGTAAAATACTACTACTAATAATAATAATAATGCACAAGAGCATGCCCAGCTGGTACATCTACACATTATATAGTAATAATAATAATAATAATAATAATAATAATGTAGAAGAGCATGCCCAGCCGGTACATCTACACATTATATACTACTAATAATAATAATAATAACAATAATAATAATAATGCTCAAGAGCATGCCCAGCCGGTACATCTACACATTATCTAGTAATAATAATAATAATAATGAACAAGAGCATGCCCAGCCGGTACATCTACATATTATATAGTAATAATAATAAGAATAATAATAAAGCATAAGACCTCCCCTGTGTCTCCCCCCCACTCCCTCCCATGTGTCTCTCTCCCCCCCTCTCCCCTGTGTCTCCCCCCCACTCCCTCCCATGTGTCTCTCTCCCCCCCCTCTCCCCTGTGTCTCTCCCACCCTTGCCTGTGTCTCTACCCCCTCTCCCTTCCCCAGTGTTTCTTTCCCCCCCTCCTGTGTCTTTTCCCCCTTCCCTCTTCCCTGTGTCACTCCCCCCTCCCCTGTGTCTCTACTCCCCTCTCCCTTCCCGTGTTTCTTCCCCCCCCTCCCCTGTGTCTTTCCCCCCTTCCCTCTCCCCTGTGTCTCTCCCCCCTCATCTGTGTCTCTTCCCCCTTCTCCCCTGTGTCTCTATACCCTCTACCCTGTGTCTCTACCCCCTCTCCCTTCCCCTGTGTTTCTTCCCCCCTCCTCTGTGTCTTTACCCCCTTTCCTCTCCCCGGTGTCTCCTCACCACTCCCTCCCATTAGTCTCTTCCCCCCTCACCCCTGTGTCTCTACCCCCCACTCTCTCCTGTGTTTCTCCCCCCTCCCATGTGTCTCTTCCCCTCACCTTTCCCTTACCCTGTTTCTCTTCCCCCCTCTGCCCTGTGTCTTCCTCCCCCTCTCCACTGTGTCTTCCTCCCCCTCTCCCCTCTCCTGTGTCTTCCTCTCCCTCTCCCCTGTGTTTCCCCCCCCCCTCTCCCCTCCCCTGTTAGCTTCTATATGCATACATACATAAGATAAGAAATCCCCAGTTCCAACACCCATGTGTACTGTATAATATTGTATTGCATTATGTTATATTATATCACTAGCGACTTGCCTGGCACAAATGACGGGGCAATAATAATAAATAAAAAAGTTTGAAGCCATGGCAATGCTGTTTGCCACACAATGTGATGATTTTTGTACTCTGAGGACCTTCGGCGCTCATTGTGAGCCTCTTCCCTCGTGTCCTTCATGTTTCGTGCTTTGCAACGATCAATCTTCGGCGCTCATCGCAAAGACAGATATATAAGTACAGTGTTAAATATATAATTTTTTTGTGCAGTGTAAATAAAAAAATGTATTCAGGTCTCAGAGCATAATAAAGTGATTTAGATTTGTAACTGCTTTGAGAGTGCTATCGCTGGCAGCCAATGAGCAGTAATCCAGATATATAACTGCAGAGTAAAAAGTAAAACATTTTAGTGTAGTGTAAAGTCTACATTTTTATTTTCCATTACTAATTAATACTTATTAAATGAATGCACGATAATAACTGTTGTGAATGAACAAATGTATTAGGAAGTGCGAAGCGTTAATGTATGTAAAGTAACCGCAGTGTAAAATATGCTATTAAGCGTATTTTTTTTATATATTTTTTTTTAAATAATAATGAATTAATTAATTACTAAAATACTTTACCTATTTGTAATTAATATATCCAGTGATCAATAACCTGAAGAGCTAACTAAAAAGATTTTCCTAAAAAGCCGTACGAGGTAAAGATACACTATTAACAAGGATGCTAAATCATCCACACCCGCTTACCACATACACATTCCCCGCCATTTTACAACACTAACTTACAGAATGCGGAAGTACCCAGCTACCCTAACGGCTTCCACTCGCGCACGCAGCCTATTTACACTACACACTGCACACATTGCTGACACTTACACAGCAGCTCCACAGCACTGAAAACCTACATTGTATGCTGCAGGAACATGAAAACAGATTGTCAGCTCTTCAGCACAATGCTTCCTGCATATATTACTTACAAATAGGTAAAGTATATTCATTTAGTAATTATTTAATTAGCATACAAAAATACATATACACAAAAAAAACATTATCACATTAAACATAAAAGCCATTCACTGCGCGCCTCACAACGAGCGCCAACGCTGCTCATAGCACACAAAGCCTTGCAATAAGCGCAAAAAACACATCACCGCCGACCAAAGAATAACAGCAAAAGCGCCTATCAGAAAAAAATACAACCAACAGCCTTGCAATGAGCGCCGAAGGATATCCGACTGCCAACAAAATGAATGTCTCGTCCAAACCATTACCTGCCTTACAATCTTATTGCCGCCATTTTTTGACGGGCAAGTCGCTAGTAAATATATAAAGATCAAGATAATAAAAGTATCAGGAAATGTAACACAAAGATGCACGCGCATCTGAATAATACGACAAATTCGGATTTTTGTCATAAATGATATGATCGCAGTATTGGGTCATAAACCCTAAACACTGGAATCTGTTACATACAATTTACTGATGATGTCATTAATGGGCTTCAAGGGGGGGGGATCTCTTTTCATAATTTTTGAGCGGTGCAAATCCAACATACGCAGAGCGGAAACGCCACATCTGTGGGACACACACAAAGGGGTTCACTTTGGGAGAAAAAAACAAACAAATATGAAATATTTAATAATCATATTTTGATGTTACCAACAGATAAGGAAACAAAACTGAGGTTATTATATCTAATAGTAGCAAGCCTGGGAGTACTGGGAGTAATAATACTGCAGCAGGAGGTCAGGACTAATGTCACCTAGAGACCCCCAGACAGATAAAGGTCAGTACTAATGTCCCTCTATAGACCCCCAGTCAGATAAAGGTCAGTACTAATGTCCCTCTATAGACCCCAAGTCAGATAAAGGTCATTACTAATGTCCCTCTATAGACACCCACTCAGATAAAGGTCAGTACTAATGTCACCTATAGACCCCCAGTCATATAATGGTCAGTACTAATGTCACTCTATAGACACCCAGTCAGATAAAGGTCAGTACTAATGTCACCTATAGACACCCAGTCATATAAAGGTCAGTACTAATGTCACTCTATAGACACCCAGTCAGTTAAAGGTCAGTACTAATGTCCCTCTATAGACCCCCAGTCAGATAAAGGTCATTACTAATGTCCCTCTATAGACACCCCGTCAGATAAAGGTCAGTACTAATGTCACCTATAGATCCCCAGTCATATAAAGGTCAGTACTAATGTCACTCTATAGACACCCAGTCAGATAAAGGTCAGTACTAATGTCCCTCTATAGACCCCCAGTCAGATAAAGGTCATTACTAATGTCCCTCTATAGACACCCAGTCAGATAAAGGTCAGTACTAATGTCACCTATAGACCCCCAGTCATATAAAGGTCAGTACTAATGTCACTCTATAGACACCCAGTCAGATAAAGGTCAGTACTAATGTCACCTATAGACCCCCAGTCATATAAAGGTCAGTACTAATGTCCCTCTATAGACACCCAGTCAGATAAAGGTCAGTACTAATATCCCTCTATAGACCCCTAGTCAGATAAAGGTCATTACTAATGTCCCTCTATAGACACCCTTTCAGATAAAGGTCAGTACTAATGTCACCTATAGACCCCCAGTCATATAAAGGTCAGTACTAATGTCACTCTATAGACCCCCAGTCAGATAAAGGTCAGTACTAATGTCCCTCTATAGACACCCAGTCAGATAAAGGTCAGTACTAATGTCCCTCTATAGACACCCAGTCAGATAAAGGTCATTACTAATGTCCCTCTATAGACACCCAGTCAGATAAAGGTCAGTACTAATGTCCCTCTATAGACACCCAGTCAGATAAAGGTCATTACTAATGTCCCTCTATAGACACCCAGTCAGATAAAGGTCAGTACTAATGTCCCTCTATAGACCCCCAGTCATATAAAGGTCAGTACTAATGTCACTCTATAGACACCCAGTCAGATAAAGGTCAGTACTAATGTCCCTCTATAGACACCCAGTCAGATAAAGGTCATTACTAATGTCCCTCTATAGACACCCAGTCAGATAAAGGTCAGTACTAATGTCCCTCTATAGACACCCAGTCAGATAAAGGTCATTACTAATGTCCCTCTATAGACACCCAGTCAGATAAAGGTCAGTACTAATGTCCCTCTATAGACCCCCAGTCATATAAAGGTCAGTACTAATGTCACTCTATAGACCCCCAGTCAGATAAAGTTTTGAAAGGTTTCTTGGATAGCATTGGGGCTAAAGGAGGTTTGGCCATCAGGTAGTCTAAAGATACCGTATATTATGTAAAGACACTAATAATTCCTCCAATAAAATTCTGTTTTTTTATGTGGGCAAGGTCCCTGGTTAGCCCATTGGGTTATCTGTTAAAAAGAGTGGTGCAGAGACTGTGGGGGCTGTTAGCCTCCTTGTCCCCATGTGGCCGTTTAGAATCCCTGCTGCTGCATGTTTCAGCTTTATTAAGGTGTAATTGTACAGCGTTTGACTCAAGTAGCTGCCTGTGCTGGGTCAGTTTGGCTTAATTGCTGGGCCCTTTTCCTGCCAAGATGGCGACCGTCATTCCATGGGCCTCTATGTCCCCTTCACTACCTTTGTCCCCGCTTGTGTGCTTATTTGGGATGGCCCCCCTTTATCTCTCCGACCCGTGGCCTTCTCAGGTCCCCCCCTCAATCTCTGAGTGTGGGTATGCGGGCTGGGGCGTTGAATCAGGCCTACCTTCTTCTCTGCTCGCTGCAAGATCAACAATACCTAATTTTTCAGGCATGTGTACATGCCTAATTTTTCTGGCCTCTGGTGCTGCACTGTGCCTTCAACAACCAAACCCCCAAAAAAGGCACATAACAGGGATTAAACTGATAGGAGTAGTACTACTTAACACACCACTCATATCTGGTGTAACAGTAGTGTACATTTAAAACAAAAAACATTTTTTCTACTGTAATAGATTGCATAGCAGTTAGTTGTCTGCAAGCGTATGTGTCAGACCTACAGCGTCTACTCTGCCAACTTCTGCAAGTGCACAGTGCCACTCATATCTGTTGTCACAGTAGCTTGGACGCATAGTACCAATCTGTCAAAACCGGTAATGATGAATGAGGTCTAGAGTAGCCTGGTTTCCTTATCCTCTACAGGTTGAGACCTAATGTTTGGGTGTCTCCAGACTAACACATGAGTACAAGCAGCACACAAACTCAAAGCCGCCATCCTCCTCCTGGTCCAGCATCATCAGCCACATCAACCACTGCTGTCCTCCTGGCCCCCTCTCAACCATCCGCCACTGCGTCTCTCGCCTTGAGCAGTTCCTGCTCATTTGCCCATAGTCAGGTGCCTGTAAAGGACATGTTTGAGCGTAAGAAGCTAATGTCTCAAAGTGCCCCAAAATTGAAGTGATACGACCAACAAAGCATCTTTTCCATCTCCCGGTTCTAAAAATCCAGGCCTTATACACGCCCCCTGATATGTGCTGTAACAGGTTTTAAACTGATAAGAGTAGTACTACTTAACACACCTTATAATAATGCAGAGAGAGGCAATGCAGTGAGAGGAGTCTGAAGTAGAGGAGTCAGAGGAGGAAGGTGGCTTTGAGGAGGTGGAAGACCAAACACAGCAGGCGTCCCAGGGGGCTTGTTGTCACCTTTCGGGGACCCTTGGTGTTGTACGTGGCTGGGTGGAGGAAGAGACCTTCAATGACATCAGTGAGGACATGAAACGGGACATGGCTAGCTTAGTATCCAACCTTGTGCAAATGGGGAGTTTGCGGTTGTGCAAATGGACTGTTTGCGGTTGTTTGCGGTGCGTTAAACGGGGAGTTTGGACTGTCACTGTGAAGCGGGTGTAACCCTTACACTACCTAATAAGCACGTTATTCCAAACAATTTAGGAATGTTAGGTAATTTATGCCCTTTATGGCTTAAAACCAGACTCTGTATCAACTATGTAATTTTCCGTGGGAGTTTTGCCATGGATCCCCCTCCGGCATGCCACAGTCCAGTTGTTAGACCCCTTGAAACAACTTTCCCATCACTATTGTGGCCAGAAAGAGTCCCTGTGGGTTTTAAAATTCGCCTGCCCATTGAAGTCTATGGCGGTTCGCCGATGTTCGCCGGTTCGCGAACATTTGCGGCGGTTCGCGTTCGCGGTTCGCGAACCGAAAATTTTATGTTCGCGACATCACTATTTAGGTACTTTTCCCATCCATAGCAGTCGGATGAGCGATACCAGACAACGTCTGAAAGCAAAGATCGATTGACTATAGAAGAATTTTAAATCACTTCAGTGGACATTTTATGTTGCAATACCAGCCAATTGACCCTAGTATCTATGTTATTTGGTGGATTATATTGTGTATGTATTTGTTTATTTATTTTAGATATATTTGTAATATTGTATTATATTGTGTTTTATACACTATTGTCTTCCTTGTTTTCACTAGTTTTTAGCTTTATTATAAATGCTGGCAGACTCATTTTATAATATATAGATACAAATATAAGAACTCAAATATATTAACTCATGAATTATATTATAATGGAAACTATTAAATTAATATTAAATATAATAAAGTGATAATAAAGATTAGCTTCAATATTTTTATTACAACTTGTAGCAAATCTGCTGAATACAGTGAGGAGCTTTGCACTTATTTTACATTTTGTACATACAAATACACATACTACATGCTCCCATTGCAAACAGGAGGAGCAAAGCAATTGACCATAAAAAACAGATATCACAGCACCTTATTGACCATAGTGGTCTTTAATAAATTTAATTTCTGTGGAACTTATAGCTATCATATTACTGTTCCTGAAAAAAAGGTATGTTTTATAACTTAAGAATACTTGCTCTTAATATTATTATTATTATTATTATTATTATTATTAAAACAATAAAACTATTATTATTATTATTTACAAGAGACTCTTTTAAATGTTAGATCCTGCTTATGTTAGCCAATCTCTTGTGGGTGAATTGCACAAGCTACCTTTTAGTCAGTGAATAACCACAAAGGAAATCAGTTTATTTCACTCATTGCCTAAGAAGTTCATCCATCATGTGTGTTTTTCTTCCCAACAGTAGAAGTGTTCATAACCATAATTAGATTCTCTTTAGCTGCACAAAGCCAGTGGCCACAAGCACACACTTTTAGTCCAGTTTGTATTAACTGGCTTCTTTGCAAAAAATATACACAAGTGTACACACATGGCTACACATAGTACATGCACACAAACATTCTCATTGTCACTGTATACTTTAGGGCCCACAGTTTCTAGATCTTTCTCTTTCAATAACATATTTAACAAGCCATTTCAAATGGTTCCCTGTGCAATATCTTGTGTGTGTTCTCAGGAGAGTTTACCATTATTCATTTGCTAAATTTCAGCTGGAGGTATAGTAGTGTTTTAAGACAGTAATAAAGGATTGATGTTTAAGTCCGTTTTTCAAAGAAGTCTTTATAGACAGCAATTTAGAAGCAGGGCAAAAGTCACACTGACTTAGTGTGCATAAAGCTGTATTTGTTAGGAATATTGTCTGTCACTGTGCCAAATCCCTAGAATATATTCATTCTCCATATTCCATATAAAGCAGTCTTTCAATGTTTATACTGAGGCCTGTCTGACACAGGATACTTTGCTTCATGAGTCATTTGGTTTGGTTTTTGGCATTGACAGTACATTTTTATACCTTGTTTTGAGTATAAACTTTCATTATATATGATTATCCCATTCACATACACATACAAGTCTATCACTCTATCATTCCACTTAATAATACTCAACATGAAATCTGTACATAACGATATATGACTGCATATTTCTGGACCTATGTCATTTTTTCCAATGTCTGGTTTGTATTTTGAATAGATGAAATTGTTTGTACAAATATAATTGACTTGGGATTTCACTGTAGTTCACTTCCAAGAAAGAAACAGTCCGGCAAGTACAGAAATCACTCAGTCCAAAATCACTGATCCATTTCAAGATTGTTATGTATAAAACACTCTCTTTTTAACATATCTCCTATAAATAATGTGTCAGAACTGTTTTGAGGCTTAAGATCTGTGGTTTTTACAAAGGCCAAGATTTTAAAAAAATCCTGAAATGGTCAGTCTATATCAGGAATATCCTAAATCCCATTGTATAAATTCTTCTTTAGCTAAGAATCATTGATGCAGACCATGAACCTTTTAAGTCATTCCTTACACAGCCTGTAAATTATTTTTAAGATATGGTCTGCCAAACTGAATACCTGTATGAGGTCTTATCAGTGATATATTGAGAAGCATCGCTATCTTTCTTTATGATAAAAAACACTGCCCGTATACAACCCATTATCTGATGGCTTTCCCCAGTGCTTCACTACATTGCTTTTCTACCATTTATGACATCTGAAATAATGACTCACCAGACCATTTCCCCTACAGTTAGGATTTTTATAGCTCCATTAATCTAATATGCTATTATTGTATATTTATGCATGTGTACATTCAGTTTTCTTCACCAGGTTCATGGCTTCTTTTCTACTTTAACTACATAAGGAACATTTTGTAACACCAATAATGTGGTAGTATTTTATTAGTGTCTAAAAAATTATTCTATCCCAGAATATGTATAGTATCATAATTACTGTATAGTTAAATGTCAATGCAATGCTTCCAGTTATGGTGTAATTTAAAAGTGTAGGTTGTATAAAGTTATTTATATAAGTATAGTATAACACTTGCAATGTTGTCTGACAAAGATCATCACCTCAAGCTTGATGTCGTATCTCTGTGTTAGAGTCTAATCATTAGTAATTTCCCTGTAATTCATCAAAATTATTATACCAAACATATGAAGGCTTTGAACAATTTCTAGCACTTTGTCATAGTCATGCATTTCTAATACTATGAGCATGTACAAGCCCCTGGGTGTAATTAGAAACAATTAAGATCTAAAACAAAAAAAGTTGTTAACCTTGAGTGAAGGATAAGAAAGGCTTAATGACAGAAAAAAAAAAAAAACATAAGTGTAAGTTTAAGAAAAATGCCTCAGAAAGTGGTACATACTACTAAGAAACAAATAATGGCGGAGACTCTGCAGAAGACGGCTAAGTAGGTCTCAAATGCTAAACTGAGATATTGATTCTTTTAGTATGGGGCCATATTGAAAGATTCATGTAAACCCATACGTGTCAAGATATACATTTTAACATGTCTCTTTCATGTTTATGTTTGTATGTATATGTTTATCTTTCTTTAAAAAAAAAAAATTATCCCATTTTGGATCATACTATTAGTGCTCTTTGCTTTTTAATTTTAGTCCTTTTGTATTCCATGGAGTGATCTGCTATGGTACAAGCAGCAACTTGATTGTCTCTTCAAATTTATTTCCATTTGAGAGATGTTTCGACCAGTTGACCAAAGAGAGACTATCTTGTGAATTCCCTTTATAATAATTTCATGCAACATTTCTGTGTGTTTGTTGCAATATATAATTTGGTTTGTGCATTTTTACATTTATCTGATTATTCAATTTACTGATTATCCTATTTACTTCTACATTGATACATGCCATTGTTGTACTGCTATTTTTGCTATCAGTGTAAGTTTACTGCATGAAAATGTAATTTTACAAATAGCATTCAACTGAATTACACCAAATCATACAAAATCTGGAAGTGGCAAATAACCAAGTTATACAACTTGTATTTGCAATGTGTTTGCCATCTTCTATGTGTTGTGTTCCATAAATACTCCATATTGACTCTCAGCCATAACCTTGTGGTGTGAAAGTCCAAAAGAGAGCTGCAGCAGCTTTTCTATAGTCGTATTTCTCAGCGTTACAGTAAAAAGTATGAAAATTGAAGTGCGAAATGCAAACTTATTTTATATTTAACTGTTCCTCATTGTTCATGATAGAATTCTTCCACAGATAACAACGGACAGAGTTTAAATAGAGAGCGTAATTATTACTAAGTTATAGGATACATATGGTATTACAAACAAGACATTTAAGTACAGTTTTATGCAACCTTAAGTAATAAAAGATAAAGCATGACTGAGCAAATTGAAAGATTTGTAAATGTAACCAAATTTAAACTTGACATCTGAAATCTGAGCCATCTCTTCATTGCCCAGTAGATTATGGAGATGTAATTAAAATGTTGCAAGGACAATAAAGACTTGTACATTTTATTACTGTTATAATTCACTTATATAACTCTCTAGAGATGCTGTAATATATATTGCATATTGAGTTATGAGTACAAGAATGAATATTGTACTGAGTTGTATGTACTTTTTCAAAATATAATGACACATGAAGTGGCTGTTACTGGCAGTCTTGAATGTAGTAAAAACATTATAAACTGTATAATTTAAAAAATGCCTAAGAGACTCCTTTAAGCATCCTGAAACAGATGTATACATCCCAGCAACCTCAGTTTTCACAGGACCACACAGTGTTCTGTTACCAAAGACTAAGGTCCACCCAAATATAAGTATAACTGTGCATGTAAAATGTATCTTCTGCTCCTTAATAGTTGAACATTTGTCAATTGATAATTGTTATGTTATTTTATCCATGTACATTAGAATACTAAGCATGTAATTATATTTATTTAGATAATCAACTGCTAGTCAGGTGATGGCTAAAATCTGTGGTAGGTTGGTTAATGGCCCCTGAAGCTCCTTTTATATTTCTTGTAGCAATATAATGTAACCTCTATTGTTCTACATTCCCAAAACTGGCACCAAAATGTATTTTATGCCTCTCTTCCCCAAAGTGAATACTTTATGTATTTGCACTAGAGTGGTATTTTTTTTTAGCATTTTGACAGGCGTTCCATGCTATCTCACAATTTCTCCTTTTTCTCCCTGTCTTGTTCCCCCCTACACTTTTCATCCATCCTTTTTGTTTCAAATGATTTTAAAGTCCTTCAAATATATCTTAATATTTAGCTCTCAGCTCCCAAATCTGCTGTGTTATTGGAACATATGGAAGCAAAATATCTGTGTATATATTGATGTTTATATTTATTTTTTTTGTTTCCAGAGTGGTCATGATGTCAATAGGTTGGAAACTCTTAATGCACTGTGTAGCTATAAAATTGCAAAAAGTATAAAAAAAAGAAAAATCCATGAAATATATATGTAGTGTTATAAAATTCAAAATATAACATTTCAACGTGGAAAAAAGTTGTTCTACATTAACTTTTGTCTGCAAGGGGTAGCTTAAGCAACCTCTTGGCCAAGAAAGTTTTCAGCATATAAAATTAAAAGTGTAGTAAAATAACATAATGTTGCAAACTCAAAAGCTGACTTCTAAGTATATAATGTCCAGATGCCTCATGCTTCCTTTATGCTGCTATCTCGGTTATTTTGGAGTATCATGTCAAAAACATAAATATGATCAATGATTACATTTTAAAACAAATAGGCAATATAATACTTTGTAAAACAGAAAAAGTACACACACATAGAGTAATGCTGTTTGTGTAGAATATTACAATTCAATACACAGTGATTAGAATAAATCTATTAAAAGGGGATAAGTATTAACAACAAGTGAGACAAAAAGTACAAACAATGTTTTAGTCTACACATGACACAACTTAAGGTTTGTCTTTCAGGAGTACCTGTTCTTGTAGGCATCATGGTAGGCTAAGGAATGGTCCACTGGTTATTTCGGTCCATCCATGGCCTGTAGTGACAGATAAACTAGGCCATGAAGAAAAGAAAAAAATGGAAAGATTGGTCTTTTATTTTGGGTCATAACTCTGCCCACTAGTTCTTTAATATCTAACTGAAATCACTCCAAAGTACTAGTTATATGACTGTTCTTGCTGTGATTTTTTGCTCTGCCTGGGTCGCTGCTGCAGCTAAGGTGCCTTGTGCTGCTGCTTTTGTTCCTGTTTGGCAGGAGTTCTGCCTATGTCCAGCACTGCTGCTTCTGCTCCTGTCTGGCAGGAGTTCTGCCTGTAACGTATGCTCTGTTCTCTTCCAGCTGTCACCTCCACTCTTGTGTTAGTTCCTGCCTTCAGCTCCCAGTCTGTGCCTTTACTTATAAAGCACCAAAATATTCTGTAGTGTCATAGTGAGGTGGCTTAACTACTTCAATGAAGCTATGAGCTATAACATGCAGGGTCACCCAAAATGGACAGGTCATAGCAGAGAGAGCAGACATGCCGGGGTCCACTGGAAAAAGAAGCTGGCAACCCACTCCATTATGTATGAAAAGAAAAGATTATGCATAAGCACAACCAGAGGCATAACAACATGGCACCGGAAGATAAGCCTACTACATTACTGTTGAGAAGGAAAAGGTAAATTCCAATTACTAACCTATATAATGAAGTGGTTGGGTTAAAGTCAAGAGGCCTCCCTACTTCAGATGGGTCTGGAAGGTAAAGTAAATTCTGATGCTTCAAAGAACAATTCAGATTAGGAACCTGGAACAATAAAACTATGAACCAAAGCAAACATGAGATGGCAAAATTAAATATTGATATACTGGGAATTAATTAACTCAAATGGGGCATTTAATATCAGATGACAACAATATCTTCTACTGTGGTCAAAAATCCTGCAGAAGAAATAGAGAAGCCATCATAATCAATTAAAGGGTGACCAGTGCTGTGCTCGGTTACAACTCAATCTGTGACAGAATGATTTCAATTTGAATTCAAGGCAAGCTATTTAACATCACAGAGATTGAATAAAATACGTTACTCTCATCATAGGAGATTGGAATGCTAAATTAGGAGCAAAAAAGATATCTGGAATTGTGGTCAAACTTGGCCTAGGTGTTACAAATGAAGCAGTTCAGAGATTAGAAGAATTCGGTGAAGATAATTTTCAGTCATAGTAAACAACCTCTTCCAACAGCGTCAGAGATGACTCTAATTATGGACATCACCAGATGGACAATATATAAAATGGATTGACTATATACTTTGCAGACAAAGATGTAGGAGCTCTATACAGTTTGCAAAAACAAGACCTGGATCTGACTGCAGCTCAAATCATGAGCTTCTTCCTGCAAAGTTCAGAATTAAACTGAGGAAAACAGGGAAATCATCAGACCAAGTAGAAGTGAAAAAAATAATATTCCCTGTTGATATGCAGTGGAGGTAAATAATTGAATTTAAGGGAGACATGTATATAAAATGCCTGAAGAGTTGTGGACAGAAGTTTGTGACATTGTCCAGAAAACAGCAGCAAAATATATCCCCAATAGAAAGAAAACTAAAAGGCAAAATGGCTGTAAGATGACGCTTTGAAAAAAGGAAAATAGTTGCGATAGGAAAAGATTTTTGCAACTGCATGCAGAATTCCAGAGGATAGCAAGAAAAGAGAAGGAGACATTTTGTAATGAGTGATGTGAAGATTTAGAAGAAGATAACAGAATACGATATTCTCTTCAAGAACATTGTGGATTTCAAGGGAACCTTTCTTGCCAAATATGGGTGTGACAAAAGACAACAATTTAGGCACCAGCGTAGGCAGATCGGAGAAAGAAGAAGTGGCAGACCTATACACGAAGGATTGCTTACCTCAATAATTTGTCTAATGGGATTGAGTCACATATCTTGGAGATTGAAGTGAGATGGGCCCTTGGCAACCTGGCTCGAGGACTTGATGAATCCTAGCTGAACTGTTCAAAATCCCACAAGAAGATGCTGTAAATGTATTGCTCGCATTATGCCAACAAATTAGGAAAACTCAACAGAGACTATTGGACTGGAAAAAGTCAGTCTACATTTCAATCTAAAAAAAAAGCATTGCCAAAGAGTGCTCCAATTATTAGTAATTGCATTCATTTCACATGCCAGCAAGCTAATGTTTAAGATCCTGAAAGCTTGGCTCCAACAATATATGGACAGAGAAGTAGGTTTCACAGAGACAGAGGCATAAGAGACCACGTTGCAAAAGTTTCCTAGATAATAGAAAAAGCAAGAGAGTTCCAGAAAAAAAACACTCTGCTTCCTAGACTATGAAGTCTTTGAATGTGTGGATCAGAACAAAATGTGGCAAGTTCTTAAAGTGATTGGGATACCAAAAAATCTCATCTGCCTCCTGAGTAATCTGTATGTGGACCAAAAATCCACGGTCAGAACTGAACATGGAATGTAATGGTTCAAGATCGGCTAAGGAGCACAACAAGGTTGAATATTGTCCCCTTATTAATTCAATTAATATGCGGAATAGATCATACAGAAGGCTGGACTTATTGAATCCCAAGTAAGAATCAATATTGCTAGGAGAAATATCAATAACCTCAGATACTACTCTAATGGCTGAAAGTGAGTAAGAACCTTAGAGGGCCCATTAATGACAGTGAAAGAAAAATGTGCAAAAACCTAGCCTGCTGCTCAATGTTAAAAAAAGCAAGATCATTGCAAATAGCAATTTCAATTTCTGGCAAATAGATGGGAAAGAAGTGGTGACAGTGACAGATTTTGTTTTCCTAAACCGCAATGTCTCTGTGGATGATGATTGCAGCCATGAAATGAAAATATGTTTGATTCTGAGGAGTGTAGCTATCCAAAAATTAAAGATTACAATATCAACAAAGGCCTGCATAGTTAGGTCTATGGTATTCCAAATAGTAACATATGGATGTAAGAGTTAGACCAAAAAGAAGGCTGGGCACTGTGGAATTGACACCTTCGAATTGTGGTGCTGAAGAAAACTGCGTAGAGTCCCTTGGCCTGCAAGAATAACCAGTTAGTCAATGTTACAGCAAATCAAGTCAAGCTGTTCATTGGAAGGTTTGATCATGAGTCTAAAGATCAAATATTTTGGTAATATCATGAGAATACATGATTCCCCAGAGAAGACTCTGTTGCTGGTAAAGATTGGAGGCAGACACAGAAATTGATAGGTGAGGACATCGAACATGAGTTTAAGGTGCAGTGGTTGACAGATGTGTCTGGTGTGCAGTGGTCCATTGGGTTATGGAGAGTTGGACATGGCTGAACGAGTAAAAAAAAACAAATTTGGACACAAAACACAGACAACATTAAAACATATATACTCTTAATAACTCACTTGTCATCTTATGTTTAGTAAAAATATTCCACAAAGTGCAGAACTGCTGCTAATCTCAGTGAGCTATCCACTGTGTGATGTTGCATGTCATCAACACCACATAGCGGCCTGACGCACGCAGTTCATTCTTAGCTTTAAAGAAGGTCGGGAGAACAAGCCTTATATAGGGTAAACCTACATGTGACAAGGTAAGTATAGAAACATAGATACACAAGAATAAGGAACATAGTACCAAGAAACTGCAATAGGAAACACATCTAAAGCTCCATATTATATTCATATATATTATTAATATATTCATAATCTATAGATTACCAGTTATATCATTAGAGACAAAATATAGATTATATTGCTGTCACAAACAGGACTTGTTTGATACTAAAGATAGTTAGAAGATTATTATACTTAGAAAATCTAAACTGGGATACATGTCATCATTAAAAAAGTTAATTCTTTTTTTTTAAGTTGCAGCTTAATTATTTCTTGATCAAAATGTAGAAACATTTTAAAAATGTCATAAATACAATGAAAATTAAATGGTATGTGCCATTTTTTTGGAGTATCATGTTCTGATTACCATATTACCATAATTATTTCTCAAATGCAAAAAAATCATTAAAGCATATATTTAATGATTATAAGTGAATATAGTATTAAGAAAGAGAAGAAAGAGATTATTTTGAAATAATATACAGAACTTGATAAAGAAATGTAAATAGTGAATGGTTATTGTTGTAGCTGTAAACTGAAGTGATCAGTGCATTTATGTCCAACATCTTATTAATATGAAAATCAAAACTTATTTTATTATTGTATTTTCTAAAACCTGTGTAATCCAGGAATTATTCTACAAATATGTAATCAAATTATAATAAAGCTCCTATTCAATTTGCTTCAGTTACAGAGCGATTCAATTGAACAAGCACTCAATTTAAGGGCCGAAAGCCAAAATCATAAACCATTCAATCGTAAGTAGCATTTCAGATCAATTAAAGGTATATGCAAGTGAGCTGGGTTATGAATGCATCTGATAGAGGATAATTACTAGTGTATGAAAACATGTGTATATAGAAAAGTTCAGTTTACTTACAAAGCTATTTGCACAAAAGTCAAATCCAGTCGAAATACAGGAAATACAGCAGTGTACCCACAGGAAATACAGCAAAATACTAATTTTGACCGTTCTGGTACAGATCACATGAAGTTACTGTTGCGGTTCTTGCACTGACCATGCCAGAAGCCACTGAGGTGAAGAATGATACAATGTATTATCCTGATTCTGAATTCAAATGTTATGCTAGTTGGAGTTTTCTAGGGGTGTACACGATAAAATGCAAATGCCAAAAAACAAGAAATTATGCTAACTTCAAGTTAAGCTAGTTAATGTTTATTTTGGGATTTTCTCATGCAAAAATGGTGGACCTTTCCTGTTATGTGCATGCACGGGAAACTCTCCGATGATGTCCAAATGTAGCTGTCTCTAAATGGCCCGTAAGTGGTTAGGGCTTTTGTGGTTAGGTTTAGAGTGTTAGTGGGTTAGGGTTAGGGCTGGTAAGTGGTGTAGGGGGTTACAGTTAAGGGCTTAGTGTTATGGGCTTTGGGTTATGGTTAGGAAGTTACTTTTTGGGGGTTATGGTTAGGCTAAGAGGTCTAGGGCCGGCAAAGGGTGTAGGGGGTTAGGGGCTTAGGGTTTGGTACTTAAGGTTAGGGCCGGTAAGTGGTGTAGGGGGTTAGGGCCCTCAAGGGGTGGAGGGGGTTAGGGGATTAAAGTTAGGATTAGGCGGTTAGGTTTAGGGTTAGGGCCGGTAACTGGTGTAGGGGCTTAGGGTTAGGGCCAGCAAAGGTGTAGGGGGTTAGGAAGTTAGGGGCTTATTGAGTGCATTGGGATGTGAGCACGAGCGCACCCGGCACCAGAAGGCTTCCCATGCCAAGTGTGCACATAACAGGATAGATCCAATTTTTTTTCATACACTACTAATTCTCCTCTATCAGATGCATTCATAACCCAGCTCACTTGAATATACCTTTAAGCAAGGCTGCAACTATCTATTTAAAAACAACCAATAGTAAATGAGACCGTCATCATGACATCGGTAAAACATGGAGGTTAAACGTCAATCAATTATGGTTTAGAAGTCTGATATGTGATCGGACTCGCAATCTGGCAATGTACAAAATAATAAAAATGAATGTCGATACTGTTCTAGTCCATGTGGGTGGCCTGATATGTATTAACTCATTAATTCCCGAGATTGCTACATGAAAGATATTATTAATAGCATTGCGCTATCACCAATTTAACAGTTCCCTTGAAATTATACCATGACCTCAATAATGGTTTTACTACAGATATTAAATAGTTATGGTGTAGAATTCCACTATTTTTTTAAATAATATGACAGATTTTATAGTACATAATTTTATGGTAAGATGACTAAAAAGATAAACGAGGATTTTTCTCGTATTCATTTACATATATATTCCCACAGTAGGTCTTTGATTGAATTCTAAGTCCTTTATAGTAGACAGGAATATGTGAAGCAGAAAGTGTCAGTGCATAAGTGCATAGTTGCATATCTTTAATAATATGTGCAAGAATAATATAAAAATTCTTGGTGAATACTTTAATAATGTCATGTGAACATAACTTTAAATGCACAATGCTTTTATCAATTTGACATTTCTGATCATACCAAAGTTTCCATGATAATTCATGATTATTGCTATATCTGTAAAATAAATATATGTAGAATTCTCCAATTTTTAAAAATAGTGTAACATTTCAGACCTTCAAGAGTCATTTTTGATGCCCAAACCATATTTAGATATTTGCAAAGTATATTAATTAAACAATATTCAGTATACTTTTGTAGGACACTAATATTAATACTGAATATCAGACATGACTAACTCTTATCTAAGCCATTTGATTTGTAATGTATCCAACATAATAAACAATCTCTGGTCTTGTGCTTCTTTGTGACCATTCTAAGGTCTATTAGTATCCATAATTTGAGACATAAAAGAGAAGGGTCAACTTAAATGACGACTGTATCATTTACATTTTCATTTAAAAACTTTAGCAAATGGTATTCAATAACACTATCCATCTGCTCTTGGCAATTCATTTTTATAAATGACCATTTCTGATGTCAAGAGCAGTTCTTTTTTACAATATCCAGCACTGTATATCTGATTTAGAGTTCTAATATTTCTGATAGTATCTGGCTACCATTGTTAGGGCCTTCCAATTTTCTTTGTCACACTTACTGTGTTCCTGAGATGCTCACCTAATCATCATCTAATTTCATGACTCTTCATGCCCACATATCTCAGACAACATGAACGTTCTAAACAGTACACTACTCCACTTGTACTACAGTTGAAGAATTCTCTAAGATTTGGATACTGCCAGTTCTGTCCTCTATCTGCTGTTTGTTGACCATATAGGAACATAACCAGTGACCACAGTAAACTAACATCTGCTGGGTTTCCTTCAGAAGAAATGACTCCTTACAATCATGTATCAAGTACAGGGGTTGCTGGTGCATAGGGGCAAATGGGCAATCGCCCTCCCAAAATGAATGCACTGACTTAATCACCCCATCACTTACTTAATTGTATAATTTATATAATAAAAAAAATAAAAAATAGTTTTATCATGTTTAATATTCTGTTTCACATCTAGCCTGCTGCTGGTGACTTGCCTAGTAAAACAGATCAAGGTACATGTGAGTTTAAAAAAAAAAAAAACAGTCACAATGCTGTCTATGACCTGTCTATGGGTGCTGTCTATTGATTCTGATTACCATGCTCCACACACCAAGCTATTAAGTCTGTCACCACCCTGGCCTATACCAGACAGAAGCAGCTGCAGAGCTCAGATGAGTCCATATCCCTATCTGTGTCTTGTTGTTCTGTCCTTCAGTCGTGTCTGACTCTTAGTGACCACATGGATGCAGCACACCAGATACATCTGTCTGTGTTTCTGGTTGTGCTTATCCATATGGTTTTCATGGCAACGATACTGGAGTAGGTTGTCAGTTCCTACTACAGTAGACTGCATTTTGTCTGACCTCTCTAAAATGACCTGCCCATCTTGGGTGACCCTTCATGATATACCTCACAGCTTCGTTGAAGTAACAAGCCTCTTCACCATGACAAAGTAGCGATCCAGAAAGGGGTCCTGTGTATTACTCTCTATGAACATATTTATTTATAAGGATAGTGTTACTTACATTTGGGGGAGATCTCTTATTGTATATGTAAGATTTATATAATGTGTGTGTGTGTATATATATATATATGTGTTATATATATATATATATATATAGTGCCTTGCAAAAGTATTCACCCCCTTTAATTTTTTACCTATTTTGTTAAATTACAGCCAATGTTTTGTTAATCTGAATTTTATGTGATGCCTCAGAACACAATAGTCTAAGTTGGCGAAGTGAAATGAGAAAAATATGTACATAAAACTATTTTTTAGAAATAGAAAACAGAAAATTGGCATGTGCGTATGTATTCACCCAGTTTGTTATGAAGCCCATAAAAAGCTCTGGTACAACCAATTACCTTCAGAAGTCACATAATTAGTGACATTTTGTCCACCTGTGTGCAATCTAAGTGTCACATGATCTTTCATTACATATACACATCTATTTTTAAAGGCCCCAGAGGCTGTAACACCTAAGCAAGGGGCACCACTAACCAAACGAAGACCAAGGAACACTCCAAACAAGTAAGGGACAATGTTGTTTAGAAGTACAAGTCCGGGTTAGGTTATAAAAAAATATCCAAATCTTTGATGATCCACAGGAGCACCATCAAATCTATCATAACCAAATGGAAAGAATATGGCACAACAGCAAACCTGCCAAGAGACGGCCGCCCATAAAAACTGACGGACCGGGCAAGGAGGGCATTAATCAGAGAGGCAGCACAGAGACCTAAGGTAACCCTGGAGGAGCTACAGAGTTCCACAGCAGAGACTTGAGTATCTGTACATGGGACGACAATAAGCCGTACGCTCCATAGAGTTAGGCTTAATGGCAGAGTGGCCAGAAGAAAGACATTACTTTCAGCAAAAAACAAGATGGCACTTTTTGATTTTGTGAAAAGGCATGTGGGAGACTCCCAAAATGTATGGAGGAAAGTGCTCTGGTCTAATGAGACTAAAATTTAACTTTTTGGCCATCAAAGAAAACGCTATGTCTGGGGCAAACCCAACATATCACATCACCCAAAGAACACCATGCCCACAGTGAAACGTGGTGGTGGCAGCATCATGCTGTGGGGATGTTTTTCAGCAGGACTGGGAAACTGGACCGGGTTAAGGGGAAAATGGATAGTGCTAAATACAGGAATATTTTTGAGCAAAACCTGTACCACTCTGTGCGTGATTTGAGGCTAGGACGGAGGTGCACCTTCCAGCAGGACAATGACCCCAAACACACTGCTAAAGCAACACTTGAGTGGTTTAAGGGAAAACATGTAAATGTGTTGGAAAGGCCTAGTCAAAGCCCATACCTCAATCCAAAAGAAAATCTGTGGTCAGAGTTAAAGATTGCTGATCACAAGCGCAAACCATCCAACTTGAAGGAGCTTGAGCAGTTTTGCAAGGAGGAATGGGCAAAAATCCCAGTAGTAAGATGTGGCAAGCTCATAGAGACTTATCCAAAGCGACTCGGAGCTCTGATTGCCACAAAAGGTGGCTATACAAAGTATTGACTTTAGGGGGATTAATAGTTATGAACATTGACTTTCTTTGTTATTTTGTTCTATTTGTTGTTTGCTTCACAATAAAAAAACTAAAAAAATCTTCAAATTTTCCGATATATGTATGAGTGTAACGCACCGTTTGCATCTTAAAAGTTAGCTAGATCAAAAAAAATCTATCATTGGGGGTATTGACTTTGTGTTTCATTTTGAGGTTCAACATGTTGTTAAGGAAAATCCTCTCTTGTACCTTCCCATAAAACCAGTAGGTCATCTATATGGCACAGCCATAATTCAATCTTTTTCAGCAAACTCATTATTACGTTAAAAAAAAAACAATCTCTCTCTCCTACCAGCCCAGATAGATTTTTGTATAGGTTGGAGCACATGAGCTACCCATTGTGGTACTTCACTTCTGTAGATAGAACTAATTGTTAAATAAAACGTAGTTATGCTCCAATATGAATATGACTAATTTAACTAATAAATAGTTTTTTCTTTGTGTTCATTGGATACCATACTTAGGAAAAAAAACTTTGCACAACCTGTAGAGTGATCAATAGACATAAACAAAGATTCTATTACACAGGTAATCATGAGAGTGGTTGGTATAACTGAGATACCATTAAGTCTCCCCATACAAATCCATCGTATCCCTTGTATAAGATGATACGCTGTCACAAAGTGTCTTAGACGGATATCTAAATACTTGCCTGTTCACTTTCCTTGGCCTGATATTATTGGTCTCCCTGGAGGTTTATCTCTGCTTTTAGGCAGCATATAGAGAATAGCAGTTTTGAGATTAGAAACCTAAAGAAAAGTGTGTTCTTAAATTAGCCTCTTTGGCATTATCTATTTTTTTTAGTACATGATGAAATGTAATTTTCTGTGAGATCTCTAAGCAGTTTTTGGTTCTTCTAATTCTAATTCTCCACCGGCCAAATATCAACATTTTCGCCCTTATCGGATCTTCCCATTTTGCCATTTCACTCAGAGCTTTTTGTCCCCCGATGTTAGTGTGAAAACATGTTTGTTATTGCTTTTATTCAGCTGTTATGTACTTAACATAAACTTCCATCATAGGGCATAAGGACGTTGGTGGATTAAAATTAGGCCGTAAGTGATTGGTATACTCTGGATCACTTTCTTTCATCAGATCTATGAGATGATCATATGCATGATGTTCCAATGTTTTCATGTCTATAGCATCCTCTGATCTATCAAAGTATTAAGTGAGCAGTAGTTTACATGCAAATAGTTGGAGATCTTATACTGTCTCAAAATAATTAAACCAATTTGTCAGTGAGAAGGAAAATCAGTTGGCTTTCTGTGAATGTGAGTCTGGAGAAATTATTTGGAACTGGTCCTCTGTTACCACTTCTCCCCTTGCATCCACCCTCTCCTCCACTACTGTCTGTCTCCTCTGTACACATAGACCTGTCTGTGCCTGAGGCTGTATGTTCGATAGGGGTTTTGGTTTTTCCTGCCCCCCCCCCCTGTAAATCTATGAACCCCCTTCCTGGGTTGGTTCTGTCTCTTAACCCTTAAAAAAGTTGTTGAGGTAATGGGCAGTTATTTATACGTGTCAGTTCTTGGAATCTCATCCTCCATTAGTGTTGACTCATAACCTGTTCCAGCATACTGAAATCTCTCTGCTTATTTTCCCTGTGATTCCAGTCATAATCATTTATGTCCCTATTAAATGTCTCTCTTTTATTATATACTAGTGACTTGCCCGTCAAAAAATTACGGCAATGAGATGTGTATGTTTGGAAAGTTGTTTAGTTATTAATACATGTATTTGACACTTGTAAGATTTTAGTAATGATGAAATAAGTAGTATTGTGATATTAAACATATTTATTTTTGTAAAATGTTCTCTTGGTGAACAGTAACTGTTAAAGCATTTTGTATTAAAAGTAATAACATTTGAATACAAGAACAGTTGAACTTTAAATTAATAAGTATTGTAAACTTGAGGTAATGGTTTTCTAACTCAAGAATTGTTAACTTAAATATAGATTGAATCCAGAGTAAAGCAAACAGTAAAAACCCTCCTTGAAACGTAACAAATTGTATCAGAGAGGGAGAAAAAATAATTCCTTCCTGACCCAATGAACTGGCTATCAGATTACTCCCTGGATTAATGTTTAAAATAAAAGACAATATTTACATTGTGACTTAAAACGTGGTTAAGCTCTTAACATGAACTTTGTAATATGTTGAAGTAAAGAACTTGAAATTATATTTTTTGAAACTTCTTTCTTATCTGTCTAAGTAAGGAACTTCAAAATATTGTTTTCAAACTTATAACATTAGAAACAGTAACATAGTTAATTAACATTTTAACATAATTTGTACAAATAATGCAAGGCAAGTGTTTTGTGAGGCTAATCATCCCTAAACAGTACTTCCATTATTATGACTGAATTTTTTATTGCTTTGTATTTTTCAATGGTTGACGTTTGTTTATTGCTGTGACTTAAAACGTGGTTGACCTTTTAACATGAACTTTGTAATATATCTAAGTAAGAAACTTGAAAGTATATTTTTTTAAACTTGAACTTTCTTATCTGCGTAACTAAGGAACTTGAAAAAACATTTTTCCAACTTGGAACATTGTAAACAGTAACACAGTGAATTAAGATTGTAACATAATTTAGTATTAAAAGTATTAACATTTGAATGTAAAAACAGTTGAACCTTAAATTAATCAGTATTGTAAACTTGAGGTAATGTTTTTTACCATGCAATTTGTATCTGAAGAATTGTTAACTTCAATATACATTGAATCCAGAGGAAGGCAAACAGTAAAAACCCTCCTTGAAACGTACCCAATATTAACATGAACTTTGTAATATATCTAAGTAAGAAACTTGAAAGTATTTTTTTTGAAACTTGAACTTTCTTATCTGTGTAACTAAGGAACTTGAAAAAAACATTTTTTGAACTTGGAACATTATAAACAGCAACATAGTGAATTAAGATTGTAACATAATTTAGTATTACAAGTATTAACATTTGAATGTAAAAACAGTTGAACTTTAAATTAATCAGTATTGTAAACTTGAGGTAATGGTTTTTTAACATGCAATTTGTATCTGAAGAATTGTTAACTTCAATATACTGTACATTGAATACAGAGGAAGGCAAACAGTAAAAACCCTCCTTGAAATGTAGGCAAAAAGCAAAAACCCTCCTTGAAACGTACCCAATTTTAACATGAACTTCGTAATACATCTAAGTAAGAAACTTGAAAGTATATTTTTTGAAACTTGAACTTTCTTATCTGTGTAACTAAGGAACTTGAAAAAAATGTTTTTCAACTTGGAACATTATAAACAGTAACATAGTGAATTAAGATTTTAACATAATTTTGTATTAAAAGTATTAACATTTGAATGTAAAAACAGTTGAACTTTAAATAAATGAGTATTGTAAACTTGAGGTAATGTTTTTTTTAACTCAAGAATTGTTAACTTAAATACACATTGAATCCAGAGGAAGGCAAACAGTAAAAACCCTCCTTGAAACGTACCCAATTTTAACATGAACTTTGTAATATATCTAAGTAAGAAACTTGAAAGTATATTTTTTGAAACTTGAACTTTCTTATCCGTGTAACTAAGGAACTTGAAAAAACATTTTTCCAACTTGGAACATTATAAACGGTAACATAGTGAATTAAGATTTTAACATAATTTTGTATTAAAAGTATTAACATTTGAATGTAAAAACAGTTGAACTTTAAATTAATCAGTATTGTAAACTTGAGGTAATGTTTTTTTAGCATGCAATTTGTATCTGAAGAATTGTTAACTTCAGTATACATTGAATCCAGAGGAAGGCAAACAGTAAAAACTCTCTTTGAAACGTACCCAATTTTAACATGAACTTCGTAATACATCTAAGTAAGAAACTTGAAAGTATATTTTTTGAAACTTGAACTTTCTTATCTGTGTAACTAAGAAACTTGAAAAAAATGTTTTCCAACTTGGAACATTATAAACAGTAAAATAGTGAATTAAGATTTTTTTTATTAAAAGTATTAACATTTGAATGTAAAAACAGTTGAACTTTAAATAAATGAGTATTATAAACTTGAGGTAATGTTTTTTTAACTCAAGAATTGTTAACTTTAATATGCATTGAATCCAGAGGAAGGCAAACAGTAAAAACCCTCCTTGAAACGTACCCAATTAAATTAATTCCTTCCTGACGCCATGAACTGGTGATAAGATTACTCCCTGTATTAATGTTTAACATAATAGACAATATTTACAACGTGGTTGATCTCTTAACATGAACTTTGTAATATGTTGAAGTAAGGAACTTGAACGTATATTTTTTGAAACTTGAACTTTCTTATCAGTCTAAGTAATGAACTTGAAAATATTGTTTTCAAACTTATAACATTAGAAACAGTAACATAGTTAATTAACATTTTAACATAATTTGTAAAAATAATGCAAGGCAAGTGTTTTGTGAGGCTAATCATCTATAAACAGTACTTCCATTAATTATGACTGAATTGTTTATTGTTTTGTATTTTTTAATGCTTTTAAATTTGTTTTGCATGGGTTTTAGTTCTTTAATGAAAAGTTATAGTACTTCATAGTAGACAATGTTTTAAGTAAAAATACGACCATCTTCTAATAAATCACCTTGACTTTCATTCTTTTCAATGTAAACTTTAATAGCCTGTGGATTTTTGAACCGTGATAACGCAACGTACAATTGGCCATGTGCAAATACTGGTTCTTGTAAGAAAATACCCACAGATTTGAACGTTTGTCCTTGTGATTTATTAATGGTCATTGCAAATGCCATAATGATGGGAAATTGTCTTCTTTGAAGTATAAAAGGGAGACTACTTTCACTTGGTGCTAAATCTATTCTTGGTAGGAAAACTCTATCTCCTTTATGGGTACCAGTTAAAATTTCAGCATCTATAAAATGGTCCTTTAATTGTTGAACAATTAATCTTGTCCCATTGCATAGGCTTTTTGGGGGTTCATATTTCGTAGTAACATGACAATTGCACCTTTCTTTAGCTGCAAAATATGTGGTGGCATTCCAGAAGGAGTTAGTGAGTTTATGAATTCAGTGGAAAAGTTAGCCTGACTTTCATTGTCATCAGCAAGTACAGAATCAGCACTGTGATAATTTCTTTGTGGTGCATTAATTTTTTTAAAGATTTCATTATTGAGAATTAATGCATCCTTATTTTTACACGTTAGTATGACTTGGTTGGCAAGCTCTGAATATTCCTGGTATATATATATTCCTGGAATATTTATGCTACCTTCAAATATAGCCGATATAATATCTTGGTGACAAATCATATGAGGTGGGATCTCCACAGTGTCCTCAGGTAAATGTGTTATTTTTTCTGTTCTGCCTTCTCCAATTTTAATAAGCCAATCATTGAAATCAGTTTGGCCTTCTGATCTCATGTTTTGTTGCAGTTGAAGATGGGTAAAATGTTTCCATAGTGACTTTATACAGGTTTTGATAATGTCAGTTCGATTTCCATGTACAAAGACAGGTAATGTTTGTCTAAAATCGCCACCTAACAACCTTACCTTTCCACCAAATGGAAAAGTATTATCCATGACTTCACGAAGCAAACGGTCAATACATTGGAGGGCATAGCATGACATCATTGTGGCCTCATCTATTATAATTAATTTACTTTTTTTCAATTTCTTTGCTTGTAATGATGTCATGCGAATATCTGACACAGAAGTTTCTAAAATAGGCACTGGCAGTTTAAAGCCACTATGTACAGTTCTTTCACCTTCTAACAAATGTGCAGCTATTCCAGTAGTGGCAAACGGCAGTGCTATTTGACCTTGTGCTCGTACAGAACTCATTAATAAATTATATAGATAAGTTTTTCCTGATCCGCCAGGTCCATCAAGATAGAAATAACGCTCTGTCACCATGTCATCATCTATTGCATTTTTTATGGCATTAAATGCTTGGAATTGTAACGTATTTAAAGTTTCAAGTCTTTCTTCCGTTCTTTCTACTTGTAATTGAATGTCTTAGTCTTCAAAGTTTATGTCATCTATAAGACCTGGATCAGGCAAATTAAAACTTGCACAAATTATTCCATGAGTTAAAAATACTTCTTGGATTTCCATTAACGCTTTTAAGTGTGCAATGGGTTTATTGTATCATCGCATAAAGTCTTCAGCCATATTACTTTTAAATGTCTCCCACAAAGCTAATGCATTTGGGGCATCTGAGAAGATACAAATAAATGTAAATTGTTCTCTCATCTGCCGTGGCATTTGACATTGTGCTGTTTCTTCTAAACATCTTTCCCACTCTGTATTATCAGCTAGTAAGTTTCTATGTCTTGCAGCTAAATGGAAGGATTCATATACTAAGTCATTAACAGTTCTTAAGTGTTCAAAACTTTGTGCTCCAGGAACATTTAAAAGTAATATCCGTAAGCAAAAAAGTTCAACATCTCTTGGACTGACTATGTAAATTCTTGGGATTATTTTATTTCCTCTGCTTTTTCTATGTCTCCATAATCCATTCACAAAAACATAGTGATATGGAATTTCAATATATAAGAATTGTGTTGCTTCTGAATCTGTGGAATTTAATTCAAACCATGCAGTTAGTGTAGTGTGTCTTTGTGGCAAATGTACTGCTAATCTATATACTGCGTGTGATCTATCATGAATTTCAAATTTTAAAAGCCGCCACATAGCTTCTGGCGCACTGACATAGCGAGCATCTACATGAGATACAAGTTCTATAATATACTAATTCACTACTTTCAGGGTTGTCTGCACTTTTGACGACTACAGTAGCTGCATCATAGCCTTTGTAAATATATTTGTAGACATATTTAATGGATTTGATGGAAGTGCAGGCTTTTACATTTATGTGGGCATTATACTTCATGAGTAAATGTGGATTGTAGGGTACTACATATCTATTGTCAACTTTTTTGCCACGAACAATGGCACTATCTGCTTCTCTTCTTTTATAAAGTGGATATCCATCACAATTGGCATAGGTTTTGTCTCTATAATCTTTTGGAAAATCTTTGGAACATTTATTATTTTCCATACATGGTGATTGTGGATTAAGCTCACCACAGGGTCCATGAATCATGCGATGAGTAACAATCTCATATAGTCTACCATATAGTTCTGGATCTGGTAGTTCAGCAACAATGACTGCATCCACTTTGTCAGAAGTATCTAATTTATCTTTAATTGAGAAGATGTGCACGTGGAAGGCCTCTTTTTTGAAATTCAATGGTATATACATAAGCAAGACATTTGCCAAATAAGTGACTTATAGTGATGTCACGTATTAATTCATTTAATTTAATCTTAAAAACTCTGGCTACTAAATCTGGTTTATCGAAAGCACTTTGGACAAGAAGTACATTTTGTGTAATTTCTGGCCATTGGGGATTACATGTAAATGTAAGAAATAAATCGGGTTTGCCAAATTTGGTGACAATAGCCATAGCATCATTGTATCTTTCTCTCATATTTCGAGGAGATCCTTGAAAGGAAGATGGTAAAATGATAGCTTTGCCAGCTGTCATGTCTCTGCTTGTAGCCACGTCAGCAACATAGTCCATTAGTCCAGAATATTGTTCTACACTTAGTTTATCTTGTTGATATTTTATAAAGTTTAAATTATTGGCCTCAACTTGCAAATAGGAATCAATAATCTATTGTTGTGTTAGTTTTCCACCACATAAAATTGGATTAAATATATTTCGAATGACAATATGAGCTACTTTAAAATCAAGCATAGAAACATTATTTCGGATTCTTGCTTTAGCATTTGGGTAACTTTGAAGTGTTCATTTTGGTTGCCAACCTGCTTCTCCGTGTGGGAAGAAAATGGCATATGTCATTGGATCTAAATTTGGACTTAAGATACTCATATTAATGAATGGTTGCTCCTCATTTCTGGGATATATTCTAATGTCTCTTTGAAATGGTGGTTCTCCTTCATCATTTTGAAACACCATTGCAACCTCATTTGATGTTGGCAAGTTATAACAACGTTTATCATTATGTCTGTCTCTTTTAAGCACCATATTGACCTTTGGCATTAGTAATTGATGTCTTTGTGCATGAAGTTGTTGTTCATTTTCTACTTCTGCCAATGTTTTATAAGCTTTAGTGTAGGGGTTATTGTCCATAATGTTATTTAGCTCTATAAAAACACTGGGTAAGCATTTTTTATTTTCTTCTAGCTGCATACGTTGGTCAACAGCTTCCATTGTATCTAGAACATATAGTTGAGCGAATTTTCTTTGCTCTCCTTCCTCTGGATGTAAATGTGAAGTACGATGATAAATTTGGCCTTGGACTTTAAAACAGTAAGGACCATGTCCTGGTACATTAGCAGCTAATGTTGCCCCCATAGATGCAAAGGATATGGCACTATTGTAGGATCTTATGTTTGGCTTAAAATTTTTGGAAAAGTAGGTTCAGTCATAATGTTTTGTAAATAGATTGGAAATTATTTTCTTTCTGGAAGTTTGAACTTGCCTTTTTGACAGCAACTAATAAATTGGCCATCTCTGGGTCTATCATGTTTAAAATAATAAGCCTCACAAAACTGACATTGAGTATTCATGTCACCACAACTATGAACCTCTACTGCGAAAGAGTTGAGTTAAGGGCAATTTGCAAAGCATATAGCAGTTTGACTTTCATATTCATCAGGTGAAATGTCATGTGATGTTTCAACAACAGGTTCTAAATGATTTGTTTTTTGGGGCTTTTCTTGGTATATCTTTTATTGGTTTAGGTAAAATGTCATGTAATGTTTCAGGAACAGGGTCTAAATGCTTTGTTTTTTTGGTAGCTTTTTTTGGTATCTCTTTTATTTTTTCAGGTAAAATGTAATCTGATGTTTCAGGAACCGGTTCTAAATGCTTTGTTTTTTTAGTAGCTTTTTTTGGTGTATCTTTAATTTTAGAAGGTTATAGTCTTTTGCTTGCAATTCTTTTGCGTTCTTTTTCTCGTTGAATTTCCTTCTGCTGCGGTGTCTGCTGGCTGTCTGCTCTCGTCGTTCTCTAGCTTGCCGTCTTATCTTTTCTTGTTTACTTTCGTTATCAGCCATGTTAATCTGTAAAAAAAATAATGTATCATTAGTTTATTTTGAGATGTTAAGTTTGTTTTAAAAAAAAAATCTTATCAACAGTTTGTTTCTATGTGTTTCTAGTTGATTGTAGCGGTACTTTGTTAGTATTGTTAAATAAGTGTTTTTTATTTTTTTGCTTTTACCTTCTGTCGTAGGTTGTAATTTTTGCCTTACATGCATAGCACACTCAAGGTAATTACACTATAGTTTCTTGTAGATATAGTAGGTGTATTTTTTTGGTTTGTTTATTTATTTATTTATTTTTGTACTTTTGGCTTATTGGGATAGTAGAGGGCAGAAATTAGTCTTTGTAATTTATTGTACAGGGGATTGTTCTAATAGTATTTTTATATTTTCTTTAAAGGCTTATATGTTGTGGCTCTGGAAATGTTTCTATTTTTTTTTTTTATGTTAGTACTTTTTGTAGTACTATTCTATTTTATATGTATGGTTACTTGTTATGCTTAATATTGTACATTAGGACTGGTAATTTAGAATGACAAGTTTCATTGACTCTGTCTTTTGAGACTTTTCTGGAGTATGCTGGGGTTTTTTTTTGTGGATTATAGGGATAGTAGAGGGCAGAAATTAGTCTTTGTAATTTATTGTACATGGGATTGTTATAATAGTATTTTTATATTTTATTTAAAGGCCTATATGTTGTGGCTCTGAAAATGTTTCTATTGTTGTTTTTTGGGTGTTAGTACTATTTGTAGTACTATTGTATTTTATGTGTGTGGTTAGGTTTTATACTTAATATTGTACATTATGACTGGTAATTTAGAATGACAAATGTTATTGAGTCTGTGTTTTGAGCCTTTTGTGGACTATGCTATTTTTTTTTCTGGCTACATTGAAGTTTGGATTTACTGTTAAACATTATTGTCCATAAAAGACAAATAAGAGGTAGATGAGAAATGTGTCAGTTATATTTTGGTAAAAGTTATATTTAGTGGTTCTTATTTATTTATTTTTTTCTGTTGACATGGATGCAGAGCAAACATGTTTATTTAGTTTTCTCTTTTTTTACTTGTTATACTGTACCTTGGTTGAAGTGTGATTTCAAGCAGAATCTTTGTTGGTCCTCTGTTGCAAGTCTTCGTCCGATGGTCTTCACGCAGTGTCTGTTGTAAAATAAAAATTAAAATGTTATTTCATTTGAATGTATTTGTAATGAATAGCATATTTAATTATTTTGGCCTATTGTATCTGTTAAGGTGAATTTTTCAGCTATACTGTTTTTTGTGCAACCTTTTAAAAATACTTTAATTGTATTTCTATATTTCAGTTATCCTTTTTTTTACTGTAATTATAATTTTTTTCTTATTTTGGATATGATGGCAATGTTTTTAGCATTATACTATTTTGTGTCCACCACTTTTGGTATGCTTATTTAGGCTTCTTTGTGAGGCTTATAGGTTCTTAAACATTAAAGAAGAATATTCATTTACTTTGCTATGTGTTTGTGTGATTTCTGGTGCAATCCTATTTGATGTCTACCATATGTTGTATACTTTATTTGCTTAATTAGTCTTTTTTATGAAGGTTAAATGTTTTTCTACAGTGAAAAAGAATGTTTTTTCTATTTTGGATATTATGGCAATGTTTTTAGCATTATCCTATTTTGTGTTCACCACTTTTTGGTTGCTGCATTTGTTATATTGGTGGCCATTAAACATATATAGTTCCTTTATTTTTTCTACTTGTTATACTTTACCTTGATTGAAGTGTTGTTCTTGTCCGAATGACAGAGGGTCCCCTCCTGCCAATCTTAATCCGCCGGTCTTCTTGTAGTGTCTGTTTGAAAAATAAAGTGAAATGATTAATTGTATATTTCTTCTTTTTGATTTAGGAAAGCATGGTCTTTTTCAGCATGTAATGTATTTTTCTATATTACCTCTTCTTCTTTCGTTGTGTTCTTTAAAAGGGATTCTGGTTCACACTGCACTGTGCAAATTCTTGAGTGACGCTGTTGATGCAGTAATAGGGCCTCATTCTATTATCGGCCGCAGCCGTTGCGGGGCCGCAAGGACCGGCCGCAAGCTATTCTGCTATTCTATTCCCTTACGGCCGGGGATTCCGGCAGGCTTGCGGCCGGTGCCTTGCTATCTCTTGCGGCCGCTCGCGCCGGAGGAAAGCCTTTGATCTAAAACGGCCGCAAGAGTTTTGCAATTCAATTGCTCCGGGAAACCTCTCTGCAAGGCTAAAAACGAGCCGCAGCTTACTTGCAGGAAAGAGGTCTCGCTAGCACCAATTAAGCACATAAAATAGCTCAAATAAAGCCATCCTGCACTTTGAGAAGACTATAAAGGGATTTTAGGTGTTAGAAAAAATAGCACATAATTATCCTGTACTCAAATCCGTAAAATATTTCATTTTTAATATCCGTAAAATATCCATGTAAAAAGTCCAGAGTGCTTGGAGCACCTCAGACACACCCACGCCGCAGCCGGAAAATAAACAGTTAATTTAAACTCGGGTTCGGGCTGAGTAGAAATGTAGAATTTTCTGGAAAGAAGGCTGTATTTATAAACTTTCAAGTGCCTCATACCGTTAGAACGCAATACGCATGCGCTATTTGCGTTCCAGCTTACAATTTGCGTTCCATTCGACATTTTATGCGTAGTAGTTTTCAAAATGATGGTTAATATCAGTGTGGTACGTGCCGCATAGTATGTATTTTAGTTTTGCGAGTCAGTGTGCTATAGTTACGTCTGTAGCTTTGTTTTCGTTTTGTTCGGACGCCATTTTTTCTCTCGCTTAGGTGATTTTCGGCAGTTTAAACTCGTTTTTTTGGACTTAAATGGGCGTGTAAATTAACTTTTTGAGGTGCCGGATGCCCCCCCTTGCTGTAAGACGGTGTCAGACGGTTTTGCGTGTTGGGAATGGGTCGTTTTGCGGCCGTATTTTTTTGCGAGGCGGATGTATTTATTTTGCGTGGGACGCAGCTGGTTTTTACGTGTACGACGCAGCTGATTTTTTTCTAAGTCCTGCGTGTGTGTGTTAACCGCGTGTGAGGCGCCTTTGAGGTTTTTTCTAAGTCGTGTGTGTGTGTTAACAACACAGCTGACATTGGATCTTCCACCATCGCAAATGCAAAGCGAGGGGGCTTCATTTGCGGACAAACACAGCCGAAGTTGGATCGTCCACCACCGCAAATGCTGCGAGGGACGCAGTTCTTGCGGGCTCGCTGCACGAGCCCACAAGCGTGAGCAACGGCTTGTATGCTCACAACTATATATGTGATAACAGGTTTCTCTTTTTTGTCAAAGTCTGATTACATTTTTCTGTATGAATTCTTAAATATACAAAGGACTCAATCCATTTAAGATCTCTTATTTAACTCAGTAATGTCCTTGTCTAATTCCTGGAATATATCAGATTCATAATCAGATAACAAACAAAGTCTCTGAACTGGTAGTAGGTGATTTGTTTAGGAAGATACCTGTCATACCAACTCTTATTCCAAATGGCACACTCCTTATTTCTTAGGAGTGTTCAAATTTAAATCTTAAATAGCAATTTTTATTAGAAACAAATTGAGAATTAGACAATCTCATCCAAGATATCAATCAATGGGTAAATCCAGTCAGCTATAGGAAGGTATCCCTAACCTGTGTGCACCTACTGGTAGTATATAAATATATAGTACTTGTCGTTTACCCGTCATAAATGATGGTATAATATTAGAAGTGTCTCCTCTCGACCTCCCTCCCCTGTGTCTCTCCCCCCTCCCTCCCCAGTGTCTCTTTCCCCCTCCCTCCTCTGTGTCTCTTCCCGCCTTCCCTGTGTCTCTTCCCCCTCTCCCTCCCCTGTGTCTCTCCTTGCTCTCCCACCCCTGTGTCTCCTCCATCTACCTCCCCTGTGTCTCTTCCTCCCCTGTGTCTCTCCCCCCTCTCCCTCCCCTGTGTATCTTCCCTCCTCTGCCTCACCTGTGTCTCTTTCCTACCCTCCTCTGTCTCTTCTCCCCATCTCCCTCCCCTGTGTCTTTCCCACCCTCTCCCTACGCTGTGTCTCTCCCCCTCTCCCTCTCTGTTGTCTCTCCCCCCTCTACCTCCCCTGTGTCTCTTCCCCCTCTGCCTCCCCTGTATCTCTGCCCCGCTTCCTTTACATGTGTCTCTCCTCCCCTCTCCCTCCCCTGTGTCTCTCCCCCTCCCGTGTCTCTTCCCAACTCTCCCTCCCCTGTGTCCATTTCCCCCTCCTCCCTCCGCTGTGTCTCTTCCCCCTCCTCCCTCCCCTGTGTCTCATTCTGCCTCCTCTCTCCCCTGTGTCTTATTCCCCCTCTCCCTATCTCTGTCCCTTTTACTCTCTCTGTCCCTTCCCCCTCCCCCCTTTGTGCCTTGCTCTGCGCATGCACAATGCAGCGTGTAAGGAATATTTTTTGTAGTGCACATGCCCTCACACTGGAGTGTTATGCACTTACGGAAACTATATTTTAAAGTTCCTAAAATGCACATATCAAATTCTTTATAAGAGCATAATATAAATATTACACTTATATGTGTCATTATTATATTTTGTATGTATCTTTATTTTTTCAAAGCAACTCCATTTTCAAAAGCCTTTCATAAGTCTCCTCAGTAAAACAGATATGTATGGTGCATTTATACAAAACACTTAGGAATATAATAACAAATGTTTTAATATTCATATTTCAGCAAATTAGATTATGAAACATATTTAGGTATAGATGTCATTACTCATAAAATATAAAAAAGGTACAATCTTTCCAGGAGTAATTGTTCTAAAGAACTTATAGATTTGTTTTCAAAGAATTATGGATTTTGTTTCAAAGAATGTAAGAATTTCTTAAATGACTTTATTGGAATGCTCTAAGAGATGAAGAGGTATAACAGTTCAATGCACCTTTATAGCCTGGTACATTTCAAATTGAAAATGAAATGAGTGACTTCAACTGTGAATGCAAGCAGACTTGAAAAAGATTTGTAAGTGCTTTTATTTGAATTATCATTCCATGAGAGGTATGTTTGAAAAAAGATTCAGTTACTAAGGATTTAACTAAAAGAAATAAAAATAGGGGAGTGTGCAATGCCTAAAAGCTTTAATACCCTGAAGTAACTTCTTACCAAAAGGCAGGATAAAAAAAATTAGATATTTATATAAGAATATTTTTTAATAAAAAAATGTATGAAAACTTACAAACTTACACTCTAAGGGTGTTTAATATGATGGTTGCCCTGCCTCTTCAGTAATTATATAGGGGTGTACATCTATCTATCGATCTATCGATCTATCTATCTATCTATCTATCTATCTATCTATCTATCTATCTATCTCCCATCCAATTATTGAACAATTACACTTATTTGACATACCAGAAAGCTAATGCTTAAGATCAAGAACTACCATGTGCAAGCCGGGTTTTGCAGAGGCGCAAGAGATCAAATTGCCAATGTCCGATGGATAACAAAGAAACACTGACAACACCACAGCAACACCCAAATAAAAGATGTTGTCACTAAGATTGTTGCTGAGAAGAAGGTAGACCTTAGGAGTAAATAGCCTTAAAGTTGAAGAGGGGAGTTGTATAGATTAGTGTCTGAAGCCTGTTGATTGATTTTAGCCTGGGGGAAGAAGAAAGACATTTAAAAAAGTCAGATGAGTCAGATGATACAAGCAGTTTCATTAAGTATTGATTTTCCGGGGAGTAGATGAGAAGCAGGGAGACTACAGAGTAAAATGTTACAGTGTATGAGCAAGATTGGGTAAGGGCCTGGATAATTCTCCTGGCAGTGTAGGCTTCAAGAAAAAGTTGTACATTTGCTATGGTGCTCTTGTTCAGTCGTTCAGTCGTATCCGACTCTCTGTGACCTTAAGTAC